>JASDDO010000001.1:453861601-454461601 GCA_030015575.1 Agapanthus africanus | reverse complement strand
CAATTGGATGACTTGCTCGAACCATGATATCAGTAAATGGATGTAACTGGAGAATCATGGATGTAACTGGAGAATTATGTAAATGGAAATATATCCATAGTTCGGTTTGGTCAATATAGATTGGATAGATTGAATATATATATTCATGGATTCATATTGAATTATAGATTGTACTTGAATCACATTCAAGTCAGATTGATTATAATGAGACTTAGTCTGAGTCAGAAAGAAATTGAAGTCCTGAATTAGGTTTTGATGTTATCGGTAACCGCTGCACATAGGCGGTATGATTTGCGTCTTTTTCAAAGACGATTACCGTGTTGATAACACCATTTGTTAAGTTGTCTAGCTTAAATAGGCAAGCACCCACTTTTCCGACTCCTTGAGGCTCAAGAGATTGGTCCCGCTTAAACCTGTGTTTACTAGGGTCCTTAGGGTAATTTATAGAACTTGAGGGGGTTTTATGTAAAAATAATTTTGTATAGTTTTCAAAATACGCCCCAAGTGTATAATTATCGTCTTTAGAGTTTTCATAGATGTAGATTTTATATATGTGACATTTCTAGTGAAAATAACCTAATTTCATAATATAGGGTATTTAATTATAATATTAAACTTGTATGGAAATTCATGGTATTTTCATGTAAAGTGATTCTTGTGATTTAGAAAAGTTGAAATATTTAAATTACCACAAAAATAGATATTTTGATAATACATATATATTTATAAAAAATAATTTTAATTTATCATTTTCTAGAAATCTCATTTTCTTAAGATATTTGTATTTTAAATCTCTCGAGACCGAATGCTCCTTGCGGAGGTTTGCATCTCACACTACTAAGCCTGAGGATATGCGATAATCCCCACCATCCCGAACGGGTTCCCCAAATGGGTTGTAGCAGCGCTTTGCAAAGATTTGTATAAAATACATATTTCTTGTGAAAATGGTTTTAATAGTAAATGGTATTTATATGTAAAGTTTCGTTTTCCCGTATTCTATGTTTCCGAAAGGTATTGTTCTATGTTGCATATGAGTGTTGTGAGGAGGTAGGTCATTATCTTATGATCTAACTAAAGGTATAGCAAGTTTAATGATGTTTTAAAGTAGAAAGTAAACTACATGATATTTTAGTGAAAAAGAGCGGTAAAAGTTACAAAATGAAATGTTTTGCTATGAAAATTGTTCAACATGTTTTTTTAATGATTAATAGTCAATATGTAAGAGTTTAATATGGTTGTATTAAGTAAAATTGAACTTTATAAAGAAAACCGAATCGGAAGTCGGATTTAACTCCGCTTCCGTCGGGTTTTAGTTTTATAAATTTTTAGAATAGAATAGAGAAAGGGGAGGAGGGACTTACTGGCTTAGAGGTTAGAGAAGAGAGAGAGGAAGACGTAAGATTTGCCGGTGCAACGTTTCGTCGCCGGAAGCTCCTAGAGTCGTCGTCGGAATTTCGCCGGAGTTTCGCCCCTTGCTAACTCCACCTGCACACAAAAAGTTTTAAGGATTTTCTTGAAAGTTTTGGACAGAAATTTGGAGTGAGGAGGGTGTGTTTTGGAGTGGTATTTATAGGGTAAAATTAGGGTTAGGGTAGGTGAAAAGTTGTATTAAAAATGTATTAAAAATATGGTTTAATGGGATTTTAAAGAGCTCTGTTAAATTGCAGGAAATTTAAACTATACAGGGGAGTTAAGAAGACCAACAGGCACAAGTTTTATGTTGACGACTCGGTGATCCAGCCGAGTTCGGCCGGCGGCGGCGGCCGAGTCGGCTGATCTGCCGGCCGAGTCGGGCCGGGGTCGGTTGCCGTGGGTCCGCCATCGAGTTGTCTACCCCCTGGTCCAGTTTGTTTTTACTGTGACATGGGGTTTTACGGGTTTAGCACGTGTAGACTCTTGGACTTCTAAAAATTTAAAAGAAAACAATATTAAAAAATAATGTTGGTGATGGGACTTGAACTCTGGTGCTTTGGTTCAGCAGTGCAAGATCTTACCAATGAGCTACAAGCTCCTTCTTGCTATTAAAAAGTAAAACAATCTTATAACTTGTGCTCAGGCAAAAGTACCCCTTTCTGTATTTTTGAAAAATTGTACAGAAAGTTTAAGGTTGTTAGACCACCTGTTTGCACGTCTCCTTTGAGCGTGGTAGGGAGAAAATCAAAGCACAGTGGGAGCCACACAAGACTCTATGATGATCTCGGGTCTACAAACTAACCTGTACTAGTGTCACCGAAGGACTGCTATCTGACGATAGGTATACTACTAACTACGAGTCCTCGGCGAGTCCTGTTCGGTGTACCCATTCTCTAATGAGCACCTGTGTACAATCTTTGATGTCACACACTAATGGTTGTGGGATCAACCATCGCCCTCTAAGGGACAAGAAACGTACACACTAGTCTACTCTGGAATATCGATGCCCTAGTCTCGATATTCCCTCGACTAGGAACTGATTAAAGGATATACTTTTGGACCACCATGGCCCCACTAGTATGATCTCATCATAATCTTGGTAGTCAAGTACATATCCTAAGGATTTTATCAACATGTGAGAGCAAGACAGTAAAGAATACCAGTCAACATGTTAAGATAAAGAGTAACCAGATTGCAAACTATCATGTCGGCAAGAAAGTCCTCTATATATATGTCCAAGCATCCACTATAATATACATCACATGTACAATAATGGCCTCTAGGGAATACATATTCCTAACAGGTACCATCTAGGATTTCTCGGCGATTCCTGTTCGGTGTACCCATTCTCCAATGAGCACCTGTGTACAATCTTTGATGTCAAACACCAATGGTTATGAGATCAACCATCGCCCCATACAGGATCAAGAAACGTACACACTAGTCTACTCTGGAATATCGATGCCCTGTCTCGATACTCTCTCGACTAGGAACTGTTAAAGAATGTGCTTGTGGACTACACAAGCCCCACTAGTATGATCCGCATCATAGTTCTGGTAGTCAAGCCAACATCCTAAGGGTTTTATCAACATGTATCAATAAGATAGTAAACTAAAACAAATGCACATGTTAAGATGAAGAGCAACCAGATAGTATACTATCATGTCGAGCAAAAAAGTCCCCCCCCCTCTCTCTCTCTCTCTCTATATATATATATATATATATATATATATATATATGTCCAAGTATCCACTATAATATACAATAATGACCTCTAGAGCATATATATTCCTAACAGCGAGGTGATCAAGAGAGGGATTCTCGATTTTACCAAAGTGTGGTTTCCCTCCGGCCGTTGCTTCGAGGAGATAAAGATCAGATTTTCTACGTGACGTGGGCGAGAAACGTCCAACCAATCGGTTCAGGTGTATCGTAAAATTTAGAGTAGATACATATATTTTCCGCTGCGTTTGGTTGCATATTTTATATCTACGCCAGCTAAAGTGTACAACACAAATATAAGATTTAGCCAGGTTCGGCGCAAGTTGCACCTAATCCTGCAAACCGGCGACAAAACTTCCACTGTCAAGAAAGAATTACATTAGAACCGCCCTCTACGATCATCGCCTAATACAAGTATTCTCTTGATCCTCACAAAGGCTCTCATTTCTCTCTCTTGGTTTTACGGTTGCCCCTTTTTAATTGTGGAGAAATATTGGCAACTATCTTCTATAAACCCTAGGCTATTTGGTTTTATATTTATAGCCTATATGAAAGACTTGGAAAAACTTGGCTTAAGATCCCTAATTAGGAATAAATTTTTTTTCCAAAATACTTGCCAAATCCAAACCAAATTTGTCTTTCCAAATCTTTCTAAACTTGGAATCAAATTCTAAACCGACTGGGACTTGATTTAGGACTTGGGAATTTCCATAAAAAATCAACAGCCACCAAGTGACTAAACCAAGTGACCAAAGAGCACGACCAAGTGGTTATAAGCATTGATCGAACGATTCAAATCAAGAATCACCATGGTCGAGATCAATTGAGAGAGAGAGAGAGAGAGAGAGAGAGAGAGAGAGAGAGATCGTCAGCTTTTATTTTTGAGATCGTGGCCAACAGAGGCGTCAGCGGCGATGATCCCTCGCCGTAGATCGGAGGGACCTTGTCCTAGCTGAGTGTTTTCTTGGGATTTCTTTTTTTAATCTTTACAGTGGCTATAAAGGCCTGTTTGGTTGCAGGATTAGTATGGATTTGGATTGTGGAATCCTAGAGTTCCATAATTTTGTGTTTGATTGATAAATTTGGATTTCTAGGATTCCTTTATTTTTTATGGGAGGTCCACCACCAAACAAGGATTCTTGAATCCTAAATTTTTTTAAGGATTTTCAAGGATTTGGTATTATTCATTGTACTTTTAGATGGGACCTGTGTACTTTATTTATTTAATAATCCTCTCTCTCTCTATCTCTCTCTAAAATCCTTAAATCCAAATCCCACTTTATTTTCACGAACCAAACAAAGATTACAAGGATCTACAAATACTATACTGGGAATCCAAAACCAACCAAACAATAAATTACCAAATCCAGAAAGTTCAACCGTACTATTTTGGTATCCAAATTTCATAATCTTGCAACCAAACATGCCCTAAGAGAGAGGGGCTGGTAATCAGCATTTTTTAATTTTTTTATTGCCAAAATTGCTGAGATGGCAAGACTTGTTGGCCTCAGCTACTGAACTTTGCTGATGAAACAAACCCGAAACTTCCAACTCAATGATGCTTAAAAAATTGTTGTCCCCTAGCTCCCAAATCCACGAAACAATCAAGCCTTAATGGGAATACTGTTGAACTGTTCCAATACTATTGTCAGAATGAATCGTTTAAGCTTTTCAGCCATAATTATTAGAGAGGTAAAATATTTTGTATTCAAGTTTTGTATGATGGTTCGTGTGTGTGTCTCATCTCTTATAATTTTAAAATTTTGACTATAATTTAGTCAAAGAACATGGTGTTAGAAGCTTGGAATTTGGATCCGAAAAAGTTCTCTCTTATCAAACTACATTAAATTATTTAAGTTTTAGCTTTAATAATTTCGACAATATATTAAAAATTTTAGTTAACTATATCTCTATTATTATAAGACAAAAATAATCAAGTCATTTAATTTTGAAAATGATTGATGATGTGGCTTCTTAATCTTTTTGAGAAATCAAACAAAAAATCACCATTGTTTTACATGCAGTGCACGTAATTAAATGACACATCATCATCATTTTACAAATGCGATGTAGTTAAATTAATAAAGAAATTTATCACAAATTTCCTTATAATTATATACAGCACACGTGCCAAAAACTATTATAGGGTAAAAAGAAGTACGTCATTTAATTTTAAAATTGATTTTTGATATGGCTTCTTATTTTTTTTGAGAGAGAAATCTAACAAAACATATCATTATTTTATGTGCAATACACGTAATTAAATAACCCATAATTATTATTTTAGTAGTTAAATTAATAAAGAAGTATATCATAAAACACACACGAGTGTCAAAAACGCTAGATTTTAACGGTTGCAGAAGGGGGTGTGATGGTTCTTTTCTTGACTGAAAAACCAGAGCAAGATTACCTACTCAATAAAATAAATTTATAAAAAATATTTATAAGATACAAAACTTATGGATCGAGATAAACAATTCTCGACCCATCATTGAAAATATAGACGAAACAAAAAATATTTCTACAGTTTATTTCAAACGCGTTCGCTGCTGCTAAATTAAATGCATTGCAAATCCCGATTCTTAAAGCAAAATATGTATCTCCTCCGAAACTCCAAAAAGAATCAAGATCTTCTCTTACTTCTGTTCTTATCCAAAAGATAGTATTTTCATTCTTAATAATAACACGGAAGAAGTACCAACATTTATAATATCACTATTCTCAAAATCATCAAGAGATTTAATGGAAGCTTTAGTGGAGCATTTCAAACTTGATTTTTGCTTAGAATGCTTGAATGCAGAGACCGAGCTGGGAATTATGGTAAGTGTGGGAGCAATACAGTATGCAAATTCAAAAAAAAAAATTATCGTAAAAGAGAAGCTACAGATTTTATTTAAAAACAAAATGTGCTCCAATATTTTTTTAAAAATACAATTGATATCTTCCAGTTTTCATATTTTGGAAACATTTCATGATTACATCATCACTAATTGTATAAAAAAAACTTCTACTTTGTATAAACTAGCAAACACATATATAACTAAGTAGAATAATCTAGTTTATGGGCAATTGTATAGAAATTTCACATTGCAGATAGCAAAAAACATTGTATTAGATATTCCTTTTTATGGATAAATTAAAATATCACCAACCTTCTGAAATCTTGAATAGAGATTCCATTTTCTTCTACACTGTTCTTCTTAACCTCCTTCATCTTCTATAGCAAAAATAATAAAATAGTAAAAAAGAAATATTTTTAGTTACTTTATTATATATGAATATGATCTTACTTTGTTATATATAGATATAGATAATAATTAAATATTTTTAGTTGATTTGTTAAAAATTTGGTATAAAGAAAATCTTATTTAAACTATAACAAATCAAATTCTGCTAATTATATTTATTAAAATTAGTTTTGCAGAAAATATATTGCAAATATCTCAAAGGAGCCCAATTTGGGGAACTTTAGAGAAGGCAGAAAAAATAGGGAGTTCGTTAATATAAACAATTTTTTCCGAGTACTTTAGGGATATCACACTTTTTCCGGCAATTAAGTGTCGGCAATTGCCCACAATTGCCTACACATGCCTCCATCCTTGCTTGAATTAAGAGGTAATGCCACGTAACAAGGAAACATGTTTATTAAAAATGGTGGTAACCGATTTTGTTTTAGCGGTCATAATTTTGGCGCAAGGTGGTTTGAATCCAGGTGGGCTCAAGCGATCACCTTCCAAGTCTAACTCAATCGAGATAGTAGTTTCATTTTGCATAATTGAATTATTTGAGTTAGCGGGTTCAACCACCAAATTTATATAATTCTGCATGTTCTGAGATAATGATCTTTTTTGTAAAACCTTATCATCCAAATCATTAGTGATAATATGCGGAGAAACGAAAGGCAGTAAATCAACATCTGTATTCATGCAATTGGACGTTTGTTAAAACAAATACTCTTCTTCATACATAAGAGCACTGAAACCCCTCAACCTGCCAATCCCCCGATCCCTAATCTAAACTTTATTCATTTAAAATCCAACCCAAAGACAACACTATTGATGCTTGTGTCATACGATCTTCGGTATTGATTATTTAGAACAAAATTTTATTTAAAAAATCCATGTGCTACTAACGATATTTCCAAGTTTTTATTCTTGAGAACAGCAAGCATAATATCTCGACATCAAGCAAGATTGCCTACAATATGATATGTCAAAATGTTGATATGACATGAAAACTTGACGCAAGCAAAGAATATGATGCAAGCTTAATTAAGATATTAAGACGTCTCAAAGTAACATCTCAAGAAAATACAGACCAAAGAAGAACCAACTTGAAAAAAGGAGATATAAGTTTTATAATAGAGTGTGTTGATCTCATAAGGTTAGAAACTACTTTCCAACATATTTCTATTCTTCATATATCTCCCCTCCCATCAAGAGACGTCTTACATATCCTTGGAATTCAAACTGCTAAACATTCAAAACCGATATTCAAACATGTCAGATTGCAGACGTCTGTACCAGATGTCTACTTAAGCAATTTTGAATCCCCAAACGTCTGGTATAGATGTCTGTAGAAGAAAATTTCAATTTTCCATTTCTGTTTATCTCCTAGAGACGACTCATCAGACGTCTCCTTGAGAAATTTTGAAAACTAGACGTCTTCTACAGACGTCTGATCGAGAAAATTTTCAAATATTAGTTTTTATTTTTGAACTGCAGACGTCTGACACCAGACATCTTGTTGGATATGTATGCATTAGAGGCCATTATTGTGTGTGTGTAGTGGATGTTTGAACACATGTTTGTATAAGATAATCTTGTTCGATATGATAATATGCTATTTGGTTTGTCTTTATTTTAACATGTGTATATGTTTTACTTGATATTACCCATCGTAATATATATTGTTAAAACCCGTAAGATTATTGCTTGACTACCGATGTTATGATGGCGATCATACATGTGGGGTCTGGGTAGTCCATAAGCAAATCCTTAAATATTCCTGGTCGTGAGAGTATCGAGACAGGGCATCGATATTCCAGAGTAGACTGGTGTATACATTTCTAGACCCCGACGAGGGGTGGTGGTTGGTCCTACGGGCATTGGTGTGTAGCACCTAAGATTGTATACAGGTGCTCATTAGAGATGCATACACTGGACGGACTTGCCGAGAACTTCTAGATGGTATTATACCTATCGTCAAATAGCAGTTCTCAGGTGACATGAGTACATATTAGTCTTTAGACCTGAGATCGTCATTTGTCTCGTGTGAATCCTACTGTACTTAGATTACTGTCCCTTCATGGCTCTACTGAGTCATGCAAACAGGTTTTAGTTGGGTATAGTCCCAAGCCACATGGAGGCAATGAACGATTGTTAGGGATCCGTCTCTCCCGGTATAGGGAGTCGATGTCGCACTGTGTTCGGTTGGCCAGTACCATATGACCTTGGCCAAGGCAGTTGAGATTTACCGATAGATTGATAAGTAGTTTCTCGGATTGATCCTGAGCCACATCGGCATGAATCATCGGGTTATTAAGGTTTGACGTAAACCACCTTCTAAACCTGGTATGCAATACTCTTGGACAAAGAGGCCGTACTGTACGGAGATTATTACAGATAGGCTCGATAGAGGTTCGGATGAGTTTGCTCGTCGGCCTTCCATTTGACAGATACCTGGGTAGCCGTTACGTACAGTTAGTACAGCTGACGTGCTTGAGCTTATGGATTTATCCAGTAACTCACTGCCAGCGTACTGTCGAGTCTTTAGAGTCCTACACATAGGATTTTCCCTGGTTCAGGCGATATGATGTAGTAGCCGTATTTTGATATATGCAGAGTTCCGATTAAATGAGTGTACTAACTACACAGACTTTTGATCGAACGGTTAAAAATACTAGCCGATTTAGCATTAAGCCAGATTATTAAATCAAGTATTGATTTAATAATTTATATATATATATATATTTTGATATGTATATTATAGTATTATGTTCATTGTATTTTTCCTATCTCTTGGGTATTTGTATTTTTATATGGATACAGGTATGCATATACGGTAGAATGTATTTTGTATTTATACATCGTATATTCTAGAAGGTGGACACCTCATTTTAGGATTTTCCATTTATTGGAAAATGAAAATGAGATGGAGGGGTGAGGTGGCAGGAGGAATGGTGAGAGGAATGACTTTGTATTTGTTTATTATATTAACTTCTGCTATTCAAGTACGGTGACTATTTTCTATTTGGAAAATAAGTTAACAAAACCATGCTAGCAATTCTTTTCTCTCACAAGATAATTCATTCTCACCATTTCTTTTCTCTCCTCACTTAAGCTCCTCCTCCTTCTTCTCTTGCCCTTTCATGAGTTTGGAATCAAAGAGAAGAAGAGATAGAAAAATACTTGATCACATCATTACATTTCTATGCATCTTAGATTAGCAACCTAGTGTCTTTAATTGCTTCACTTGCTTTTAGTGTGAAGTTAGAGCCTTGAACCATATCTCTTGGGTGGATCATCAAGGACCAAGAAATACCGGCCTACAAGCTCGATCCCGAAGTTCCGAGGAGATAAAGAAGAGGATTTGAAGACGAAGGACACGATTTCAAAGGTTTTTATTTCAACCGAGTAGTATAAAACCTTCTAATTAGCTAGTTTTAGTGTTTGGATAGATTCTAGGATTTAGGTTTCTAGCGCCCTTTTATAAAATTTAAAGTTTTTCATTCTGCAAAGATCGTAGGTTAGCAGCAAGGGCGTTAGGAACTTCGTCATGGTATCAGAGCCACCCAAACACGTAGACTAGTTGTAAAGAATGCTTAGATTTCGAAACCGAAAAATTTCCATTTTTTTCAAAACCCAAAAACCTAGTTTATGTTCGTAATGTTTTGGTCTCTAAATTTTTTTTGAAGCATTGCAGAAGGATGATCTTAGTATGAAAATGACATAGAATGAAAATGAACCAAATCAGAGCAACTTTGGCTGCCTAAAAATTCCTTTTGGCCACTATTTCCAGCCATACTTGCTCTGATTGGTCTCATCTTCTTTCTATGTCTTGGGTTTTGGAAAATGGGATTTTTGGCATACTTCTGTTTTGCCTAGATTTGGTTAAGAGTTGTTTGTGCTTAAGGGCAACACGGAAAGTTTTAAAACTCGAAGCTTTTGCATCGTCGATATCTGTGATGTTGTATATGTGTTTTAAATGTTGTCAAATTGCTAAAGGTCGATTAGACGGGGTTGCACATACTTGCTTATGTTGTTGTGATGTATATCTATGTGATGGGTTATACAGATTGTCGTGTTGGATAGCCCCTCATGCGATATTAGTTGTAAAGTTGTGTTATTTGTAAATTCATTATTGCGGGGAGAGCGTTTGACTTATGGAATGTTGTTTCTGCCTATTTGTATATTCTTTTATTGGGACTCGGTCGGGTTGAGGTCGATATCACCATTGTATATTAATTCATTTTTGTACTAGGAAAAATCCGTGGAGAAGTGCTCGAATAGCCGGGTTCTAAAGTGTGCTAGGTGGTCGTCTCGCAGTGGTGAGTTCGAGCCGCCTCGCTATAGAATTAACAGGCTATTTGCCGCACTTGTAGTGGTTTTAGAATGACCTACGGTGGAGTGCTCAAGTTGCTGGATTCCATGAAGTATTGGGTGGCCCAATCATGTCATTGAGTGCGGGTCGCCTCACTTATAGAATTAGTGGGTAACTTATCGCACTCGCAGGGGACTTGGATTGATGTTGTATGGGCTATCCACACGACCGGGGAACATCGAGTTTCATTTGCGGCTCAAATGAAACGCGGGGCTCCTAAATTATCTGCTATTCCATATTGCTTATCGCATGCCTGTGATGTTTATTATATCATGCCTAAGAGGACTATATATATATATGTGTGTGTGTGTGTTTTGCATCCACGCTAGCTCTGTCCTCGCCCTGTCATAAGTTAAGTAACCTTACGGTGAAGACCTGGGACCCCGTAGCGAATGTGGATGGCATATAAAGCATTCTATTTTCATTGTTTCTGGTGTGATAAGAACTTAAATAATATGATCGCATTAATTTTGATTAATGCAAGAAAATAAACCTAACATGATGTTGTCGGAACAAATTTTTCGAAACCTATAGTCGTAATCTTTTGCTTTGCATAGAGGTATTTGATTAGGAATATCCAGCACCTCATTCGACGAGTGAAGAGCTTTGATCCTTTCATGGGGATTTCGCTCTTAAGCAAAAGTTTGTGTTACTATAGATTACTTGGTTTTCTTCAAAACCACCGTTTTAAAACCGGAGCCCAAACCACTCCCTTTTCAAAACTACTCGGTACCTTCAACGATATCAAGTTCATTACGTTAAAGGTTTTTCACCAAAAACCAGCCATAGCCCTCCGTCATTTTAGATAAGTAACACCTAGTATTCATGCTATGTACGTTGGCTTCTATCAAGGCATAGTGTATGGTAGCTATGCGTTACTTCTCTCCTGCATAGAGATGCGATTAATTAGGACAGTCATATAACCACGTTGGTCTATATTAAGAGTTTATGCTGATGGTTCTAAATTAATCAAGGATAATGATGGGTTGAACTTGACTTGAGACTTATGGCATGTTGGTCTCTATGAAGGCTATAAGCCTCTTGGGGCAAAAACCATATCGGGAGTTTTAAACATAAGGGAAACTTGTCAGGTGTGTGCATACCTTCTGAAGTGTGGTGACTAAAGTGGCTTCCATCTAGGTTATCACGCGGTGATAGTTGGGTCCCGATTCCCACTAATGAGTAGGATTACTCTTGGGAGATATTTTTCACTTCACAATTAGCTAACCTATTAGGTGACTAGAAAGGTGTTAATGGAGTTATGCCTCTACGGAAATGGGGTTTACTTTAATTAGGTTAGTGTGAGAGTACGGGAAACCGCTCTCGGAGTACAAACACCCATATGGCTGAACGGTTAGTAAATTTGTAATGTGTAAATGATCCCAACTAGTTCTTCTTTTAAGCTTTGAAGGAGAATTCGAGGAAATAGTGGGAGCTATCCTGATTAGATAAATTAAAAACCAATTTAATTTTGCAAGAGCATACGCTGAGTGTTTCTTTTCTCTTTCTCTAGGCAGCAACTATGTCACGCCTTAATCAAGATAATAAATTGTATGACTTAACCAAACCGGCTTATTACACTAGGCTGGAAAACGTTGGTTCGGCTCTAACTTATGACAACTGTCACGAGTATGAGCAAAGAAAAGAGAATTGCATAGACTTCCATAATGAAGGAGAAGCATTCTAATGCATCTTCTGTTAGTGATATGTATGCCCTAGAGGCCATTACTGTACATGCGATGTATATTGTAGTGGATGCTTGGACATATATGGAGGACTTTCTTTCTCGACATGATAGTATGCTATCTGGTTGCTCTTTATCTTAAAATGTAGTCTGATAGTCTCTATGTTACATGTTGATAAAGCCCTTAGGATGAGTACTTGACTACCAGGACTATGATGCAGATCATACTAGTGGGGACAGTGTAGTCGCTAAGTACATCCTTCAAATGTTCCTAGTCGCAGGTGTATCGAGACAGGGCATCGATATACCAGAGTAGACTAGCGTATGCTTCTTGACCCATGTAGATGGGTGATGGATGATCCCATATCCATTGATGTTTGACATCAGAGATAGTATACGCGTGCTCAGTGGAGACTGGGTATATTGGACGGACTCGCCGAGAACTCCCAGATGGTATTATACCTCACGTCAGATGGCAGTTCTCTGGTGACACTGGTACAAGTTAGTCTGTAGACCCAAGATCGTCATAGAGTCTTGTGTGATTCCCACTGTGCTTTGATTTCCATCATACCACGTCCAAGAGGGCGTGCAAAATGGTGGCTTTTGGGTACAGTCCCGAATCACATGGAGGCAATGAGCGATAGGAGGGGTTTCGTCTCTCCCGGTATAGGGAGTTGATGTTGCGCTATGTTCGATTGGCTATAACTGGAAATCCCTGGCCAGGGTTGCTGAGATTTACTGGTAAGTGTTATCAGTAGTTTCTCGAACTGTTATGGACCTTATATTGACACGACTTATCGGTTACTGGGGTCTGACGTTTACCACCCCTAGACTGGATATGCGACATTTCAGACGAAGAGACCGGACTGTACGGGAGTGTTACTGATTGGATTCGCAGGAGAATGTACATGCTTGCTTGTTGATCTTCTGATTGCTCAATACACGGGTGGCTGTTACGTTTAGCTGACCGCTTGTAGCTTATGGGTGTTTTGATATGATCATCACCTACTGCCGGCGTATTGACGATTCTTTAGAGTTCTACACAGAGGTTTCCTAGCTCAGGCAAAACAGAGTAGGAGCACATATGTGATATGTGCAGGACCGAGAATAATACAATATGAGATACCGTATTATATTCTCGCGGTATGAGATGTCGGCCAGATATATGTGATATAGCCGGGTCATCGGATCAAGTGTTGATTCGATGAAATGGTACATGTTATATTAGTCGGCTATATGCAATATAGCCGGATTGTCGGATCAAGAGTTGATTCGATAATTTAATGTATAATTATATGTGTGATATATTACATTACGTTAACTAATATAAGCTCGCTTTATTGATTCATTTTCTCACTGGATAATACATTGATATATATGCGATATATGTTAATTGTATTATTTTCTTTTGTTAAAAAATATATTGTATATGTGATATATAATATTGTAACAAGTCAGGGTTACAAATACAACATGCTTTGTGGAGTTTAAACAAGTTAGGGTTTGGATTTGGGTTAGCTTTTTCATGAAACTTCATGAAGCTTTCTTTTGTCTTTAACTTAGATATTTTGTGTTGATATTTATTAACCTAACCCAAACCTTAGCCTCTAGTTTATTCTCTACAAGGGTTAACTTTATCATTCTTTACCCCGTGGTTGCAATTCTAACCTCACACAACAATTCATTATTCATCACAAAGAAATTCTTCTTCTTCTTCCTCTTGAAAAAGCTTTCTAGCTTTTTGTGATGTGATGAAATAAAGTGAGAAATTGAAAACAAAAAAGAGCTAAATTCCTACTTCATCATCCTCATCTATTCTAGCCACTTTGATTAGGGTGTTTCCTTTGCTAATACTTGATTAGTGAAGCAAGAGCTTGGGTTTGAGTTTCTTTAATGTAGATCATCTTAGTTGTTGAAAATTGGAAGCAAGCTTGCATCTTTCTCTTCATGGAGCCTCTCTAGAGTCCGGGCACTTGATGATCGCAGCGAAGGGACCTCAACACGGAGCTTATGAAGCGAAGGAACGGACTACAAATGTTGTAATCCCTAACTCTTAGAAGTAAAGTTGTTTACTTGTATAGTTTACCCTAATTCTCTAGTTAAGATCTTGGTTAGGGTTACATAGCACCCCAAATTTTTATAAAATGGCATGTGTGATGCCTTGCTAAACCTTGTTGTCGTGCTATACAACCCTACAGTGGTATCAAAGCCAAGCTAGAGCATTAGGCGTTGTCTAGACGAAGTTAAAAGTCCGATCGAACCCCGAAACATCATTTTTGACCCCCTCTCTGGAAATTTTCTAAAATGTTGGTTTTTTCTATATTAAAAATACTCAGAAAATTAAGCAGGTGATTCTATGGATATCTGAGAAGTACAACTCCCTGAATCCATCAAGCCACCGCGGAACCGCGGCCAAACCAAGCTATTGGCGACGGTTCCGCGGCAGAACATGAGGATTGAGGGATTGTACTTCAGCAGATGATCCGTAGGTATTATATTATGCTTCTGGGAATCTTTAATATTACTCAAGTGTTAAGTTTTCTAGAGATCTTTTGTAATCGCTGATTCGATCGGAAAGTTTAACATCGTTTATTTTTCCGGGTAATTCAGAACGTGTTAAAAGGTTCGAACGGATATCAATGACTCACTTTTTCCCCTGTCGGAAAACTTTCAAGTGTTGGATTTTTCCTGAATTTAAAACTTTTAGAAAATCATGTAAGCGAATTTGTGAACCCTCTAGAAGAACGTAACCTTAATAAACTACCACAAACTATATGGTTCATAGCGGCTGTGACATGTTCTGGGACTTTTTGAACTCCGCTCAAGTGTTGAACTATTTGGGAAATCTTGGGTGTTTGTTTATTCGATCGGAAAGTTTAACATTGTCTATTTATCTGGAATGTGATACAATATATGGAATTCATATAGTTAGACATGAAATGCGAAGTATGTAATATTTCGGATTTAAGATGTCTAAAGTGATTGTGGATTCCAAATGTTGTAGTTTTTCACTTTCTTTTCTGCGACCGTAAGTGTTATATGTGGTGTATCACCGGTTTCGGTGCTATATGTCAACGACAACTGGGATACGCATATTTACTTACGTTGATGATATGTGATATTATGTATTGCTGTGATATGTTATATTGGATCGTCATATTTTGAATAGCCGGGGTTTTTATGTGAGATGAGGGTTTTTATTTTCATTCATGTGAAATTCAATTGTATATAATATTCTTTTATTGGGGCACTTCCGGGTTGAGGATGATGTCACCATTGTATATTATTTACTTTTCCGCATTAGGATAGACCCAAGACGGGGAGCACAAGTAACCGGTTCTAGGGTCCAGTGGGAGACCATCTCGAGGAGTCGAGACCGAGTCTCTTAACTCTAGAATTGATAGGGTTGCTTGACGCTCTCATAGGGGTATAGGGATGTGGGCTTGGCTATTCATCGCGACCGTGGAATCCGTGTTTTATACTGGCTTAACTTAGAACACGGAATTTCTAGTATATCCAATATTTCATATGTGATTCTTCTGCTGCAATGTTCTGTGATGAGATCATATTACTGCATGAGACGAATGTTTATATTATATATATGAGATATATGTTATATTGTTGATTTCGTTTCAAATGTGATGCTTGTAAAGCATAACAAAATGGGACTTCATTAATGAGATTAATGAAATAAAAGAAACCTAAACATGTTGTAGAAACTTATTTAAAAACTGGTAGCTCTAGTTCTTGCTTTGCATAGCGGTATTCCTTGTAGAATATCCAGCACCTTATTCGATAAGGAAAGAGTCGAGATCCCTTCACCGGGAGTGACCTCTTTAGTGAAACTAGCAGATGCTATACACTCGGTTTGTATTTTGATTGCTTTTATAGTTTTTGTTTTGCATAGCGGTATTTGTGTAATATCCTGCACCTTATTCGATAAGGAAAAAGCCGAGATCCCTTCACCGGGAGTGACCTCTTTAGCAAAACTAGTAAAAGCCTAAAAAACACTCCATTTAAAATCACTCGATTCTACGATGATATCAAGTTCATTACGCAAAGGGTTTTCTTAAAAACCTGTCGTAACCCTCCGTCATTTTAGATAAGTACTAATTAGTATTCGTGCTACGTTTGTTGACTATGTTAAGGCGTAGTGTGCGGTAGCTGATTAGTGCTTATCTGTATAAGCATATGATGGGATTGGATTAGGGTAGTCGTGCGGCTTTGTTGATTATGTTAAGGGTCGTGCGGGTGGGTTTAATTCAATCGGGAAATGACGGGTTGAACTTGACTAGCACTTATGATTTGTTGACTATGTTAAGGTCATATAGCTACTAGGGGTAAAATATTATTGGGAATTTTAAGTGTTGAAATTTGCAATGAGATTTCATACCTCCTATGAGATAGTTGGATCCCAATACCCGCTGTGAGTAAGAGTTACTCCTGAGAGAGTTTTACACATTACAATTAGCCAATCAAGTAGGTATCTAGAAAGGTGTCAACGGGGTTAAGCCTCTAGGAAAACGGGGTTTACTTTAATTAGGTCCGTGCGAAAGTACGGGGAACCTCCCTCAAAGTACCGGCACTAGCCTGGCTGAAAGATTGGCGAACTTGTAGCATGTAATTAATCCCGGCTAGTCTTTCCTTTTAGGGTTTGAAGGAAGATTTGACTAAAACAGTGGGAGCCATCCTGATTAGATATATTAATAACCAATCTAATCTTGCAAGAGCATACGCTGAGTGTTTTCTTCTCTCTCTCTCCAGGTAGCGACCATGTCACGCCTTAATCAAGATAAAAATATGGATGTATTGAACGAACCCGCTTATTATACTGCGCTAGGGAACGTTGGTCCCGCTCCAACTTATAAATGTTATATGACCGAGCAGGAAATAGGGGATTACCAGAATTCCCGTACCACCCAAACGAAGAATGTGTATGATGATGCATCATCTTCGGGTGTGTTCATTACAAAGAACCGAGAGAGGGTGATAAGTTTTAAAAGTTAAAAATGGTGCAAGTGTTGCAGCTAAGTCTGTTGGCAGTTATCACCCTGTATTAAAAAAATACATTGATTCTGAATGAATGTTGTTAGATACCGAACCTGATATACAACATCATATCAGTATCTCTATTTAATAAAGAAAGATATAATTTTGTATTGTTGGATAATGTTTTGAACATTTCCTATATCAAGAGTTGATCAGTTCAGGCACGTTATCTAAATGCATAGACATTCTAAATCAAACCACAGTTCTTAATGTACAGAACACACACAAGAGGAAGAGTTCAGAAATGAACGAATCCTTCTTGAGGTATTGTAGACTAGGTCATATCAATGTGACCCGACTAGCTGAAGTTATATTTAGATGCATATTTAAATTAGTTTGAATTTACATCTTGTGAAACTTGCCAGTCATATCATAAAGATAATATGACCATAGCTCTGTTTATTGGAAACAGAAAAAGAGTTAGTGAACTCTTGGGATTGATACATGATGATGTATGGGGTCCCCTGTCTACACATGCCAGGACTGGTTCTTTGTACTTCAGAAGTAGAGAACCAAAACGGGTATAAGTATTATATCCTTTGATGTGATAAGGGAGGAGAATACTTGAGCACGGGATTCCTGGACTATTCTAAAGGAGAATAAGATTCTCTCTCAGCATTACTCCTCCGTATACACCACAATACGTTGGTATATCGGGACGGAGCAATCGCACCCTACGTGATAAGGTGTGCTCTATGATGAGTACTACTGAGTTACCTATTTACTTTTGGGGGTTATGCACTTGAGAAGCCGCATACCTATTGAATAGGGTTCCAACCAAATCAGGTGCCTACCACTCCATATATGATATGGTATGGAAAGAGCCCATCTCTTAAGGATGTTAAGATTTGGGGTTGTCCAAAGCAAAATCTGGACAAACTCGAGGCAAGGTCAGTTCTGTGGAAGTTTGTTGGATATCCCAAGCATTCGCAAGGGAATATCTTCTACCAAAATGGGGAGCAAAAGGTGTTTTGTTTCTCAGCATGCCACCTTTTGGAAAGGGAATTTCTTGTGAAGAAATTAGTGGTCATGAGAGAAAACTGGAAAAAGTTCCAGCTATACAAACTGCAGCTGATGATTTGGTAAACCCGGAGGATTCAATAGATCCCAACGAACCTCAGCATCTCCGCCGATCTAGTAGGGTTCCTCATCCACCTGAGAGTTACTTCGGTTTCTCTATGACAGTGGGAGCGAGAATTGCATCATGAGATGATGACCCAACTAGTTTGGAGCAGGCCATCAAGAGTGGGGACTCTGTGAGAATGGCTGGATGCTAATGAGATCTGGGATGGAATATATGTACACCAACAAAGTATGGACTTTGGTTGCTTTATCTGAAGGGTTAAATCCCCATCAGAAGCAAGTATATCTTAAGAAGATTACTTGGTGTACATGGAAAAGTTGAGACTTTCAAAGGTATGCTTAAGTCCATCCAGATCCTGCTTGCCATTGCTACATACCATAACTACGATATTTGGCGGTTGGGTGTCATGACTGCTTTTCTAAATATTGATTTAGAAGAGAGCATCTATAAGTACACAGCCAGAGGGCTTCATAGACAGTGGGAGCAGTGGAAACGTGTGCAAGTTGCTTTATGGGATAAAACAGGTATCACGGGGTTGGAACGTCTTCTTTGATGTGGTAGTCAAATATTTTGACTTCATCAAAATGCTAGATGAACCTTGCATATATAAAAAGGTAGTAGAGAGTATGGTGGTGATCCTCGTATTGTATGTGGATGACATACTCTTGATAGGAAAGGAGTTTCCTGTGCTACACTCGGTCAATCTTCTCTTATCACAAGGATTCTCTATATAGGATCAAGGTGATACCTCATAAATCCTGGTTTTGGATATATGAGATAGATCTAATTGGATGTTAGGATTCTCACTAGATGTAGTGAGATGGTATCAATCGATCCTAGGGAGAATCACTGGAAAGCTTCCAGGGTGGTAAGGTCGACTGAATGTCAGTCACAGGCATTGTCTTTACCCTCAGTGGAGGGACGGTATGTTGGAAGAGTTCCACGCTAAATACCGTGACATACCAGACGATAAAGGCAGGATAAATCACTACCAAGGATGCTACAAAAGAAATAGTCTGGATGTACACTAGTTCATGAGATGAACTTCGTTCCTACCATTGTGTGACAATGGAGTTTTGGCTTTTGCCAAGAAAACCCCGTCCCATCTGTGATCCAGACATATTCTAAGGCAGTATCACCTGATCATGGAGATGGTTGATCTCCAGGAAGATCGATGTTAGGAGAGTAGACACAGAGGACAACAGCGCGGATCCACTCACAAAGGCTTATTACCTAGTAGAGACTTTTATGGGATGGTTGAGTATGAGATATTTTAACCACAGCTGATTGTTGGGTATGAGATACTACAATAGATGGCCCTAGTGCAAGTGGGAGATTGTTAGTGATATGTATGCCCTAGAGGCCATTACTGTACATGCGATATATATTGTAGTGGATGCTTGGACATATATATGGAGGACTTTCTTGCTCGACATGATAGTATGCTATCCGGTTGCTCTTTATCTTAAAATGTACTCTGATAATCTCTATGTTACATGTTGATAAAGCCCTTAGGATGAGTACTTGACTACCAGGACTATGATGCAGATCATACTAGTGGGGACAGTGTAGTCGCTAAGTACATCCTTCAAATGTTCCTAGTCGCAGGTGTATCAAGATAGGGCATCGATATACCAGAGTAGACTAGCGTATGCTTCTTTACCCATGTACATGGGCGATGGATGATCCCATATCCATTGATGTTTGACATCAGAGATAGTATACAGGTGCTCAGTGGAGACTGGGTACAATGGACGGACTCGCCGAGAACTCGCAGATGGTATTATACCTCACGTCAGATGACAGTTCTCTGGTGACACAGGTACAGGTTAGTCTGTAGACCCGAGATCGTTATAGAGTCTTGTGTGATTCCCACTGTGCTTTGATTTCCATCATACCACGTCCAAGAGGGCGTGCAAAACGGTGGCTTTTGGGTACAGTCCCGAATCACATGGAGGCAATGAGCGATAAGAGGGGTTTCGTCTCTCCCGGTATAGGGAGTTGATGTTGCGCTATGTTCGATTGGCTATAACTGGAAATCCCTGGCCAGGGTTGCTGAGATTTACTGGTAAGTGTTATCAGTAGTTTCTTGAACTGTTATGGACCTTATATCGACACGATTTATCGGTTACTGGGGTCTGATGTTTACCACCCCTAGACTGGATATGCGACATATCAGACGAAGTGACCGGACTGTACGGGAGTGTTACTGATTGGATTCGCAGGAGAATGTACATGCTTGCTTTTTGATCTTCTGATTGCTCAATACACGGGTAGCTGTTACGTTTACCTGACCGCTTATAGCTTGTGGGTGTTTTGATATGATCATCACCTACTGCCGGCATATTGACGATTCTTTAGAGTCCTACACAGAGTTTTCCTGGCTCGGGCAAAACGGAGTAGGAGCACATATGTGATATGTGCGGGACCGAGAATAATACGATATGAGATACCATATTATATTCTCGCGATATGAGATGTCGGCCGGGTATATGTGATATAGCCGGGTCATCGGATCAAGTGTTGATTCGATGAAATGGTACATGTTATATTAATCGGTTATATGCAATATAGCCGGATTGTCGGATCAAGAGTTGATTCGATAATTTAATGTATAATTATATATGTGATATATTATATTATGTTAACTAATATAAGCTCGCTTTATTGATTCATTTTCTCACTGGATAATACATTGATGTATATGCGATATATGTTAATTGTATTATTTTCTTTTGTTAAAAAATATATTGTATATGTGATATATAATATTGTAACAAGTTAGGGTTACAAATGCAACATGCTTTGTGGAGTTTAAACAAGTTAGGGTTTGGATTAGGGTTAGCTTTTGGGTTAGCTTTTTCATGAAGTTTCTGTTCCCGCCCAAAATTTCTGCGCAAAAGAGCTCAAGGTATCAAATGGCAGTGATACGCTTAAGAAAATGCGAACCAGTATCTTCCAGGCTGTTTTCTGACAAACTCACGAATGAGAAACAGCTAAATTATAATTATATTGGAAGTATCTCGAAAAACCCTTCGATTTGATATATTATGGACTTCATAATTCATCCGGGATAAAAAATATGAGCAAATATGTTATGCACTGTTCCCTGATTAAAAATTAGGAATTACCTCAATGAGGTATCACATGCTCACACGTGATCAATGGTCACGTATTGACACGTGATAGTTAAAACATAAATAAAAACAAACGGTTGAAGAAGGACCCAATTGGGGGTCACGTGCTCACATGTGACCAATAGTCACATGTTGACACGTGATAGTTAAAACATAAATAAAAAACAAACGGATGAAGGAAATACCTCAATGAGGTATCACGTGCTCACACGTGACCAATGGTCACGTGTTGACACGTGATGGTTAAAACTAAAGCGTAAATAAACGCTGAGAAAATGACTCAATTGGGGGTCACGTGCTCACACGTGACCAAGGGTCACGTGTCACCACGTGACTGGCTTCGAAAGCCTTACAGTTTAATAGAATTAAATTCTAAAAGCTTCTAAATCTTTCCAAATAGAAAAGGTTTATGGGGACCGTTGGATTAAAGATCCAGGGGTGATTAAAAATCACCAATTTATGGAAAAATCTTAGACAAGGAAAGATTTCCCTAAATCTCACCAGAAATAACAAACATAATATATTTGGATTTAAAATCCAACGGTAAATAAAATTCACTGTATGATCTAAAGGTTCATATTAATTATGAAAACAAACAAAATCTTTTAATGAAAGATTGACTAAACAAATTGATTCTGTTCTTTCTCCTATAAATAGGAGCCAAGAAGAGAAGAGAAGGGATCTACTTTTTTTGAGAGAAGAACAGAGAGAGAAAAAGTGAGGAGAATTTAATTCTCAAGAGAGAAAAAGGAGAGAAGAATTTAATTCTCAAAAGAGAGAAAAAGTGAGGAGAATTTAATTCTCAAGAGAGGAGAATTTAATTCTCAAGAGAGGAAGAAAATTCCTTCAGGAGAAAAAGAAAAACCTATGTGAGAAAAGAAAGGGAATCAAAATTTCAAACAGAGAATTTAATTCTCAAAATCTAAGAGTTTAACTTTTCTGCAAAATAACTTAGTTCTTCCTCTAGTTGAAGATCTGCAGAAGCACATCTCCCCATAGGTTGAGAATTTAATTCTCATCGGGTTGTGATCCTGCCATGCAGATCCAAAACTTAGAGGGGGAATTGAGTTTAGAGAATTTAATTCTCCCAAAACAAATTAGGGTTTAACCCTATATGAGAATTTAATTCTCCCAAACTCATAGAAATTTAATTCCTTCAAGATGGACAGAACTAGGGTTTAACCCTATATAAGAATTTAATTCTTTTATATATATGGGAATTTAATTCCTCTAAAAGAAATTAGGGTTTAACCCAACATAAGAATTTAATTTTTGCACAATAGGAATTTAATTCCTCCAAAATCATAATTAGGGTTTAACCCTACAAAGAATTTAATTCTTAAAAAAAATAGGAGACTTAAAGGATCTCTGTGCATGAAAAGAATTAAGGTCACGTTTCCCCACGTGACCCCTGAAAAGATCCCCAGAAATAAGAATGAATTACCTTTGAGGCAACGCCTCACGTGCTCCCACGTGACTTACAAAACACAGAAAGAAAAAGCAGAAGAAAAGGAGGTTTGGGTGCTCTCACGTGCTCCCATGTGATCCCTTAGCAAGTGCTTTAATAATCGATGCATGAATCTCCACCACGTGTCGACACGTGAGGCTCAAAATACAAAGTGTTTAACACTTAATTACAGAACGAAGTAAAGGGATCTGGACCCACCTTTTGGCGTCCTTACGTGTTCACACGTGACCCCTTTTTTCTTTAATGTTTAACACTAATTCAAGAGCTCTATTCCCATTGTTTAACATTGATTGTCTTTTAGTGTTTAACACTAATTTGAGAACTTTACTTTTAGTGTTTAACACTAATTTGAAAACCTTTATTCCAGTGTTTAACACTGTTGTTTTCTAGTGTTTAACACTAATTTGGGGATTATATTTCCAGTGTTTAACACTGATTGTCTTTTAGTGTTTAACACTAATTTGAGAGTTCTATCTCCAGTGTTTAACACTGTTGTTCTCAAGTGTTTAACACTACGTTTAACCAAATTGGTTAATCTTCTTGAGGCAAGGCCTCCCACTCAAAATTGAGTAAAATTCAGAGCTATAATGTTCCATGCTCAGTCAAAGATAAAAATGTTACCAAAGCCCTCAAACTCTTGTTTAGCATTGCTAAATAATATGGGATGAAACCAGACAAATGTCTAATGGGCCAACAAAGGGCCAACATTTTGAATCTAATTAGACTTAGCCCAAGTTGGCCATAAGTTCTCAATTCAGACTTAACTGAGCCAATGTGCTCACAACATAATTAATTGATCTTAGTTCCAAATTGGACTACAGATCACTTAATCCATATTGGTTCAAGGGTACATCTCTTCACTTCTCTGATATATGTCGTTGTAATCCTTCAACGTCTTCAGAGAGATGACGGGTCCCGACAACCAGCAAATCCTACAGACTATGATGTTTCTAAACTTGGACTGTGGGGTCCTTAAACTCATGGACTATAATGTCCTTAACCTCGGACTGTGGGGTCCCTTTAAACCCACGGACTATGATGTCCTTAACCTCGGACTGTAGGGTCCCTTTAAACCCACGGACCACTATGTCCTTAAACTGCTAACGGACCACTATGTCCTTAAACTGGTATTGGACCACTATGTCCTTAAACTGGTAATGGACCACCATGTCCTTAAACTGGTCATCGACCGCAATGTCCCTAAATTAAACAATTGAGTCCAAATGCTCTCTTGTTGGATCTAAACGATCCCGTTAAGTTGATCTTAGTCTGAAATGAGACTAACGTATCCTTAAGAGACGTTTAAGTTGATCTTAGTCTCAAATGAGACTAACGTGTCCTTAAACCAACCCCCAAACCCAAATCTAAGAAGATACGGATTTGGACTAATCTACGTCCTACGGGCGATAACATAAATTAGTCTCCGTATACAATCCACGGGCAACCAAAAACAAAACAAACACCCACGACACGAAGTGACCATCTGGAGAAGGAGAAAGTGGTTACCGCAATGCGGTAGTGTAATTAACTGCAGGGGCTTGCGCCTGCAGGGAAGAGCGTCCCCACAATCAAAAACCCCTCAAATGAAGGGGAATTTGACGAAGTCTGCTATATCGGCCGCATCCGTTTAAACCTTCGATACATGGTGCCATAAATCAACTTGGCATATTCGAAGAGGTGGATGGATAGCACCAATTAGCATCTGCCCCGAATTTCAGGAAAGACGTCAGTCTTGTGCCGTCTTTCGGTGGGGAACAGATTCTGGCATGCCCGGTGGGACCTTTTCCTCTTTCCACTCCACACTTCATGTGTCGTGTTTGCGAACGAATTGCGGTTTGATAATGGTTTCCCTTGGGTTTCGAGGTACTAAGATTTGGCGTTTTTCTTGCTGCAGAAAGCAAAGAATCAATGGCGTCCACTTGTGCAAGATGTTCCAACTGCAACTGCAACTGCAACCTACGCTCCGCCTCACCTGGAGGTGTAGCTTACGGGCCCCAAGCGGCTTCCTTATTCATGATGCCAGGGGAACAGGTCATCCAGGCTACTTCTGGATTGTTTTTCGGGACCATGCTCCCGCCAATGAGCTTTAATGCCCCGACGCCATCACACGAAGCTCCCAAAAAGTCGGTCTTTGATCAGCTTGCAACTACTGCGGCCCCTCTCAACGGTTCGGCCGATGTCAAGGTAACAGCATCAGTCTTCGATAGGCTGAGCCTGAACTCCAATAGGCCCGCAAAGAAGCCCACGATAACTGAAGCGGCCATCCCAAAGCGGGTAGCCATTCCTGCTCTCGAGGTCACTACAGAAGCTTTTCCCGTCAAGGGATCAGTCTTTATGAGGTTGGCCACCCCGGCTCCCGTTCCTACTCAAAGGTCTGTCTTTGACAGACTGGATGCTACTCAACGGACATCAGTCTTCAAGAGGCTGACGCCAGCAACAACCCTTCTCCAAAACAGGGGGCATAATGAAGTCGCCCCTAAAGCTGAAACAATCCCAACGGCTCGACACGCTCGACGTCGTCATTGGCGCCGAGTAAGGAAGGCTGGGGGCAACTCTCCCTCTGGGCTAACTCCACCAGCCCTAACGGTGGAAGTCAATGCTGCTGTTCCAACTGGGAACAGCTTTGAATTGCTGAACAAGATACGCAGGAATTCTTCTACCGCCGTACTGAAAAGATCTCCTCCATCAGTGGAGAATGTCGCGGAAGCAAAGCCAGAACAGTCCCCTCAACAATGCCCTCCAAAGTTTACAAGGTCTAGCGACGTGTCCAATAGTCAGTGATAGATCAAGATTACCTCCGCCGACAGAAGAAGCTGAAGGTTCAGCCGGAAGGGAACCGTCCCAGTAAGCCGCAAAAGACGACAATCATCTGGGTGCCTGCTGCGACGCCCCCCTCAACTTCAACTGCTTAAAAGAAAAGGAGGCCGGAGAAAGCCCCTGTGGCTGTGGCAGACCGCAAAGGCATTGAGCCCAAACGCCCCAAGTCTGGGGGCATGATGGTACATACTGTCTACATGGCTTCCGGAAAAAAAGAAAGCCGCACTTCGACGGGCCACCGACCGCCCACCCGATCAATAACAAAGGCTCAAGAACAACAACAGCAGAGCTTCAGGAGATACTGACTGCAATGGCTGCGCTCACCGGACCAAAAGAAAGCCTGGAGGCGTCATCGGAGTAGCGTCATGAACAAGAAACCGATGCTGGCTTCCTTCGTAGAGTCCTCGAAAATAAGGACAGAGAAGCCGTAGAACAAGCGGCCAATATAAAGAAAATGGCCCTTCTATTCCAAGACATGGCCGGGATGATGATACAGCCGGATCCCCCAGCTGAAGATCCTCCGATTATCCTCGAAGACGACAGAGGAGAAACATCAAATCCACCTCCTGCTCTTTCAACAGCCAAAGAAGAAACTATCTCCAAGGCTGCCCTGGATGACTATATTGCTCAACAAATACGAGTTCACCAGGCAAATGAAGCAGCTGGCCGAGTCGTCAAAACGGGGCGACCATATCCGAGCTAGTATGATCAGATAAAATACCCGCTGGGCTACACGATACCGAAATTCCATGTCTATAAGGGGACATGCAATCCCCATCAACATGTCGCCCAGTTCAGGGCTCTTTATGGCAACACCGGCGGCGATGATAAGCTCTTGCTTCGCCAATTCGTCGGCAGCTTATCGGAGACGGCGTTTGAGTGGTACTCCGAGCTTCCAAACGACTCCGTCAAAACTTTCGCAAAGATGGAGTTGCTATTCACTCAGCGGTTCGCAAGCGCCAGCGAACGTACCTCGATCACATCATTGATCAATGCCAGAGTGAAGCCGGGAGAGACATGGGTATAGTATACAATACGATAGCGGAATTTATGGTCGAAATGCGAGAAACGCATCGATGAAGCGCCTGCGGTGGGCATGTTCGTGGGTACTCTCGACCCTCAAGCGACCATCTCCTAATTCATGATGATCTTCAAGCCAACTACTTTTCAGGCCTTGATGGACAAGCTGGCCCAAATGGACCAAATGGGTCACAGACCATCTCCTTCAAAGGCGGATCCTCGGAATGAAAAGGGGAAAGAAAAAGCGACTTTCGTCGCCAACACTCAACAACAGCCGAGCAACTTAAAGCCGGTTGTTCGCCAAAACATTATGCGCCCACGCCCATCCCTTGAGGATAGACTAGGACGTCCTTATTCGTTTCTCCAAGATAAAATGAGGAGACTGTTCGAGCTAGCAGTGCGTAACAGACTCATCGATCTGCCGGATCCAAAACGTCCGTTGCAGTCAGGCGATGTCAACAATCCTAATTACTGCCCCTACCACCGAGTATCCAGCCATCCGATCGAAGACTGCTACGTCTTCAAAAACTGGATGGAGGACCAATACCAACAAGGCAAGTTCGTATTATCCGAAAACTGGAAGGTGAACCCGCCTCAGCCGCACGCTCTAAAAAAGACGGACACACCGGGGGCATCGTGCTCTTTTGTAGAGGAAGCTCCATGGGAGATCGCTCTTTCAGCCAAGACAAAAAGAATGCTGAAGGATCTCCAAACATACCTAGCGATCAGATGGAAAAATCCACTGGAACCCGAGATCATCGAGGGAATGCTGAAATCGCGCCCAACTCCAAAAACTGGTGGTGATGGTCAAAGCGCTCACACCCAGCCGTCAAAGTCTTCGAAGAAGAAGAAGAAGACCAAAAAGCCCGTGAAGCCTGGTGACAAGCGCATGGACCTGCAAAAACAGATTGACGCGTTGGAAGAATACAATCAAAAAGCGCGGACTCCAATCATACTCCAAGAATTTCTCAGCCACGTCCTTAAGGACGGAGATGATGACAATGGAGAAGACTCGTCGGATGAATCTGAAGATTATGTGGTAAGCTGCCATGTGATCTCTCACTCGTCAATAAATGAAGAAGAAGCTCCTTACACAGAGAAGTTGGGGGCAGATCCTGAGCCAGAACTTCTAGGACCATCAGACGAAATGATTGATGCATTCCTGAACGAAGCCCGTCTTAAAAGCAAAGCTGATCGAAAGCGCGAGATGGCCATATTCGAGAAAGCCAAACGCCGGCGACTAGATGAAAGGGTCGAAACACTCCCACCGGATCGAAGTACATCCGCTGCAAATAAAAGCAGGTTCAAGATGAGGAAAAGATTCGCCAAAGCCATATCGATGGGGATGAAGCCGCCACCCTCTGAAGGAAACACTCCTGATGAAGCGGATGTACATCCTAGCTGCTGCTTATATCATCGAAAGATTGCGCACCCAACCGAAGAGTGTAATGCCTTTGAAAACTAATGGTAGGGATACGTTGCTCACCGGCAGCGCGGTCAGCGATTGAAGCGCAAAGCTCGTCGGAAACAGAGAAGCACGACAAATGAGCATATGAAAATTGCCGGCAACGGTCACATGGTTGACGGTAGTAGGTTGCAAGCTCTCATCTTCGGGAGAAATTCTGGAGAAGAAATGACTCTCAGCCCTCTCTTCAAAGAATCCACCTCAGGAAAAGAGGAAGAAAAGAAGAGCTGCGAGAACGTTCAGCTGCGCAATCGCATGCTACCCAAAAAGAATCCCGGACCCGCAAACAAGGGATCGAACAAAAGGGATAAGGGGAATGGAAAAGCGACCTTCATCGCCAACGCTCAACAACAGCCGGGTAACCCGAGACTGTTTGGTCGTCAAAACAACAAGCCGCGATACCTCAATGAGAAGTTGAAACGTCCTTACTCGTTTCCCAAAGATAAAACAAAGAGATTGTTCGAGCTAGCGGTGCGCAGCGGGCTCATCACTCTGCCAGATCCAAAACGTCCGTTGCAGCCAGGTGACGTTAACAATCCTAACTATTGTCCCTACCACAGAGTAATGGGTCACCCACTCGAAAATTGCTATGTCTTTAAGGGCTGGATTGAGGATGAATACCAACAGGGCAAATTCGCATTGTCTGACAACTGGAAGGTGAGCCCACCATGACCACATGATCCGAAAAAGATGGACATGCCGGGGGCATCATGCTCGTTCATAGAGAAAGCCCCATGGACCACTATGTCCTAAAACCGGTTGATGACCGAAACGTCGTTAAACTACTACCAACCCGCGGCATCCCCAGGCTGACGTGGTAAAAAAAAAAGGTACGTCCACAAGCAAAATGGGCACGGATGAAAATCCGAAAGGGCTCCGTGAGTAAAAACAGCAGGACTGCCGACGATGTTTGTGAAAACCCGAAAGGGCGCAGACTCGTTTAAAAAAAACAAAAACAAAACAAAAAAAAACTGGTATGTCCATAAGCAAAATGGGCACGGATGAAAACCCGAGAGGGCTCCGTATGTAAAAATAGCAGGGCTACCGGCGAGTGTTTGTGAAAACCCGAAAGGGCGCAACCTCGTTAAAGGACACTTGCAAGGTCCTCTCGACCTTTTGAGGAGAAAATACCTGGGTGAGATCCTTAGGACTCACAAGGAAGTAACACACTTAGGAATCCTCACGATTCCTAAGGAGAAATTACACTTGCGAGATCCTCACGACTCGTAAGGAGAACCCTCTTATGAGACCCTCACGGCTCATAAGATTCAAAAGCCTTAAGTTACAGGGATCTGAACCTGTTCTTAAGCCATCACCTTTCCCAGAATGCCTACAAGCGGCTCAATGCTGACCCTTGTATACAATCCACGGACGCGAATAAACATTTCCCTAACAAAGTCCCTCCCGCGACTAAGGATATGTTTACACGGTGAACAACCCTTGTAAGTCCTCTCGACTTATAAGGAGAAAATACTCTTGTAAGATCCTTACGACTTATAAGAGAACACACACTTAGGAATCCTCACGATTCCTTAGGGGAAAATGCACCTACGAGATCCTCACGACTCGTAGGGAGAAATACCTTTATGAGACCCTTACGACTCATGAAGTCAAAAGCCTTAGTCGACAGGATCTTAACCCTGTTTTCTAAGCCACCTTTGTTCGGCATCGACAGAGGCAAATGATGATTCGCTCCTGGCAATATCCCAGTTGTAGCGATACTGATGCCTAAATCGGTATCAAATCCCAAGCTCGCAGCAAGGCAAATGCATATGAAATAGCCGAAATGATTGGGCAACTTGCAACGAAATCAGCAAGTAAAAATGTATGCATCCAAAATAGTCGAAATGATTGGACAACTCGCAATAAAAAGCAGCGAGTAAAAATAAAATAAATAGCCGAAATGATTGGGCACATGCATACGAAACAGCCGAAATGATGGGGCAACTTGCAAAAAAAAATTAAGTAAAAATATATGCATACAAAATAGCCGAAATGGTTGGGCAACCCACAATAAAAAATAGAGAGTAAAAAAAAATAAATAAATAAATAGCCGAAATAATTGGGCACCGCGAAAAATAGCCGAAATGATTGGGCAATCGCGATTTTCGCGATTTAAAAAGCTGAAATGATAGAGCATCGCGGAAAGAATAAAAAAATGATGAAAGAATGAAACTTTTTGCCCTGCAGGTGAGGTCACATTGACCCCTGTATACAATTCATGGGCACAAAAAAGAAGGGAACCATATCGTCCCACCAGGCTTCGTCGAAGTGAAGCCAAATCTCGACGGTTCATAGACAACCTAAAGACAATCTCGACATTCGTCGCATTTTTGCAGACACAATGTCAATAAACGAAGCAAAGAAAGATCTCTAGCTTTAGGGTCTTGACGTCAATATCGACAACTTAGAGATCATCAACGGTGTTTCTCCTCACTCCAACCAGATGCAGACGTGACGTCAACAACCGACCTCAGAGTCACTACGAAACGGAGCCATGGCAAAGTCCCTAGTTCCAAATCTCAATGGCCACATCTATAGCCTGGAGATCAACAACGGTGTGCCTCCTCATTCCAGCAGGACACAGATGTTACACCATCAAACGGAGCCACGGCATAGTCCTTAGTTCCAAATCTCGACGGTTCACAGACAATGTCACGACCTGAAAGTACGGAACGTGACCGGCACTTAGATTACGAAGCGTCTAGAGGCGCAACGTAACTTAAGTAAGCCGAAGCCCAGAAATCTAAACCATAAAAAAAGAAGAAGAAAAGGAAAACATGTAGAAAACAAGTTTAAAAGCAACATCCAATTTTCTCAAAAATTTCGGCAGAGTCTCTTTTGTAAAAACTGGCCCCCAAACGGGTACAACAAGTATAATATACACAAACAATAAAAAGCATCCCCAAACAGGAGCTAGCTCTACGCCAAAAGGGGGAAACAACCACACCAATGCACAATAGTATACAACGCCAAAGGGCGAGGCTCCAAACTTAAAAGAAAACAAATCCACCAGATACCATAATAATACAAGCGCGACTCTAAGGTCGAAATAAATAACTGGTCCAGTAAACTTATCAAGTAATACAAGTTTGGTTGATGGAGCTTTCTAGATACAAATGAAATAATAAAAGTACAATGGAGGTCCAGATACAAGTGAACCAACCTACCGTGCAAATCACCCTGAATGAAAAGATGTGCCAGCAAGCTGTCAGGAAAACCTATACATCGAACCTGTAATAAAATTTGGCACAACGGGGGTGAGTTGCCAACTCGTGAGTAGAAGATATCTGCGAAAAGAAATCGAATGCACGACGCTGTCCTAGCTCATAATAATATACTAATATATTACTAGTCATCAAGTAAAGGCAGAATAATAAACTACGTGTAAGTGCAAATGCTCCGTGCTCGTGTCAGTGCCTCATATAGTACTATGTCATGTGAATGAGTACGCATGCACCATGAATGTAAAATAACCAATCCTGAAATCTAGATATATCTTTATAAGAAATCTATAGCTTTTATCATGGTAAAACGTGTATAGAAATCTGAAATATCAACGATGAAATCCATGGAAATCCATGTCAAGCATCGACACAAAACATGTAAATCTCAAGTCTCAATACCTCATAATCTCAATGTCTCATAGTCTCAATATCTCGGGCTCCGTCAGTCCGGATCGGCCCATATCATCAAATCTGACGACAACGGTCGGTATCCTCCGGATATCCGCCGTGCCAGACATCACCGGTAGGTAGTCCTCCCCTGCCAGGCTCATCGTCTACAACTCGATCTTCTTGTCCCGGGGTACCATACCGGGCCCACCATGTCCCTGAGACGGTTCATCCACTCCTCGAATCGAGTCTCGAAATCCAACAGAAAACATGAAATCTCATGGTGGAAGACACATACATCACGAGAAAACCGCATCTTATGTTTTATAAAGAGAGGAGGAGAGAGAGAGAAGTTTTTATATATTCTTGCGGTATTCCCCCAAAATCCAGAAATCTCATAGAAATCCAAAATCCCAAAATCATGAGTAAGTATATGGTATGTGTCGGCATATGCCCCATAATACTGCATGATGACATGAAAATATGAATGCATGAAATGTCTAAGTAATAAATGCCATGTCTATACTAACACCAGAGAGTAATCACAATATTATATCGATCTAGCTGTTAGCTGATTCTATCAATAAAAGATAATATGATCTAAAGTGTACGTGACATAGCAATTACCGATGATGATGTGTGTGAGCCGGCAAATAAGTGTGCGTGGAATATGCGCATCATCGGTAATGGTGCCGGTGTCCTAACAGGGAGAGTTTTATACTGATTATAGAAACATATGTATGAACATGCAACATTATGATTACGGTATGAATGTAAAGAAGGATGTGCAATAACCACTCATCTACGATATACAAGCACAACTACCACTATATGACTCGAACCTAAACTAGTGTCCATCTAACCTCCTAAGGAACTAAACCTAAGAAACTAGTCGATAAGAAATAGGAGTACACCTAAAGTCTGAGTCCATATCTCTAATAGTCGGCGATCCAGCCTCAATAGCGTCACGTACGTAGTACGACTTCCTCGAAACAAGAGTGCGGATCAATCATCACATCTATGCCTCGTACGGTAAAATCCATCGTACGGCATCCCAATATCGGGGTACGGGTCAAGTATCACCTACGTGTCTCATCATTCATATAATATCATCATCAACTCATGTCAAGATCAAGGTGCTATACTGTAATCGCATACATCAATCATATATCATTGCCAGCATAAATGTACATCGTTAATTTATCCTCATAAATATCATGTATATGCATCATATTGTGATTAAGTCACACTTAAATCATATCGTAATCATGTCACACCTATAAAATATCGTAAACAAGTTACACATATATATCATATCAAAATCAAGTCACACCTATATGATGTCGTAATCAGGTCACACATATATCATATCAGAATTTCAGGCACATGTTACGGTCCGGGTTCTATTTTAGAGTCCCATATATTTCAATATCATCACCATCCTTTATTATTGTTCATGTATACAAATCCATTATCTCATTTTCTAATGATCCGCTAACATCATAACATGACTGTATAGCCAAAAATCACGGCATCAGCCCAGTTATATGATTTCATCCCCGTGTATCATATCACATCCTTGTATCACATATACGTATTGTGTATATATATATACCTACACCTAGTTCTATATATATATATATATATATATATATATATATATACACACACATACACGTATACACCACGTCGAGTCTCAGTGTGTGCGTGTGTGTATCTACCTGAAACATACGAATCTCTTCCAAGGTATTCATCCTCTGGTAAGGTCTTTCTAAATCAATCTAGTCCAACCTAAGGTCATTACTAGGGTCCTACTCACCGAGATTCTAAGGTCACGTCTGACTTCCTAATGACAAAAAGTACTATTCCTATTATATGTTTGCGGGGGTGTTAAACGACATCCACACGACTTCCCCCGTAGATGCACATCTACTCACCTGGTCCTTGTCTGCCGAAGACGATGTCTCCTTCCTCTTCTTCCTCATCTGAAGTCCACGCGAGGGGTACCTATACGCAAACATGTATAATATCGTAAACTGAATCACGGACAAAAATCAAAACGACGCACGAAACGCGCATAGGTTAAAACCTATGTCCCGCTCATGCAAAAGGACCAAATATCGCTCGATATCGGCATACAAACACCGATTGATCGAGATAAACATCAACAAACAACTCGTAGTTTAAAAACTCGTTACTTATAATATAAAACATGATTTAATCCATCAAAACCCTAAAAATCAATCAAATCGTCCGATTTCGAAAAACCCGAAAATGCCAATTTACCGTTTTACTTCAAAACATGACATTTAAATGAAACTAATGGTCATAAAACTCATTAAATAGCATAACTAGATTATACAACCCATTACTATATTTTTAACACCCCAATTGTATTAATTGGAAAATTCTAGTTTGCAAACTTGCCCGATTTCGATACTTTTAAGCAAAATTTCACAATATCACAACTAAACTTGATTTTGCATGAATTAATGTATTAAACTACAAGTCATGATGATAATAATATAATGAAATCATAATTTAGATTTTAAACCTCATTTATTTAAGAATTTCCAAATTCTAGTTAGTAAAAATAGCATTTTTATTACTATTTTTCAATTATCAATAGAAACTAGTAACCAATTTAAATTTTTCATTCCACTAACAAGTTAATATCCTCTTTAAAATCACAATCTAGTGTTACAAACATTAATTGAAATTTTATCTCACCAATATATACAACTTATAGAAATCTAGTTTGCAAAAATACTTAATTTAAACAAATTGGAATGAACAAATTATAATTCAACAACCATGCAAGATTTTCCACTTCTAAAAATGTTAAACTAGTTATTATAACCCTACTTAATTAATAAAAATCATAACTTAATTTTATAACCCTAACTTGAATTTTTAAAACTTGAAGATAGAATTAATTTATTAATTCTAATTATGCTAGAATGAAACATTAAATAACAATAAATCAAAAGAAGAAAATTTATACCTCCACAACATGAAACCCAAACATGAAAATAAGCCTCCAAAATGAATGCTTTCCATCTCCAAAATCCATATAAAGATGAGCAAAGAATAGACACTAGTAAAATAAGGGGTTGCTCCTACGGATAACAACATCCGTAGGGGCAGATAAAGTTTGGCCCTACGGATTAATCCGTAGGTCCAAACGGTTGCCCATACGGTCCTTCCATATTTATTTAAAAATTATTAAATCTTAAAGTGTTGTTTGCCCCTACGGAGACGCAAACCAAGCACCTACGGGTATATCCGTAGGGGCATCTAAATAGGGATTTAAGTGATCGATCTCTACGCTGATTATTTCTTATTCCCTTTATCGATCACAGTTGCGCGTGAACCCAAATCCCCAAACCCTCGATGTTCCCGCCGATCGCCGTTCTCGTCGTCGCCAGCGTCGTCGTCGCCAGCGCCGGCCGAATCGTCGTCGCCACCGCCAGCTTCTTCCTCATCTCCGTTCGTCGTTGCCATCGCCTGCTTCTTCAACCCACGGCCGATTCGTCGTCGCCACCGATTCGTCGTCGCCACCGCCTGCACAGGTTAGGAAATCTTAATTAAACAAATTTTTGATTGTTTTAGGTCTATGGTTCATGGTTTGGGTAGGCATTGGTTGGGGTTAGCGTTAGGGTTAGGGGTGGGGCTGGGGGGCTGCTGTTACGGTTGGGGTTGGGGTTCGGCAGAGGGTAGCGGTTGGGGTTGGGGTTGGGGTTGTGTGTCCCTAAGCACTTCTTGATTGGGGCTGGGGCTGGGGCTGCGGGCTGGGGCTGGGGCTGGGGCTCGGGCTCGGGCTAGGGTTGGGGCTGGGGCTCGGGCTGCAGCTAGGGCTATGGTTGGGGTTGGGGCTCGGGCTCGGGCTGCGGTTAGCGTTAGGGTTGGGGCTGGGGCTCGGTCTGCGGTTAGGGTTAGGGTTCGGCAAGGGGTTGCTGTTGGGGTTGGGGTTAGGGTTTTGGATTTCAGGGTATAAGTTAATTTCCATTTTAATTAGCATTAAGCTCGTTAATTGAAATGTTGATGATGATCATAAGAGGAAAATGTGTCTAGTTTGATAAGGTGTTGGAAACTGGACTAATAATGTGGGTAAAGCCCCGTTTAATTAATAATTTTATTTGTCATTCTCAAATTTTCTTGGAAACGGAGACTGTTTTGTTGAACTTTTAGCCGTTGGGCATGTTGGGTTGAATTTGTTTGCTAATTGCATAAGATACTCATAAGATTCTGGATTTTGAGGATGGGCCGTTGTAATTGGAAATGCTTAGAATTATAGGAAATTCTTTGTTTTAGCTATATATAATTGCAAAAAAAAAGACACATTTCTGATTTGAAGAAAAGGAAGGGCAAGATAGGGATTTAGTTATGGATTTTACTTGGACGCCAGAAAACTTTTCTAACACCGTGTACCCAATTTTCCTACACACACCCCTTCACACATGAAGGTTGGCAGAAAATGTTTTTCTGGTAACATCTTCAGCATCATCGAGACTTAATTGCATTTGAAAGGAGGATATATATTCTTTCAACTTAAATTTATATTATATTCATCTTGTTTATTGATTTCTTTTCTATGTTGCAGGTATGTCTCTCAATCTCAATTCTAATGCATCTTAGTTCTTTAATGCTCAATTCTCAAAGGAGCTTAGTTCTCCAAGATAGGAGCACGCTCCCCCCCATAATGCGCATATGCGCAAGCGCCGCGTTCACTACGTGCAACGCACGTGTGCCCGCCATGTGCGCACTACGTGCAATGTACGTGCGCACTACATGAGAATATTTAATAATATTAAAAGGAGCTTAGTTCTCCATAGGAGCTTAGTTCTCCAAGATAGGAGCATACTCCTCCCCATAATGCGCATACGCGCAAGCGCCATGTGCGCTACGTGCAACACACGTATGCCCGCCATGCGCACACTACGTGCAATGCACGTGCGCACCACATGAGAATATTCAATAATATTAAAAGGAGCTTAGTTCTCCAATTTAGGAGCCTGCTCCTCCCCATAATGCGCATATGCGCAAGCGCCATGTGCGCTACGTGCAACGCACGTATGCCCGCTATGCGCGCACCACGTGCAATGTACGTGCGCACTACATGAGAGCATTTAATAATATTAAAAGGAGATACGTTCTCCATAGGAACTTAAGTCTAATGCATATACACGGATTTTCTCCTTTGTCAGTAACTATCCCGTTCTTATATTTCTCAATATAGTAAGCATAACCTACAATTTATATGTTATACATTCTAACATGGCCCATGAGTACGTCAGAGCTAAGGACTGGATGTATGTGGATTGGAAACAACGTATGCAACCTAAGTTTGTTGCAGGAGTTATTGCTTTCCTTGAATTTGCACGCGCACATAATAAGATCATAATAGAGAAGATTCTCTGTCCGTGCGATAGATGTGGCAATAAGTACTGGCAGAAGGTAGAATTGGCAGAGCTTCATATTGTAAAACATGGGTTTACTAGACTTTATACAACTTGGAAATGTCACGGGGAAGGAGAAGAATGCAGTACTGCGGCAGAAGAAGTAGAACACGATAATCGGCAGGAAAAGAAGAATTCGGTAATGCGGCAGAAGGAGAAGGCGGTAATTTATTTCCATCAGAAGAAATGGAGGATATGGTATAGGCTGCCCTAGGTGAATCTATTCATACCGAAGATGACATTCCTTCCGGTCAAGGACCTCGTGCGGATAAATATGAAAATTTCATGAATGATGCTAGGAAACCAATTTATGAGAATGCGAAGTATTCCACCCTCTCATGGTTCGTCCAACTTTTCCAGATTAAGTGTCTAAATGGATGGAGCAACAAGTCATTCACAATACTTCTTTCGTTCTTGAAAGATTCTATGCCTCCGGGAAATAATGTGCCCGACAGCTGGTACGAAGCCCAGAAGATGATGTCTGATTTGGGTCTAAAGTGCGAGAAGATTCAAGCATGTCCTAAAAATTGCGTGTTGTACCGAAAAGAGAATTCAGATTTGAAAGAGTGTCCAACATGCGGAGAGGCCAGGTATAAGCCGAAAGATTCTGATAAGAAGCCTGATATACCTGTGAAGATAGCACGATACTTTCCTATAACACAGAGGCTACAGAGGCTATTCAGGTGCAAGAAAACAGCCGAGGCAATGATTTGGCATCACCGTGCTCCTCCAAGTGAAGATGGAAAAATGAGCCATCCAAGAGATTCACCGGCATGGAAGGATTTCGATAGGAGGCACGCAATATTCAGTAGCGATCCTCGCAATGTCCGGCTCGGACTTGCTACTGATGGCTTCTGCCCATTCAACTATATAGCTGGAAGTCACAGCACATGGCCCGTTGTAATGATAATTTATAATCTGTCTCCTTGGTTGGCTATGGACCAATCATACTTTATGATGCCTCTTCTTATCGACGGATCAAACTCACCGGGGAACAATATCGACGTCTATCTCCGATCTCTGATCAAGGAGTTGAAATCTTTGTTCGTTGATGGTGTAGAGACATATGATGCAAACACAAATACAACCTTCATACTGCGTGCGGCTTTAATGTGGACAATTAATGACTTTCCTGCGTATGGAATGCTATCAGTTGATCCGTACATGGTCACAAAGCATGTCCTCATTGCCATGAACACACAACATCAAAATTCTTGAATTTTAGCAGGAAGGTTTGTTATTGCGGCCATCGACGTTTCCTGCTTCCAGACTACCCCTATAGGTTAGACACGGTTCACTTTGATGGTCATCAGGAGCTTCTTGGACCTCCATCCCCATTGTCCGGAGAGGACGTGGCTGCTAAATGGGATGGTTACAATAACGTGACCTTCGGGATGGATCCGACGAAACAGGTCAAACCACCATATTGGAACAAGTTAAGCATTTTCTTCGAGCTTCCGTACTGGTCTACAAATTCAGTGCGTCATTGTCTGGACGTCATGCATATAGAGAAGGGAGTATCAGAGCACATGCTTAACTTGCTTCTTTGTAAAGACGGGAAATCTAAAGACAACATGAATGCTCGGATGGATCTACAAGAGTGGGGAATAAGAAGTGAATTGCACCCTAGACCGGTAGCTGGTAAACCGGACAAGTTTGTACTTCCCAATGCCGCTTATCATATGTCACAACCGGAGAAGAAAAGATTCCTGCAGGTGTTGCATGATTTGAAAGTCCCCACAGGTTTCTCAGGATCATTCAGTAAGAAAATAAAAATTGTGAAGGGCAAGATCGATGGGATGAAAAGTCATGATCACCATATTATCTTGGAGCACCTTCTTCCCTTAGCCCTCACGACTTCTCTCCCCGACTCGGTTGGTCTAGTAATCAACGACCTATATTGTTTTTTCAGGGAGTTGTGTGCTAAAACACTGGAGGTTGTGACACTGGATAAACTAGAATATTCTATTGCGTTGATACTTTGTAAGTTTGAGCGTATTTTCCCACTGTCATTCTTCGATATCATAATACACTTGACGGTTCATCTTGCAACTGATGCGAAATTAGCCGGACCGGTACAATATCGATGGATGTATCTCGTCGAGAGGTACGTGTAATTTTTCATTTCACGCAATTTAAAAATTTATTGTTGTCCTGTATGCCCGTATTTATTTATTTAACATATTTTCATTAGGTACCTCTACATTCTTAAGAAGTATATACGCAATAAAAATCGACCAAAGGGTTCTATCATGCAAGGTTATCTTCTTGATGAAGCAACCACATTTTGTTCCCGCTATCTGGACGAGAACATTGAGACAAGGCTTAACCGACCACGAAGAATTCAAGATGGACCATATGGTAAAGCCGAGTATAAGAGGATAGACACTATGTTTATCAACAAGATATACCGGTTTATCTTGCTTAATTGCGAATGTCTTGAACAAATCAGAGAGTAAGTTTTTTTGGATTAATTGTTATATCTGTGTTTGTGTGTGTATGAAATAATATAATATTAATGTCACCATTATTTGTCGAAAACAGAATTCATTTTAACGAGGTATATGAGGGGCATCCTGATTGGAATAAAGAACAATTGGAAAAATATCATCAGGATAATTTTTGTGATTGGGTCACAGATCATGTAAGTTATTCGAATAACATTTTATTGCTAGCAGTTTTAATCTAAACTTGTATCGTTATGTATTTGTCGTAAAATTTGTTTTGTTAGATCCACGATCCGAACTTGTCTGCATCATTTGAGAGTGATTCAAGATGTTTAGCTCAATTTCCCAGTACGGAGGTTGCATATTACAAAGGATTTGGTGTCCTTGGATACAAATTTGAAGTTAAGGAATTAGAAATATCTAGAACCACTCAAAATAGTGGGATTGCGACGGTAGGATCGGACGGTGTGATTTATTATAGGTACTTAAATTGTATACTCGGCATCCACTATTCCGGACGATCAGAACCCTTTTATATATTCCAGTGTACTTCGTACGATATGCGAACCGATACGGACAGGTGGAGAAGCAATCTTGGGACTTGGAAAGATGAATATGGATTGACCAGTGTGAACACACTTCGATTTTACTGTTAGGAAGATCCGTTTATCTTTCCGAACCAAGCGTTCCAAGTATACTACTCACAATGTTTGAAGCATCCGGGGTGGAGTGTTGTATGCCGATGGAAACCCAGAGATGTCTACGATGTCCCAGAATACGAGAACAGCGATGAGGACGAAGAAGAGAGAAGGCTTAAAGTGCTCCGACCGTCTGTTTCGAAGGACGGGTTGTCTTCGACCGATCATGAAGTTACGTGGGTTAGAAATGACATCGACGATGAAATCCAAGTAGATATGTATAATGCGCCCACGAAACGAAAAAGGTTATCAGTAATGTTATATTATTACTTCACATTTTACGCTCTATACATATATAGTCAATACTTTTAATGATTGTCTAATGCGTCCACGAACCGTTTATCTAGATTTGATGACGATGTCGGGAGCAGCGAGGGGCGGCAGGAGCTCCAGCCGCGGCAGAGGCAGAGGCAGAGCGGTTCTGCCGCCCGGAGAGCTCCGTAGGGAGCTTCAGAAGGCTGGTCTTACACCCAGATCGGAGACCCCTTCGGATGCCTCCTTCCGTGTGGATTTTGCCACACATCCAGGTATACTGCACACATATCCATTTTGAATGTAATATTACAGATATTCATGCCTGTTTATATCAAAATTACTTATATTGTCAATGTTTGATTGTCTAGTTATTGGTGATGCGTCCACATCTGGGACAGAGGCCACTCCCGCTCCTCCAGGTATGTTTATATATCATATAGTGCATGTATATTGATTTAGAATGCTATATCATAAATATACACACATTCCTTTTTCTCTTACTTAGCAATTTTTATTATTGTCTAGCTGTAGGTGGTGACACCACCGCACCTGCGGGTATGTTTATATATCCTATAGTGCATGCATATTGATTTAGAACGTTATATTATTGATCTACACATTCCTTTTTCAATTACTTATATAATCTATTTTTAATTGTCTAATTATAGATGGTGCGTCCACATCTTCCACAGGGGCCACTCCTGCCGCTTCCATACCATCCGCATCGTCTGCAGGTTAGTATGAATAAATATAAAATATTTATTCATTTTACATATGCTCTATAGAATAAATATGAACTTCATGGAAATTTAGCGTCAATGTTTATTTTCTAGTTGCAGGGGATGCGTCTGCATCCGGGGCCCCGGTTGTTCCTCACCGGAGGAACTATCGTCCCGCTCGTGCTGCTGCCCGGGCCCAGGCTCGTGCGATAGTCACCGGAGGTATATATCACACTTCAATTTTCGCTTAAGCTTGATTTCTTAATACAACTTTGTCTTAATATTGATTGTCTTGATATTTCGTGCAGACGCAGGGCCTCCCCATCCCCAGAGGGGGACTCGAGGCCCGAATCGGTCCCATAGGCTGAGGATTGACAGAGCTAGGGGGAGGCACCATTCCCCCTCCATTTTACCCTTGACTATCGCTATACCAGTCCTCATGCCGAGAGATTCGGCCGGTATATGGGGGATGAGAGCTGGCTCGTGAAGAACTATCCACTTCACGTTGAGTGGGGCGAGCAGCACCGGCGCTCATTCGCCCTCTTCTTTGATCAGGCTCGGGTACGTATTAACGGCCTATTTTCATTTGATTTATCCAATATATTTATTATTAACACTTGCAATCTAATAACAATGTTTTTTTTTGTATTTTCAGTTGGATTACGATTTTCAGCCTGTAGCCGACCCTGATCATCCTGGGAGGGTGCTTGACCTTCATGCTTTGTACAATGGCCTGATGAAGAACATGCAGACCAAGGTCCGATACAACAGGAATGAGCTGAAGGCCGACTGCTACTCCCTGTGGATGGCGACCCCCGAGGCAGAGAGAGCGGCCCTCCTATCTACTCCGGCGTTTGCGAGAGTCGACGTAGAGACATGGCCTCTATTGTGCGATTATTTCGACTCCCAACGCAAACAGGTATGTATTTTAAATGTAATTCATTGTTTATGATATAATTTATTTCTTTGTGTTCCTTAATTAGAAAACTAAATGTTAATGCGTTGTGCAGAAACAGGCCGCTCAGAATACAGAGAACAGGAAGTCGGCGAAGAGGGGTCGCCCCACTTACACAGGTGGTTCGAGGAATATTACTCGAGCCATGGAGTTATCGGTAAATTACAATAGACCGACCTTTCTGAAATTCTGCAATATTAAGAGTTATTTTCTAATATTTCTAATATTAAGAGTTATTTTCTAATATTGCAGACAGCTCGGACCGTGGCGCAAGGTGGTACACCGAGCGTGCTGTCCGCATATCTTGCCGTCCATGGCACCTCGACAGATCCCGCCACGGGCGAGCTTCGATATCCCGACGTCGCTACCCAGGAGTATTGCGTAAGTGTTAAATATTTATTCTACCCATATTTGAAATTTTAGTTTTGGAAGCTTCAAGTTTAAATTTTATACTTATACTTTACTGCTTAATGTGGGTGTAGGAGCGGGTGGTTGAGCAGGCCGAGGCCTCGGGGATCGATTTTACCGCACAGAACGATCCGAGGCTGCTGACCCCAGTTTTGGACGTCGCACACGGAGGGCACCACGGAGGTTGGGAGAGAGGCCGGGGACTGGGCCCTAGCAGGGCCCATATGAGGTTGGACTCCACCCCGGCGGTTACTTCCTCCGTCTCCAGTGAGCGACGTGTCCAGCAGGAACTAGAGAGCTTGAGGGCCACCGTTGAGGAGTTGAAGGAGATGTTGGTATGTATACTACTTTATAGTAAAATATCATGTCATATTATACATATCAACATATCCATAATTAGTACGTAGCTTGAGCTTATTTGGTTTTAGAGTTAGGTTTGATTAATCATACATACATATGTAATTAAAATAAACAACGGTTATCCAAACTAGATATCCAAATAGGATTTCGAAATAACTTGATAATGATACGAATTCGAGTAATACACAGTTCTTACACGCTTCTTACACACGTTAGGTCCAGACGCGACAGGGTACATGTCATGCATCTCCTTCGGCTGCGGCTCCGCAAGCCACTACATCGGCTGCGGTTCCGTAGACAGCTCCTATAGCTCCAGCGCCTGCTCAGACTCCCGCAGCCACGGCTCCGCAAGCGACTCCCTCGACGGCGGCTGCGCAGACCACATCGTCAGCTCCACAGGATGCTCAGACTCCCGCTCACGCCGAATTGCAAAGTTTATTGACCGAGGAGCAGGCGCCCGTTATTCTATCGTTATTCAGAGGTGGAGCTGGACCGAGCTAGGGTAGCTTTTTGGTTCTTATTTTTTGAAACATGTATTTATTTATATCATACATATTGTACTATATTTTTAAACGATATTGATATTGATATTGGTTTATATTTATATCATATCCAGTATTTGGGTTTCTTTTGTATATTATATGCGTGAGATGTGATTATGAATACTGCGATATATGTTGTGTGATGATTAATATTATATTTTACTGATATATATATTATTGTGCACAGGGCGAGAAAAAATAAGGCAGCCCCTTTTTTTAAAAAAAAACAGATAATGTGTACCTACGGATTAATCCGTAGGTACACATACTGCCCCTACGGATTAAGTCGTAGGGGAAAAATATCAGCAGTAACTGATATTTCCCCCTGATCCCAGTGTCAGGGGGGTTGGGCTTGTCCCTACGGATATATCCGTAGGAGAAAACAACGACCCCTGCGGATATGTACCTACGCATATATCCGTAGGGGATACTTCTAGGCCCTACGGAGATATCCGTAGGTACAGTTAATATAATTAAAATAACCGTAAATAAAATAACTTTTTTTCCCCTACGCCCTAATCCGTAGGTGCAAATGTACCTACACAGTACTCCGTAGGGGCAAGTTTTTGTCCGTAGGGGCAAGTGCAGGGCTTCGACTTGCACCTACGGCGTTTGCACCTACAGGTTATTTTTTTGCCCCTACGAATATATCCGTAGGGGCAGCGGTTTTCCCCTATGGGTAAATCCGTAGGGGCAACCTTTATTTGTAGTAGTGAGAGGGTAGGAATTAATTAAGATTTTGTGGATTTTTATTTGGATTTTTGTAGGATTTTGATGATTTTTAATGCAAAAATGATGGGGGAAAAATTTTGGGGCTGCCCATGGTGGTGAGGCCGGCCATGAGGTGAGGAAAAGAGAGGAGAGTGAGAAAAGGTGAAGAAAAGTGTAGAAGGTCTCACTAAAATATCACACAATTAAGTCTTTTCATGAAATTAATAAAAATTCTTTATTTTTCTCATTTAATTTAACCTAGAATGGTCTAGAACCATGGATAAATTTGAAAATAAATTTTGCATGAAACACACTTGATTCTAATATGTAATGGTTCACTTTTGCAAATTAAACCTATTCAAATTTGTAATTTACACTAATTTAGTGTATAAATAAAGTTTATGTTAATATTTAAAATAATTAATTTAGGAAAAATATTTAATTAAACTAAAAATTTATAAGTGACTAAATAAACACCATTTACTAGTAATTACATAATTAAAATAGGTATTTTCAAATTTATAATGAAAAAAATTACGGTTTAGTTTAACGAAAACTACGTTTTAGTTTACCGAAAATCATAAAATTCACTTAAAGAATTTTATTTATTTATTTATTTTAAAACGTTACAATCTTCCCCCCTTTAAGAAATTCGGTCCCCGAATTTAAATAAAACTCCCCCCAATTACTAAAACATTCAGCCAAAACACTCAAATCGTCGGGGTTCCGAAATCATCAATACATAACTAAAATCAACTCCGTCAAGCATAACGCAATCATCGGAGTTATGGAGAAAATAAAATATCAAAACCCAATACGAAAACCAACATAATATACATCAAAACTACAACTTATATATAGTGCGCATCATAGTAAAATCGTCCAAATATCTGGATAAAGAAGCACGCAAGAACCCCTTTTAAAAATCGCCGTGTAATGCACGTGTCACGGCATAAGTAGCGGACATTTATTTTAAAAAAAATAACTATACATATATATCTTTTATTTAACATACACGTCCCGCCTGGTTATCAAATCAATAGTAATGATTATAAAAGCATACTGCTTAAACTGAATTCAATCCCAATCACATCATAAAAATATCATGTGCGTCCGGTGCGCACTGAAATCGAAACCAAATACAGATACCACGATTACACACAAAAATGAAACTAAGTGCAACAGGTGTGCACCAAAAACATCTGTCAACTGCAACGGACGTGCACGACTCAATATCAGGTGCATCTAATCTGCACAAAACCCCGACTTAGTGCATCTGGTGTGCACAAAATCGCATCAAGAGCGCCAAGTATGCGCAAGAATCTCAATCAGGTACACATGGTGCACGAAAACATACACCGATTATCAAAATCGAAATCACAGTACGAAAGTGCATGAAAACTAGGTCGAAACATATGTCAAAATCATGTGTAACCATATGCACGAAATCAAATCAAAATCTCAAAATGTATAAAACCAAATCGAGTGCACTGGGTATGTACAAAACAACATCAATACAACCGATATATGAAACACGCATAGAATATAATGAATGTACACATAAGAAATACCAATCGTAGAACCAAAATCCTCAAAATACCAAAATCCAATCAACGAAAATATGAAATTCAAATCACCAAATCACAATCGTAAACACTATCGTCAATGTGCGCCTCTTTCCCCCTTTCCTCTGGTGTCGACTGCTTTGAACTTGTCTCTTCATAGGTATGCTGACTGTGCTACCAACGGCAATACTCATATCTAGAGTCTCCCACGTAGTCGATCCCTTCACCTGATGTCCGGACTACATTAAACTTTTCGATCGATCCATCAAAATCCCATAATTCCTCGAGAGCTCAACACTCAAGTACAGTTTAAAAAATATCCGGTACATACCCCAACATCGATGGTCCAGCCGTAGAAGGGCAAACCCAAGCCTCACTAATGGCACCGCAGAACTGCCGTAAACCCTAAGGTTCAAGGGCGTTCTCGTGGTCATTATGTCGAGTTAGGGTTTCATTCTTCTAGAGGGTCCATAGAAATGCCTGCATGTTCTTCTGAATACCTTAAACTTGGGAAAATGGGTATCTGACAATCGTTCGAATCCTTTAACTTCGTCTGGACGGCATGTGAATACCCTTCGTCCACACGCTAAACAATGCTTCAATCCTCAAGAATAAACGATACCGTAATGGTTATCGCATTCGAGCCACAGCTCCCTCTGCCAGTGCGCCCGTGGTAACAGAAACCACCCTCCGATATCGACGAAGATAGATCAAAGGAACGAATGAAATACGGTGCAAAGAAATGTGCATCCTAAGGCTCCTTAAGCAGAGTAGCGTATCGTAAGTATGTCGCGGATCATACCCACGGTACGTCACTCTACCTAAGTCACCTACTCCATCAACCAAGGGTCACCCTAGACTTATACAAGGTAAAACCTAGCGCTCTGATACCAACTTTGTCACGACCCGAAAGTACGGAACGTGACCGGCACTTTGATTACGAAGCGTCTAGAGGCGTAACGTAACTTAAGTAAGCCGAAACCCAGAAATCTAAACCATAAAAAAAGAAGAAGAAAAGGAAAACATGTAGAAAACAAGTTTAAAAGCAACATCCAATTTTCTCAAAAATTTCGGCAGAGTCACCTTTGTAAAAACTGGCCCCCAAACGGGTACAACAAGTATAATATACACAAACAATAAAAAGCATCCCCAAACGGGAGCTAGCTCTACGCCAAAAGGCGGAAACAACCACACCAATGCACAATAGTATACAACGCCAAAGGGCGGGGCTCCAAACTTAAAAGAAAACAAATCCACCAGATACCATAATAATACAAGCACGACTCTAAGGTCGAAATAAATAACTGGTCCAGTAAACTTATCAAGTAATACAAGCTTCGTTGATGGAGCTTTCTAGATACAAATGAAATAATAAAAGTACAATGGAGGTCCAGATACAAGTGAACCAACCTACCGTGCAAATCACCCTGAATGAAAAGATGTGCAAGCAAACTGTCAGGAAAACCTGTACATCGAACCTGTAATAAAATTTGGCACAACGGGGGTGAGTTGCCAACTCGTGAGTAGAAAATATCTGCGAAAAGAAATCGAATGCACGACGCTGTCCTAGGTCATAATAATATACTAATATATTACTAGTCATCAAGTAAAGGCAGAATAATAAGCTACGTGTAAGTGCAAATGCTCCGTGCTCGTGTCAGTGCCTCATATAGTACTATATCATGTGAATGAGTACGCATGCACCATGAATGTAAAATAACCAATCTTGAAATCTAGATATATCTGTATAAGAAATCTTTAGCTTTTATCATGGTAAAACGTGTATAGAAATCTGAAATATCAACGATGAAATCCATGGAAATCCGTGTCAAGCATCGACACAAAACATGTAAATCTCAAGTCTCAATACCTCATAATCTCAAAGTCTCATAGTCTCAATATCTCGGGCTTCGTCAGTCCGGATCGGCCCATATCATCAACTCTCACGACAACGGTCGGTATCCTCCGGATATCTGCCGCGCCAGACATCACCGGTAGGTAGTCCTCCCCTGCCAGGCTCATCGTCTACAACTCGATCTTCTTGCCCCGGGGTACCATACCGGGCCCACCATATACCTGAGACGGTTCATCCACTCCTCGAATCGGGTCTCGAAATCCAACAGAAAACATGAAATCTCATGGTGGACGACACATACATCACGAGAAAACCGCATCTTATGTTTTAAAAAGAGAGGAGGAGAGAGAGAGAAGTTTTTATATATTCTTGCGGTTTTCCCCCAAAATCCAGAAATCTAATAGAAATCCAAAATCCCAAAATCATGAGTAAGTATATGGTATGTGTCGGCATATGCCCCGTAATACTGCATGATAACATGAAAATGTGAATGCATGAAATGTCTAAGTAATAAATGCCATGTCTATACTAACACCAGAGAGTAATCACAATATTATATCGATCTAGCTGTTAGCTGATTCTATCAATAAAAGATAATATGATCTAAAGTGTACGTGACATAGCAATTACCGATGATGATGTGTGTGAGCCGGCAAATAAGTGTGCGTGGAATATGCGCATCATCGGTAATGGTGCTGGTGTCCTAACAGGCAAAGTTTTATACTGATTATAGAAACATATGTATGAACATGCAACATTATGATTACGGTATGAATGTAAAGACGGATGTGTAATAACCGCTCATCTACGATATACAAGCACAACTACCACTATATGACTCGAACCTAAACTAGTGTCCATCTAACCTCCTAAGGAACTGAACCTAAGAAACTAGTCGATAAGAAATAGGAGTACACCTAAAGTCTGAGTCCATATCTCTAATAGTCGGCGATCCAGCCTCAATAGCGTCACGTACGTAGTACGACTTCCTCGAAACAAGAGTGCGGATCAATCATCACATCTATGCCTCGTACGGTAAAATCCATCGTACGGCATCCCAATATCGGGGTACGGGTCAAGTATCACCTACGTGTCTCATCATTCTTATAATATCATCATCAACTCATGTCAAGATCAAGGTGCTATACTATAATCGCATACATCAATCATATATCATTGCCAGCATAAATGTACATCGTTAATTTATCCTCATAAATATCATGTATATGCATCATATTGTGATTAAGTCACACTTAAATCATATCGTAATCATGTCACACCTATATGATATCGTAAACAAGTTACACATATATATCATATCGAAATCAAGTCACACCTATATGATGTCGTAATCAGGTCACACATATATCATATCAGAATTTCAGGCACAGGTTACGGTCCGGGTTCTATTTTAGAGTCCCATATATTTCAATATCATCACCATCCTTTATTATTGTTCATGTATACAAATCCATTATCTCATTTTCTAATGATCCGCTAACATCATAACACGACTGTATAGCCAAAAATCACGGCATCAGCCCAGTTATATTGTTTCATCCCCGTGTATCATATCACATCCTTGTATCACATATACGTATTGTGTATATATATATACCTACACCTAGTTCTATATATATATATATATATACATACACGCATGCACCACGTCGAGTCTTAGTGTGTGCGTGTGTGTATCTACCTGAAACATACGAATCTCTTCCAAAATATTCATCCTCTGGTAAGGTCTTTCTAAATCAATCTAGTCCAACCTAAGGTCATTACTAGAGTCCTACTCGCCGAGATTCTAAGGTCACGTCTGACTTCCTAATGATAAAAAGTACTATTCCTATTATACGTTTGCGGGGGTGCTAAACGACGTCCACACGACTTCCCCCGTAGATACACATCTACTCACCTGGTCCTTGTCTGTCGAAGACGATGTCGCCTTCCTCTTCTTCCTCGTCTGAAGTCCACGCGAGGGGTACCTATACGCAAACATGTATAATATCGTAAACTGAATCACGGACAAAAATCAAAACGACGCACGAAACGCGCATAGGTTAAAACCTATGTCCCGCTCATGCAAAAGGACCAAATATCGCTCGATATCGGCATACAAACGCCGATTGATCGAGATAAACATCAACAAACAACTTGTAGTTTAAAAACTCGTTACTTATAATATAAAACATGATTTAATCCATTAAAACCCTAAAAATCAATCAAATCGTCCGATTTCGAAATACCCGAAAACGCCAATTTACCGTTTTACTTCAAAACTTGACATTTAAATGAAACTAATGGTCATAAAACTCATTAAATAGAATAAATAGATTATACAACCTATTACTATATTTTTAACGCCCCAATTGTATTAATTGGAAAATTCTAGTTTGCAAACTTGCCCGATTTCGATACTTTTAAGCAAAATTTCACAATATCACAACTAAACTTGATTTTGCATGAATTAATGTATTAAACTACAAGTCATGATGATAATAATATAATGAAATCATAATTTAGATTTTAAACCTCATTTATTTAAGAATTTCCAAATTCTAGTTAGCAAAAATAGCATTTTTATTACTATTTTTCAATTATCAATAGAAACTAGTAACCAATTTAAATTTTTCATTCCACTAACAAGTTAATATTCTCTTTAAAATCATAATCTAGTGTTACAAATATTAATTGGAATTTTATCTCACCAATATATACAACTTATAGAAATCTAGTTTGCAAAAATACTTAATTTAAACAAAAAATTTATAAGTGACTAAATAAACACCATTTACTAGTAATTACATAATTAAAATTGATATTTTCAAATTTATAATGAAAAAAATTACGGTTTAGATTTACGAAAACTACGTTTTACTTTACCGAAAATCATAAAATTCACTTAAAGAATTTTATTTATTTATTTATTTTAAAACGTTACAGACAACCTAGAGACCATCTCAGCATTCGTCTCGTTACAGCAGACGAGATATCAACGACGCCGTTCCTTCGCAGTCCAGCAGGATGCAGATGCAACGTCAACAAAATACTTCACGGTCGAAACAAAGCGGAGCGACGGCAAAATCCCAGCTTCACCTCAGCATTCGTCTCGATACAGCAAACGAGATGTCAACAACGGCGTTCCTTCGCAGTCCAGCAGGATTCAGATGCAACGTCAACAAAAGACCTCACGGTCGAAACAAAGCGGAGCGACGGCAAAATCCCAGCTCCACCTCATCATTCGTCTCGTTACAGCAGACGAGATGTCAACGACGGCGTTCCTCCGCAGTCCAGCAGGACGCAGATGCAACGTCAACAAAAGACCTCACGATCGAAACAAAGCGGAGCGACGGCAAAATCCCAGCTTCACCTCAGCAATCGTCTCGATACAGCACACGAGATGTCAACAACGGCGTTCCTTCGCAGTCTAGCAGGATGCAGATGCAACGTCAACAAAAGACCTCACAGTCGAAAAAAAGAGGAGTGACGGCAAAATCCTAGCTCCACCTCAGCATTCATCTCTATACAGCAGACGAGATGTCAACGACGGCGTTCCTCCACAGTCCAACAGGATGCAGATGCAATGTCAACAAAAGACCTCACGGTCGATACAAAGCGGAGCGACGACAAAATCCCAGCTTCACCTCAGCATTCGTCTCGATACAGCAGATGAGATGTCAACAACGGCGTTCCTTCGCAGTCCAGCATGATGCAGATGCAACGTCAACAAAAGACCTCATGGTTGAAACAAAGCGGAGTGACGGAAAAATCCCAGCTCCACCTCAGCATTCGTCTCGATACAGCAGACGAGATGTCAATAATGGCGTTCCTTCGCAGTCCAGCAGGATGCAGATGCAACGTCAACAAAAGACTTCATGGTCGAAATAAAGTGGAGTGACGGCAAAATCCTAGCTCCACCTCATCATTCGTCTCGTTACAGCAGACGCAATGTCAACAACGGCGTTCCCTCGCAATCCAGCACGATGCAAATGCAACATCAGCGAAAAACCCCATGGTCGAAACAAAGCGGAGTGACGGCAAAATCCCAGCTCCACCACGACATTCGTCTCGATACAGCAGACGCAGTGCCAGCAAACGAAGCGAAGGCCAAATTCCTAGCTTTAGGGTCTTGACGGTAACTCATATAAAACCTGAAAGACTATCAGAGATCATCCCACATCAGCGTGGAGTGGTCACCACCTCGACGTTCGTCTTGATACAACAGACGAGATGTCACACGGCGTCCTTCCTCCAACAGAATTCGGACACGCCAAAGCAAATGAAGTGAAGGCTAAATTCCTAACTTCAGGGTCTTGACGGTAACTCATATAAAACCTGAAATACTATCGGAGATCATCCCACATCAGCGTGGAGTGTTCACCACCTCGACGTTCGTCTTGATACAGCAGACGAGATGTCACTACGGTGTCCTTCCTCAAACAGAATTCGGACACGCCAAAGCAAGTGAAGCAAAGGCCAAATTCCTAGCTTCAGGGTCTTGACGGTAACTTATATAAAACCTGAAAGACCATCGGAGATCATCTCACACCAGCGCGGAGTGGTCACCACCTCGACGTTCGTCTCAATATAGCGGACGAGGTATCACCACAGCGTTCTTCCTCCAGCAAGACTCAGATGCCACATCACCAAGCGGAGCTACGGCAAAATCCCTAGTTCCAAAGCTCAACGGTTCACCAGCAATCTAGAGACAACCGCGACATTCGTCTCGATACTGCAGACACGATACCAGCAACGAAGCGAAGGCCAAATTCCTAGCTTCAGGGTCTTGAAGGCAACTCATATAAAACCTGAAAGACTATAGGAGATCATCCCACATCAGCGCGGAGTGGTCACCACCTCAACGTTCGTCTCGATACAGCAGACGAGATGTCACCCCAGCGTTCTTCCTCCAACAGGACTCAGACGCGACAATCAAACAACGGAGCTATGGCAAAATCCTTAGTTCCAAACCTCGGCGATTCACATGCAACCTAAAGACAACCGCAACATTCGTCTCGATACAGCAGGCGCAGTGCCAGCAAACAAAACGAAGGCCAAATTCCTAGCTTCAGGGTCTTGACGGCAACTCATATAAAACATGAAAGACTATCGGAGATCATCCCACACCAGTGCGGAGTGGCCATGACTCATCGGGGCTCTCCAAAATGAGCCTAACCTCAAGTAAAAAGCGGCATGGCAAAATTCCTAACGCTTGCTCTTCCGACGGTCAAACTGCCTAGGAAGATTGCTTGAAGACGTCTTGTCCAGTTCCCGAAGGGATCAGAGACACGACAGTCGCAAGGCTGCTCGAACAGCAAGATTGCCTATCGAGGAATACATCAGCCAATGCGACGGTACGACGGACAAAATCCTAGTACCACAGACCCTAACGGACCTTTGTCGTAAAGAGCAGAGGTTAATTATGACGTTAGGACATCCTTGCGAGAACTTCTCGATTCGTAAGGCAAAGCCTTAGGCAATGGGGATTAAAAACCTGTCTCCTAAGCACTGGGACCCTGCAAGTCAGTCCAAGATGGACTCTTGGATACTATTCACGGGTCACACTCTACGAAGTCGAACATCGACAAAGAGGGAAACAACCACTTACAAGTCCTCTCGACTTGTAAGCGGGAAAAATTCTCTTGTGTGATCCTTACGACTCTCAAGAGAAAATACGCACTTAGGAGTCCTCACGACTCCTAGGGAGAAAATACACCTACGGGATCCTCTCGACTCGGAGGGAGAAAAGTTTTTATGAGACCCTCACGGCTCATAAAGTTGAAAGTCTTAGGTGGCAGATCCTAACCCTGTCTTCTAAGCCATCACTGCCCTACAAAGAGGTCAAGATGGACTATCTACGGGCCACACTCCCCGAAGTCAAGCATCAACAAGGAGGGAAACAATCACTTATGAGTCCTCTCGACTTGTAAGGGAGAAAATTCTCTTATGAGATCCTTACGACTCTCAAGGGAAAACGCACTTAGGGGTCCTCACGACCCCTAAGGAGAAAATACACCTGCGGGATCCTCTCGACCTTTAGGGAGAAAAAACTTTCTTGAGACCCTTACGGCTCATGAAGATGAAAAAAGTCTTAGGTTACAAGAATCCTAAACTTGTCTCCTAAGCCATCAATTCTATTGCCATGCGTAACTCTGCACTACTTCACCCACGTACATACTTACGTGGGCAAAGTAGTGGGGGGCATTTGTTCCCGCCCAAAATTTCTGCGCAAAAGAGCTCAAGGTATCAAATGGCAGTGATACGCTTAAGAAAATGCCAACCAGTATCTTCCAGGCTATTTTCTGACAAACTCTCGAATTAGAAACAACTAAATTCAAATTATATTGGAAGCATCTCGGAAAATCCTTCGATTTGATGTATTATGGACTTCATAATTCATCCGAGATCAAAAGTTATGAGCAAATATATTATGCACTGTTCCCTGATTAAAAATCAGGAATTACCTTAATGAAGTATCACATGCTCACACGTGATCAATGGTCACGTGTTGACACGTGATAGTTAAAACATAAATAAAAACAAACGGCTGAAGAAGGACCCAATTGGGGGTCACGTGCTCACACGTGACCAATGGTCACGTGTTGACACGTGATAGTTAAAACATAAATAAAAAACAAACAGCTGAAGGAAATACCTCAATGAGGTATCACGTGCTCACACGTGACCAATGGTCACGTGTTGACACGTGATGGTTAAAATTAAAGCGTAAATAAACGCTGAGAAAAGGACTCAATTGGGGGTCACGTGCTCACACGTGACCAAGGGTCACGTGTCACCACGTGACTGGCTTCGAAAGCCTTACAGTTTAATATAATTAAACTCTAAAAGCTTCTAAATCTTTCCATATAGAAAAGGTTTATGGGGACCGTTGGATTAAACATCCAAGGGTGATTAAAAATCACCAATTTATGAAAAAATCTTAGACAAGGAAAGATTTCCCTAAATCTCTCCAGAAATAACAAACAGAATATCTTTGGATTTAAAATCCAATGGTGAATAAAATTCACTGTATGATCTAAAGGTTCATATTAATTATGAAAACAAACAAAATCTTTTAATGAAAGATTGACTAAACAAATTGATTCTTTTCTTTCTCCTATAAATAGGAGCCAAGAAGAGAAGAGAAGGGATCTACTTTTTTTGAGAGAAGAACAGAGAGAGAGAAAGTGAGGAGAATTTAATTCTCAAGAGAGAAAAAGGAGAGGAGAATTTAATTCTCAAAAAAGAGAAAAAGTGATGAGAATTTAATTCTCAAGAGAGAAAAAAGAGAGGAGAATTTAATTCTCAAGAGAGGAAGAAAAAAGTGAGGAGAATTTAATTCTCAAGAGAGAAAAAAGAGAGGAGAATTTAATTCTCAAGAGAGGAAGAAAATTCCTTCAGGAGAAAAAGAAAACCCTAGGTGAGAAAAGAAAGGGAATCAAAACTTCAAACAGAGAATTTAATTCTCAAAATCTAAGAGTTTAACTCTTCTGCAAAATAACTTAGTTCTTCCTCTAGTTGAAGTCTGCAGAAGCACATCTCCCCATAGGTTGAGAATTTAATTCTCATCGGGTTGAGATCCTGCCATGCAGATCCAAAACTTAGAGGGGGAATTGAGTTTAGAGAATTTAATTCTCCCAAAACAAATTAGGGTTTAACCCTATATGAGAATTTAATTCTCCCAAACTCACAGGAATTTAATTCCTTCAAGATGGACAGAACTAGGGTTTAACCCTATATAAGAATTTAATTCTTTTATATATATGGGAATTTAATTTCTCTAAAAGAAATTAGGGTTTAACCCTACATAAGAATTTAATTCTTGCACAATAGGAATTTAATTCTTCGAAAATCATAATTAGGGTTTAACCCTACAAAGAATTTAATTCTTAAAAAAAATAAGGAGACTTAAAAGATCTCTGTGCATGAAAAGAATTAAGGTCACGTGTCCCCACGTGACCCCTGAAAAGATCCCCAGAAATAAGAAGGAATTAGCTTTGAGGCAACGCCTCACGTGCTCCCACGTGACTTACAAAACACAGAAAGAAAAAGCAGAAGAAAAGAAGCTTTGGGCACTCTCACGTGCTCCCACGTGATCCCTCAGTAAGTGCTTTAATAATCGATGCATGAATCTCCACCACGTGTCGACACGTGAGGCTCAAAATACAAAGTGTTTAACACTTAATTACAGAACGAAGTAAAGGGATCTGGACCCACCTTTTGGCGTCCTTATGTGTCCACACGTGACCCCTTTTTCTTTAATGTTTAACACTAATTCAAGAGCTCTATTCCCAGTGTTTAACACTGATTGTCTTTTAGTGTTTAACACTAATTTGAGAACTTTACTTTTAGTGTTTAACACTAATTTGAAAACTTATTTCCAGTGTTTAACACTGTTGTTTTCTAGTGTTTAACACTAATTTGGGGATTATATTTCCAGTATTTAACACTGATTGTCTTTTAGTGTTTAGCACTAATTTGAGAGTTCTATTTCCAGTGTTTAACACTGTTGTTCTCAAGTGTTTAACACTACTTTTAACCAAATTGGTTAATCTTCCTGAGGCAAGGCCTCCCACTCAAAATTGAGTAAAATTCAGAGCTATAATGTTCCATGCTCAGTCAAAGATAAAAATGTTACCAAAGCCCTCAAACTCTTGTTTAGCATTGCTAAATAATGTGGGATGAAACCAGACAAATGTCTAATGGACCAACAAAGGGCCAACATTTTGAATCTAATTGGACTTAGCCCAAGTTGGCCATAAGTTCTCAATTCAGACTTAACTGAGCCAATGTGCTCACAACATAATTAATTGATTTTAGTTCCAAATTGGACTACAGATCACTTAATCCATATTGGTTCAAGGGTACATCTCTTCACTCCTCTGATATATGTCGTTGTAATCCTTCAACGTCTTCAGAGAGATGACGGGTCCCGACAACCAGCAAATCCTACAGACTATGATGTTTCTAAACTTGGACTGTGGGGTCCTTAAACTCATAGACTATGATGTCCTTAATTTCGGACTGTGGGGTCCCTTTAAACCCACGGACTATGATGTCCTTAACCTCGGACTGTGGGATCCTTTTAAACCCACGGACCACTATGTTCTTAAACTGGTAACGGACCACTATGTCCTTAAACTGGGATTGGACCACTATGTCCTTAAACTGGTAATGGACCACCATGTCCTTAAACTGGTCATCGACCGCAATGTCCCTAAGCTAAACAATTGAGTCCAAATGCTCTCTTGTTGGATCTAAACGATCCCGTTAAGTTGATCTTAGTCTGAAATGAGACTAACGTATCCTTAACAGACGTTTAAGTTGATCTTAGTCTCAAATGAGACTAACGTGTCCTTAAACCAACCCCCAAACCCAAATCTAAGAAGATACGGATTTGGACTAATCCACGTCCTACGGGCGACAACATAAATTAGTCTCCGTATACAATCCACGGGCAACCAAAAACAAAATAAACACCCATAACACGAAGTGACCATCTGGAGAAGGAGAAAGTGGTTACCGCGATGCGGTAGCGTAATTAACTGCAGGGGCTTGCGCCTGCAGGGAAGAGCGTCCCCACAATCAAAAACCCCATATCTTATTTTGCTCTTATCTATTATGTGCAAATCTTAAAATATAAGATAACAAATAATTATTAATCTTTATATATTTATTAAATATTTATTTAGATCTTTTTAGAGGGTATATGTATCTAACATTAGCTTATCACATTATGGTTTAAGATTTTACGTATGTGTATTATTCTCAAAAATATATTTTTTAGAAAGATTCGGGTAAAGTTTAGTAGCATTTGATATATCTGTAAAACCCTAAAACCATAATACACACACGCGCGCGCACGTGCGCGCGCACACACACATACACACACACACATATAGTATTATAAACATTTTATATTAAAATAAACCCCCCTCTCCCCGTCTCTTTACCTTTCTTTCTCTCTCTTCTCGACCACCAGACCACCACCATGCCATCTCCTTACCCATACCTTTTTACATCCTGTGCCCTGCTCCTGTGCCACACCATGCCCGCTTCATGCTTAGCTCATGCCCACTTATGTGCCACCATCGCATCAGCCCCGTATCACCACAATGCCCAGCACCGTGTCGTGTTGCGTCGCGCTGGGCCGCTACACACCTTCATCTTTAGTGACGCTGTTGCTTCTTCCATCACCGATGTATACCGTATTCATGACCAACGAACTTTCTTCTGCTCATTGCAATCAAGTTCCACCACTATCGCACCCTCCACAGTATCAATCGACGCTAAATTAAGCCCTGACATTTCGTCGAGCATTTATAAACGTCGCAATCTCGATTGTTCCAGTCATCGTGTCGTCCTTCCCTCTGTCTTGATCATTGTCATATATGAGGCAAGTTTCTAAACTTGCAACAGCTATAAAACCATATACCAAACCATATATATTTATTATACATATATTTATAATTTGCAAACCATTATCGATATACAATTTTATAAAATAGTTCGTATTATAATATCTAGTAATGATGATATGTTTGTAGTTGTAATTGATATTACCGACGCGAACTATTCTAGTAAATATCGTTTAGTTTGTAATAATTAACAGGCGTGAAATAAATACGGTTAGATATTCATGTTTAAACAAGTAATACGGAGTATTTCCATCCTGTTATAGCTAGATAACCATGACCGTTATATTATTGCTTTTATTGTGATTGCTTACGCAATCAAGTATTTAGCCCGTTAACACACTGCCTGGCATGTTCATGACCCGTTACTAAATCTGTTACTTGGATTATTACCAATGCCGACAATCCTGACTTGTTATCTTGATGGACGTAACTTGTTGTTTAGATATATAAGACCTGTACCTGCTTGATTTGTGTTGGTATTAGGTAGATATTATCTAATACCTGACTTGAACACGAAACCTAGGGAAAAGGGGAAATCAAGAATGTAACCGAAACGTAACTCAAGAGGATATTATTATTGTTTGTTGTGATTCCGGGCATGATGGAATAACCATTGTTTATTGTACCGTCGTCCCATGGGGAATGAACGGGATATATTATGTCGTGGTCCCATGGGCGTATGAACGGGATATATACTGTTGTGTTACGATGAGGATTACATTAATTGATTTCAAAGACTTACAGAATAAATAACCTAGAAGCACAGACTTTAGGATATATATGACACACCTATAGCCACTATTTATACCCGCGATTATGATTTATACTCATATCATCTTGTATAGCATCATGTTCTGATTATACTATTATTATTGATATTTATAACACACTAACGTTTGGGTTTTGCATGGCCCAGCTACTTGACTTAGCACGTGAGTATTCGACAGGATCGCCAATCAGTGAAGATCGCCTCATTGATATAGCTCTTATGCTGGTTAGTTTTACTTGGATCTTTATTGCTTCCGCTATCTTTTCTAATTATTGTTTTTGTGGCTATTGGACATATGATAAATAGATTTAGTACTTTATTGTTCTTGATTACTGATTGACAGCCTTAATGTGACTATGGAAGGATATTTCCTTACCGTAGGTAGCATGGCTAGCTTTGTTATGTTCCGAAATTTTCGTACTTTGAGAAGCGGGGCATGACAGACTCTGGGATATGGCTGGATGCTATGCAATCTGGAATGAAGTCTATGTATACCAACAATGTTTGGACTTAGTATGTTGCTTCTCCTGGGGTAAAACCCGTTGGATGTAAGTGGATCTTCAAGAAAAAGATTGGTGTAAATAGACAGGTGGAAACCTATAAGGTTAGACTTGTTGCAAAAGATTTTCGTCAAAAACCAGATGTGGACTATGACGAAACCTTTTCTCCCGTGGGTGTGCTCAAGTCCATTCAGATCCTACTTGCCGTTATTTCCTTCCATGACTATGATATTTGGCAGATGAACGTTAAAACGGCTTTTCTAAATATAAGTTTAGAAAAGTGCATTTATATGGATCAGCCGGAGGGATTCATAGACAGTGGGAGCTGCGGGAAGGTGCGCAAGTTGCTTAAATCCATTTACGGATTAAAGCAGGCATCACGGAGCTGGAACATTTGTTTTGATAAAACAGTGAAGGAATTTGAGTTCATCAAAAATGAGGATGAGTCATGCATCTACAAGAAGATTGTAGGGAGAGTTGTCATATTTCTCATCTTGTACGTCGATGACATTTTCTTAATAGGAAATGATATTCCTATGCTGCAATCGATCAAGCTGTTCTTATCATAAAAGTTCTCTATGAAAAACCTAGGTGATGTCTTCTAGATTCCAGGGATTAAGATCTACAGAAATAGATCCAAAAGAATGTTGGGACTTTTACAGTCCAGGCACATAGATACCATGCTAAAGAGTTTTAGTATGGAAGATTTCAAGCGCGGTAATATACCTGCTTTGCACAAAATCACTATCTCCAAAGAGATGTCTCCTAAGACCGATGAGGAGTGGGCTCGCATTAGCATTATACCCTACTCTTCGGTGGTAAAATCTATAATGTATGTGATACTATATACCAGACCAGTTGTAGCTTACGCATTTAGCGTGGTAAACCGGTATCGGTCAAACCTAGAGGAGAACCACTTGACACGAGTAAAGAACATTCTTAAGTACCTGAGAAGGACTAAGAAGTTGTTCTTGGTTTACGGTAATGGAGACCTCCTGGTGGAGTCCTTTACCGACTCAAGCTTCTAAAGTGACAAGGATGACAGCAAATCTATCTCAGTTTATATGTTTACCTTCAACGGAGGGGCGGTCTGTAGGAAGAGCCCAAAACAGGACATCGTTGCAGACTCGACGATGGAAACTGAATACATTGCTGCCAACGATGCCGCAAAAGAAGCGGTCTGGATGAAGAAGTTCATTACTGAATTTGAGGTAGTTCCATCCATTGTTGATATAATACCTTTGAATTACAATAACAATGGAGCTATCGCTTTAGCGAAGGAACCACAGTCCCATCAGAGATCCAGACATATCTTGAGGTGGTATCACCTGATAAGGGAGATCGTAGATCGCCGGGAGATCAGGGTTCGGAGAGTGGACACAAAAGAAAACACGGCGGATTCATTCACAAAGGCCCTCTCTCAAACACAATTCGAGCGACTTTTTAAGATGTTGGGTATGCGATACGCTAACAACTGGCCCAAGTGCAGATGTTGGGTACTTGATATGCCAATAACTGGACTTAGTGCAAGTGGGAAATTGTTGGATATGTATGCCCTAGAGGTTATTCTTGTGTGTGCGGGTGTGTAGTAGATGCTTGGACATATGTATGTATAGGACAATCTTGCTCAATATGATAGTATGTTATTTGGTTTATCTTTATGTTAACATGTATATATGTTTTACTTGATATTATGTATCACTAATACATGTTGATAAACCCATAGGATTATTGCTTGAATACCAGCATTATGATGGCAATCATACATAAGGGGGTTGGATAGTCAATAAGCACATCCTTAAATGTCCCTGGTCGTGAGAGTATCAAGACTGGACATCGATATTCCGGAGTAGACTGGTGTATATTGTTGGATATAGTGCCCTCAAGGCAATTATTGTAATTGCAGGTTGACGATTATGATAATTGAGGGATGAGCTATACAGGTAGAACAATCTTACTCGAAATGATAGTATGCTATCTGGTTTGTCTTTATCATTGATATGTATACATTTTACTTATTATTACGTATCGCTAATACATAATGATGAAGCCTATAGGATTCTTGCTTGACTACAAGTATTATGATGGCGATTATATACGTGAGAGATGGGTAATCCATACGCACATCCTTAAATATCCCTAGTCATGGAAGTATCGAGACCGGGCATCGATATTCCGGAGTAGACTAGTGTATACGTTTCGAGACACCGATGAGGGGCGATGGCCGATCTCACAGGCTATTGGTGTCATCACTTACGATAGTATACAGGTGCTCAATTGAAGTGAGTACACTGGACGGACTCGCCGAGAACTTCTAGATGGTATTACCTATCGTCAGATAGAAGTTATCTAGTGGCATGCGCACATGTTAGTCTTTTAGCCTAAGATCATCATTTGTCTTATATGAGTTCCTACTGTACTTAGATTATTACCCTGCCACGGCTCAAAAGAGTCGTGCAAACATATTTAGTTGGGTACAGTCCTGAGCCACATGGAGGCAGTGAGCGATTGTCGAGAATTCATCTCTCCTGGTATTAGGAGTCGATGTCGTACCGTGTTTGGTTGGAGATCACCATAAATCTGTGGCCACGGTGGATGAGATTTACTGATAGGAGTTCAGTAGTTTCTCGGTTGGTGATGGGCTTGACTCTGAGACGACTTATCGGGTTATTAGGGGTCTGACGTTATCACCTCCTAGACCCGGTATATGATACTCTTAGATGAAGATACCAGACTGTATGGAGATTATCACATTTAGGCTTAGTAGGGTACAGACAGACTTAATTATCAACTTTCTTTTCGGTAGATACCTGGGTAGTCGTTGCATACAGCTAGTATTGCTGACGTGCTTGTGGTTATGGATTTATCCAGTAACTCACTGCTAGCGTATTGTCGAGTCTTTAGAGTCCTACTGTTCACACCATAATATTGTATTATTATATTCCCCATTCTTATTCGTTTTATAAATAAACAGGTGCTTTTGACGCATGTCTGCTACATATTACATGTTACAGGTTTTTGGATCTAAAACAGTGAAAATAATGAAAAGACAATGCAAAAGTGAGACTATGAATGATAAATGGTGAAATCTTGATCGCGCCTACATTGTGAGGAACAATGAACAACAGTTCACCGAGTATAAAGGCAGCGACACGAAGAAACAGTAAAAGTCCGCTACAATCTTCACTGGAAAAATCTGGAAGAGAACGAGAAACCAACCTGAGAAAAGACCTGTAGAAGAAGAAAGTACAAGTCAAGCAGAGCCACTACAAGAAAACACATAGCCCAACTCCACTGTTTGGCCGCGGAACCGCGGCCAAACCAGGCCTCGGGCCGAGGTTCCGCGGCAGGGTTAGGCAATTAGAGAATAAAATTTTTATCAAGTCTTGTGGAGGCTTTGACTGGTCAACCTAGGGGTATTTTGGTAAATGCAGACATGCGGGTCAATTGTAACCTAGGGTTTCTATGTCCTATAAATTGAAGCCCAAATCATTGTATTAGGCTATGCCTCCCTTCATTAATAAATTTCAGAATTCTTTTGGAGAGCATCAAGTTGTAAGTTCTTTATTTTTTGCCCTAGGTTAATTTTCTATTCTTACCCTAGTTAAATTTAATTCCTTACCCTAGTTAATCTTTTATTCTCTGCTCTAGATAAATGTTCTTCAATTTCCTAATGAGCGAGTAGTCTCCTCGCTTGTTAGGATTAGATCTGGGGAAGGTTTGAGAGACGAAAATCTCTTATCCCCTTTCTTGCCCGTCATATATTTTCATAGGACTCTATGCATACATGCACATACCGCTCCCAACGGCACCCTATCCATCGAGGTAGCGGTGATACCGTAGTATAAAGGCCCGGTTGTGATGGTTTTCCATGGAGGTTAGGGTAAGGATTTATAAAGGAAGGACAAGAACCTAGAGGAAGAAATATCTTTCCAAATGGTTCTAATCCCTTTTATTAATAATTACCATAACACCTAATTAGATCTTCATATGGGTATAGAAAGCGGTGAGATTTATAGACTTTCCAAAATTAACCAAGACCTAACCCTAGCAAGATTTAGATATAGATTAATTTAGTTTTTAGATTTAATCAATCCGGCTCCCATCGGAATTAACTCGTTAGAGCGATTAGGAGATTCACAATATCCCTGTGGACCGACCCGTACTCACCGGCTAGCTACCAAGCGACGCTGTTCTTGATTGCGGTTAATAGATAATTTTTGAGATCAATCAAATGGCGCCGTTGCCGGGGATGGCGTAGTATTTCCTTTTTGCAATTTCGGGTTAATCTAAATTAAAAAAAAAATCATAAAACTGAAAAATCAAAAAAATATAAAAATTTATCATTTTGTTATTTTGTGAAGGGTATCTTTGTTTGAATTTTGTAGGATCTACAATCAAGTTCAGATCTGGAAATCTCCAGAGATCAAAATAGCAAATATCAAATCTGAACAAAAAGAGGAATATCACAACAGACAACAGAAGAAATTTGGAGGACCGAGTCAACAAGTCAGTCACGGCGATCTGGTGCCAAAAAAAAACTGCCGAAGCGACCAAACCGCGGCGGATTCGCGGTCGCAAAGGGCAGTTCCGCGGTGGAGGCGATGGATCGGTTGCCGAAAAAAAGGGCAGAAGCGCGGTAAAAAAAAAAATCTGTAAGTCTTCTGATCTTCTCTGCAAATCTCTAATATATCTTCTGAAAAATATCCTGCAGGATTCTTTGCGCTTAAAAATCTCTCCCCTTCCAATAACAAATCTTGTGCAGGATTCTTTACGTCCCGCTTAACAAATAAAAATTTTGATTGCAAGTGGTTGTTACTGTTTTGCATATATTTAATCTGACTTTAAGGGGCTTGAGACCAATCCAGATTGGATGGGTATTTCATCACCCTTCTCAGGACCCTAGAAATCACATAAGGCATATGCATTGACCAATATTTAATTAAAAAATACTAGACCCAGCCCTAAGGACGTCGCGCTCAATAGGACAGAGGACTAGTTATAGGCATCGGCCGTTGATCCTAACCTGACTTTGCGGTGTCTAGGCAAGTGTGTCTAAGGTGAGTGGTTACTTAATTAAGACCACTACTTGTAGTGGGGAGCCTCCCACTCACCTGGCACTTACCTGGCTGCAATTGGCGGTGAATAGGCGGTTTGAGGTCCTATTTCTAGCTCTTTGGAACAGTTACGAGCTGTCTAGCTGACCTAGGTGACCCTAGATCTAGGCCTGATTGCATTTCTGGTCGATTGCATTTTTGTCTAAGCCCTTTATCGAAAATCTTTTTTGCAAACAGTTCCAAATAAAGAGAAAAACAAAAAGGAAATTTTTTTTTTATAAAAACTTGCAAACTTTTGTCGCTAAGAAATCCGTGCACCCGAACCTTCTTTCTCTTCTCCTTCTTACATCATGGGTACCCCACATCACAAATCTCTTGCCGAACTTTGGTATCCCGAACCTAACTTTGCCTCGTACGTCAATTGTTTCGGTCGATTTAAGGACGATCCCTCCATACCCAAAATTTCTTTGAAAGATCAAATAGAAGCGTCTAGGAGAAACAGTTCGACATTGCAATCCACTTTGTGTCAACCATGTCAACCTTCACCACCTTCGTACGGGGATATTTGTTCACACCATAATATTGTATTATTATATTCCCCATTCTTATTCGTTTTATAAATAAACAGGTGTTTTTGACGCATGTCTGCTACATATTACAGGTTACAGGTTCTTGGATCTAAAACAGTGAAAATAATGAAAAGACAATGCAAAAGTGAGACTATGAATGATAAATGGTGAAATCTTGATCGCGCCTGCATTGTGAGGAACAATGAACAACAGTTCACCGAGTATAAAGGCAGCGACACTAAGAAACAGTAAAAGTCCGCTACAATCTTCACTGGAAAGATCTGGAAGAGAACGAGAAACCAATCTGAGAAAAGACCTGCAGAAGAAGAAAATACAAGTCAAGCAGAGCCACTACAAGAAAACACATAGCCCAAGTCCACTGTTTGGCCACGGAACCGCGGCCAAACCAGGCCTCGGGCTGCGGTTCCGCGGCAGGGTTAGGCAATTAGAGAATAAAATTTTTACCAAGTCTTGTGGAGGCTTTGACTGGTCAACCTAGGGGTATTTTGGTAAATGTAGACATGCGGGTCAATTGTAACCTAGGGTTTCTATGTCCTATAAATTGAAGCCCAAATCATTGTATTAGGCTATGCCTCCCTTCATTAATAAATTTCAGAATTCTTTTGGAGAGCATCAAGTTGTAAGTTCTTTATTTTCTGCCCTAGGTTAATTTTCTATTCTTGCCCTAGTTAAATTTAATTCCTTGCCCTAGTTAATCTTTTATTCTCTTCCCTAAATAAATGTTCTTCAATTCCCTAATGAGCGAGTAGTCTCCTCGCTTGTTAGGGTTAGATCTGGGGAAGGTTTGAGAGGCGAAAATCTCTCTTCCCCTTTCTTACCCGTCATATATTTTCATAGGGCTCTATGCATACATGCACATACCGCTCCCTACGGCACCCTATCCATCGAGGTAGCGGTGATACCGTAGTATAAAGGCCCAGTTGTGATGGTTTTCCATGGAGGTTAGGGTAAGGATTTCTAAAGGAAGGACAAGAACCTAGAGGAAGAAACATCTTTCCAAATGGTTCTAATCCCTCTTATTAATAATTACCATAACACCTAATTAGATCTTCATATGGGTATAGAAAGCGGTGAGATTTATAGACTTTCCAAACTTAACCAAGACCTAACCTTAGAAAGATTTAGATATAGATTAATTTAGTTTTTAGATTTAATCAATCCGGCTCACATCGGAATTAACTCGTTAGAGTGATTAGGAGATTCACAACATCCCTGTGGACCGACCCGTACTCACCGGCTAGCTACCAAGCGACGCCGTTCTTGATTGCGGTTAATAGATAATTTTTTAGATCAATCACCTACAGAGAGAGTTTTCCCGGTTCAGGCGATATGATGTAGATGACGTATGTTGGTACATACATGGGTCTGATTAAATATACGTACTAGCTACACGGACTTTAATCAGACGATTGATAATACTAGCTGGTTTAGGATTAAGCCGGATTATTAAATCAAGTTTTGATTTAATAATTTATATATATATATATATATATATATTCTAGTATCATTGTTCACAATTTATTTTCTCTCTCTTGGCTATTCGTATTTTTATACGGATACACGTATATGTATTTCAATACGTATACCGGAAAGTATTCCATATTTATACGGAAATGCTTCTAGAAGGACACCTCATTTGTTGATTTTCATTTTAGAAAAATCAAAAATAAGGTGGAAGGTAAGGTGGCATTAGGGTATGGTTGTGGGAATGTAGAGAGAAATGTGCTTCATTTATTTATTGGTAAAATGGTTGTAATATTTTTGTGGTGGTTAAAATATATATGAAGACATTCATTCTTCTCTCATTTTTTTACACAATTCATGAAAACACTCGACTCATTTTGTATTATGGCTACCTCTTCATTCTCTTCTCCTCCTTCTTCTTACTTACTCTTTTGAGCATTGGTTTGAGAGTGAAAATCATAGTGTAAAATTCTTACACCCCTACTCACCATTCCTAACGAGCTTGGATTATCGGTTGCTTCACTAGGTGAAGCTGGAGCTTAGATTGGTTACCTCGGGTGGATTATCTTCGGCAAGCGTGGTCACCTCTTAACCCTGTTCCCGACGGCCTACGAGAAGTTTGGAAGGGTTTTCCACGATTGGGCAGACACGCGTCAAAGGTTGTAGAATCCCTAAACTTTGCATGCTTATATTCTACTTTAGTGTTTTGAATGATTGCTAGAGATTAGTTTCTAGTGTCCTCCTGTAAAAATTTTTTTCCGATTCGGCATCGGCTGCGGTTGCCGCGGCGAGGGCACTAGGAATTTTCAATGGTATCAGAGCCAAACCAAACACTAGAACAAGATTAGATGATGTTTTAGTTTTTAGACCGAAAATTGACCCGTGTTTAGTTTCGATTTCCAAGTTTCTGTCCATTTCAAAACGAAAGCTGAAATTTTTTTGTATATGTCAATGGACTACTTTTTGAAAAAGAAAACTTGGCACAAAATTCGAGAAGAAACAGACAAAAATTGGCTGAGGTTTGGCCGAGATTTGCGGCCTAATTTTTTTTGTTTATCCCCATATTTTTTCAGTTGCTTAGAATTATAGAAACTAGATTTTTGGTATACATATTTTTGCCTAAGATTTTGTTTTGTACTGTTTATGCATACGGGCAATTCAGGACTATTTTCGGTCGAAATTTTAACATCGTTTATGTTTGTATCTTGATATATGTGTTGTTGAATGTCGTCTGATTGTTATATTTTCGATTAGATGGGGCCGCTCAGTTGCTTGTGTAGCTTGTTCTGTTGATATATATATATATGTGTGTGTGTGTGTGTGTGTGTGTATGATGGTTTAACCAGATTGTTGTGTTGAATAGCCTCTCATGCGATTTACATATATAGTTTTGATTTATTTGATGTATTCATGTCACGATCCGCTTCTCAGTTGACGGAAACGGTGACGTGGCAAGCCCGCAGGATATTTATCCAGAGAAGGTCATTCTTTAAATAAATATACTAAGCATATTGAAACAATAATACACAATACAAGAATAAATAAAGACTGTAAATTTTTTTCAACAAATATCTTTATTTACATTCAACTTCAAATATTTACAAGTACATGAGTTTCACTGGAAAGTAAATACAACAAAAGAAAATGCTTAAACATGTGGCATACATAAGCTGAATAGAAAGGGAAGCTAAGCTAATCCTGTATAGCAATCCGGTTGTAGTCCTCCTCTGTTGTCTCTACTTCTTCCGTCTCGATCGTATTTGATGAACATTCCAAGAAAACAAGGGTGGGTGGAATGCCCGTCAATGAACTGGTGTTCGGTAAGTCCCAAGGATAAAGTAAAAGTAAAATGACAAGTGTAGAATGTATATATGACGAGTAAAAATATATGTTTATGGGTAAATATATACTATAGGTCTCTATATGGTCACTATGTTAACGTTAAGTTCCAAGTGTGAATGTCAACGCAGCCGTAAAAGTATTCACGAGCTCAAGAGTGGGGCCCCAGGAGTATGGAAACACGGGCCCATTTCATGTGTTAGTATCGGACCTCTAGGCTGTGGATGAGTCGATCCGACTAATATTCGAGTAAAATAAAAAAAGGTTAATACGAGACTCCTGAAACTCCGTTGGATTCATACAAGAAACTATCCCAAACACCTCGAATATAAATATTCTATAACTATATAATATACTTAATTAATTTGATTGATTGATTATAACATATCTTGATTGAAACCATAGATTGTGAAAGGTGTAGAATGAAGTCGAGTGAGTTGAGTAAAATGCAAGTCATGTCAATTGCAATCATGGTTCGAGTAGATTGGGTCCGGTTCATGTTCAAGTTTAGATTCGAGTTTGGATTCGAGTTCAAGCTCAAGTTTAGATTCGAGTTTGGATTCGAGTTCAAGTCTTTTTCATATAAATTGATTTAACCGTTGAAGATCTTATGTTCGGGAGAAATTAGACAACTGCTGCATATGGACGGCAGGATTTATGTTTTTTTCAAAGACAATTGTCATTGATAACTTTGTTAAGTTTTCTAACCTGAATAGACAAGCACTCACTTTCTCCGGCTCCCCGGGGCTCAAGAGAATTGATCCCGCTTAAGCCTATATTAATTTAGAGTCCTTAGATATTGTTTGCATATCTCGAGGGGGTTTTATGAAAAATATGCTAATATTTTTTAAAAATAAGCCTCGAGGGTGATTTAGAATATTAAGAGTTTTTATAAACATATTTTTTTAGCTTTTGTGGTATTTTAGTGCTAAAACCTAGTTTTTTAAAAGTTTGTGGCATTTTAATGAAAACTGCCTTTTTCTGTTAACTTGGTGGTGTTTTATTAAAATTTCAATCTTCTTTTAAAAATATATATTTTCACAAGTTGTTTTTATTGAAAATACGGATTTGTAGTTTATATAAATTTTTTAAAGTTTGTTTTGTTTAGAAAAGTCGTATTTCTTAAAAACCGTATTGTTATTTCCTTTTGAGACCGAATACTCCGTGAAGAGTTCTGCATCTCGCTCTACTATCCTAAGAATGTGCGATAATCTGTACTATCCATTAGCGGGTCCCCTAACGAGGGCTGTAAATGCGCAATTACCAAGAATTCAAAAATATCGATTAAAAGAAACCTTTTTTTTTAAACCGTGGTATTTTAATGAAAAGCTTATTCTTTGAGTTAACCATATACTTAGAATACCGTGCTATGAAACTATAGTGTAGATATGGGGTAGGTCGTTACCCCATGAATGATCTAAAGGTATATACTCTAGTTATTGAAAATACGGTTATATTGAAGTTCATGGTATTTTTATGAAAAAGTTCGTTTTATGATTATTTCTCAAGGAAATTTTATTATACTAAAAGCTAAATTATGTAAATAAGGTCAAGAGTAGTATTAGGATGTTGGTTTGACTTAATTTGCTTATCAAGTGGATTACAAATGTTAAAAAGAAGATTGTATTGGAGCTAACTCCACTTTATCGATGTACTTTTACAAGGTGATTTGAGAAGAAAATGAATAGGGGGAGAAGGGACTTATGGGTTTAGATTATTAACAAGGGAGAGAGGAAGCCTTCGGAGGTCGTGGTCTCGTCAGAGATGCTCCGGTCGTCGAGCTTGGCTTGCTACTCCTCTTAGGTGCTTAACTCCATTTGGTACTTAGAGAGTTTGAGAGAATTTTGATAGAAATTTCAGAATGGGGGAGAGTTAGGGGACATGGTGGTATTTATAGTGAAGAATTTAGGGCTTGGAAATTAAAATTTGGATTAAAAGAATTAAAATTAATGTTAAATGATGAATTGAATAGTCTTTGTTTAATTGCATGGAAATCAAACAGTGCAGGGGAGTAGATGGGAGTCGAAAGTACTGGCGTACAAAGCGCGGAGGCGATTGAGGCAAATAGGACCGTCGATGGCGGCCAAGATGGAGAATCGGGCGGTCATATTTAAGTCAATTGCCTCGAGATTCATGTTACGTGCTTTAATTAGTGTTTACTCCTTATTGTGCCTGTTTGATTTTTCTGAAACTTTTCATTTCACCGTGTATTACACGTGCAACTCTTAGGCTTCCGAAAAATTAAAAAGAAAAATCATAAAAATAATTAGGACTGAGCAGATTCGAACATACAGGCTATGCCACAGCAGTGCAGAGATTTTACCAGTGAGCTACAAGTTGTTTCTTACTTTTATTGAACAAAAATGATTTAGAGCTCCTATACAGGATGAAATACCCTTTTCTATACATTTAAACAAATAATTCTATACAGGGATTTCAGAGTCGTTACAATTCATTTGTTCGGGACGAGCTCCAACTTGTGGCCTCCATTTCCGTATTATATATATTCTTTTATTGGGGCATGACCAGGTTGCGGTCGATGTCATCATTGTATATATTTTTCATTTATGTACTAGGATTAACCCAGGAGAAGTGCTTGAGTAGCCTGGTTCCAGACTGCGCTAGGTGGTCTTCTCGCAGTAGTGAGTTCGAGCCATCTCGCTCTAGAATTGGAAGGGTATTCGCCGCGCTTGTAGGGGTTATAGGATCGACCTGCGGAGGAGTGTCCAAGTTTCCGAATTCTAGAAAGCCATGGGTGACCGACTCATGTTATTGATGGCGAGTTATCCAGTTTCTAGAATTGGCAGATGGCTTGCCGCACTCGTAGGGGTCTAGGATCGACTTGGTACGGGCTATCCATATGACCGGGGAACGTTGAGTCTCATTTGCGGCTTAAATGAAACGCGGGGATCCTAGTTTATCCGCTATTCCATATCCGCTATTCCTAATTTACACCCCGGTTGACTAAGTCAAAATCCAAGTCAACCCCAATCCAAGTGGGCCCAAGCCCAGATCCAGTGGGCCCATGCCCGGGTCGAGCCCGAACATGAAGCGGCCGGCCTCTCCCCATGCCAAGATAAAAAATTTGTAATAAATAATTTTTTTGTATTTATTTCATTTTATTTTATGGGCAAATGTAAGAAAAATAGGCATAAAGCCAAATTTTTTGTAAAGCCCATGGCTTATGTGCAAAAAGAAATGACACATGAGCCATGGGATAGGCAAAATGCTATTTTGTGAAGCCCAAGGGGCTATGTGTAAAGTGTATATCCTATAAAGGCAAGGATAATGAAAATATCTCACAACTTTCTCTCTCCAAAAAATTTTAGATCTGAGATCTTTTCTCCTTCTTCAAGGTTCCAAAACCTTCTTTTTTATGTGAATTAAATCAAGAGTTTGAATGTCCTTTTTCCAAAACTAAATAGTTTTTCATCACAAAACCCAAGAAAGGAACTTGGATCTGTCTTTAGATCTCAAAAAGGAGAAATTTTTAAAAATCTCATATCTCTTGATCTAGCCAACAGAAGAGGAAGAAGAAGAACCCCCTTCATTAACTCAAAATATCTTAGGAATTTAACTTCACCCTATTTTCTCTTTAGAGAATTTCCGGGGCTAAAAGTCCCCTTTTCCTCGCCGGCGCGCTAGCGCTCGAGCACAAAGTGCCCACGTGCCGACACGTGGCGCGCTTGCGCTCCAGCGCCCTGCGCTCGAGTGCAAAGCGCCCACGTGCCGACACATGGCGCGCTTGCACTCGAACGAAAAGCGCCCACGTGCCGACATGTGGCGCGCTTGCGCTCCAGTGCTCTGCGCTCGAGCTCAAAGCGCCCACGTGCCGACACGTGGCGCGCTTGTGCTCAAGCGCCCAGCGCCCGAGCGCAAAGCGCCCACGTGCCGACACGTGGCGCGCTTGCGCTCCAGCACTCTGCGCTCGAGCGCAAAGCGCCCACGTGCCGACACGTGGCGCGCTTGCGCTCAAGCGCCTAGGTGCTGGCCCCACGCATCCTTTGGATGTCTTTTCCCCCCTTTATTTATATATACATGTATATATATACATATGTATACATATGTACACATACACATACTCCACGACACTGTCTCTGTTAGAAAAAAATTTCTAAGGGGGCGCTGCCCCGCACCCCGTAAGGGGGCTGCTAGCCCCCTTGAACCCAGCCCGCTATCCGGGTAGCGGGACCCCCCGTAAAAACTCTGCGTGGCTCCCGATATATCCAAACCCCCCTTCCAAAACAACACACACGTACACTGCACATTGAGTTCGCATGACCAATTTAACCCGTTAATCGGAGGTTCCCTCGCCCCAAAGGCGAAGGGTAATTAACGGCAGCTTAGTCCGCGGCTGCCGGAGATTCGGATCCCCACAATCAATAAACCCCGGCCTACCCTAGGCAAGGGGGATCTGTAGTACGCCTAACAAGCGCGCGCGTATTCCCATCTCAATAGGGTGACGAAAAACACCCTACAGATTCTGGCACACCCGGTGGGACACTTCTCTCCTCCCATATTTCGGGTTAAACGTTCATGCGAACTCAACCAATATACATATCGATTGCCTATACTGAAATGATATTTTCTTTTCGTGCAGCAATCAACTTTCAACAACAATGTCTCCCAAGATGAATTCAACTTCCAAAGCGACCCCGATTCCGTACGTGGTCAGGATCAACGCTCGTGTGGTTCTCCCCGCAAGCCTCAGTCGATAGTGGGAGGAACCGCCCCGCCAGTTTGGCTCTGTCATCATCTACCCTGCCGGAAGCGCTCATCTGGCAGAGTTCCCGGCGGAACAGGTGGCCAAGCCGGTCTCAAGGGGTAAGAGGCCGAATGTCGTGATCGCCAAGGCACCACAACCGAAACTTAAGACGGTATCTGAACGATTCTCTGGTGCTCCAGCTGGGGGCAAGAACTCCGGTACAAAGGGCAACATCAAATGTTGCGGACGAGCTCAGGCGATGACTCCAACAAATGCACAATTGAGCGTATCTCCAAAGCCCTCCATTGCCCGGTCTGCGGCGTCTTCCCAAAGAGCCGAAGTCTGCCAGGTGCTTAGAACAGAAAAGTTAAGGCAGAAGCGGCTCAGGTATCGAGCCAACAAGAGGGCCAGGGCTTCAGCCAAGTGGAATCTTGTGAAGTTCCAAGAACAGGGTTACTCTGTGACGACGGCTGAGTCGGCTGTAAAGATCAGCAATTCCTTCGAACCTCTGAAGTAGGTTCAGAAAAATGCCTTGACCGCCCGAATCAAGAAGACAGCGGTCCGAACGTTGCTACAAAGAGATGTGTCCCGGCCCCAACAGAAAAAGTATGGCACTGTCTCTTCAAGGGTCTATCAGTCGCTCTATGCTGCACGAAAGCAGCGGGGCAAATCCAGAAAAGAAGCGCCAGCACCATTCAAGAATCCGGCCAGGCCACCCGCCTTCAATCGACTGCCCGCTACCGAAACAGGAGGGCCAAGACAGCGATCCGTGAAATCAGCCGCCGATAATAAAAAGACGGCTGGATATGTTATCCAGATGGTCTATATGGCGGGCGGGCGCCCCAGCGACAACCTTCGCAGCAAAAGCAAGGATGCGGCTACCACATCCCAAGTCCAATCTGGCCTGAATGTGGTTGCCGCTACCCAAGAACAGCCGCCTCCGCGGGATGAAGAAAACCCTCTCGATGAGGATGATAGGCAGAAAGACCCCTCGGTCCATGTAGAGTCAAGCTCGGACAGCGAGGAAGAGCCGACTTTCCGTCCCAGAACTGCGGAGCAAGAGCTGCTTCAAGAGCTTCGAAAATAGCTCAGGAGCAAAGATAAAGAGATGGCCAAGCTCTATTCGAAGATTGAAGACTTAACGAACGTTGTGATGCAGCTTACGGCTCAAATTGCTCGAGCGCCTCCCAATCAAGCACAATTCGCTACTAATCAGCCGGGTGATGACAATCCGAAGCAGCCAATGACTGTTCCTTTAGGTCCAAGACTGGTCGAGCCGCATGAAAGCCGACCACATTCCGCTTCTGGGGACGCCTTAGCCCCAGATAGCACTATCGCGCTAACACGGGATCGGATAATGGATTTGGTCACCAGCAAGGTTAAAACATTGGTAGCCGAAGCTGAAGCTCAGAAAGAAATCGGCAGTAGTGGGCGGCCATAACCCGCGCGGTACGATCTGATTGAGTTCCCAAGCGGCTACGTCATTCCTAAGTTCGGAAGATTTGATGGAACGGGGAATGCAAATCAGCACGTCGCCCACTTCAAAGCATCGTGCGGAAATACAGGGGGCAATGATGCGCTCCTTCTTCGTCAGTTTGTCAACAGCCTGACCGGTGTCGCTTTCGACTAGTACGCGAGCATACCAGACGGGTCCGTCATTACCTTTGCCCAAATGGAATCTCTGTTTCGGCAAAGGTTCATGAGTGTCAGTGATAAAATCTCCATTGCCGACCTTGTGAGGACCAAGCCGGGGAAGAATGAAAGCAACACCGACTTTATCGCTCGATGGCGTAATCTCACAGTCAAGTGTGAACCGCCGCTGGAGCAGGACCAGTCCGTCATCCTTCTCATTGGGAACCTCAGCAATTGGATGGTCCCATTCTTGTGTACGGCGGGCCTCAAGACATTTCAGGAGCTAACCAAGAAAGTCCAAATGCTGGAACGCTCGAAGCAAGAGTCCCCGCCGGATTCTCAGAGAGAGAAAACTTGGAAAAGCAAGCGGGACGACAACCGTAGAAGCGGGAGTTCCAGCAGTACCAATATCTTCAATGCGTCCGACAATGAAGAAAAACGAAGGGCGGCCGAATCCAAAACTAACCGGTCTCGAAAGCCATTGCTGGGAGGAGATGGGCCTTCCCTAGAGGAGAAAAAGAACAAGGTTTACTCTTTCAGAAGGGACAAGGTCCGCAAGATATTTAAAGATGCCTTGAATAACGGCCTACAATTGCCGGAGTCGAAAAGACCCCAAGAAGCAAAAATGACCGACAATCCTCTGTATTGCCCATACCACCGAGTAGTGAGCCATGCGATCGAGGATTGCTATATGTTCAAAGACTGGGTCGAGAAGCAGTACAAGGCTGGAGAGATCGAGTTGTCCAAAAGTGTGTTGGTGAACAATCAAGTTGCAACCACCAACTTTATACAGACAGAAGCTGAAGCCTTCTGGGAGCAAACAGCCGAACCTGCTGCCCTGAGAAATGAGACCGACTCGCTGCAGCCTCCATGGAGTACGCACATATCTAATAAGACGAAGAAGATGATAAAGCTACTTCGGAAAGAGCCCAGGACGGAATAGGAAGGGCAGAAAAAGCCTACCATGCCAGCTGCCAATGCGGCTTCATCAGGCTCAAAGTCCAAAAAGCTCAAGAAGAAGAAAAGTGCAGCTCGGCGCAAAAAGGAGTCTGCAGGGAGATCGACCATTCAAAAATATGTCGATTCCCTCGAAGAATATGAATAGAAAGAAAGAACTCTGATTCAATTAAAGGAGTTCTTCCCTGTACAAACGGCTGAAATTCTGGAGGAGTTAGAAGAAGACCCTAATGAAGAGATCCCAGTAGTGACCTGCTACGCCATCTATCTTGGCAGCGACTCTGAGGATGAGCTCTGTTTTCCCGAAGAGGACGAGGAGCTCACTATAAAGGCCAATCAAATCCAGCTCAGAAGCGGCAGGGCTCTACCGCCAAATCAGGGCAACGCCCCAAAAGGGAAGGAAAAACAAGTCGCTAATGAAGAAGATGGCAGAGAACCGGCTGATGAAAACATAAGTCCTTCCTCGGTGGACTATAATGTCTTGGCACATCTCCGGAAGCTTCCGTCTCTCCTGAGTATCTACGACGCCTTGGTCCTATCTAAGGAGCTTAGAGATGTTCTCATTCACGCTCTACAAAACCCCGAGCGGTATCAGGCTCACTTTGCAGAAATTAATATGAAAGAAGCCCAGCACGCTTTGCATGCCGCCGCAGTCACATTTAAGGATGAAGATTTGCTACTGGGAACGGCTGAGCATAATCGGCCGCTTTACGTGACCGGGTACAGCGACAGAGATCGAATTAATCGCATATTGATTGATCCGGGGTCCTCAGTGAACATCATGAACTTGCGAACTCTGAAGAGTCTGTCAATGGACGTCCGACACCTGTCAAGGGAAAGGATTGTCATTCAAGGCTTCAACCAAAATTGCCAGCAAGTTCTGGGGTCTATAGCTTTACCAATCAAATTTGGGGATCTGCAAACTGAAGCTAAGATATACGTGATCGACGCCGACACATCTTATAAGATTCTCTTGGGACGGCCGTGGCTCCAGGATTACGGCATCGTCCCGTCAACCCTCCATCAATGCATGAAGAATACTAAAAATGGCGAAGAAAAACGCATCAACGGAGACATCCAGCCGTTCGGTGTGCATGAAGTCCGCTATGAAGATTCTCGGTACTTTATCAACCACCAAAATGCTAAGCCACAACTGACTGAGAATAGACCGGCCCCAAGACTCAAAAGCAAATCTGCGCCGGCTGTCACTTTCAAAAGCAAAAATGCCCAAGTGCGCCCGCATTTCGGCAGCGACACTGATGAGTCCGACGCTGGAAGCCCGTCCTTCCGTAAAACTTGCCCTCGTTTCGGCAGCGATACGGACGAATCTGTTACTGAAGGCCCATCTAGCAGCAAAGTCCGCCCTCATCTTGGCAGTGACACTGAAGAGTCAGAAGAAGAGGACCTGCCGTGCAACAGCTGTGCAGATTGGCCCCCCATGCAGCAGGCGAAACTACGAGAGACCTTCGAAGTCGCAGAAGGGTCCCTGGCCATCACAAGGGTGCCGGGACGGATGTGCAAAGAGCTCGACGCATTTTCAGTCTCTACTGTGGACCAGCTGAAAACTTTCTACGTGCCCGAGAGGAAAAATGGACAGAAGGGCATCCTGTTTTACTGGTCAAACCCCGTTGTGCACCCGGACGATCTTTCTGTCGCGTGCCTTCCCTATGAGAGAGGCATAAGAGCCGTCCTCAATCCCAGATACTATGCGCCCGAGATGCGGGAATACTTTAAGAAGTGCGGATGCCGGTTATATCAAACGGAGTCCGAAGCAAAGTTTTATGAAGGGCTATGGTATCCGCCCCAGGTCCGAGCGCTCATCGATGGACGAATTCCAGATAGACGGGGAATAGGCTACATTCAACCTGATTCCAAAGCGTGCTATATGGTCCATGTTGGTGAGGCCAGCGAAAGATCAAATGGTGATGACGAGATGGCCGAGCCAGAAGGAGCTCCTCAAGAGCTCGAAGATGGATTGACTTAGGAACGCTCGATAATCCAAGGCCGACCTACATCAGCTCGCTCTTGTCTGAGGAAATGAAAGTGCAGCTAATTGCCCTGCTGCATGAGTTTGTCGACTGCTTCGCGAGGACATACAAAGAAATGCATGGCCTTTCCCCTGAAGTGGCCGTACATAAATTGGCTATATCTCCTGATGCTAAGCCAGTCAAACAAGCTCCTCGAAGGATGAGAAGGGAACTAGAAGAAAAGGTCATCGAGGAAACTAAGAAGCTCATCGATGCAGGCTTCATCAGGGAAGAGAAATATGCGGACTAGATCGCATACATAGTCCCAGTGAAGAAGAAAAATGGGCAGATCCGAGTTTGTGTCGATTTCAGGGACCTCAACAAGGCATGTCCTAAAGACGACTTCCCGCTACCGGTCATGGAAATGATGGTCGATGACACCTCAAATTACGAGCTGTTCACCTTTATGGATGGCTCGTCTGGGTATAATCAGATCAACATGTCGCCTGAGGATGAGAAGCACACAGCATTCCGAACCCCGATTGGAATATACTGCTACAAGGTGATGCCGTTCGGACTGAAGAACGCAGGTGCTACGTACCAAAAGGCAATGACCAATATTTTTGATGATCTAATTCATAAAGTCGTCGAATGCTATGTTGATGATCTAGTCGTCAAGACTAAAACCAAGGCCGATCATATCCAAGATCTTAGGACCGTTCTCACCAGACTGAGGGAATACGATCTGAAGATGAATCCTCTGAAATGCGCTTTTGGCGTGTCATCGGGAAAATTCCTGGGTTTTATAGTCCGGCATCGAGGGATCGAAGTTGACCCATCAAAGATAAAGGCCATCATGGAGTACCCCTCCGAAGAGTCTGACACAGCTAAGATCTTTTCAAGGCAAGATTGCTTATAAACGGAGGTTTATCTTAAATTTATCGGGAAGGTGTAGGCCCTTCTTAAAGCTCATGAAGAAAGGAGCTCCTTTTATCTGTGATGCCGAATGTCAAGCAGCGTTCGAAAGCATCAAACAATACTTGTTGCACCCTCCAGTGCTGGCCGCCCCCATTCTAAATAAACCGCTGATTCTCTACACTGCCGCGCTAGATGAGTCACTCGGTGCGCTCCTTGCCCAGAACAAAGAGGAGGGAAAAGAGAATGCCCTCTACTACCTTAGTCGAACTTTAGTCGGGGCGGAACACAACTACTCCCCGATCGAAAAGCAATACTTGGCTCTGATGTTTGCTGTGAAGAAGCTGAGGCACTATCTGCTCGCTCACCGGGTTATGCTGATCTCTAAGGTCGACCCACTCAAACACTTGATGACCAAAGCAAGCCTAGCCGGCAGAATGGCAAGATGGGCTGTCATGTTACTTGAGTTTGACATAGTTTATACTCCTCAGAAAGCAGTGAAAGGGCAAGCTCTTGCAAACTTCCTTGCCTCTCATCCTATACCAGAAAGGTCGCCGCTAAATTGTGAGTTACCCGACGAACAAGTGCTGCACCTCGAGGGAGATGAGCCATGTTGGGAGCTCTACTTCGATGGGGCCTCATCGATAAGGACCTCCAGTAAATTAAGCGTCCCAGAGATAAAAGCTGGGATAGGATTGGTGTTCATCACGCCATCAATGGGAACCCTACAGCGTTCTTTTGCTCTCACCGAGCCTCGCACAAACAACGAGGCCGAGTATGAAGCTCTGATAGCTAGTATGGAGCTCGCCATAGAAATGGAAATCTTTCGGCTACAGGTTTACGGTGACTCCCAGCTTGTCGTCAACCAAGTAAGCGGCGATTATAAGATATACAAACCCGAATTAGCTCGGTACAGAGGCCGGGTGGTGGAACTCATGAAACGGTTCACTCATATTGAACTAACGAGAGTCCCTAGAGCGTTGAACGGAAAGGTTGATGTACTCGCTCGCTTGGCCAAGGAGCTGGCTGATCATGACATGGACGAAATTCTGATCACAGTCAGGAGCCGGCAAATTCTACCCCCAGTCTCTCTACGAGAAGAGGAAAGCGCGGAACAGAAGAGCAGTCCTGCCGAAGAAGCTTCGATCATCCAAGACGAGCCCGATTGGAGAGAACCCTTCATAGAGTACCTCCGATACGACAAGCTGCCCGAAGAAAAATCTGCGAGGATTCAGCTGAAGAAAAGAGCTCTCCGATACGTGTTTGTAAATGACACGTTATACCGCAGGTCATATGACCAACTCTGGCTCAGGTGTCTGTCATTGGCCGAAGCCCAAAAGGTCATGAAAGATGTTCACTTGGGCGTTTGCGGTGCTCACCAATCTGGCCCCAAGATGCGACTTCAAATCAAACGGCTTGGGTATTACTGGCCCACCATGATACGGGAATGTGGAGAGCATGCAAAGAAATGTTAGATCTGCCAAATCCATGGTGATTTCATTCACAAGCATACCAATCCGTTCCATCCTACGGTGGCGTCGTGGCCCTTCGAAGTCTGGGGCACCGATATTGTTGGCCCAATTGATCCTCCGTCATCCAAAGGCCACCGGTTCATACTGGCCACGACAGACTACTTTTCCAGATGGGCTGAAGCTGTCCCGCTAAAAGAAGTCAAGACAAAAGATATTCTGACATTCTTCCAGCATAATATTTTATACCGCTTCGGTACACCAAGAAGAATCATTTCTGACAACGGGCCTTCTTTCAAGAGCTTCAATGTCTCAAGGTTCGCTACTCAGCACAAGATAGAATGGAGATATTCCTCCATCTATAATCCAAGAGCCAATGGGCTAGCCAAAGCCTTCAATAAGACTCTATGCAAGCTCCTGAGGAAAAATGCTTCAGCCAATAAGAGAGACTGGAATCTCAAACTTCATGAGGCGTTGTGGGCATATCGTACCACGCACCGTACTCCAACTCAGTCCACTCCATACTCATTGCTCTTCGGAGTGGAGGCGGTCCTCCCCCTCGAAGTCGAAGTTCCAAGCTTAAGAATGGTCGTTCAGCACGAGTTGACGGAGGAGGAAAACGTGCTCCTTCGACTTGAAGACCTCGATGCCCTCGAAGAAAAGAGGCTTGCGGTGCAGCAAAATCTGAAGCTATACCGAGCCCAAATGTCATGGACCTATGACAAGATAACCCGTCTCCGCGCTTTCAAGAAAGGTGAATTTGTGTTGGTCCTCAAAAGACCGATCATCCCCGATCGACATGCCAGGGGAAAATTCGAGCCAAACTGGGAAGAACCATACGTCATCGAGAAAGTGTTCGACGGAGGATCCTACCAACTAATAAGTGCCGAGGGAGAAAGACTCATGCCACCCATCAATAGCCGATATCTCAAGAAATACTACACGTGAATGCTCCAAGTCGCAGGCGAATTGAGCATATCAGCCCTACGGTCTGGATCATACATCCTGCAAAACCGTATACAATCCACGGGCGTAAATGACCCCTATCTCTCCCAAATCCTGCCGGTGAGACTATTTTTAAACTCCCACCAGCGGCCAAAAAAAAAGAAGAAAAAAAAGGTATGTCCACAAGCAAAACGGGGACGGATGAAAACCCGAAAGGGCTCTGTGAGTAAAAACAGCAGGACTACCGGCGAGTTTGTGAAAACCCGAAAGGGTGCAAACTCGTGAAAAGAGATAAATACACTCGCAAAGTCCTCTCGACCTTGTGAGGAGAAAACCCCTGCGTGAGATCCTTACGACTCACAAAGGAGCAACACACTTAGGAATCCTCACGATTCCTAAAGAGAACATACACCTGCGAGATCCTCTCGACTCGTAGGGAGAAAATGCTTTTATGAGACCCTCACGGCTCATAAAATTGAAAAGCCTTAGGTGATAGGGACCCAAAGCTGTCTCCTAAGCCATCGTTCCCCAACGGGTAACGGCAAACGATGAGTCGGTCCTGGCATTTCGCTTCAGTGTTAGCGGTGCCGATGCCGACCAAAAACCCAAATCCCAAGTCCTCCCAAGGCAAATGATGAGTTGCTCCTGGCATTATTCCAGTGCAGCAATGCTGATGCCAAACAAGATCCAAATTCCATGTCCCCAAATGGCGAATGATGAGTCGCTCCTGGTACCACATTCCAGTGTAGCGATGTAGACGCCAACCAAAATCCAATTTCTCAAAATTCTCCCAGCCCTACGGTTGGTCCCCAAGTTGACTACCGTATACAATCCACGGGCTCAAATAATTCTCGTCATACCATGCCCCACCACAATTACCAGTTACGCGGCTGGTCTCCGCCTTTGGAATTATGCTCCATTGAGAAGACCCACTCATGTGTCCTCACGATACATGAGGAGGACAAACCTTTGTGGGATCCTTACGACTCATAAAGGAGCAACACACTTAGGAGTCCCCACGACTCCTAAGGAGAAAATACACCTGCGGGATCCTTACGACTCGTAGGGAGAAAATGCTTTTATGGGACCCTCACGGCCCATAAAATTGAAAAGCCTTAGGTGATAGGGACTTAAACCTGTCTCCTAAGCCATCGCTCCCCCAACAGGAATAGGCAAATGATGAATTGCTCCTGGCACGCATGCTTCAGTGTTAGCAACGCTGATGCCTACCCTAACCCCAAAATCCTAAATTCCAATCCAATAGACCCCTAAGTCTTTAAACTAGGAACAGATGACCCCTAAGTCGTTAAACTGGGAACAGATGACCCCTAAGTCGTTAAACTGGGAAGGAGGGAAATCTCCTCATGGCAGATGATGATTCGCTCCTGGTACCATATTCCAGTGCAGCGATGCTGATGCCAAACCAAACCAAAATCCCCAAATCCTGTCATGACAAATGATGATTCTCTCCTGAGACCATATTCCAGCGTAGCGATGCTGATGTCAACCCAAATCACATCAAATCAAGCAACTAATGACCTCCCTGGCAGAATCAAATTCCACCTCGGAAACAAGTCAACTTCATCCCTGACGCCGCAAGAAGCGGGGGCAAGTCAAATCCAGAACCGACCGTCCAAGTCGTAAAAATAGCAGAACCGACCGTCCAAGTCGCAAAAAGGGCAGAATCGACCGTCCACGTCGCTAAAATGGCAGCACCGACCATCCAAGTCGCAAAAAGGGCAGCACCGACCGTCCACGTCGCTAAAATGGCAGCACCGACCGTCCACGTCGCTAAAATGGCAGCACCGACCGTCCACGTCGCAAAAAGGGCAGAACCGACCGTCCGCGTCGCTAAAATGGCAGCACCGACTGTCCACGTCGCAAAAAGGGCAGAACCGACCGTCCAAGTCGCTAAAATGGCAGCACCGACCGTCCACGTCGCTAAAATGGCAGCACCGACCGTCCACGTCCCAAAAAGGGCAGAACCGACCGTCCACGTCGCTAAAATGGCAGCATCAACCGTCCACGTCGCAAAAAGGGCAGCATCGACCATCCACGTCGCAAAAAGGGCAGCATCGACCGTCCACGTCGCTAAAATGGCAGCACCGACCGTCCAAGTCGCAAAAAGGGTAGTATCGACCGTCCACGTCGCTAAAATGGCAGCACCGATCGTCCAAGTCGCAAAAAGGGCAGCACCGACCGTCCACGTCGCTAAAATGGAAGCATCAACCGTCCACGTCGCAAAAAGGGCAGCATCGACCGTCCACGTCGCTTAAAGGGCGTCACCGACCGTCCAGTCGTAAAAAGGGCAGCATCGACTGTCCAAGTCGCAAAAAGGGCAGCATCGACCATCCAAGTCGCAAAAAAGGCAGCGCAGGATTCCTACAAAGCGGGAACCAGATCGCTCCGGGCCAGAGAAACGTCTATCACGGACATTCCGTCTCGGAGACATGTCAAGCAATGACCGTCCATGTCATAAAAAGGGCAGTGCCAGCTTCCCAAAAAGCGGGAACCAAATCAGGTCGCCTCTAAGTAAAAGAAGATCCATCAATTTCATGCACACGACCCACATATGTGGTGTGCGTTTATTGATGGGGGGCAATTTGTTGGGGTAAAAATTTACACCCCGGTTGACCAAGTCAAAATCCAAGTCAACCCCAAGCCAAGTGGGCCTAAGCCCAGATCCAGTGGGCCCATGCCCGGGTAGAGCCCGAACATGAAGCGGCCGGCCTCCCCCCATGCCAAGATAAAAATTTTGTAATAAATAATTTTGTTGTATTTCTTTTCTTTTATTTTATGGGAAAATGTAAGAAAAATAGGCATAGAGCCAAATTTTTTGTAAAGCCCATGGCTTATGTGCAAAAAGAAATGGCACATGAGCCATGGGATAGGCAAATTGCTATTTTGTGAAGCCCAAGGGGCTATGTGTAAAGTGTATATCCTATAAAGGCAAGGATAATGAAAATATCTCACAACTTTCTCTCTCCAAAAAATTTTAGATCTGAGATCTTTTCTCCTTCTTCAAGGTTCCAAAACCTTCTTTTTTGTGTGAATTAAATCAAGAGTTTTAATCTCCTTTTTCCAAAACTAAATAGTTTTTCACCACAAAACCCACGAAAGGAACTTGGATCTGTCTTCAGATCTCAAAAAGGAGAAATTTTTAAAAATCTCATATCTCTTGATCTTCAAGATCCAGCCAACAGAAGAGGAAGAAGAAGAACCCCCCTTCATTAACCCAAAGCATCTTAGGAGTTTAACTTCACCCTATTTTCTCTTTAGAGAATTTCTGGGGCTAAAAGTCCCCTTTTCCTCGCCGGCGCGCTAGCGCTCGAGCGCAAAGCGCCCACGCGCCGACACGTGGCGGGCTTGCGCTCCAGCGCCCTGCGCTCCAGCGCAAAGCGCCCACATGCCGACATATGGCGCGCTTGCGCTCCAGCGCTCTGCGCTCGAACGCAAAGCGTCTACGTGCCGACACGTGGCGCGCTTGCGCTCCAGCGCCCAGCGCCCGAGCGCAAAGCGCCCACGTGCCGACACGTGGCGCGCTTGCGCTCAAGCGCCTAGCGCCCGAGCGCAAAGCGCCCACGTGCCGACACATGGCGCGCTTGCGCTCCAGCACTCTGCGCTCGAGCGCAAAGCGCCCACGTGCCGACACGTGGCGCGCTTGTGCTCAAGCGCCTAGGCGCTGGCCCCACGCATCCTTTAGATGTCTTTTTCCCCCTTTATTTATATATACATGTATATATATACATATGTATACATATGTACACATACACATACTCCACGACACTGTCTCTGTTAGAAAAAAATTTCTAACGGGGCGCTGCCCCGCACCCCGCAAGGGGGCTGCCAGCCCCCTTGACCCCCAGCCCGTTATCCGGGTAGCGGGACCTCCGTAAAAACTCTGCGTGGCTCCCGATATATCCAAATCCCCCTTCCAAAACAACACACATGTACACTGCACATTGAGTTCGCATGACCAGTTTAACCCGTTAATCGGAGGTTCCCTCGCCCCAAAGGCGAGGGGTAATTAACGGCAGCTTAGTCCGCGGCTGCCGGAGATTCGGATCCCCACAATCAATAAACCCCGGCCTACCCTAGACAGGGGGGATCTGTAGTACGCCTGACAAGCGCGCGCGTATTCCCATCTCAATGGGGTGACGAAAAACACCCTACAATGATATATATATATATATATATATAGTAGATGCTCCTATATGTTTTGCATTCGCGCTAGCTGATTGATCATGAAAAAGTGTGTATATATGTTGTAAATAACCGCAATCAATAACGGTGTCGCAATAGCTAGCCGATAGTGAGTACGTGTCGTCCACAGAAAAATGATGAACTGCTTTTCTTGCTTTAGACGAGTGGATAGAAGAAAGGTGGGATTGTTATCGTTTTATATTAGAAAGGTTTTAAAAGTTTATAATAGAAGGGTTTGTAGGGTTTATAGGATTTAGAAGTTAATGGATGAAGTTAAAAAAAAAATTGTTTTTATCTTTTGATTATTTAATGCTAGAGAGATAGCGATGAATGTGGATTAAGGTTCTTGGAGGAAATTAGGGTTTCCCTCTACTGCCCCTTGTCCTTCCATTGATCTCTATTTGTCTCAAGCCCTTAACAAAACGATCAGTAACTAATCTCAAATCGTGGTCGTGACTATCATGAATTGATAGCGCGCCCGGTAAGAGAGTTAATATTCATTTTGCTAAAATTTATAAAAATTAAAACTTTAGAAAAGAATTTAAAAGATATTGTTCATCCATTATTCTACATCTATCCTACAAACCCTAGAAAGCAAGAATTTACTCGCTCATGGATATTAGCGTAGTATAAGAAAGGTGGAAGAATAAGGAACCCATAATTAAAATTAAAAACAGAAAGCAAATGCAGAATGTAATTACGGAAAGTAATGCTGAAAGTAAATGCAGAAAGTAAATGCGGAAAGTAAATGCGAAAAATTAAAAGAAAGAACTATCTTTATTGATTTACTAGTGCATTACAAAACTTGCGCGCTGAAAAAATAATATACAAAACCCTAGTTTGCTTGCTAGATTTTAATTGATTCTTCGATGGATAGATGAATGTATGAATCTTCAATTTTTAATAATAGACAGCTCTCGGTCTTTTATATAGTCTCTGAAATTAGAAACCCTAGACGTCATGTTGAAGTGTGTCAAATTACGATCATAATCCTGAAGTTTCAGATCCTATGGCCATCAAATGACTGCTGAACCGCCGCCTATAGCCACTTTTGACCGCGCTTCCGCCGCCATTTGGTGGGTTCGTGCTCCAAATTTTTCGTGCCTTTTTTCATGCCCTGCTTCCTAGTAGACGGATACAGTGACGTGGTAGGCTGCAACCTATTTACTAAGAAATAAATACGTTAAGCGTAATTAAGCAATATATAAAATGAACAAGAATGACAAGAGTATAAAATAAACTGCAACTTTATTTACATTCAACTTTACATACAATTGTTTAAAAAGAAAATATACAATGAGTAAAGCAGTGCCTAAACAGTGGCATACAAAATGAAAGTAAGTACATTGAACTAGAAGTCAGGATGTGCCGCAAGCTGGTCCAAGTCCTCCTGGATGTTAGGGTAAAAATTTACACCCCGGTTGACCAAGTCAAAATCAAAGTCAACCCCAAGCCAGGTGGGCCCAAGCCCAGATCAAGTGGGCCAATGCCCGGAGTGAGCCCGAACATGAAGCGGCCGGCCTCCCCCCATGCCAAAATTTTGTTGTATTTCTTGTATTTTATTTTATGAATAAATGTAAGAAAATGGGCATAAAGCCAAATTTTTGTAAAGCTCATGGCTTTTGTGCAAAAAGAAATAGCACATGAGGCATGGGATGGGCAAAATGCCATTTGTGTAAAGCCCAAGGGGCTATATGTAAAGTGTATAGCCTATAAAGGCAAAGATAATGAAAATATCTCACAAATTTTTCTCTCTCAAAAAAACGAATCCAGATATGTGATCTTCTCCTCCTCAAGGTTCTAAAACTTTCTTCTTTCTTTTGAATTAAATCAAGAGTTTTACTCTTCCTTTTCCAAAACTAAATAGTTTTTCACCACAAAACCCACAAAGGGGAGCTTGGATCTTCTATTTGATCTCAAAAAGGGGAGATTTTTAAATCTCACTCCCTTTCTCCAAGATCTGGCCAAACGACAGGAAGAAGAAGGAGGCCCATCTCCAGAAACCCTACTTTGGGGAAGATCCAGGGCTCAAGGGGAGAAGCCTCTTCATCAGCTTCAAAATATCTTAGGAGTTTGACTCCTCATATATATACATATATTCAAAATAATAAGTACTCCTTTCTGGGAGTACAACTCCCATTGCAGGGACCAAGTCCTTTTTGCCTCCCGAGCGCCCACGTGCCTGGCATATGAGGCGCTAGCGCCCTTGTGCTCAAAACAATAGCGCCTAAAGCGCTAGCGCCCGAGTGCCCATATGCCTGGCATGTGGGACGCTAGTGCTCTTGCGCTCAGAACGCTAGTGCCCAAAGCGCTAGCGCTCGAGCGCCCACATGCCTGGCACGTGGGGCGCTAGCGCTCTTGCGCTCAGAGCGCTAGCGTCCGAGCGCCCATGTGCTAGGCATGTGGGGCGCTAGCGCTCTGGCGCTCAAAGCTCTGGCGCCCAAAGCGCTAGCGCTCGAGTGCCCACGTGCCTAGCACGTGGGGCGCTGGCGCCCTTGCGCTCAAAGCGCTAGCACAAAAAGCGCTGGCGCTTTTTCCCACGCATCCTTTGGATGCCCTTTTCTTTTTTTTTTATATATATGTATATATACATACACACACACACACATACTCCACGACACTATCCCTGTTAGAAAAAATTTCTAACGGGGCGCTGCCTCGCACCCCGCAAGGGGGCTGCTAGCCCCCTTGACCCCCAGCCCGCTATCCGGGTAGTGGGACCCCCATAAAAACTCTGCGGGGCTCCCGATATATCCAAAACCCCTTTTCAAAACACAACACTGCACATTGAGTTCACATGACCTGTTTGAACCGTTAATCGGAGGTTCCCTCGCTCCAAAGGCCGGGGGTAATTAACGGCTGTTTAGTCCGCGGCTGTCGGAGATTTGGATTCCCGTAATCAATAAACCCCAGCCTACCCTAGGCAGGGGGGTCTGTAATGTGTCTGACAAGCGCACGCGCATTCCCATCTCAATGGGGTGACGAAAAACACCCTACAGATTATGGCACGCCCAGTGAGACCTTTCTCTCCTCCCATATCTCGGGTCAAGCGTTCATGCGAACTCATTTGACATATATGCCGATGTTTGTACTGAAATAATATTTCTTTTCCGTGCAGCAATCAAATTTCAACGCCAATGGCTCTCAAGACGAATTCAGCTTACAACGCGACCCCGATCTCGTACGTGGTCAAGATCAATGCTCGTGTGGTTCTCCTCGCAATCCTCAATCGATAGTGGAAGGAACTGCCCCGCCAGTTTGGTTCCGTCGTCATCTACCCTGCCGGAAGCGCTCATCTGGTAGAAATCCCGGCAAAACAGGTGGCCAAGCCGGTCTCAAGGGGCAAAAGGCCGAATGTTGTGATCGCTAAAGCACCACAACCGAAACTTAAGACGGTTCCTGAACGACTCTCTGGTGCTCCAGCTGGGGGAAAGACTTCCAGTACAAAGGGAAACATCAAACGTTGCAGACGAGCTCAGGCGATGACTCCAACAAATGAACGATCGGGCGTCTTCTCTGGCCTTTCTATCACTCGGTCTACGGCGTCTTCCCGAAGAACCGAAGTCTGCCAAGTGATTAAAACAGAAAAGTTAAGGCAGAAGCAGCTCAGGTATCGAGCCAACAAGAGGGCCAAGGCTTCGGCCAAGTGGAACCTTATGAGGTTCCAAAAGCAGGGTTACTCCGCGACGATGGCTGAGTCGGCCTTAAAAATCAGCAATTCCTTCGAACCTCTAAAGTGGTTTCAGAAAAATGCTATGACCGCCAGAATCAAGAAGACAGCGGTCCGAACGTCGCTACGAAGAGACGTGTCCCGGCCCCAACAGAAAAAGTATGACACTGTCTCTTCAAAAGTCTATCAGGCGCTCTGTGCCGCGCGAAAACAGCAGGGCAAAACCAAAAAGGTAGTGTCAGCACCATTCAAGAATCCGGCTAGGCCAGCTGCCTTCAATCGACTGTCCGTTACCGAAGCATGGGGGTCAAGACAGCGATCCGTGAAATCAGCCACCGATAACAAAAAGACAGCTGGATATATTATCCATACGGTCTATATGGCGGGCGGGTGCCCCAGCGACAACCTTTGCAGCAAAAGCAAGGATGGGGCCACCACATCCCAAGCCCAATCTGGCTTGAATGTGGTTGCCGCTGCCCAAGAACAGCCGCCTCCGCTGGATGATGAAAACCCTCTCGATGAGGATGATAGGTAGAAAGACCCCTCAGTCCATGCAGAGTCAAGCTCAGACAGCGAGGAAGAGCCGACTTTCCGCCCCAAGACCGCGGAGCAAGAGCTGCTTCAAGAGCTTCGAAAACAGCTCAGGAGCAAAGATAAAGAGATGGCCAAGCTCTATTTGAAAATTGACGACCTAACAAACGTTGTGATGCAGCTTACAGCTCAAATTGCTCGAGCGCCTCCCAATCAAGCACAAATCGCTACTCATGAGCCGGATAATGACAATCCGAAGCGGCCGATGCCTGTCCTTTTGGGTCCAAGATTGGTCGAGCCGCATGAAAGCCGGCCACATTCTGCTTCTGGGGATGCCTTGGCCCTAGATAACACTATCCCGCTAACACGAGACCGGATAATGGATTTGGTCACCAGCAAGGTTAAAACATTGGTGGTCGAAGCTGAAGCTTAGAAAGAAATTGGCAGTAGTGGGCGGCCATATCCCACACAGTACGATCTGATCGAGTTCCCGAGCGGCTAAGTCATTCCTAAGTTCGGAAGATTTGACGGGATGGGAAATGCAAATCAGCATGTCGCCCACTTTAAAGCATCGTGCGGAAATACATGGGGCAATGATGCGCTCCTTCTTCGTCAGTTTGTCAGCAGCCTGACCTGTGTCGCTTTTGACTGGTACGCGTATACCAGATGGGTCCGTTATTACCTTTTCCCAAATGGAGTCTCTGTTTCGGCAAAGGTTCATGAGTGTCAGTGATAAAATCTCCATTGCTGACCTTGTGAGGACCAAGCCGGGGAAGAATGAAAGCAACACCGACTTTATCGCCCGATGGCGTAATATCACAGTCAAGTGCGAACCGCCGCTGGAGCAGGACTAGTCCGTCAGCCTTCTCATTGGGAACCTCAGCAATTGGATGGTCCCATTCTTATGTACAGCAGGCCTCAAGACATTTCAAGAGCTAACCAAGAAAGTCCAAATGCTGGAACGCTCGAAGTAAGAGTCTACCTCGGACTCTCAGAGAGACAAGACTTGTAAAAGAAAGAGGGACGACAACCGTAGAAGCGGGAGTTCCAGCAGTACCAATGTCTTCAATGTGCCCGACAATGAAGAAAAGCGAAGGGCGGGCGAATCCAAAACCAACCAGTCTTGAAAGCCATTGCTGGGAGGAGATGGGCCTTCCCTAGAGGAGAAAAAGAACAAGGTTTACTCTTTCAGAAGGGACAAGGTCCGCAAGATATTTAATGATGCCTTGAACAATGGTCTACAATCGCCGGAGTCGAAAAGACTTCAAGAAGCAAAAATGACCGACAATCCCCTGTATTGCCCATACCATCGAGTAGTGAGCCATGCGATCGAGGATTGCTATATCTTCAAGGACTGGGTCGAGAAGCAGTACAAGGTTGGAGAGATCGAGCTGTCTAAAAGTGTGTTGGTGAACAATCAAGTTGCAACCACCAACTTTATACAGACAGAAGCTGACGCCTTCTGGGTGCAGACAGCCAAACCCGCTGTCTTGAGAAATGAAACCGACTCACCGCGGCCTCCGTGGAGTACGCACATATCTAATAAGACGAAGAAGATGCTAAAGTTACTTCGGAAAGAGCCCAGTACGGAATGGGAAGGGTAGAAAAAGCCTACCGTACCAGCTGTCAATCCGGCTCTATCAGGCTCAAAATCCAAAAAGCTCAAGAAGAGAAGTGCAGCTCGACGCAAAAAAGAGTCTGCAGGGAGATCGACCATTCAAAAATATATTGATTCCCTCGAATACTATGAATAGAAGGAAAGAACTCTAAATCAATTGAAAGAGTTCTTCCTTGTAGAAGCGGCTGAGATTCTGGAGGAGTTAGAAGAAGACTCCAATGAAGAGATCCCTATAGTAACCTGCTACACCATCCACCTGGGCAGCGACTCTGAGGAGGAGCTCTTGTTTTCCCGAAGAGGATGAAGAGCTCGCCACTAAGGCCAACCAAATCCAGCTCAGAAGCGGCAGGGCTCTACCGCCAAATCAGGAAAACGCCCTAAAAGGAAAGGAAAAACAGGTGGCTAATGAGGAAGATGGCAGAGAGCCGGCTAATGAAAACTCAAGTCCTTCCTCAGTAGACTACAATGTCTTGGCTCATCTCCGAAAGCTTCCGTCTCTCTTTAGCATCTACGATGCTTTGGTTCTATCTAAAGAGCTTAGAGATGTTCTCATTCATGCTCTACAAAACCCTGAGCAGTATCTGGCTCGCTTTGCGGAAATTAATATGAAAGAAGCCCAGTACACTCTGCATGCCGCCGCTGTCACGTTTAAGGATGAAGACTTGCTACTGGGAACGGCTGAGCATAATCGATCGCTTTACGTGACCGGGTACAGTGACGGAGATCAGATTAATCACATATTGATTGATCCGGGATCCTCAGTGAACATCATGAACTTGCGGACTCTGAAGAGTTTGTCAATGGACATCCGACACCTGTCAAGGGAAAGGATTGTCATTCAAGGCTTCAATCAAAACTGCCAGCAAGTTCTAGGGTCTATAGCTTTGCCAATCAAATTTGGGGATCTACAAACCGAAGCTAAGATATACGTGATCGACGCTGACACGTCTTATAAAATTCTCTTGAGGCGGTCGTGGCTCCACGATTACAGCATCATTCCGTCAACTCTCCATCAATGCATGAAGTATACTAAAAATGGAGAAGAAAGACGCATTGACGGAGACATCCAGCCGTCCGGTGTGCATGAAGTCCGATATGAAGATTCTCGGTACTTCATGAACCACTAAAATGCTAAGCCACAATTGATTGGGGATAGAGCAGCCCCAAGACTCAAAAGCAAATCTGAACCGGCTGTCACTTTCAAAAGCAAAAATGCTTAAGTGCGCCCGCGTTTCGGTAGCGACACTGATGAGTCCGATGCTGGAAGTCCGTCCTTCTGTAAAACTCGCCCTCGTTTCGGTAGCGATACGGACGAATCCGATACTGAAAGCCCATCTAGCAGCAAAGTCCACCCTCATCTTGGCAGTGACACTGAAGAGTCGGAGGAAAAGGACCTGCCATGCAACAGCTGTGCAGATTGGACCCCCATGCAGCAAGCGAAACTACGAGAGACCTTCGAAATTGCAGAAGGGTCCCTGGCCATCACAAGGGTGCCGGAACGGATGTGCAAAGAGCTCGATGCATTGTCAGTCTTTACCGTGGACCAGCTGAAAACTTTCTACGTTCCCGGGAGGAAAAGTGGATAGAAGAGTATCCTGTTTTATGGGTCAAATCCTGTTGTGCACCCGAACGATTTGTCTGTAGCGTGCCTTCCCTATGAGAGAGGCATAAGAGCCGTCCTCATTCCCAGATACTATGCACCCGAGATGCGGGAATATTTCAAAAAGTGTGGATGCCGGGATACTATAACCCGAGGCTACACCTTCCTTCTTCTCTTCAAAGAGAAACCCTTCTTTTTATTAACAGAACTTAAACAAACCCAGAGCTATGGCCTGCAATCGCCCACACGCTTGTCGGCAACCATGGGAGGTGCCCATCGAGGAAATGATTCCTCGTCTTGCTGTGCGGCTAGTAGATCCCCTTCTCACCGATGCTCAATGTGACGTGGTGATGTATAAGCTCCTGACTCGTAGGGGCTATCCTCTTCCTATGGGCTCCATTTGGCTCCGAATGATCGTTCTATCCGTGCTCGCCGATATTCCTCTTCATCCGGCAGAGATGGCCTCGGCAATTCTTGATACAGCGGAGGATAAAATTGAGTGTTTCCATGAGGCATGCTTAATTACCCAGGCTCTGAAGTATCGCTCGGTTCATTTAACGAGTCAGATAAGAGCCCGGTGGGCTATCATATCTGCTTTTGCTGATAAGTATGGCGCTAATCGGTGGGGATCAACCCCTCGCGAAGACCGTCGGTTTGACATGGTGGAGAGGGCAGAGAGGGAACTGGAGAACCTAGTGTTTTGTTTTGTTAACCCTGTATCTCTGATCCCATATTTGGTAATCTTTTCCCTGTAGAGTAGTATATTTATATCGATGTACTTCCCTTATTATTGAGTGTTGAATGTTTTCTGTTGAATGTTTTCCTTTCATCATATATTCATACATGAATCCCATCTCTGTATATGAGTTTCATACTTTACCTTTGGGAATTCTCTTTTAAGTGCGAGCGCTAGTGTCGTACATAAATCGGCATGTTTTAGACACCATTTCCATTTAAACACATACGCAGTCGTACTATCGTGTCTCTTTAGCAAATATATCTTGTAGATGGTCTATCTTGCTCTCCTTGCAGGGCAGTGATGGCTTAGGAAACAGGTTCAGATCTGTCGCCTAAGACTTTTCAACTTCATGAGCCGTGAGGGTCTCATAGAGACTTTTCTCCCCACCAGTCGAGAGGATCCCGTAGGTGTATTTTCTCCTTAGGAATCGTGAGGATTCCTAAGTGTGTATTTTCTCTTGAGAGTCGTAAGGATCTCACAAGAGAATTTTTCCTTTTTACAAGTCGAGAGGACTCGTAAATGGTTGTTTCCCTCCTTGTCGAGATTCGACTTTGGAGAGTGTGGCCCGTGAATAGTATGCAACAGCCCATCTTGGACCGACTTGCAGAGCCCCGGTGCTTAGGAAGCTGGTCCTTATCTCCATTGCCTAAGGCTTTCCCCTACGAGTCGAGACGAATCGAGGGATTCTCGTAAAGACACCAATTTCCTTGAGGGTCGACGCGAATTGAGAGGTTTTGCCAAGGAAACTGATTTCCCTGGGGTCGAGACGAATCGAGAGATTCCTGCAAAGGCACTGATTTCCTTGCGGGTCGACGCGAGCCAAGGACGGTGATCTCCCTGAATCGAGAGGTTTTTGCCAAGGACACTGATTTTCCTGAATCAAGAGGTTTTTGCCAAGGACGCTGATTTCCCTAGGGTCGAGACGAATCGAGAGATTCCTACAAAGACACTGATTTCCTTGTGCGTCGATGCGAATCAAGAGGTTCTCACCAAGGACGCTGATTTCCCTGAACCGAGAGGTTTTTGCCAAGGACACTAATTTCCCTGGGGTCGAGACAAATCAAGAGATTCCTGCAAAGACACCGATTTCCTTGCGAGTCGACGCGAATCAAGAGGTTCTCGCCTAGGACGCTGATTTCCCTAAATCGAGAGGTTTTTGCCAAGGACACTGATTTCCCTAAATCAAGAGGTTTTTGCCATGGACACTGATTTCCCTGGGATCAAGATGAATCGAGAGATTCATGAAAAGGCACTGATTTTCTTACGGGTCGACGCGAATCGAGATGTTCTCGCCAAGGACGCTGATTTCCTTGAATCGAGAGTTTCTCGCCAAGGACGCTGATATCCCTGAATCAAGAGGTTTTTGCCAAGGACACTGATTTCCCTGGGGTCGAGACGAATAGAGAGATTCCTGCAAAGACACTGATTTCCTTGCGGGTCGACGTGAATCGAGAGGTTCTCGCCAAGGCCGCTGATTTCCCTGAATCGAGAGATTTTTACCAAGGACACTGATTTCCATGGGGTCGAGACGAATCGAGAGATTCCTGCAAAGACACTGATTTCCTTGCGGGTCAATGTGAATCGAGATGTTCTCACTAAGGACGCTTATTTCTCTGAGGTCGAGAGGTTCGTGAGTTGACTTGTTTCCGAGACGGGGCATTGCTCCGGCGGGGAGGTCATTGGCCGACTTGTTTCCGAGACGGTGCGTTGCTCCGGCGGGGAGGTCATTGGCTGACTTGTTTCTGAGACGGGGCGTTGCTCCGGCGGGAAGGTCATTGGCTGACTTGTTTCTGAGACGGGGAGTTGCTCCGGCGGGGAGGTCATTGGTTGACTCTGGGTTGTCTGTGAACCGTAGAGTCTTGGAACTGAGGACTTTGCCGTGGCTCCGCTTAGTGATTTCGCGTCCGTGTCCTGCTGAAATGAGGAGGAACACCGTTGTTGGTCTCCAGGTTGTAGATGTGGCCGTCGAGATTTAGAACTAAGGACTTTGCCATGGCTCCACTTCGTTGTGACTCTGAGGTCGGATGTTGACGTTATGTCTGCATCCGGTTGGAGTGAGAAAAACGCCATTGTTGATATGTAGGCTGTAGATGTGCTCGTCGAGATCTGACTTCCCTTTGATGCAGCCCGGTGGGGAAATGTAGTTCCCTTTTCGCTTATGCCCATGGATTGTATACAGGGGTCACTATAGACTCACCTGTTGGGCAAAAGTTTCATTTTATTATTATTATTTTTTTCTTTCCGCGATACTCTATCATTTCAGCTTTTGATATCGCGAAGGTCGCGATTGCCCAATCATTTCGGCTGTTTTTCGCGGTGCCCAATCATTTCGGCTATTTTTCTTTTTACTCGCTGATTTTTATTGCGAGTTGCCCAATCATTTCGGCTATATATATATTTTTGTATTTTTGGCTCGCTGGTTTTGTTGCGAGTATGGACCTGAGATCTGATACCAATCTTAGCATCAGCATCATTGCGACCAGAATGTTTCCAGGAGCGAATCATCACTTGCCGTGAAAGGACATGGAATTTGCTACCGATTTAGGCATCAGCATCGCTACCACTGGGATATTGCCAGGAGCGAATCATCATTTGCCTGTGTTGATTCGAACAAAGGTGGCTTAGCAAATAGGGTTAGGATCCTGTCGACTAAGGCTTTTGACTTCATGAGCCGTAAGGGTCTCATGAAGGTGTTTCTCCCTACGAGTCGTGAGGATCTTGTAGGTGCGTTTTCTCCTTAGGAATCGTGAGGATTCTTAAGTGTGTGTTCTCTTATAAGTCGTAAGGATCTTACAAGAGTGTTTTCTCCTTATAGGTCGAGAGGACTTACAAGTGTCGTTCACCAAATAGGGGAATTTCACACCATTGGTGGAACTGGGCGAGGGAACGCTTATTAATGCCCATGGATTGTATACAAGGGTTAATATTGAACCGTTTGTAGGGCAGTTTGGGGGATATGATGGCTTAAGAACAGGTTCAGGTCCCTGTATCTTAAGACTTTTGAACCCAGTGAGCCGTGAGGGTCTTATAGGGGGGAATTCTCCTTATGAGTCGTGAGGATCTTGTAAGTGTAATTTCTCCTTAGGAATTGTGGGGATCCCTAAGTGTGTTGCTCCCTTGTGAGTCATAAGGATCTCACACAGGTATTTTCTCCTTACAAGGTCAGGAGGACCTTTCAAGTGTGCATGAATTTTTTTTACGAGTCTGCTCCCTTTCAGGTTTTCACAAACTCGCCGGTAGTCCTGCTGTTTTTACTCACGGAGCCCTTTCGGGTTTTCATCCGTGCCCATTTCGCTTATGGACGTACCATTTTTTTTATCGCGGTGCTCTATCATTTCAGCTTTTTATATTGCGAAGGTCGCGATTGCCCAATCATTTCGACTATTTTTCGCGGTGCCCAATCATTTCGATTATTTTTCTTTTTACTCGCTGATTTTTTTTGCGAGTTGCTCAATCATTTCGGCTATATATATTTTTTTGTATTTTTGGCTCGCTGGTTTTGTTGTGAGTATGGACCTGAGATCTGATACCAATCTTAGCATCAGCATCGTTGCGACCGGAATATTGCCAGGAGCGAATCATCACTTGCCGTGAAAGGATTTGGAATTTGCTACCGATTTAGGCATTGGCATCGCTACCACTGGGATATTGCCAGGAGCGAATCATCATTTGCTTATGTCGATTCGAACAAGGGTGGCTTAGCAAACAGGGTTAGGATCCTGTCGACTAAGGCTTTTGACTTCATGAGCCGTAAGGGTCTCATGAAGGTGTTACTCCCTACGAGTCATGAGGATCTCGTAGGTGCGTTTTCTCCTTAGGAATCGTGAGGATTCTTAAGTGCGTGTTCTCTTATAAGTCGTAAGGATCTTACAAGAGTGTTTTCTCCTTATAAGTCGAGAAGACTTACAGGTGTCGTTCACTAAATAAGGGAATTTCACACCATTGGTGGAACTGGGCGAGGGAACGCTTATTTATGCTCGTGGATTGTATACAAGGGTCAATATTGAACCGTTTGTAGGGCAGTTTGGGGGATATGATGGCTTAAGAACAGGTTCAGGTCCCTGTATCTTAAGACTTTTGAATCTTATGAGCCGTGAGGGTCTCATAGGGGGGAATTCTCCTGACGAGTCGTGAGGATCTTGTAAGTGTAATTTCTCCTTAGGAATCTTGGGGATCCCTAAGTGTGTTGCTCCCTTGTGAGTCGTAAGGATCTCATGCAGGTATTTTCTCCTTACAAGGTCGAGAGCACCTTGCAAGTGTGCATGAATTTTTTTTTTTTGAGTCCGTGCCCTTTCGGGTTTTCACTCGCCGGTAGTCCTGCTATTTTTACTCACGGAGCCTTTTCGGGTTTTCATCCGTGCCCATTTCGCTTATGGACGTATCATTTTTTTTTGCCGCGGCGTTAGCCAAACATGCTACGGTTCATAGTAGTTTAAGGACGTTACGGTCCATAGCTAGTTTCAGGGTATTTCGGTCCATCGTTAGTTTAAGAACATTACGGTCCGTAGTTAGTTTAGGGACATTTCAGTCCGTAGCTAGTTTTAAGGACATTACGGTCCATAGCTAGTTTTAAGGACATTACGGTCCATAGTTAGTTTAGGGACGTTTCGGTCCGTAGCTAGTTTAGGAACGTTTCGGTCCGTAGCTAGTTTAAGGTCCATAGCTAGTTTAGGGACGTTTCGGTCCGTAGCAAGTTTAAGGACATTACGGTCCATAGCTAGTTTTGAGGACATTAGACGTTTCGGTCCGTAGTTAGTTTAGGGACATTTCAGTCTGTTGTTAGTTTAGGAACGTTTCGGTCCGTTGTTAGTTTAAGAACGTTTCGGTCCGTTGCCTTCCATGTTTGATACGGAGTACCGTTGGATACTGCCTTTAGAGTTCGACTCAAGAAGATAGCGAGCGGACATAGGCGTTGTCATCTATCATTGACCTGAGTCATGACTTGTCAGGCGTAGTACTTCTTAAGGAATCGGCCGTTTATTGGCCGAAAGGGTCTTTCGCCATGCATATCCATGTGCAAGTAAGCCCCACCTTGGTAGACTTTGTCTATGATGTATGGCCCCTCATAGTTTGGCTCGAATTTCCCCCGATTGGCACGATTAGGGATCATAGTTCTTTTGACAACTAGCACGGGTTCGCCTTGGCTGAATGTTCTCTGCCTAGTCAATCTTTCATATGAGCGCGTCATCTTTGCTTTGTAAGCTGCTAGATTTTACTGCACCATGAGACGAGTTTCATCGAGGGCGTCAAACATCTCAAGCCGTAGATGAGCATTCTCTTCATCTGTTAGCTCGTAATGAACCGCCACTCGTAGAAAGGGTAGCTCTATCTTCAGGGGGCGTACTGCTTCCGTGCCAAATACCAACGCGAATGGAGTTGTATTCGTGGCCGTTTTGAACGTATTTTGATACCCCCAGAGAGCTTCAAGCAGTCTCTCATGCCAATCCTTTTATTTTTGGACACCGTCTTCTTTATGATCTTTGTCAAGATTTTGTTGAAAGCTTCAGCTAGACCGTTAGCTCGGGGATTATAGACCGAAGAGTATCTCCAGTCTATGTTATGCTGCTGTGCGAAGCGGCTGATTCTATGACTTCTGTAGGTCGGCCCGTTATCAGAGATAATCCGTCGCGGAGTGCCGAACTGATAGATGACGTGTGTCTTGAAGAAATGGAGAATATTCTCTGTCTTCACTTCTCTTAGCAGTATGGCTTCTGCCTACTTAGAGAAGTAATCAGTTATCGCCAATATGAACCGATGTCCTTTGGATGACGTTGGTTCGATGGGCCCAATTATGTCGGTTCCCCACATTCCGAACGGCCAGCTGGCCACTGTTGGGTGTAGCGAGCTTGGATGCTGGTTGATGAAGTCTTCATGAATTTGGCACAAGTGGCACTGCTTCACGTATTTGAAGCAGTCTTGAATCATCGTGGGCCAATAGTAGCCCATCCTTTTGATTTTCAGCTTCATCTCTGGCCCGACTTGATGAGAACCGCAAAGTCCGTCATGAGTTTCTTGGACGACTCTCCTTGCTTCTTCCGGTCCCAGGCATCTCAGCCATAGAGAGTCGAACAATCTCTTATATAGAGTATCATTGATGAAGTCGAAAGACAGAGCTCGTTTCATAAACTGATGTTTTGAGGATGCATCTTCCGATGTTTGATGGGATTTGAAGTAGTCTATAAAGACTTCTCTCCAATCCTTAGCCTTTTCTTGGTCCTCTATTTGTAGGGTTGTTTTCTTGGTCACTTCCTTTTCTTCAGACAATTCTGGAGATATTTCTGCCGGTGCGAGAACCCGACGGTTTTGCACAATGATCCTTACGTCATCGAGATTTTCGTCAGCCAGTTCTTTAGCGAGTTTAGCTAATGCGTCCGCTTTGCTATTTTCTGTATGCGGTATGCTTCCCGGGACGTAGGAGGGAATTTGAGTTAGCAATTGTTGCACTCTCTCGCCGTACTTTACTAACTCTGGTTTGCACGTTTGATAGTCGCCGTTTACTTGGCTAACGACCAGCTGGGAGTCTCCGTATATAAGGAGATTTTCGATCCCCATGTCAACAGCGATCTCAAGACCTGCTATCAAAGCCTCGTATTCTGCTTCATTGTTTGTCCTCGGCTCTGTTAAGGAAAAGGCAAAGCGCATTATCCCTCCTTATGGAGTCACGAAGATGAGGCCTACCCCAGATTTGATTATGGGGGAGTTGTGCTTTCACTTCTTCATAGAAGATGCCCTATCGAAGTAGAGTTCCTATCGGGTATCACCCTCTCCTCTCTCCCTGTCGATCGTGTCAAACATGTGCTCATCTAGAAATTCACAATTTAGGGGTGAATCAGCAGGTATCGGATGCTCAGCGAGGAAGTCGGCGATGGCCTGGCCTTTAACTGCCTTGAGAGGTCGGTATGTTATCGAGAATTCCATTAGGAGTAGGGCCCATTTAGCGAGCCGTCCCGTTAATATGGCTGTTGACATCAAATACTTGAGAGGACCCCCCTTTGATATGAGATGGACCTCATGCGCCAAAGCATAATACCGAAGCTTTGTTATCGTGAAGATCAATGTCAGGCAGTGTTTTTTGATAGGGGAGTAGTTGTTTTCTGCCCCCGGTAGAACTCGACTCAAATAGTAGAGGGATCTCTCCTTCCCTTGGTCGTTCTCCTGTGCCTATAGCGTGCCTAAAGAACCTTCAAGGGCTGTTGTGTACAGGATGAGGGGCTTTCCCTTGACCGGAGCAGTCAATACCGGCGGATTCTGCAGGTATTGCTTGATTTCGTCCAGTGCACTCTGGCATTTACGATCCCAAACGAACGAGGATCCCTTCTTCATCAGGTGACTGTAGGGACGGCATTTTCCTGAGAGGTTGGCTATGAACCGTCGGATGTACGTGAGCTTCCTTTGTGTAGACCGCAATTGTTTTAAAGTTCTTAGAATGGCCATTTCCATAATCGCTTTGATCTTCGATGGATCTATTTCGATGCCCCGGTGTCGTATGATGAACCCTAGAATTTGCCTGAGGAAACTCCAAATGCGCATTTCAGGGGGTTTATCTTCAGGTTATACTTACGAAGACGTTGAAACACTATTTTCAAATGCTCCCAGTGTTCCTCGTATAATTTGCTTTTCACTACGAGGTCATCGATATAGTATTCGACGATTTCAAGTATGAGGTCATCGAAAATCTTCGTCATGGCCCTCTGGTAGGTAGCGTCGGCGTTCTTCAGATCGAAAGGCATCACTTTGTAGCAGAATATTCCCAGAGGAGACCGGAAAGCGGTATGCTTCTGGTCCTCGGGATGCATCTTTATTTGATTGTACCCCGATGATCCATCTATGAAGGAGAAGACTTCATGAGTGGACGTGTTATCTAAAATCAACTCGGTAACTGGTACGGGAAAATCATCCTTCGGGCAAGCTTTGTTAAGGTCCCGAAAGTCCACGCAGATGCGCACCGTCCCATTTTTCTTCATCACTGGGACAATGTTGGCGATCCAGTCGGGGTATTGAACTTCTTGGATGAATCCGGAGTCGATTAGCTTTTTGATTTCGGCATTGATACTCATTTCAAGTTCGAGCCGCATTCTTCTTGGTGCTTGTTTGATTGGATTGACGTCCGGATATATCACCAATTTATGCACAGCTATTTCAGGATCTAGCCCCGGCAACTCGGAATAGTTCCATGCGAAGCATCCTTTATACTGCATGAGCACGTCTATAAGCATAGCTACCTGTTCTTTAGACAGCAGCTCACTGACGAACGTAGGACGCGGGTCGTTTACCGTCCCCAAGTCGATTTTTTCAGGTTGTCCGCCGTGGTGTGTATCCTATCTTCCAATTCTTTTGGCTCCAGTGGAAATTCTGAGATCAACTCATCTTAATCCTCATTTTCGAAGCACCAAGAGAGGTCATCCATATTCTTGTGCACTCCTTCTTCCGACAGCATTATCACATGACAAGTACGAGATCGTTTCGAAGACCGATGTTGGTCTGGTTCTACTCTCGCTATATACGTTGCTTCCGGTACATGCTTTTGTGGTGGGGCTACTGTTCATATCATAATATTGCATTATTACATTCCCCATTCTTATGCATTTTACAATAAAACAGGTGCTTTTGACCTATGTCTGCTACATAGTACAGGTTACAGGTTCTTGGAGCGAAAACAGTGAAAAAGACAAACGACGATACAAAAGAGAGACTTTTGACCAACAAATAGAAGAATCTTAGTCAAGCCTAGATGAAGAACAGTTCACAATGTACAAGGCAACGCAAGGTCCAAGATGTCAAAGCGAACGGTTAAAAGACCACAACAAGTATTCACTGAAAGATCTGGAGAAGACCCAGAATCCAAATGGAGAAAAGAACCAAAGAACGAGGAAGCTTAAAAAGCCCAGAAAAAGCCCACAAAAAATTAGCCAAGGATCTCATCATTGGGCCGCGGAACCGCGGCCCAACCCCTACTCCCGCCGCGGTTCCGCGGCCATCAAGAGCCCGTACTTGGTAAAAATTTTACCATAACTTGGAGGCGGCGCTGAAAAGATTTCCTAGGGGTATTTTTGTAAATGCAGACGTGCGACAATTGTAAACCTAGGGTTTTCTATGTCCTATAAATAGAGACCCAATTCACTGTATTTTCTTATGCCTCTTTTCATCAATAAAATTTCAGTTTTTCTTTGAAGTTGGAGAGCATCAATTCGTAAGTAGGTTTAATTTCTGCCCTAGGTAATTTCTCTTCTTGCCCTAGTTTAATCTAGTTTAGAATTTCTTTTAATCTGTAGTAGTTCTTTCATCTCTTAAATCAAAACAAAATAAAAATTATGTCTTTCGTAGATCCCTCAATGAGCGAGTAGTTTTCTCGCTTGTTAGGGTTAGGAATAGAGAAGGGTTTGAGAGATGAAGATCTCTCATCTCTTTTCTTTGCCAATCTCTTATGAACAATTAGGACTCCATGCATACTTTCATCTTCCGCTCCCTACGGCACTCTACCCACGAGGTAACGGTGATACCGTAGTATAAAAGATCGGATCTGTAAGTTTTCCATGGAGGTTAGGGTAAAGATTAAGAAAGGAAGGACAAGGATCTAGAGGAAGAAATATCTTCCCAATCATCCTAATCCCCTTTATTAATATTTACCATAACCCCTAAATATGATATCTAAATTAAGGCATTGGAAAAAGGTGTAGATCTTTATTTACCAAACTTTACCTAAACCTAATTCTAGCATGTTTCCTAATCCTAGTATAACACAACTTAGTTTTTAGATTTAATTAAAAGATCCAACACCATTTGGAATTAGCTCGTAAGAACATTTAGGAAAATTACATCATCCCTATGGACCGACCCGTATTCACCGGCTAGCTACCAAGCGACGCCGTTCTTGATTGCGGTAACATATATTTTTGATCGATAAAATCCAGTTAATCAATTGGCGCCGTTGCCGGGGATGGCGTAAAATTTCCTTTTTGTAATTTCGGGTTAATATAAAAAAATTAAAAAACCATAAAAATTGAAAAATCAAAAATATAAAAATTCTATCATCTTTTATTGTTTGAAGGGTTTTTTTTTGTGAATCTTTGCAGGATTGACGGATCTGGAAAAATCTAGAGTGCGAAACAGAAAAGGGTACATCAAAACAGAGGGAGAAGTCAACAACAGAGCAGCAGAGAAAATCCGGAGACCTGGACCCACCATCTCACTGCGCTTCCGCCGCGGGAGCCTGCTAGTGCCGCGCATCCGCGGTCCCCTGTTGACTTCAGCGTGCGAAATTTGCTCAGTTTTTTTCTCTTTCTCCTCTCTGCAAACCCCCATATATCTTTTTGCCAAATTTTCTGCAGGATTCTTTGCGCTAAAAAATCTTCCCCCTTCCAATAATTGATTTTCTGCAGGATTCTTTGCGCCGCGCTAAATAGCAAATTGATCGCAAGTGATTTACTGCTTTGCATATTTTAATCGGACTTTAAGGGGCTTTTGACCAATTCAGATTGGGTGGGGATTTCATCACCCTTCCCAGGACCCCAGAAATCACTTAAAGCATTTGCATTGACCACTCTTAATTAAAAAAATACTAGACTCAGCCCTAAGGACGTCGCGCTCAATAGGACATAGATTAGTTATAGGCATCGGCCGTTTATCCTAACCTGACTTTGCGATGTCTAGGCAAGTGTGTCAAAGGCTAGTGGTTTTTAATTAGGCCCACTACTATGGTTCCTTCCCACTTACCTGGCACTTACCTGGCGTCAATTGGCGGTGAAGAGACGGTTTGAGGTTCTATTTCTAGCTCTTTGGAACAGTTAGGAGCTTTCTAGCTGACCTAGGTGACCCTAGATCTAGGCCTGATTGTGCATTTGTGGTTGATTGCATTAGAGTCAAAAGTCTCTTTTCAAAAATCTTTTTGCAAAAATCTCACATAAAAAAGGGAAAAAAATCTTTTCAAAACTTGTAACTTGTCGCTAAAGAAATCTTTTGTACCCACTTACACCACTCTCTTCTCATTGACGTTTTCTTACCTCCACTTTCTGTCTTTTTGACTACACTACCATTTTAGTGTATGTCCGGTTGGACTAGGGACACTAGCGTCTGATTAGTCCGTGTTTCGTTGGTACCGACCGACGAAGCTTTCGACTCCGAAGTCGAAATCCTTTCCACCTCTTCACTTTCACCTTCAAATTCTTCCTCCGAAGGTATGTCGGGATACAATCCTAACAACACCTTACCGACGGGAATGATTCCACCTCCGTTAAGTGCGAATAACCCGAATCACCCGCCTGTTGAAGCGCCCACACGAGTCGCGCTCCAGGATCTTTTCTACCCCATCTGCACCGCCCTACCTACTTGTCTTTCCCTCCCACCGGCAAATGGGGACAATTTTGAGATCAAACCCCACTTCATCAATATGCTACCCAAGTTTCATGGTTTGGAATCCAAAGATGCATATATCTTTATCAACAAATTCCAAAACGTTTGTGCTATGATGAAAACAACCCAATTATCCGACGATGTTATAAGGCTAAGGGTCATTCCTTTCACCTTATGTGACTTAGCCGAGAAGTGGCTATACAGCACCGCGTCGCATTCCATTAAGAATTGGGAAGAGTTTATGAAAGCCTTTCTTAAAATGTTCTATCCTCATCACAAGACTGTTAGAATCCGTAATGAGATTATACAATTTTCCCAGCTTCCTTCCGAACCATTTTGGAAGTGTTTTGAAAGATTCAAAGACCTACTCGTTCAATGCCCTCACCATGGGATCGAAAATTGGCAACTTTGCTAAACATTATACGAGGGATTGAACCCGGCAACGAAGCTGTTGCTAGAAACCATCTGTCAAGGTCACTTTCTATCCAAATCTAGTGAGGAAGCATGGCAGTTTCTTGAGGATCTTAGTGAACAAACAATTCAGTGGGAGAGCACCAAGACCACATCATCATCTTCTTCCATTGGACAACCTAAGGCACGCATACATCAATTAGATATGTCGATTGCTATGAAGGCCGAGATGGCCGCTCTTACGAAAAAGCTAGAAGCGATTGAGACCAAAATCTCATCGCCTTCTCCTGCCCCTGTTGTGCCTCCACGAACTGTTTGTGCTTGTTGTTCTGATCCAACACATCTTACCGAAGAGCGTCCTTACAATCCATCTACTCAAGGACATGATCAAGTCAATGCTGCCTTTCAGCAACGACAAAGAAACGATCCATATTCTTCGACATACAATCCGGGTTGGAAGAGCCACCCAAATTTCGCTTGGAACCAAAATCAACAATTCCAAGGAAACAACAATTTTCAAAGGCCTCCTCCTCCACACCAACAAGCACCTCCACAAACTCAATTTCAACAACCTTTCCAACAGCAACCTTACCCTAATCAAGTGAGCAATTTTGTGCCAAACACTTCTTACCCGCCAAACAATTTTGTTCCACCTCAGAATGACATGGTTAGCTCGCTCGAAAGAAGTCTAGATGTGTTCCTAAAGCAATCTACACAATCCGCAGCGAGATTAGAAACTTCTATTCAATCTTTGGTGCAAAACAGTGCCTCACACGATCAAAGCATCAAATCTATTGAGGCACAAATTGCACAACTCAATGCTGCGTTGAAAGAGCGAGAAAAAGGAAAGCTTCCATCTCAACCACTGCCAAATCCCGGTCACGCACACGTTGCATATGAACAGCAGAATCATAACGTAAATGATATGAACACGTTCAGATCCGGAAGAGTGTTGCAAAATAATGTGGGTATTAACCATGACACCCCTGCCGGTGGTCCTTCTTCATCTTCTTCACCTTCTTCGTTAGAGCCTATTCTCCATCCTTCACATGGCTCTACTTCTTCTAGCTCGAACGAACCCACTTCTCACAACATGAACACATCTACACGGGGTTCCGTTCCAACTCAACAATCTGATCCGCAAAAATTGGATTCAACAACTTTTCAAAATGTTCCTTTTCTAAACCGGTTGAGATCCAATAAACCATCTCCACAGATGGAGAAGATTGTAAAGTTGTTCAAACAGGTTAGCATAAACATCCCTCTCTTGGATGCAATCCAACAAGTTCCTTCATATACAAAAATCTTAAAGGACTTATGCACCAAAAAGAGGAAGTCACAAGTACCAAAGAAAGTTTTTGTGGCTAATGCTGTTAGCGATGCTCTTGTCCAATCTTTACCCCAAAAGCACAAGGACCCCGGTTGTCCTACTATTTCGATAACAATTGGGAACAAGAACATCAATAGAGCACTATTAGATCTTGGTGCTAGTGTCAATTTGCTACCTTATTCTGTGTATGAGCAATTAGGCGTTGGAGAGCTTAAGCCCACTCATTGCACTCTTCAAATGGCCGATCGATCCATCACCCACCCTAGGGGAGAGTTGGAGGATGTGTTAATTAGAGTAGAGGATTTCATTTTCCCCGTTAACTTTATTGTTATGGATACACAACATGTCGCTAACCCCCGAAGTCAAATTCCGGTGATACTTGGTCGCCCATTCCATGCGATTTCTAACGCGGTGATCAATTGTCGTAACGGTTCAATGAATCTATCTTTTGGCAATATGACAGTTGAACTTAACATTTTCAAGTTGGGAAGTCATCCTTGCGAGCCTAACTCTAGCGTACTTGATGTTTGCTCGATCAATGAGATCGCGGAGGAGGACTGTGAGTTCGAAAATTTTATGTTTGATCATAGCATTGTTGACGTCACTAGTGCGTTCCTCCTAGAATCCGATACAGCTTTCACGACGGACAACGATTATGAGTGTTTCACCTTTGTAGACAATTTTGAAGACTCACCACCCGAGTTTGAGTCTTTTTCTTTTTCAGATGAGTTAGTTGAACCATCCGACTCGGTTGCGTACACTCGATTTGAAGCTTTGATGGAATCCTTCGAGTTTGAAACAGTTACTCCATTGTTACCATCTATTGTTTCACCTCCTAAACTCGAACTAAAGCTTTTGCCGTCGCACCTAAAATATACTTATCTAGGTGATAATGAAACCTTACCCGTTATCATATCGGCCTCTCTAGCTCTCGAGCAAGAGAAGACCCTTTTAATGGTCTTACAAAATAATCGGCAAGCTTTTAGCTCGTCTATGGCGGACATCAAGGGGATTAGTCCCCTCATAGTCGAACATCATATACACTTGATGAATGATGCCAAGCCAGTAAGGGATCCACAAAGACGCCTCAACCCCATCATGAAAGAGGCTGTCAAGAAGGAGATTGTTAAATGTCTTGATAGTGGTATCACTTACCCTATCTCGGATAGCCAATGGGTTAGCCCAATTCATGTTGTGCCAAAGAAATCGGGCATCACGGTCATTACCAATGAGGCAAATGAGTTAATTCCTACGCGCACCCAAACTGAGTGGTGAGTTTGCATCGACTATAGAAAACTCAATGCCGCAACAAGGAAAGACCACTTTCCTTTACCTTTCATTGACCAAATGCTAGAACGATTGGCTGGGCACGAGTTCTACTTCTTTTTAGATGGCTATTCCGGCTATAACCAAGTCCCCATAGCCAAAGAGGATCAAGACAAGACCACATTTACTTGTCCTTTTGGCACTTTTGCTTATCGTCGCATGCCCTTTGGGTTATGCAATGCACCCGCTACATTTCAGCGGTGTATGATGGGGATCTTTTCAGACATGGTTGAAAAGTTTTTGGAGATCTTTATAGATGATTTCTCCATTTTTGGTGACTCCTTCGACGAGTGTTTGCTACACCTTGACGCAGTTCTTACCCACTGTAGGGATAAGAACCGAACTTTAAATTGGGAGAAGTGCCACTTTATGGTACGAGAAGGCATTGTCTTAGGACATATCATCTCGCAAAACGGCATAGATGTTGATAGAGCAAAAATTGAAGTCATTTCTAATCTTCCTCCTCCTAAATGCGGCAAAGACATCCGAGCTTTCCTTGGCCATGCCGGTTTTTATAGACGGTTCATCAAGGATTTCAGCAAGATTGCTAGACCCTTGACTCTCCTATTGGACAAGGACACAACATTTGATTTCGACTCAACTTGTATGGAAGCATTCGAGTCATTAAAACACTCCCTAATTTCTGCGCCCATTCTTTCATCTCCAGACTGGACGCATCCTTTCGAAATTATGTGCGATGCATCAGATTTTGCCATTGGTGCTGTTCTTGGACAGCACATTAATAAGATGCCGCACGTGATTTATTACGCTAGCCGTACATTAAATGAGGCCCAACTAAACTACACAACAACAGAAAAAGAGTTTTTAGCAGTTGTGTTGGCACTTGAAAAATTTCGGCCTTATTTAATCGGCTCTCCAGTTATTGTGTACACGGACCATTCAGCTCTTCGCCATCTTTTTGCGAAGAAGGATGCTAAATCGAGGCTAATATGTTGGATTCTCTTGCTACAAGAGTTTGACCTTGTCATAAGGGACAAAAGAGGATGTGAAAACGTAGTGGCCGATCACCTTTCACGACTTCCTTCTTCGCCTACACTTGAACTTCCAATAAAAGATGTTTTTCCCGATGAGCAACTCTTAACCGTTTCTTGCGAACCATGGTTCACTAATATCGTAAACTACTTAGCCACCGGCTTGATACCTAAAGATTGGTCGAAACTGTTAGTGTATATGCCCTAGAGGCCATTATTGTATCATACTAGTTTGTATATTACTTAATGGAAGCTTGGGATATTCACAGTTGTATAAACAATCTTGTTCAAAATGGTAGTATGCTACTTGGTTTGTTTCTACTTTAATGTGTACATGTGTTTATTTTATTATATCACCTATACGCATTAGTGGAGCCCTTAGGATGTTTGCTTGATTACCAGCGTTGTGATGGCAGTCACACTCGTGGGGGCTGGGTAATCCATAAGCATATCCTTATACAGGTCCCTAGTCGCAGGACTATCGAGACAGGGCATCGATACTCCGGAGTAGACTAGCGTATGCGCTTCTCATCCCAGCAGGGGAGACGGTCTGTCCCACAGCCGTCAGTACGTCGTACTTGAGATAGTATGCCGGTGCTCGCTAGGTTACGAGTACACTGGACAGGACTCGTCGAGAACTGACTGGTTGGTATTATACATATCGTCAGTTATCAGTTCCCAGGTGACATGAGTACAGCTTAGTCCGCTGACTTGACACTGTCACTTCGCCTCGAGTGTGTTCCCACTGTACTTTGATTACTACCCTACCACGGCTCAAAGGAGTCGTGCAAACAGGTAGTAGTTGGGTGCAGTCCCGAGGCACTTGGAGGCAGTGACGGTTAGACAGGATTCGTCTCTCCCGGTATTGGGGGTTGACATCGCGCTGTGTCTAGGAGAGCCATTACACGAGTAGTCCCTGGCCAGGGCAAGCGAGATATGCTGGTAGGCTTCCAGTGTTATCTCAGGGTGTTTTGGGCTTCACTCCGGCATGACTTGTACCGCTATTAGGGGACTGACGTTTACCGCCCCCTAGGCCCGCCATGCGATGTATCAGACGAACAGACCGGACTGTACGGAGACTGTCACATTCAGGCTCAGTAGGAGTTCAGATGGGTTTCACCTCGTCAGTCTTCTTGTCGGCATCTACCTGGGGACCGTTACGCACAGCTGGTGCCGCTTGCGGTCTGTGGTTAAACCCACTGCCAACGTAGTGTCGAGTCCTTATAGTCCCACACAGAAAGCTATTCTCCTTTAGGCAAAAGAGTAGAGGTTGCATGGTTTTGCGACAGGTCGCATGGTTTTGCGACAGGGCTCGGTCACATCCGTGCACTTGTGCACGTTTAGTGTCCGGACAGTTAACACTAGCGGGCTTTAGTTTAAGCCAGATCCTAGTGTACGTTTTGGGATTGATTTTATCTCGTATGTATTCGGGTTCCTCGGAACGCGGATGCGAGTGTGTATGCACAGTTGACAGAGAAACAGAGGCAGAGGATTCTCATTAGGGTTGTTGACTGTTGACTGTTGACCATTGACTTTTCGCTAAACCCTAATGAGAATATGATATTTGATTAACAATAATATTAATTAAGTATTATGGTGACACGGTTGTTGAGGGGTTGACTTTGTTGATTTGTTGACTTTGTTGACCGGTTGACTAGGTTGGACTGGTTGACCATCATCATGACAATAGCTATCATTTCATGGCAAAGACTTTTGCTTGCTTGTTTATCTTGTGCAAAATGAGTGCATGAAATGATATGGCTATTTTGACTTAAACCATCACATAATACTTGATTGCTATGATTTGTTATGATGGCTTTGGATTATGAGAGCCAAGAGAGAAAAGTCTTACTCATTCTCTCATTTCCTTTCTCTCTCTTGGCTTGAGCTCTCACCCTCTTCCTCTTGCTCTCTCCCTCTCTCTAGTCTATGGTTCACTTGTCTCATGTGTTGAGAAGCAAGAACCATAGAGAAAATCCCAACACACTCTCCTCTACTCACTCTAGTTCACAAGGTTTGGCAAACCGAGTGAACTAGTTTCTTCAAAGTTCGAAGAAGAAGCCAAAGGTAGAATCTTTCGGGTGGATCGATCTTCGGCGTAAGGAGACGACGGGGTGAAGCCGATCCATACACCATCGAGGGTTGAAGACGAAGGAGTTCAAGAAAGAAAGGTATAACCCCCTAACCGAGTAGTTAACAACTCCTAGTTAGGTTGTTAGGTAGATAGTTTAACAAAGATCCGTTTTGAGTCCATGTTGCCACCTCTAGAAAATTGTTTTTCATCAAATTCCGCAAGCCCGTAAGTACCGGGAGAGGTAGCATGGACTTACAGTGGTATCAGAGCCTAGTTAAACACTACCTAACATGTTAGCATAGTAACTAGAAATTCGATCGGAGAAAAAGTCGCGAAATACACCCCGATATCAAGCTTGCTGTCGATTTTCAAAGTTCTGTAAAAATAATAAATCATGCTTTAAAAATCGACTCAGGGTTTTTATAAGATACTGTAGAAAAATGGTCCATAGAACCCATCAAACCGCTGCGGAAACGCGGCAAGAGCTTACTCTTGCCGTGGTTCCGCGGCCGATTTAGCTCTTCTGTGGATCGTCTTCATTGCAGTTTGTTCTGTGGGGTATTTTGGGATTTTTGGTATATGTTTTTTCAGCCCAGATTTTCCAGAAAGAAAAATTTGTTTTTGGGGCTTTAAAAACCGTATTTTGATCGAGTTTCTAAAGACTTAAGCTGATGGGTATTTATCTATGATGTGATATTTGTATTGAACGTCTGCTAATCGCTATATGTCGATTAGTGGGGGTTATACAAATCTGTGATCTGTAATGTTGCTGGTATGTGTATATGAATTCATTGGATTGTCGCGGGTGAATAGCCGGGGGGTTGTGAGACGAGAGTTTTCTTTTCTTTCAATTCATGTAAATTTTTAAATTGATGTAATATTATTTGTATGACCGCACAACCGGGTCGGGGTTGTAGCCGTCATTGTATAATTTTTCTTTACTGTTTTTGCTCTTAGGATAGACCCATGGAGGGGGTGCACAAGCTACCGGGTATCTCGAAGTGCCGAGTGGCTTACTCACGGTGTTGAGGGAGGTTGCTCCGCTTCGGGTACTTGGCGGGTAGTTTGCCGCACCCGTAGGGGTCTTGGGTAGGGTATTGGCTATTCACCGCGACCGTGTAATCTGCTTTTCGTTACAGGCTCGTATGAATTGCGGATTCCTAGTATATCCAATGTGTTCATCTGTGATCTGAAATGGCTATCATTGCAATATATATCTATATATGATATTATTTAGGCGTTGCTTATGTTTTACAGCCGCGCTAGCCCAGCCCCCGCTCTGTCGTTAGTTAAGTAACCTAACGGGTAATGACGGGGCCCCGTGGCGAATGCAAATGGCATAAGCGTACGTCATATTTTGGTTGTTTTCTGCAATGGTAGGATTAAATGATGGGACACATTAAAAGAACTAATGCAAGAAAATAAACCAAGTAAAAGTCGTTGGAACACTTTCGAAAAACCACTCGGTTCTTTTCAAAACCAACTTTTAAATGCGGAGCTTGAGCCACTCCTTTTTAAAAGCTATCTCGTTCCATCGATTATATCAAGTTCACTACGTTTAAGGTTTCGCCAAAACCATTCGTAGCCCTCCGTCGTTTCACATGAATAGTCAATAGTATTCAAGCTATGTTTGTTGGCCAAAGTCAAGGCATAGTGATTGGTAGCTATTGGGTATTCATGTGCAGCATAGATAGATGCGTTGGTTTGGAACAGTCGTACTGCCTTGTTGGCAAAAGTCAAGGGTAGGTACGGGTGGATTCAAATTAACCTGGAGAACGACGGGTAGAACTTGACATGTGACTTATGATTTGTTGGCCAAAGTCAAGGTCATAAGAGCATGGGGCAAAAATCCACATCGGGAGTTTCATAAGTACTGAAACTTGCTAGAGTTGCATACCATTTGGAGTGTGATGATTCTGGTAGGATTCCTTCAGTTTCGTCACGCGATGATATTTGGATCCCGATCCTACTGTGAGTATATTCTACTCCTCGGGAAATTTCTCACTAAACGATCAATGCTATAAACCTAGTAGGTGTCTAGAAAGGTGTTAGCGGGGCTACACCCACAGGGAAAAGAGGTTATTTAATTAAGGAACTTCGCGAAAGCGTTGGAAAACCTCCCTTGAAGTACCGACACTGGCCTGGCTGAACGGTTAAGCAAGTATTGTGCGATGAGATTGATCCCGACTAATTCTTCCTTTTTGGTTTGAGGAAGGATTCGAGAAACAGTGGGAGCCATCCTGTTTAGATAAACTAAAAACCACTCTAAACTTGCAAGAGCATCATGATGAGTGTTTCTTCTCTCTCTCCTAATTGCAGCGACCAATCGACATGACTGGACTTAAGTTATTTCTAGATAAAAACATACTGACAGGGCCAAACTACAAAGATTGGCTCAGGAATGTCAAGATGGCAATCGCTTACGACAAGCTGAGGTATCTTCTTACCACCAAAGCTCCCCCTGTCCCAGGTCCCAAAACCAGCGTCGCGGATAAGGAAATCCGTAAGACCTGGGAAATCGATTGCGCGAAGGCCAAGTGCCTCGTGCTTGCCTCTATGGACAATGAACATCAGAGGAGGCACGAGAATATGGACCTAGAATCCATATTTCTTCATACAAAAGAACTGTATGGAAAGCAGTCTCGTATCGCAAGATACGAAGTGTCGAAGAAGTTATTTTCGGTAAGGTTAGCCATCGGATCATCGATAGCGGAACACGTGCTTAAGATGATTGGCCACATTGAGGAGCTCGCGGACCTTGGGACCACGTTGGAGAATGAGCTCTATACGGACTTGATTCTCCAGTCCCTTCCTTCCACTTACGCCCAGTTTATACTGAACTTCAACTTGCAAGAAAAGAAAGTTGAACTTTCAGAACTCCTCAACATGCTGAGAAGCGCAGAGGGCACCCTACAGAAAGGTAGGGAAACATCCACTTTGTTTGTAGGAGGATCTTCTTCTTCTAGGTCCAAGGCGAAAGCCAAGGGAAAGAAGAAGAAAGCCCCCGCCAAACCAAGGGGCGGTGTTAGTAAAGTGGATACGAAGGGAAAGGCAAAAGCAACAAAGAAAGTGGGGAAGCTTGTGGATAAAGAAGAATGTTTCTATTGTCATAAGAGTGGACACTGGAAGAAAGATTGTAGGGCTTCGAAAGCCAGAACACAGGATCTGAAGCAAGTTGCGGCTTCAGCTTCAGGTGTGTATGTTATTGATAACTGTCTTTCAATAAACTTTACTTCCTGGGTATTGGATACCGGATCAGGATCTCATATCTGTGATTCTTTGCAGGCGTTGAGAAACCGTAGTTTTTTGAAGGCAGGTGACATGACCCTCAAAGTTGCAAACGGAGCTAGCATGGATGCTAAGGCCGTGGGGGACTATCACCTGGGAATGTCAGATGGACATGTTTTGGTTTTACGTAATTGCTTTTTTGTACCCAACGCAACTTGTAATATCATTTCTGTATCTTTGGTTTCTAAAGAAGGTTATGAATTTGCGTTTGTAAGCAATGTTGTAAACATTCACCTTAATCAAGTTCTGATTGGGTCAGGTACATTGAGCAATGGTATATACGTATTAAACCAACCACAGATTTTCAATGTCCAGAATACACACAAAAGAAAGTCTCCAGAAATCAATCAGACTTTCTTATGGCATTGTAGACTGGGTCACATCAATGAGAGAAGATTGACTAAGTTACATACAGAAGGATATTTGGATCCGTTCGAATATCAATCGTATGACACTTGTCAATCCTGTCTCAAAGGAAAGATGACAAAGACTCCGTTCACTGGACACGGAGTAAGAGCGAGCGAGCTCTTGGGACTCGTACACAGCGACGTATGCGGTCCAATGTCTACACATGCGAGAAGCGGTTATTCTTACTTCATTACTTTTACGGATGACTTTTCAAGGTACGGTTATGTCTTCTTAATGAAACATAAATCCGAAAGCCTTTGGAAAGTTCCAGGAATATAAGAATGAAGTAGAAAAACAAACCGGCAAAAGTATCAAGACACTGAGATCTGATCGAGGTGGTGAATACTTGAGTGCCGAGTTCCTGGATTACTTAAAAGAGAATGGAATTCTCTCTCAGCTTACTCCTCCATACACTCCGCAACATAACGGTGTATCGGAGAGATGGAACCGAACCCTATTGGATATGGTACGGTCCATGATGAGTAACGCTGAGTTACCGCGATCATTCTGGAGGTATGCGCTAGAATCAGCTGCATACCTTTTGAACCGAGTTCCCACTAAAACTGTGCCTACCACACCATATGAGATGTGGTGTGGGAAGAGGCCCCATCTTAATCACATTAAGACATGGGGAAGTCCAGCTTTTGTCAAAAAGCAGCATGTGGACAAACTCGAGGCACGCTTAGTACAGTGCAAGTTCGTGGGATATCCAAAGAACTCCAAGGGATATTTCTTCTACTGCGAAGAGGAACAAAAGGTTTTTGTTTCTCGTCATGCCTACTTCTTGGAAACTGAGTTTTGGAAAACCAGATAAGTGGGAGCACAGTAGAACTGGAAGAAATTCCAGAACCACGAGCTATTACTGAAAGCTTAGTAGAACCAGAGGGTTCAAAAGAACAGGACATTCCTACGCCGCTCCGCAGGAGTAGTAGGCAGTCTCATCCGCTCGAGAGATACTACGTTTTTCTCATAGACGGGGAAAGAGAGGATTGCATCATAGATTATGATGAGCCTACTAGCTTCCAGCAGGCCGTTCAGAGCGTTGACTCGGTAAAATGGCTGGATGCAACGCGGACCGAAATGGAGTCCATGTACACCAACAAAGTATGGACGTTGGACATTGCTCCAGACGGGGTAAAACCCGTAGGATGCAAGTGGATCTTCAAAAGGAAGATTGGTGTAGATGGACAGGTTGAGACCTATAAAGCTAGACTTGTTGCAAAGGGTTTTCGTCAAAGACCTGGTTTGGACTATGACGAAACCTTTTCTCCAGTGGCTATGCTGAAATCCATTCGGATCCTTCTTGCCATTGCTGCCTTCCACGATTATGAGATTTGGCAGATGGACGTAAAGACCGCTTTTCTAAATGGAAATTTAGAGGAGTGTGTCTATATGGACCAGCCAGAGGGTTTCATTCAGAGTGAGAGCAGCGGAAAGGTGTGCAAGTTGCTTAAGTCCATCTAAAGACTAAAGCAAGCATCGCGGAGTTAGAACATCTGTTTTGATGAGACGGTCAAAGAATTTGGCTTTATCAAAAATCCAGATGAACCATGCATCTATAGTAGATTTGTAGCAAGAACTGTCGTATTCCTCGTTTTATACGTGGATGACATTCTTCTGATAGGAAATGACATTCCTATGCTACAATCTGTCAAGGGGTTCTTGTCACACAGGTTCTCCATGAAAGACCTGGGTGATGCCTCATACATCCTGGGGATCCGGATCCATCGTGATAGATCCAAGAGGATATTAGGACTTTCACAGTCCAGGTATATCGACACTATACTGAAAAGATTCAGTATGGAAGATTCCAAGCGCGGTAACCTACCGGCTTGTCACAGGATCATCCTCTCTAAAGAGATGTCTCCCAAGACTGATTTGGAGAGGGATCGCATGTCTATTATACCCTACGCTTCTGCGTAGGCTCTATAATGTATGCGATGTTGTGTACCAGACCGGATGTAGCTTATGCACTTAGTGTAGTAAGCCGGTATCAGTCAAACCCCGGGGAGAAACAGTGAATAGCGTAAAGAACATTCTCAAGTACCTGAGAAGGACTAAGGAGATGTTCTTTGGTGTATGGCAGAAAAGACCTCCAGATCGAGGCCTTTGCTGACTCCAGCTTCCAAAGTGACAAGGATGATTCCAAGTCCATGTCGGGTTTTGTCTTTACCCTCTATGGAGGGGCGGTGTGTTGGAAGAGTTCCAAACAGGAAACCGTTGCTGACTCGACTATGGAAGCGGAATACATCGCTGCATCTGATGCCGCAAAAGAAGCCGTCTGGATGAGGAAGTTCTTAAAGAACTTCAGGTGGTTCCGTCCATTGTTGATCCAATACTCGTATTGCGACAACAACGGGGCTATAGCTTTAGCGAAGGAACCCAAGTCCCATCAGAAATCCAGACACATCTTGAGGCGGTATCACCTGATCAGGGAGATCGTGGATCGCCAGGAGATCGAGGTTCGGAGGGTTGCTTCAGAAGATAACACTGCAGATCCATTCACCAAGGTCTTGCCCCAGACTCAGTTCGAGCGCCTGATCGAGATGATAGGTCTTCGATACGCCAGTACATGGCCTTAGTGCAAGTGGGAGATTGTTAGTGTATATGCCCTAGAGGCCATTACTGTATCATACTAGTTTGTATATTACTTAATGGAAGCTTGGGATATTCACAGTTGTATAAACAATCTTGCTCAAAATGGTAGTATGCTACTTGGTTTGTTTCTACTTTAATGTGTACATGTGTTTATTTTATTATATCACCTATACGCATTAGTGGAGCCCATAGGATCTTTGCTTGATTACCAGCGTTGTGATGGCAGTCACACTCGTGGGGGCTGGGTAATCCATAAGCACATCCTTATACAGGTCCCTAGTCGCAGGACTATCGAGACAGGGCATTGATACTCCGGAGTAGACTAGCGTATGTGCTTCTCATCCCAGCAGGAGAGACGGTCTGTCCCACGGCCGTCAGTACGTCGTACTTGAGATAGTATGCGGGTGCTCGTTAGGTTACGAGTACACTGGACAGGACTCGTCGGGAACTGACTGGTTGGTATTATGCCTATCGTCAGTTATCAGTTCCCAGGTGACATGAGTACAGCTTAGTCCGCTGACTTGACACTGTCACTTCGCCTCGAGTGTGTTCCCACTGTACTTTGATTACTACCCTACCACGGCTCAAAGGAGTCGTGCAAACAGGTAGTAGTTGGGTGCAGTCCCGAAGCACTTGGAGGCAGTGACGGTTAGACAGGATTCGTCTCTCCCGGTATTGGGGGTTGATATTGCGCTGTGTCTAGGAGAGCCATTACACGAGTAGTCCCTGGCCAGGGAAAGCGAGATATGCTGGTAGGCTTCCAGTGTTATCTCAGGGTGTTTTGGGCTTCACTCCGGCACGACTTGTACCGCTATTAGAGGACTGATGTTTACCGCCCCTAGGCCCGCCATGCGATGTATCAGACGAATAGACCGGACTGTACGGAGACTGTCACATTCAGGCTCAGTAGGAGTTCAGATGGGTTTCACCTCGTCAGTCTTCTTGTCGGCATCTACCTGGGGACCGTTACGCACAGCTAGTGCCGCTTGCGGTCTGTGGTTAAACCCACTGCCAGCGTAGTGTCGAGTCCTTAGAGTCCCACACAGAAAGCTATTCGCCTTTAGGCAAAAGAGTAGAGGTCGCATGGTTTTGCGACAGGTCGCATGGTTTTGCGACAGGGCTCGGTCACATCCGTGCACTTGTGCACGTTTAGTGTCCGGACAGTTAACACTAGCGGGCTTTAGTTTAAGCCAGATCCTAGTGTACGTTTTGGGATTGATTTTATCTCGTATGTATTCGTGTTCCTCGGAACGCGGATGCGGGTGTGTATGCACAGTTGACAGAGAGACAGAGGCAGTGGATTCTCATTAGGGTTGTTGACTGTTGACTGTTGACCATTGACTTTTTGCTAAACCCTAATGAGAATATGATATATGATTAACAATAATATTAATTAAGTATTATGGTGACATGGTTGTTGAGGGGTTGACTTTGTTGACTTGTTGACCGGTTGACTAGGTTGGACTGGTTGGTTGACCATCATCATGACAATAGCTATCATTTCATGGCAAAGACTTTTGCTTGCTTGTTTATCTTGTGCAAAATGAGTGCATGAAATGATATGGCTATTTTGACTTAAACCATCACATAATACTTGATTGCTATGATTTGTTATGATGGCTTTGGATTATGAGAGCCAAGAGAGAAAAGTCTTACTCATTCTCTCATTTCCTTTCTCTCTCTTGGCTTGAGCTCTCACCCTCTTCCTCTTGCTCTCTCCCTCTCTCTAGTCTATGGTTCACTTGTCTCATGTGTTGAGAAGCAAGAACCATAGAGAAAATCCCAACACACTCTCCTCTACTCACTCTAGTTCACAAGGTTTGGCAAACCGAGTGAACTAGTTTCTTCAAAGTTCGAAGAAGAAGCCAAAGGTAGAAGCTTTCGGGTGGATCGATCTTCGGCGCAAGGAGACGACGGGGTGAAACCGATCCGTACACCATCGAGGGTTGAAGACGAAGGAGTTCAAGAAAGAAAGGTATAACCCCCTAACCGAGTAGTTAACAACTCCTAGTTAGGTTGTTAGGTAGATAGTTTAACAAAGATCCGTTTTGAGTCCATGTTGCCACCTCTAGAAAATCGTTTTTCATCAAATTCCGCAAGCCCGTAAGTACGGTGAGAGGTAGCATGGACTTACAGAAACAAGATAAACTTCGATTCTTGTCCCAAGCAAAGCATTTTTACTGGGATGAACCTTATCTTTTTAAATACTGTTCCCACCAAATCATTCGTCGGTGTGTACCGGAAAATGAGTTTAAGAGTGTGCTGTCTTTTTGCCACGATCAAGCATGTGGCGGGCACTTTGGCCCAAAGAAGACAGCCGAGAAAGTCTTGCAGTGTGGTTTCTATTGGCCACAACTCTTCAAGGATGCATTTGAATACTGCAAAACTTGCTCCCGGTGCCAACACTTGGGCCGGATATCGCGGAGGAACGAAATGCTGCTCCAACCAATTTTGGTTGTGGATGTTTTTGATGTTTGGGGAATAGACTTCATGGGACCATTTCCCAATTCTTTTGGCAATGTTTATATTCTTGTGGCTGTTGACTACGTTTCAAAGTGGGTCGAGGCTGTGCCTAGCCGAACGAATGACAATAAGGTTGTCGTTCGATTTCTCAAAGAACATATCTTTTCTCGATTTGGGCACCCTCGAGCGATAATAAGTGATAATGGTTCTCACTTTTGCAATAGGACTTTTGAGTCTTTAATGCTCAAATATTCTATCACACACAAGCTGTCAACGCCATACCATCCCCAAACATGTGGGCAAGCCGAGGTTTCGAATCGGCAAATTAAGCAAATCTTGGAGAAAACGGTTTCTAAAAACCGTAAAGATTGGTCACTCAAACTGATCGATGCACTATGGGCTTTCCGTACTGCATACAAGACCGATCTTGGTATGTCTCCATACCGGTTTGTTTACGGGAAGTCTTGCCACCTCCCAGTAGAAATTGAGCACAAGGCATTTTGGGCTATCAAAGAGTTGAATTCATCATTAGGAGATGCGGGCAGCAGTCGAAAGCTGCAATTTAATGAACTAGAAGAGCTGCGGGATGAGGCTTATGATAATGCTGTAATTGTTAAAAACCGAACTAAGGTGTTCCACGATAAACACCTTTTGCGAAAAATATTTAAACCTGGTCAACAGGTTTTACTCTTTGATACTCGGTTACATTATCACCCCGGCAAGCTCCGTTCTAGGTGGAAAGGACCTTTTGTAGCTCGCACCGTTTATCTGCACGGTGCGGTCGATCTTGAAAATCCGGAAGACGGTACTTTATTCAAAGTAAATGGACATCGATTGAAACCGTTCTTCACAGCGGACCATTCGGAGGAGCTCCTGTTTTTACAGGAGCCGATTTACACCGATTGATTTTCCTCCACTTTCACCCCCGAATTTCCAATCAATTTTTCCAAAATTATTTTTTTTCAAAGAAGTTTGGGGGTGTGTATCATTTGTAAATATGTTAATAAACAGGAAATTGCCGACATTATCGACCCACTTGGTGCAACATGACAGTGAGGACACTGTCGAGTTTAAGTTTGGGGGTATGCTCGGTAAGTTTTCTTCCTTCGCATTCATATGTATATTTCTGCATTGCATCTTTATATGAAAATCATAAAAATTTGAAAAATTCGAAAGAAAAAAAATTTCAAAAATTATAAAAATTAATGTATTCAATTTTGGCTAATTAACTTGAGTTTGACAAATAGGGCAACTGGCTAGGAAAAACTAGATCTTAGAATTAGTAAATTAAAAACCCTAAAAATAACCTTTCTTAAAGTTTAACGGTAGAAAATATATGTCTTTGTAGTTTATTTAGCAATAGGCAAATTTTAAGTTCACTTCTTGGGCTAAGTCGAAACAAAGGAAAAGTATTGATATTTTTATTAGAGTATAAGTTTGAAAAATAATTCCTAGCTTAAGTCTAGATTATGAAAATGTATACCCTACAAATTGCACAATCACGCACCTTGAAACTTGGAATAGTATAGGAGACCTTGAAATGCTCTTGTCTAAAGTCCTTAGTACGAAAAAAATGAAAAAAAATAATATAAGTGTGAATAAAGAAAAAAAAATGAACACTGGTTTTTGTGATTACTTAAGGCTAAAAAATTAGAAAAATATTTAGCGAGGGTGCTTCATCACCTAGTGCCTTAGACCAACTGGTTTGGGAGTCACTGCTAAAGCCTTGGGTGTTGCAAGACTAGGAAGTACGCGTTAAAGTGCTAACGCATCTTGTAATCGGTTGTTGGTACCTCAAGAAGTATTAACGGTCGCATGAAGAATGTGTAAGCATAATTCAATTAAAAATTCACCAATTAATAAGTGCTTTGGACAACGGACAAGAGTATGATTGCTTGATTTGAATTTCCAAGTGAAGGGGTGATATTTACACACACGTAGGGGTATGTGATTGGAGTTTAGATGAGAGAAAGGAGTGAAGAATAGAACTTGTATATTTAGTAAAGTTGATAAAAATTCCTAAGTTGAGATAAAACCCTAGAAGGAAAACTTAAGAAATGCCGAAAGCTAGGTAAGTCTATAAAACATATATAATCTTGAGTTAAATGATGAGAAAGTGTGAAGAATATGGGTGGATAATTTACGAGTCGACGATAATAGAATTCCTTGTTGGAAAACCTAATTGGAGAATTAAAGTCGGAAAAGCCGAATTGATAGGATTTTGTGGGTAGTATCCGCTGAAAACCCTCAGGAGACAACACTCCTCCTACAAGGGACACCTAGAGGTTTAACGGCTTGTTGTACGTACTCAGTGCAATCGCGTTTCCCTGCGAAAGTGCGGTTAGGTTTTTGTAGAGAATAAAAAAAAATAAGTTTGCTCGAGAACGAGCAAAAGATAAGTTTGGGGGTATTTGTTCATATCATAATATTGCATTATTACATTCCCCATTGTTATGCATTTTACAATAAAACAGGTGCTTTTGACCCATGTCTGCTACATAGTACAGGTTACAGGTTCTTGGAGCGAAAACAGTGAAAAAGACAAACGACGATACAAAAGAGGGACTTTTGACCAACAAATAGAAGGATCTTAGTCAAGCCTAGATGAAGAACGGTTCACAATGTATAAGGCAACGCAAGGTCCAAGATGTCAAAGCGAACGGTTAAAAGACCACAACAAGTATTCACTGAAAGATCTGGAGAAGATCCAGAATCCAAATGGAGAAAAGAACCAAAGAACGAGGAAGCTTAAAAAGCCCAGAAAAAGCCCACAAAAAATCAGCCAAGGATCTCATCATTGAGCCGCGGAACCGCGGCCCAACCCCTACTCCCGCCGCGGTTCCGCGGCCATCAGGAGCCCGTACTTGGTAAAAATTTTACCATAACTTGGAGGCGGCGCTGAAAAGATTTCCTAGGGGTATTTTTGTAAATGCAGACGTGCGACAATTGTAAACCTAGGGTTTTCTATGTCCTATAAATAGAGACCCAATTCATTGTATTTTTTATGCCTCTTTTCATCAATAAAATTTCAGATTTTCTTTGAAGTTGGAGAGCATCAATTCGTAAGTAGGTTTAATTTCTGCCCTAGGTAATTTCTCTTCTTGCCCTAGTTTAATCTAGTTTAGAATTTCTTTTAATTTGTAGTAGATCTTTCATCTCTTAAATCAAAACAAAATAAAAATTATGTCTTTCGTAGATCCCTCAATGAGCGAGTAGTTTCCTCGCTTGTTAGGGTTAGGAATAGGGAAGGGTTTGAGAGATGAAGATCTCTCATCTCTTTTCTTTGCCAATCTCTTATGAACAATTAGGACTCCATGCATACTTTCATCTTCCGCTCCCTACGGCACTCTACCCACGAGGTAACGGTGATACCGTAGTATAAAAGACCGGATCTGTAAGTTTTCCATGGAGGTTAGGGTAAAGATTAAGAAAGGAAGGACAAGGATCTAGAGGAAGAAACATCTTCCCAATCATCCTAATCCCCTTTATTAATATTTACCATAACCCCTAAATATGATATCTAAATTAAGGCATTGGAAAGAGGTGTAGATCTTTATTTACCAAACTTTACCTAAACCTAATTCTAGCAAGTTTCCTAATCCTAGTATAACACAACTTAGTTTTTAGATTTAATTAAAAGATCCAACACCATTTGGAATTAGCTCGTAAGAACATTTAGGAAAATTACATCATCCCTGTGGACCGACCCGTATTCACCGGCTAGATACCAAGCGACGCCGTACTTGATTGCGGTAACATATATTTTTGATCGATAAAATCCAGTTAATCAGCTACCTTCCAACTGTTGGATAAAGCAAACCTGCCTTGCTGATTTTGGTCTTCGACACAGTTTTTGAAGATGAAGCAGTCTTCAAGAAGATGTCCTATTGCTCGGTGATAGGAGCAATAATCCGGTTGATAGACCTCGTTTGCTTGTTCGTGGTGCTTGGACTCTGGGAGTGTCATCATCTGATATTTCATGACAAGGTCAAAGATTCTCCTTGTCTTGTCTCGAGGGAAAGAATATGCTCGACCTATCTTTTTCATAAGAGAGGGATTCCGGCTGACTCTTTCTCGATTGTGTGGTCTTTTGGATCCGTTTTGCCGCTGTCGAACGTTTTTTCCGTTCTTCAACTTGTTTTTGCCTCCGCACCGGGTCTTTTACTTGTCCTGGGAATGCATGGCGGGATGACGGTGAAGGGCATTGTCATCCTCTGTAGCCTGCTGAAGGAGGCGCTGCGTCTTGGCTTTCTCATAAATGGCCATTTCGCGGCTGTGGTCATTCCGAACCTTTTGACTCGCTTCCCTCACTAGCTTGTCCATCTGTTCTTCAAACGACGAACTCGGCATTTTTATGGCAGGACCTCGTTCTGGTTCAACGTCAGCGTCTTTTAAAAGAGCATCCCCTTCTTCATCGAGCTGGGGTCTATAAGCACGTCCTTAAAGTGGTCCCTAGTCGTGGGAGTTTCGAGACTGGGCATCGATACCCTATTAGTAGACTAATGTATATAGTCGAGACCCCGACGAGGGGCGGTGGCCGGTCTCACAAGCCATTGGTGTGAGTTGGATCACCTAAGATGTATACAGGTGCTTATTGGGTTATGAGTACACCGGACAGGACTCGCCGGGAACATACTAGTTGGTATTATACCTGACGTCAGATAGCAGTTCCCTGGTGACATGTGTACAGGTTAGTTCATCGACCTGAGATCGTCATTTGTCTCGTGTGAGTTCCCACTGTGCTTTGATTACTACCCTACCACGGCTCAAAGGAGTCGTGCAAACAGATTTTAGTTGGATACAGTCCCGAGCCATATGGAGGTAGTGAGCGGATCGGCAGGGGTTTCGTCTCTCCCGGTATTGGGGGTGAGATCTCGCTTTGTCTAGGAGAGCCATTACACGAAGTCTTTGGCCAAGGCAGGAGATTTACTGGTAGGTATTCCAGTAGTATCTCAGGGTGTTCTGGGCTACACTCCGACACGACTTGTACCGCTTTTGGGGGTCTGACTTTTACCAACCCCTTAGGCCCGCCATACGATGCTCATAGACAAACGGAACGGACTGTACGGATATTGTCACTGACAGGCACAGTAGGGTGTCAGGATGAGCTTGTTCATCGACCTCCCTTTTGGTCAATACCTGGTAGCCCGTTTTGTACGGCTAGTATCTCTAACGTGCTAGTGGTTAAATCCACAGCCAAAGTATTGACGAGTCTTTAGAGTCCCCCACAGACAGTTTCTCAAGTTTCGGGCGAAACATTGTACAGGCTGTATGATATATGGCAGGGTTCGATCATATACGTGCAGTAGTGCACGGATCATGATCGGGCGGATCATACTAGTGGACTTTGGTTTAAGCCGGATCCTAGTAGTAGATTTGTTAGATTACTTTAGTCTCATCGCATTCGCATTCGGTCAGAATGCGGATGCAGGTATGTATATACAGGTGAGGGGTATCCTTGTGATCCGTCACGAGTTTACTTTAGATGTTGCCGTATCTTTTTATTGTTGTAAACATTTGGATTAATGTTTACAAATGGAAATTGTGAGCTTAAATCATCATTTTGTGCATTTAATGTGACATAGACTTCATTAGTGACTCATGGTCTCTTTTCTTGTGCTAATGTCACATTATTTGATTGATTTTGTGTTGATATGATGAGAAGAAAGAGAAAGGGCAGCCAAGAGGGAAGTTTGGTCTTGTATTTTTTCACTTCTCACTCTCTCATTTCATCATAAGAAACACATAAGAAAAAAGGGCTCTTCTTCTTCTTCTTGCTCTAGCTCACAACCTCCATTAATGGTATCATCTCTAACCTCCATCCATACACTCTCATGTGATTAGAATCAATGGATGCTTGAGACAAAGTTATCACACACATTCTCTACATCGCCTTGGACACGTCGGCTAGCGAACTTCATGCCCGAGTTGCTTCGAACGAAGCGGGAGCCCGTAAAAAGACTCGAAGATGTAGTGCCCTCTTCGACGACGAGATTGAGACCAGAGATGCCGCGAGGAGCTTGGGATGGTGGCCAAGACCGAAGGACACGGATCGATCGGTATAGCTTTTCCAACCCTTCTCTTGTTGCTAGTTATAGGTTAATGGTTCGATCCGGATTTAAAGTATACGATAGCGCCGGTTTCAAGTTTTGTAAAGTTTTCGTTTCCGTATTTTGGCCTCGGACAGACGGCCGAGGTGCTACCGCAGACTTACATGGTATCAGAGCCACGCCATTAAACTTTACTAGCTTGCTCTAACGTCTTTAGAACTTCGATCGAACGAAATTTCCAAAACCGCGATTCCAATTTTGTAGTTTCTGTCGAATTTTTTTTGTGCTCTAAAAATTATTTTGAGTACTGCAGAAAATCAAGCAGGCTTTTCTTAGAACACTGCAGAAATTTCGTAGCTTGAGCCCACTGTAGCGCCGCGGAACCACGGCATAACCCTTGCTTTGGCCGCGGTTTCACCGCACTACTGTAGCATTAGGGCACCAAAATTTCTACAGTGGTCTCTGATTTGGAATTGGGGTTTCTGGTATTTTTTGTTTGGGCCCAGATTTGTTCGAGTACTGGGAATTGTGCTTGGGGCCCACTTCGGGAAATTTTGTCGATCGAAAATTTAAATATGTTAGTTTACAGTACTTACATTATATCTGCGACCGTGAATGTCATTCGAGCGGTAAATCTTGTCTAATTGCTATAGCTCTTTTAGACGGATTTGCGAACGTGACATTCAGGTTGATGTTCTGTGTTGTGCTGTGATGTTGCGGATTTGTCGTGGTGGATAGCCTGGATGCAATGGTAGTACAATTTGGTTGTATTTGTACATTTGATATTGCGGGGCGAGCATCCGACATGTGGACTTCCGTCACTGCCTGTTTGTATATTATTCTTTTTAGGGCACGACCGGGCTGAAGTCGATGTACCCGTTGTATATTTTACTTTCTGTACTAGGATTACCCCGCGGAGGGGTGCACGAGTAGCCGGGTTCTAGAGGGCAACGGGCCCGCATCTCATGGCTTTGAGACGGAGGGGGCTTCACTCTAGAATTGGCGGGCTATTCTCCGCAATCGTAGGGGGTACAGGTTGATCCAAGGAGGGGTGCTCAAGTTACCGGATTCCATGAAGTGCTGGATGGTCCATTCACTTTGTAGAAGGGGGCTGCCTCGCTTCAGGTTTTGGCGGGTAACTTGTCGCGCCCGTAGGGGTCTAGGATTTCATTGCACAGGCTATCCACACGACCAAGGGAACGTCGGGTTTCAGTAGCGGCTCTATGAAACCCGGGGATCCCAGATTATCTGTATTGTTCTGTGATGCTTATTACATTTCTGTGATGTTGCATTTATCATGCCTTGAGTGATTATTATATATTGATATATATACTAGTAGATGTTGTATATGTTTTACACCCGCGCTAGTCCAGTCCCCGCTTTGTCGTTAGTTAAGTAACCTAACGGGTGATGACGGGACCCAGTGGCGAATGCGGATGGCATATACGTACATCGTATTTTCGTTCTTTTGTGGTGTGATTAATTGATAGGACTGCATTGATTCGGATCAATGCAAGCTGAACAAACCTATTCTGATGTTGTTGGAACAATTTTTCAAAAAAGCTAGTATTGCAAGGACGTTCTCTTTTGTTTTGTACAGTGGTATTCGGTTATGAATATCCAGCACCTCAGTCGACGAGGCAAGGGCCGAGATCCCTTCACCGGGAGTGACCCCTTGGACAGAAGTTTGCGTCAGGGTAATAACTTCACTATAACCGATTACTTTTTTCTTTGCATCGTGGTATTCAGTTGGAATATCCTGCATCTCATTCTACGGGGAAAGAGCCGAGATCCCTTCACCGGGAATGACCTCTTTAGCAAAGGTTTTCGCCACTATATTTTTATAAAAAGCTATCTGGTTCCTTCAACGATATCAAGTTCATTACGTTAAAGGTTTTTCGCCAAAAACCATTATTAGCCCTCCGTCATTTCAGAAAGGTAGCACTTAGTATTCATGCTATGTATATTGGCCTTCGTCAAGGCATAGTGTATGGTAGCTACTTGTTACTTTTCTGCTGCATAGATAGATGCGTTGGTTTGGGACAGTCATACTACTATTTTGGCCTTCGTCAAGGGTATGTACGGGTGGGTTCAAATTAACCTGGATAATGACGGGTAGAACTTGACATGTGACTTATGATATGTTGGTCTTCGTCAAGATCATAAGAGCATGGGGTAAAAATCACATCGGGAGTTCCTAAAGAAACTGAAACTTGCCAGGCATGCGCATACCTTCTAGTGTGTGATAATGTTAGTAGATTCCATCACATTATCATGCGATGATAGTTAGATCCCGATTCCCACTGATGAGTTGGTTTACTCTCGGGTGATCCCGACTAATTCTTCTTTCAGGTTTGGAGGAGAATTTGAGGTTACAGTGGGAGGTTTCCTGATTAGATAAAGCGGTAACCATTCTGATCTAGGTTAGAGTGCACGCTGAGTGTTTCTTTTCTCTCTCTCTTTGGCAGCGACCATGAACCGACCCTTGACTATGACTCAGTGACCAAGTTAACCGAACCTTCTTAAACACTGGCTTTTGGATTGTCAGAGTTGCATACCTCATTGCCACTCCTACTTTTACCCTTTTTCTCCAGAACACCCTGTATTATTACGAACATCCACTTCCATTGGATAAAACTATCGTATGGTTATATACGAACTCAAAGAAACTTGTTCCAGATTCGAGGATAGTTTCCGGTTCTGGAGAAAATGAATAGGACTATTCAGTTGCCTTTTCCTTTTACCTTCTCTCAGGTTGCGAGTGCTCCTTGGATTAGGACAGTACACCTATTATGCTAATTGAATAGTCTTCTTCCAAACCATAGGCAGGTGCCGAATGGTAGGGAATGAGGAAAACCAATTAGCCTAACGATGGTGTACAGAAGGTATTAAGTAAAGACAAATAAAGGGATTAGTAAGAGGGCAAAGTAAATTGCGACTGTTATTCACGACCAAACCAAGTATTTCTTCGCCACTCCTATTTCACCTTTGTGTTTCTCCAGGACACTCTGTATCCCTACGAAGATCCACAGTTACTTGGATACTCCATCGTATGGTTATATACGAACTCGAAGGAACTTGTTCCAGTTCGGGGATGGATTCTAGTTCAGGAGAAATAGGAATAAGGTTTATTCAGCTGTTTTTTATCTTCACCTTCTCTCAGATTATGAGTACTCCTAGGATTAGGAGAGTACACCCATTATGCTTATTGGATAGTCTTCTTCCAAACCATACGCTGGTGCCGAACGGTAGGGAAGGAAGAAAACCATTTGGCCTAAAGGGGTGTACAGAAGGTAATGACTAAAGACATATAAAAGGATTTGGAGAGATGACAAAGAAATATACGGTTACAGTTGTGAATCTGATAATGGAAGAGGCATTACTAAGAATACCCGGATACCCCTTCGAAACATTTTCATGTTTCAGCTTCACTGTGTATTGTTAAAAGAAAACCGATTTCCCAATTAGCCCTTGCTCCAGGGTATGTATTTACCAGGTTTGATTCTCACATCTGGATGGTTTTACAGATGATGAGTGGGAGTAAGTTATTAGGAATTAGGTGATCATCCTCATTATATCGGGATTCGTTGTAATTGGTGATATTTGAGGAAATCGCCTGGGTTGTTTACCGAACGGCAGACATTTGGTTTTGAATATCCGTTATTATGCACCAATTTCAAATTGATATATCTGTACGTTTATTTTTATAAAATGAGATATAACGTTTTGAAATTATGTCCATGACATTTACCTATATCAGTGGATGGTTAGGTAAGGAGTATTAAACAGCGGTGTAATTGTTCTTAACCATAAGTACAGTTTTCAACCTATGACACACAGGGAATGAGTTATTAGACTCAGGGGACTTATACAGAATATTGTATTTTGTCCAGTGTCCATGAGGACAGAGGGGTTGGTACTCGTACTATATTCTGTTTACTTGAGACTTCTCTAGTTCTTAGACACGTGTTTCGTAGAAATGCAAGGTCCAAGTTTTGAGAAGTTATAGGTATAAGAATAAAGTAGAGAACCAGGTGTTGCAAGTATCAGGATTCTTCAAGGTGATCGAAGATGTAGATACTTGTGTATGGTATTCAGTTAATAGTAATGATTAAGAGAACTTGCTTCTCTTTCAGGTTACTCATAATTGGAAGCACTCCTAACTTGAGTAATGCTGATCGGCCTCTCTCCATTTAATTGACATGCACTGGAGACAGATGCATGATTTGAATTTGGTTCCAATTAAATCAGTGCCTCTGTTTCTATATTGGATATAGAATAGTTCATATCTTAACAATGTTAAGGTACGGGGAGTTGTCCGGCTTATGCTTAAAACCAGACTCTGGATAACTCAAGGCACGTTTCTGTAATGGTTGTTTGTGGGTTGACCCGGGCTATGACGAGGGTTGATTTTCTACCATCTGGAAGATCAATAGTGATATTGTTCTTGACTCGCCACAGTTTTGATAAAAATGGATTTTTTCAGAAAACAGTAGTGGGAGTATGGTAGAACTGGAAGTGATTCCAGAACCACAAACGATTACTGAAAATTTAATAGGACCTAAAGATTCAATCTGGTTTGACATTCTATTGGCCACTCCGCAAATATGGTGGGTAACCTCAGGCACCCGAGAGGTACTCCGGTAGTCTCAAGGACGGTGACAGGGAGGTTCTTGTTTACCCAGACTTGCCATTGCTGTTGTTCCAGACTGTGAGACCCGGCAGGAGGATGAGTATAGCGTCGTTCTAAACTAGCTTTAGAAGTGTACGTGTATATGACTCTGCCAGAGGGTTGTCGTAGTCAGTGGGAGCAGCGGAAGCATAGTGGACAAGTAGCTTATGTCTATTTATGGACTAAAGCAGATATAGCAGAGATAGATCATCTATTTCTGATATGACAGTCATAGGTTTGGCTTCATCAGAATAGAAGATGGATCTGTTAAGAAGGTAATAGGGTGTGATGTCCTGGTATTTGGATGACATACACAGAGTAGGAAGTGAAATTCCTATACTACGATCGGTTATATTTTGGTTGTCACACAATAGTTTCTCCACATAGGATATAGATATAATATCAGACATTCTGGTTACTAGATCTATGGTTTTAGATCTAGATTTGGGTAGTTTCCCAATCTGGGTACTTAGACAGCATTCTACAGCTGTTTTTGGAATGGACGACTCCTGGCACGGTAGTGTACCTGCAGGTGATGGAGTCACCCTCTCTAAAGGTGTCTTACAGACTAAAGGGGAGAGGTATGTGCATGATTGGCAGATCACTTGCCTAGGCAATTGAGTTGATCATGAGATGTCAAGTACCACACCGGATGTTGTTTTTGCACGAGATGCAGTAAGTTGATATTAATCCTATCCTGGAGAAACATTCAGAAGCAGTTTTAGAATATAAGTGGATATTCTAAGGATATGATAACGGCATCCTCCTTCGGGAGACAGTTATCATTCCAGGCTTACTGCACTTTTTGACTCGCTTGCTTGTCCATCTATTCTTCAAACGACGAACTCGGCATTTTTATGGCAGGACCTCGTTCTGGTTCAACGTCAGCGTCTTTTAAAAGAGTATCCCTTTCTTCATCGAGCTGGGGTTTATAAGCACATCCTTAAAGTGGTCCCTTGTCGTGGGAGTTTCGAGACTGGGCATCGATACTCCATTAGTAGACTAGTGTATACAGTCGAGACCCCGACAAGGGGCGGTGTCCGGTCTCACAAGCCATTGGTGTGAGTTGGATCACCTAAGATGTATACAGGTGCTCATTGGGTTATGAGTACACAGGACAGGACTCGACGGGAACATGCTAGTTGGTATTATACCTGACGTCAATAGCAGTTCTCTGGTGACATGTGTACAGGTTAGTTTATCGACCTGAGATCGTCATTTATCTCATATGAGTTCCCACTGTGCTTTGATTACTACCCTACCACGGATCAAAGGAGCCGTGCAAACAGGTTTTAGTTGGGTACAGTCCCGAGCCACATGGAGGCAGTGAGTGGATCGGCAGGGGTTTCGTCTCTCCCGGTATTGGGGGTGAGATCGCGTTGTGTCTAGGAAAGCCATTACACGAAGTCCTTGGCCAAGGAAGGAGATTTACTGGTAGGTATTCCAGTAGTATCTCAGGGTGTTCTGGGCTACACTCCAACATGACTTGTACCGCTTTTGGGGGTCTGACTTTTACCAACCCCTTAGGCCCGCCATGCGATGCTCATAGACGAACGGCCCGGACTGTACGGATATTGTCACTGACAGGCTCAGTAGGGTGTCAGGATGAGCTTGCTCATCGATCTCCCTTTTGGTCACTACCTGGTAGCCCGTTACGTACGGCTAGTACCTCTCACGTACTAGTAGTTAAATCCACAGCCAAACTATTGACGAGTCTTTAGAGTCCCCCACAGACAGTTTCTCAAGTTTCGGGCGAAACGTTGTAGAGGCCATATGATATATGGCAGGGTTCGATCATATACGTGCAGTAGTGCACGGATCATGATCGGGCGGATTATACTGGTGGGCTTTGGTTTAAGCCGGATCCTAGTATTAGATTTGTTGGATTACTTTAGTCTCACCGCATTCGCATTTGGTCGGAATGCGGATACAGGTATGTATATACTGGTGAGGGGTATCCTTGTGATCCGTCACGAGTTTACTTTAGATGTTGCCGTATCTTTTTATTGTTGTAAACATTTGGATTAATGTTTACAAATGGAAATTGTGAGCTTAAATTATCATTTTGTGCATTTAATGTGACATAGACTTCATTAGTGACTCATGGTCTCTTTTCTTGTGCTAATGTCACATTATTTGATTGATTTTGTGTTGATATGATGAGAAGAGAGAGAGGGGGGGCAGCCAAGAAGGAAGTTTGGTCTTGTATTTTTTCACTTCTCACTCTCTCATTTCATCATAAGAAACACATAAGAAAAAAGGGCTCTTCTTCTTCTTCTTGCTCTAGCTCACAACCTCCATTAATGGCTTCATCTCTAACCTCCATCCATACAATCTCATGTAATAAGAATCAATGGATGCTTGAGACAAAGTTATCACACACATTCTCTATATCGCCTTGGACACGTCGGCTAGCGAACTTCGTGCCCGAGTTGCTTCAGACGAAGCGGGAGCCCGTAAAAAGACTCGAAGATGTGGTGCCCTTTCCGACGAGGAGATCGAGACCGGAGATGCCGCGAGGAGCTTGGGATGGTGGCCAAGACCGAAGGACACGGATCAATCAGTATAGCTTTTCCAACCCTTCTCTTGTTGCTACTTATAGGTTAATGGTTCAATCCGGATTTAAAGTATACGATAGCGCCGGTTTCAAGTTTTGAAAAAGTTTTCGTTTCCGTATTTTGGCCTCGGACAGACGGCCGGGGCGCTACCGTAGACTTAAATGCGTCAATATGCCTTTGCAAATCCATGCGTTTGTCATCAGACTGTGCGCGCTTTTTGGTCTTCTTTTGCTTCTTCGAAGACTTCGACGGCTGGGCCTGGGTGTTTTGCTCATCGCTGCCAACTCTCGGTATTGGGTGCGGTTTCATCATCCCCTCAATGATCTCGGTCTCTAGCGGGTTTTCCACCTGATTGCCTGGCATGCTTGAAGATCCTTCAGCATTCTTTTGTTCTTAGCCGAAAAAATAACTTCCCATAGAGCTTCCTCTATAAATGGGCATGATGCCCCCGGCGTGTCCATCTTTTTAGGAGCGTGCAGTTGTGGCGGGTTTATCCTCCAGTTTTTAGACAGCGCAAATTTGCCCTGTTGGTACTGGTCCTCAATCCAGTTTTTGAAGACGTAGCAATCTTCAATTGGGTGACCCAATACTCTGTGGTAGGGACAGTAATTGGGATTGTTGATGTCGCCTAGTTGCGGTGGGCGTCTCGAGTCCGGCAGAGTGATGAGCCTGTTGCACACCGCCAGTTCGAAGAGTCTTCTCGTTTTATCCGGAGAGAATGAGTAAGGACGTCTCAGCTTTTCTCCGAGTGATTGATGTTTATCGTTTTGGCGAGCATCTGGCTTCGGATCACTCGGCTGTTGCTGAGCGTTGGAGACAAAGTCACTTTCCCTTTACCCTTTTCATTTCGAAGCTCCATTTTCGAGTAGGGCGGTCTATGGCCCATCTGGTCCATTTGAGCCAGCTTGTCGATCAAGGCTTGGAAAGTGGTCGGCTTGAAAAACATCATAAACTGGAATATAGTTGCCTGCGGATCTAGGGTCCCCACGAACATGCCCACAACAGGAGCTTCTTCTATGCGTTGTTCGCATCTCGACCATAGGTTCCACCACCGAATTGCATACTGAACCCATGTCTATCCTGGCTTCACCCTGGCACTGATCAATGCTATGATCGAGGTGCACTCGCTAGCGCTTGTGAAACGCTGGGTGAATAGCAACTCCATTTCTGTGAATGTTTTGATGGAGTCATTCGGAAGCTCCGAGTACCATTCAAATGTCGTCTCCGCTAAGCTGCCGATGAATTGGAGAAGCAGCAGTTTGTTATCATCTCCAGTATTGCCGCATAAAGCCCTGAACTGAGCGACGTGCTGATGGGGGTTGCCTGTCCCCTTATACACGTGAAATTTAGGGATCGTATATCCCGGCGGGTACTTAATTTGATTATACCAGCCTGGGTATGGTCGCCCAGTGCTAACGACTTGGCCAGTAGCTTCACTTGCCTGATGAGCTCGTATCTGTTGAGCTATGTAGTCATCAAGCACAGCTTTTGAGATCGTCTCCTCCCTGGCTGCTGATAAACCCATAAGAGGGTTTGATGTCTCCCCTTTGTCGTCTTCAATGATAATTGGGGGATCTTCGGCTGGAGGGTCTGGCTGGATCATCATCCCCACCATATCCTAGAACAGGAGCGCCATTTGTTTTATGTTAGCCACTTGTTCCACGGCCTCTTTATCTTTCTTTTCGAGCATTCCTCGGAGGAACTCGGCGTCGGTTTCTTGCTCCTGGCGTTGATCCGACGATACTTCCGGGCTTTCCTTCTACCCAGTGAGTGCGGCCATCTTTGTCAGCACCTCCTGGAGTTTCTGTTGTTGCTCCTGAGCCTTTGTTACTGATCGTGTAAGCGGTCAATGATCCCAGGAAGCACGACTTTCTTCTTTTCCGGAAGCCATGTAGACGGTGTGCACTACCATGCCCCCAGACTTGGGGCATTTAGGTTCAGTGTCCTTGAGATTTGTCTTAGGCACGGGGATCTTCTCCAGCCTTCTCCTTTTATGGGCGGTCGAAGTTGAAGGGGCTGTTGCAGACGATACTTTCCGTGGTACAACGACGGGATGACCCTCCTCTTGCTGGACCTTCATTTTCTTTTGTCTGCGTGAGTAGTCTTTATCGATTACAGAGTCTTGGACTCTTCACCAGACCCTGTGGATTTTTGAGGACAGCTGCTGAGGAGGCTGCTCCGACTTCGCCTTTGTAACATTTTCAGCAGGTGGAGGAGACCTCTTCAATACAGCAGTTGGAGAGTTCTTGCGCACCCTCCTGAGCGACTCAAAGTTATTCCTAATTGGAACAGCAGCATCAACTTCCACCATTGGAGCCGGTGAGGTAAGTCCAGAAAGGGAACTGCCCTCAGCTTTCCTCACTCGGTGCCAGTGACGACGTCGATCATGTCATGTAGCCGGGATCACCTTTATCATTGGGGTAGCTTCGACATGCCCCCTGCTTTGAGGAGAGGCTGTTATTGGCGCCAGCTTGTCAAAGACTGGCATCCGCTGGGAAAGAATAGTCAACCTGTCGAAGGCCGACTTTCGAGTAGGGGAAGTTGTTTGGACGACTTCGCCTACAGCAGGAGTTAGGATAGCCTTCTCCGGTATTGCGAGTCTCTTCGCAGGCCCATTTGAGCTTAGGCTCAGCCTTTCGAAGACTGAGGCGATAGACTTGGACGACCTGTTGAGAGGGGCCGCAATAGTTGCTAGCCGATCGAAGACCGACTTTTTTGGAGCTTCCTGTGACGGAACTGGAGTGTTGAAGCTTGTTGGCGGGATCATGGTCCTGAAGAACAACCCAGTGGTGGCCTGTGTCACCTGTTCCGCCGGCATTGCGAAGATGGAGGCCGCTTAGGGCCCATAAGTTACTCCTCCAGACGGGACGGAGCGGGAGTTGTTGCTGCAGTTGGTGCAGCTGGAAGCCATTGATCTTCTTTTATGTGCACGGGAGCAAGACACCAAATCTTAGTACCTCGAATCAACCGGCAACCATAGCAGACCGTGATTTATTCGCGAAACACGACACATGAAGTGTGGAGTGGAAAGAGGAAAAGGTCTCACCAGGAGTACCAAAATATGTTTACCGCCGAAAGACGCAACCGGGACATTAGGACGTCTGGCCTGAATTTTGGGGGCAGATGCTATTTGGTTTGATCCATCCACTTCTCCGAAGATGCCAAGTTGATTTATGGCACCGTGTATCGGAGGTTTGGATAGATGCGGCCGTTGTAGCAGACTTCATCAGATTCCATCTCATTATAAGGGGGTTTTTTATTGTGGGGATGCTCTTCCCTGCAGGCGCAAGCCCCTGCAGTTAATTACGTTACCACGTAGTGATAACCACTTTCTCCTGCTCCAGAAGGCCACTTCGTGTCGTGTATGTGTGTTTTATTTTTGGTTGCCCGTAGATTATATATGGAGACTAATTTATGTTGTCGCCCATAGGGCGGGGATCAGTCCTAATCCGTATTTTCTTAGATTTGGTTTTGGTTTGATTTAACGATCGTTAACTTCATTTGAGATTAATATCAACTTAAATATTTGTTAAGGATACGTTAGTCTAATTTTTAGACTAAGATCTACTTAACGGAGGTTTGGGATCATTTTTGATCCAATGAAAGAGTATTTGGGCTCTATCGTTTTAGTTTAGGGACGTTACGGTCCATAGTTTAGTTTAGGGACGTTGCAGTCCGTTGAGTTTAAGGACGTAGTCCATAGAGTTTAGTTTAGAGACGTTGCGGTCCATTGGGTTTAAGGACATCATAGTCCGTGGAGTTTAGTTTAGGGACGTTGCAGTCCATTGGGTTTAGGGACATCATAGTCCATGGAGTTTAGTTTAGGGACGTTGCGGTCCATTATTAGTTTAAGGACGTTGTGGTCCATATTGTTTTGGCACATCGGTTTGGGGGTGCGCCAAGAGTTATTGGTTATTGGGACCCTCCACCTCTCTGAAGACGTTGAAGAATTACAACGACATGTATCAGAGGTGTGGAGAGATGTACCCTTGAACCAAATTCCAGATCGATAGGAGATGTGGGATGAACGTCATTTTAGATGCCATATGTTAGGAGAACATCAGTCATCTTTGGGACTAGGATTGGTTTGGGGAGACCTGAGCATGGGGGCTCAGTTGATTACTGACCAAAATGGTCTTGGCCTCGGGAGACTTGACTAATTTGGGTTAAGGTTGATTTCCCCTAGTTACCCCACAGTGATAAGCACCGAATCAGTGTTAAACACTGGACTTTGGAGGCGCTCACGTGTGAACACGTGAGGGGGCCCAAAGTGGACGTTGTTCCTTGAGTTTATTCCCTCTTTTATATAAAAAAGTGATGAGCACTTGGCTCACGTGTGAGCACGTGAGGTGCCAGAGATGGGAACTGTTCTCTGGATTTTATTCCTCTTTCAGTTATAAGTTCTAAACACTTGGTTCATCAAACGGTCACGTGCGGACACGTGAGGCGCCTTCAAAATATGAGCGCTGTCTTTGGAATTTCCCCCTTTTTTATAAAGTTTTAAACAACTGTTTGGGGGTCACGAGGGAACACGTGAAGCGCCCTAAAATTAAAACTCTCTTGGGTTTATTCCCCTTTATCCTTTTGAAAGTGCTAAGCACTTTTAAGGGGTCACGTGAGAGCACGTGATATACCATTATCATGCAGGGTGCTAATCTTTCTACGAGCATGGAGATCTTGAGTTTTGAGACTTTCAAGCCCATTGTTTTATATTTCCAAAATAGAGTTCTCATCCTTTTTATATAGAGTTTAATTCTATCGGGTTAGAAGATATTAGGAATCTTCACGTGTACCACGTGACCCAGTGGCACTAGGTCGGTTGGCCTATATGCAGCAGTCCTAAAGTAGAGCATCATGTGTTGGCAAGTGATGCGTCTTCTGGCTTGCTGTTTGTTTTATGAATGCTCTTATATATTTTGTATATAACTGCTCATGTGTGGCATGTGAGGCCTAACTTCAGTCCTATTTGTTAAGTATGATGCTTTATAATTTTGGCTCCAAAGCGCATCACGTGTGGGCACGTGATGCTTCATTTGGGGAATTTTCCATTGCTTTTTATTTCTGTTTATTTTTCATAAGGGAACACAACCTTTGTAGTTTAAGTCCTTCTCTTCTGTAGCTCCGGGTTGAAGTCCACGCGACTCTACTAGGCTCCTCTTCGAGTTGAACGAACCTCCTTCGTGATCTTCGAGCCAAAAACGATCCACCCGAAGTTCCTCTAGCCCAATCTAACTCTACAATAAACTCCTTTAGTGTAGGAAACACACCACACCAAATCACTAGTTTGTTGTAGGATGGTGAAGTAGGGAATGTTAAAAGTTCACAAGTTTGTGTTCAAGCTTCATGGTTCACATCACATGTGAGGGTTGAAGCTTGAACTATAGCAATTGAGGAAGAAGAAGAAGCTAGAAAGAAACCATGGGAGCAAACCAAGAAAATGGCTAAGTGTTGAGAATGAGCAAAGAATGAATGGCAACTCTTGACCCCCACTCATTCAAGCATGGAATTTTGCAATATAAAATTGCAACCATGCTTGAATAGTGAGTCAAGATGAATAAACAATGAATAAATCCCATGTTTGCAACCATACTCTCATTTTCCACCTCATTTCTATTTTTCTCAAAAATAAAAATCAAGCCATGCTTCATTATATATATATATATATATATATATATATATCATATATATGAATATATATATATATCTTATATATTAATATATATATTATGTAGAATAATCAGTGAACTAATGATATTAGTTAAGATATAATTATATCACATATAATATATATCACATTATTAAATTAACACTTGATTTAATAATCCGGTTATATCACATATGACCGAATAATATCATTTATTTGTATATCACATTATCAAATCAACACTTGATTCGACAATCTGGTTATATCACATATAACCGAACCGATAATAGATAACTGTCAGATTACAATACGGTATCACATACACGTATTTAATCAGGCCCACACACATATCACATATGTGTCCTACTTCGTTTCGCTTGAACCAAGGAACTTCTGTGTGGGACTCTAAAGACTCATGAATATGCCAGCAGTAGATGATGATCCCATCAGTCACCCATAAGCCGTCAGCGGTATTAGCTGGACGTAACGACTACCCAGGTATTGAGCGATATGAAGATCAACAAGCAAGCTCGTCCATAGTCTCCATGAAGCCTATCAGTAACACTACCGTACAGTCCGGTCTCTTCGTCTGATATGTTGCATATCATGTCTAGGAGTGGTAAACGTCAGACCCCAGTAATGTAATAAGTCATGCCAATGTCTGGCCTATAACGGTTTGAGAAACTACCGATAACACTTATCAGTAAATCTCAGCAGCAGCCCTGGCCAGGGACTTCCAGTTATAGCCAATCGAGGATAGCGCAACATCAACCCCCAATACCGGGAGAGACGAAACCCCTCCTATCGCTCATTGCCTCTATGTGACTCGGGACTGTACTCAAAATCCACTTGTTTGCACGACTCCTTTGAGCCGTGGTAGGGAGGAAATCAAAGCATAGTGGGAGCCACATAAGACTATATGACAATCTCGGGTCTACAGACTAACCTGTACCAGTGTCACCAGAGGACTGCTATCTGACGATAGGTATATACCATATAGGAGTCCTCGGCGAGTCCTGTTCGGTGTACCCATTCTCCAATGAGCACCTGTGTACAATCTTTGATGTCATACACCAATGGATGTGGGACCAACCATCGCCCTCTAAGGGACAAGAAACGTACACACTAGTCTACTCTGGAATATCGATGCCCTAGTCTCGATATTCCCATGACTAGGAACTGATTAAAGGATGTACTTTTGGACCACCCTGGCCCCACTTGTATGATCTCATCATAATCCTGGTAGTCAGGTATATATCCTAAGGGATTTATCAACATATGAGAGTAAGACAGTAAAGAATACCGGTCAACATGTTAAGATAAAAAGTAACCAGATAGTATACTATCATGTCGAGCAAGAAATTCCTCTATATATATGTCTAAGCATCCACTATAATATACATCGCATGTACAATAATGGCCTCTAGGGCATACATATTCCTAACAATCTCCCACTTGCACTAAGGCCAGTTGTTGTAGTATCTCATACCCAACGTTCTAAAAGACTCTCAAATAGAATCTGGGGGGTGGCCTCGGTGAGTGGATCCGCCCTGTTATCCTCTGTGTCAACTCTCCTGACCTTGATCTTTCGGAGATCAACTATCTCCCTGATCAGGTGACACTGTCTAAGAATATGACTGGATAGCTGACAGGACCGGGGTTTCTAGGCCAAATCCACAGCTCCATTGTCATCCTAATACACAGGTATTGGATGATCAATGGTAGGAACCTAGTTCATCTCATGAACTCTATTTATCCAAACAATCTCTTTGGCAGCATCGTTGGTAGCGATATAATTAGCCTCTATCAACGAGTCTGCTACAGTATATAGCTTGGAACCCTTCCAACATAACGTTCCTCCACTGAGGGTGAAGACAAGACCCAAGACTGACTTTCAGTCGTCCTTATCACTCTGGAAGCTCGAATCGGTAAAGGACTCCATCTGGAGTTCACCGTTACTATACACCAAGAACATATCTTTAGTCCTTCTCAAGCACTTAAGAATGTTCTTCAACTGTCCAGTGGTTTTCCTAAAGATCTTTTAGATACTTATTCACTACATCTAGTGAGTAAGCTACAACTGGTCTGGTACATAACATCGCATACATGATTGACCCGTCTGCTAAAGCATAGGGCATTCCTTGCATGTGAGCCCTCTCCAAACTAGTCTTGAGAGACATCTTCTTGGAGAGAGTGATTCCTTGAACAAGCGGGTACATTACCACGCTTAGAATCATCCATATTAAACACCTTTAGCATGGTGTTTATGTACCTGGATTGGGACAATCCCAAATCCACTTAGATCTATCTCTATAGATCTATATCCCCAAGATGTAGGAGACATCAGTTAGATTTTTCATGAAGAACGTGTGTGATAAGAGGTGCTTGACCGAGTGTAGCATAGGAATACCCTTTCCTATCAACAGTATGTTATCCGCGTACAATACGAGGAAGACAACCATACTCTCTACAACCTTCTTATTTATACATGGTTCATCTACCTTTTTTATGAAGTCAAACTCTTTGACAGCTTCATTAAAACAGATATTCCATCTCCGCGATTCCTACTTCAACCCGTAGATGGATTTAAGCAGCCTGCACATGCCACTGCTCCCACTGTCTACGAAGCCCTCTGGCAGTGTCATATACACGCTCTCTTCTAAATCACCATTTAGAAAAGCGGTTTTGATGTGCAGTCTGCCAGATATCATAATCATGGTATGCAGTAATGGCAAGTAGGATCCTGATGGACTTAAGTGTAAGTGCACGGCGGCGCCCCGGCTGTCAATCCGACGCCAAAATGCGGAAGCGAAAAACTTTAATTTTGCAAACTAGCAAACCGGCACCACCGCGCACTAAACACCCGGATCGAACCATTAACTAGTCCTAGCTAACTACAAGATGGGGAAAAGAGATATACCGAGTGATCCGAGTCCTCCGGTCTTCTCGTCGTCGTCCCGATCTCCCGCGGAATGTCCTGTCTCCACCTCGTCGCCGAAAGTGCACCACATCGCCTACATCTTTTACAGGCTCCCACCTCTATGCCGAGGCAACTCGGGCACGAAGCTGGCTAGTCGACGTGCCCAAGGTTTGCTGTAGAATATAGTGTAGAAACATGTCTCATTTGGGGTTTGTAGGAATTGCCATTGGTGGAGGAAAATGAACCATATATTTCTTTTGATGAACAAAGGGATTTTTGGCATAGGAATGAGACACAATTTTCTTCTCTCAAATTTTGGACAGCCCACTAAAGGGAATGGCCGGCCATGGCTTTGGAATGGTGAGAGAGAGAGAGAGAAAAACAAGTGGAGGAAAAACTATCATCCAAAAAGGAGAGAGAAAAAGGATATGATAATCAAGAATCATTTTAACCAAAACCCCACTCCAAAAACCCATCAACTACAACCATGATTGCTCACAAAGTCAAGCAATCATGAACCAAGGAAAGTCAAGGTATGGTCCACCCATCATGATGCAACAAAATGCAAAAGACCCCCTTCCAAAATGCTTATTTGCACAAATGCAAATAAGCCCTCCTCCACCAATCTTCGGCCAATGAACGATATAAAGGAAATTGGCCGAAACGGAAAGCAAACTGGCAACTCCAGAAAACTGGTCCTGTAATAAATTACAGGAAAACCTCGATACTGTGTATACACACCCGCATCTGTATTCCGACCGAAATACAAATGTAATGAGACAAAATCTGCACTGTACTATACTAGGATCCGGCTTAAACCAAAGCCGGCTAGTAATATCCGTTCGATCCTGATCCGTGCAATACCGCACGTATCTGATCGAACCCTGCCATATATCCATACGGCCTATAGTACTAACCGTCCGATCCTGATCCGTGCAATACCGCACGTATCTGATCGGACCTTGCCATATCTCCATACGGCCTCTAGTACTAACCGTCCGATCCTGATCCGTGCAATACCGCACGTATCTGATCGGACCTTGCCATATCTCCATACGGCCTCTACAGCGTTTCGCCCGAAAACTTGAGTAACTGAATGTGGGGGACTCTAAAGACTCGTCAACACCTTGGTTGTGGATTTAACCACTAGCACGTCAGAGGTATAAGCCAATACGTAACGGGCTACCAGGTATTGACCAAAAGGGACGTCGATGAGCGAACTCATCCTGACACCCTACTGAGCCTGTCAGTGACAATATCCGTACATTCCGGTCCGTTCGTCTATGAGCATCGCATGGCGGGCCTAGGGGGTTGGTAAAAGTCAGACCCCCAAAAGCGGTACAAGTCGTGTCGGAGTGTAGCCCAGAACACCCTGATATACTACTGGAATACCTACCAGTAAATCTCCTGCCTCGGCCGAGGGCTTTTTGTAGTGGCTCTCCTAGACACAGCGCGACCTCACCCCCAATACCGGGAAAGACGAACCCGTGAAGATCCGCTCACTGCCTCTATGTGGCTCGGGACTGTACCCAACTAAAACCTGTTTGCACGTCTCCTTTGAGCGTGGTAGGGTAGTAATCAAAGTACAGTGGGAACTCACACGAGACAAATGACGATCTTCAGGTCGATGAACTAACCTGTACACATGTCACCAGGGAACTGCTATCTGACGTCAGGTATAAGACCAACTAGCATGTTCCCGGCGAGTCCTGTCCGGTGTACTCATAACCCAATGAGCATCTGTATACATCTTAGGTGATCCAACTGACACCAATGGCTTGTGAGACCGGCCACCGCCCCTCGTCGGGGTCTCGACTGTATACACTAGTCTACTCTGGAGTATCGATGCCCTGTCTCGAAACTCCCACGACTAGGGACCTTTTAAGGATGTGCTTATAGACCCCCAGCTCCCACTTATATGATCGCCCTCATACTGCTGGTGGTCAAGCAAGAATCCTAGGGGCTCTATCAACGTGTAATAGCGACCTGTCAGGTCACCTAAAGCAGTACACGATGATAAAGATAAACCAGATAGCATACTATCATCTTGAGTAAGACTGTCCTACCGGGATAGGTCCTCCCTCAATCATTGCAATCACGTGCCTGTGATCCAATAATTGACTCTGAGGGCACTATTTCCAACAATCTCCCACTTGCACTCAAGGCTAATTATTGCGATGTCGCATACTCATAGCCCGTGTGATACCGAACACCCAACTCCTCTACTAGTCAGTCTCACAAAGCCCGTTTGCGAAACTATTGCGTTCGAGGAATAGCCTCAGTGAGTGGATCCGCCTTGATGTTCCTTTCTATGTCTCTTTATATCTCAAGTTCGCGGAGAAAGCCATCTCCCGAAATGAGCAATACCTGTCTTAGAATGTGTCTGGATGTCTGATGGGACCTAGCTCATAAATGAACTCCAAATCCAAACTTCTAAGACTGTATCGTCAACAGAACTCACTCAGTATCCTGCGCCATGCCTCCCTCAGTATTGCCTTGGACCACCTGTCCAAAATACTGCCCCTCGTCAGAAGGAAAACTATAACTCTGACAACCTCCTTGTCGTCCAGGTCACCTTGGAAGCCTGGAATGATAACTGTCTCCTGAATGAGGCTGTCGTTATCATATCCCTAGAACATCCACTTATGTTCTAAAACTGCTTCCGACTGTTTCTCCAGGATTGGATCAATATCAACTTATTGCATCTAGTACAAGAACAACATCTGGTGTGGTACTTGAAATCTCATGATTGACTCAATTGCCTGAGCAAGTGATTTGCCAATCATGCACATCCCTCTCCCCTTTAGTCTGCAAGACACCTTTAGAGAGGGTGACTCCATCACCTGCAGGTACACTACCGTGTCAGGAGTCGTCCATTCTAAATACTCTTAGAACGCTGTCTAAGTACCCTGATTGGGAAACCACCCAAATCTAGATCTAAAACCATAGATCTAGCAACCAGTATGTCTGATATAATGTCCAAGTCCTGTATGGAGAAACCACTGTGTGACAACCAAATTTTAACCGATCGTAGTATAGGAGTTTCTTTTCCTACTTTATGCATGTCATCCAAATACCAGGACATCACACGCTACTACCTTCTTAACAGATCCATCCCCTATTCTGATGAAGTCAAGCCTATGACTGTCACGTCAGAAATAGATGATCTATCTCCGCAATATCTGCTTTAGTCTATAAATAGACATAAGCTGCCTGTCCACCAATGCTTCCGCTGCTCCCACTGACTACGACAACCCTCTGGCAGAGTCATATACACGTACACTTCTAAAGCAAGTTTAGAACGACGCTATACTCATCCTCCTGCCGGGTCTCACAGTCTGAAACAACAGCAATGGCAAGTGTGGGTAAACAAGAACTTCCCTGTCACCGTCCTTGAGGCTACCGGAGTACCTCTCGGGTGCCTGAAGTTACCCACCTGTCTGCGGAGTGGCCAATGGAATGTCAAACCAGATTGAATCTTTAGGTTCCTATCAAATCTTCAGTAATCGTTTGCGGTTCTGGAATCACTTCCAGTTTCACCATACTCCCACTACTGTTTTCTGAAAAAATCTATTTTTATCAAAACTGTGGCGAGTTCAGAACAATATCACTATTGATCTTCCAGATGGTAGAAAGTCAACCCTCGTCATAGCCTGGGTCAACCCACAAACAGCCATTACAGAAACGTGCCTTGAGTTATCCAGAGTCTGGTTTTAATCATAAGCCAGACAACTCCCCGTACCTTAACAACGTTTAAGATATGAACTGTTCTATATCCAATATAGAACCTGAGGCACTGATTTAATTGAACCAGATTCAAATCATGCAGCTGTCTCCAGTGCATGTCAACAAAATGGAAGGAGGCCGATCAGCGTTACTCAGCTTAGGAATGCTTCCACTTATGAGTAACCTGAAAGAGAAGTAAATTCTCTTAACCACTACTATCAACTGAATACCATACACAAGCATCTACATCTTCGATCACTTTGAAGAATCCCGATACTTGCAATACCTGGTTCTCTACTTTATTTAAATACCTATAACTTCTCAAAATTCAGACCCCGTGTTTCCACGAAACACGGGTCTAAAAACTAGAGAAGTCATAAGTAAACCGAATATAGTACGAGGACCAACCCCTCTGTCCTGATGGACCCTGGACAACATACAATACTCTGTATAAGTCCCTTGAGTCTGATAACTCATTCACTGTGTGTCGTAGGTTGAAAACTGTACTTATGGTTAAGAAGAATTACACCGTTGTTTAATGCTCCTTACCTAACCATCCACTGATATAGGTAAATGTCATAGACATAATTTCAAAAAGGTATATCTCACTCTATGAAAATAGACGTACAGATATATCAATTTGAAATTGGTGCATAACAGCGGATATTCAAAACCAAATATTTGCCGTCCGGCAACCAACCCAGGTGACTTCCTCAAATATCACCGATTACAACGAATCCCGATATAATGAGGATGATCACCTAATTCCCAATAACTTACTCCCACTCATCATCTGTAAAACCATACAGATGTGAGAATCATACCTGGTAAATACATACCCTGGAGTAAGTATCTAATCGGGAAATCAGTTTTCCTTTAACAATACACAGTGAAACTGAAACATTGAAATGTTTTGATGGGGTATCCCGGTATTCCTAGTTATGCCTCTTCCAGATTCACGACTGTAACCGTATAATTCCTTGCCACCTCTCCAAATCCCTTTATAGGTCTTTAGTCATTACCTTCTGCACACCCCTTAGGCCAAATAGTTTTCTTCCTTCCCTACCGTTCGGCACCAGCCTATGGTTTGGAAGAAGACTATCCAATAAGCATAATGGGTGTACTGTCCTAATCCCGGGAGGACTCGCAATGAGAGAGAAGGTGAAGATAAAAGACACCCGAATAAACCTTATTCCTATTTCTCCTGAACCAGAATCCATCCCCGAACTGGAACAAGTTCCTTTCAAGTTCGTATATAACCATACGATGGAGTATCCAATAAACTGTGGATCTTCGTAGTGATACGGGGTGTTCTGGAGAAATACAAAGGTGATTTAGGATTGGCGAAGAAATACTTGGTATGGTCGTGAATAGCAGTCGCAATTTACTTTGCCCTCTTACTAGTTCCTTGCTTTGTCTTAATTTAATACCTTCTGTACACCATCGTTAGGCTAATTGGTTTTCTTCATTCCCCACCGTTCGGCACCAGCCTAAGGTTTGGAAGAAGACTATCCAATTTGCGTAATAGGTGTACTATCTCCTAAACCAAAGAGTACTCGCAACCTGAGAGAAGGTAAAAGGAAAAGACAACTGAATAATCCTATCCGTTTTCTCCAGAACAGGAAACCATCCTCGAATAAATTCCTTCGAGTTCGTATATAACCATACGATGGTTTTGTCCAATGGAAGTGGACGTTCGTAGTAATACGGGGTGTCCTGGAGAAAAGGGTAAAAGTAGGAGTGGCAATGAGGTTTGTAACTCTGACAATCCAAAAGCCAGTGTTTAAGAAGGTTCGGTCAACTTGGTCACTGAGTCATAGTCTTAGGGTCGGGTCAATGGTCGCTGCCAGAGAGAGAGAGAGAGAAAAGAAACACTCAGCGTGCACTCTAACCTAGATCAGAATGGTTACCAATTTATCTAATCTGGAAACCTCCCACTGTAACCTCAAATTCTCCTCCAAACCTGAAAGAAGAATTAGTCGGGATCACCCGAGGAGTAAACCAACTCATCAGTGGGAATCGGGATCCAACTATCATCGCATGATAACGTGACGGAATCCGCTCACGTCATCACACTCCAGAAGGTATGCGCATATTGGTAAGTTTCAGTTCTTTTGAAACTCCCGATGTGATTTTTACCCCATGCTCTTATGACCTTGACTTTGGCCAACAAATCATAAGTCACATGTCAAGTTCTACCAGTCATTCTCCAGGTTAATTTGAGCCCACCCGTACAAGCCCTTGACTTTGGCCAACAAGGCTATACGACTGCCCCAAACCAACGCATCTATCTATGCTGCATATGAATACCCCAATAGCTACCAAACACTGTGCCTTGACTTTGGCCAACAAACACAGCTTGAATACTATTGACCACCCATATGAAACGACGGAGGGCTATGAATGGTTTCTGGCGAAAACCTTTAACGTAAAGAACTTGATATCGTTGAAGGAACGGATAGCTTTTTGAAAATATAGTGACGAAAACCATTGCTAAAGAGGTCACTCCCGGTGAAGGGATCTCGGCTCTTTCCCCGTAGAATGAGGTGCAGGATATTCCAACTGAATATCACGGTGCAAAGCAAAAGTAATCGGCTATAGTGAAGTTAATGCCCTGACGCAAACTTCTGTCCAAGGGGTCACTCCCGGTGAAGGGATCTCGGCCCTTGCCTCGTCGACTGAGGAGCAGGATATTCCAATTGAATACCACGATGCAAAACAAAAGTGAACGTCCTTGCAATAACAGCTTTTTGAAAAAAAAAGTTCCAACAACATCAGATTAGGTTTGTTTTTAACTTGCATTGATCCGAATCAACGCAGTCCCATCAATGGATCACACCATAAAGAACGAAAATATACTGATGTATGTATATGCCATCCGCATTCGCCACTGGGTCCCGTCATTACCCGTTAGGTTAGCTAACTAACGACAGAGCGGGGACTGGACTAGCGCGGATGCAAAACATATACAACATCTACTAATATATATACCAATATATTATATTCGCTCAAGGCGTGATAATAAATGCAACATCACAGAAATGTACAGCATCACAGAACAATACAGATATATGGGATCCCCGGGTTTCATAGAGCCGCTGAAACCCGACGTTCCCCTGGTCGTGTGGATAGCCTGTGCAATGAAATCCTAGACCCCTACGGGCGCGGCAAGTTACCGACCAAAACCTGAAGCGAGGCAGCCCCCTTCAGCAACGTGAATGGACCACCCAGCACTTCACGGAATCCGGTAACTTGGGCACCCCTCCTGGGTCAACCTGTACCCCCTACGAGTGCGGCGAATAGGCCGCCAATTCTAGAGTGAAGCCCCTTCCGTCCCAATGCCATGAGATGCGGGCTTGTTGCCCTCTAGAACCCGGCTATCCGTGCACCCCTCCGCGGGGTAATCCTAGTACAGAAAGTAAAATATACATACAACGGGTACATCGACCGCAACCTGGTCGTGCCCCAAAATAATAATACAAACAGGCAGTGACGGCAGTCCACATGTCGGACGCTCGCCCCGCAATATCAAATGTACATAATACAACCACAACTGTACTAGCATTGCATCCAGGCTATCCCCACCGACCGATCCGCAACATCACAGCAATACACAGAACATCAACGTGAAAGTCACGTTCGCAAATCCGTCTAACCGGGCTATAGCAGTTAGACAGGATTAACCGATCAAGTGACATTCACGGTCGCAGATATAATGTAAATACTATGAAATAATGTGTTTAAAATATCCGATCGATCAAATTTACCAAGTGGGCCCCCAAGTACTACTGTAGCACATCAAGAAATTCTGGGCCCAAATTTAATATTCCAAAAACCCTAAAATCAACCCAGAGAGCAACTGCAGAAATTTGATGCAGTGATCTCAACACAGTGCGGCGGAACCGCGGCCCAAAGGGGTGTTTGGCCGCGGTTCCGCGCTCCCACTGTGGAGTCACTGTATCGAATTTCTACAGTGTTCTTAGAATTTCCAGTACATCACTTTTCTGCAACCTGAAAAAATTTTCGAGCAAGAAAAAATTCAACAGAAAACTGATGTGAAGAAAACGCGGATTTTTGGAATTTTGGTCGATCGGAAATGTAAACACATTAAACAAAGCTAGACTATGTTAATGGCGAGGCTCTGATACCACTGTAAGTGCACGGCGGCGCCCCGGCTGTCAATCCGACGCCAAAATGCGGAAGCGAAAAACTTTAATTTTGCAAACTAGCAAACCGGCACCACCGCGCACTAAACACCCTGATCGAACCATTAACTAGTCCTAGCTAACTACAAGATGGGGAAGAGAGATATACCGAGTGATCCGAGTCCTCCGGTCTTCTCGTCGTCGTCCCGATCTCCCGCGGAATGTCCTGTCTCCACCTCGTCGCCGGAAGTGCACCACATCGCCTACATCTTTTACGGGCTCCCACCTCTATGCCGAGGCAATTCGGGCACGAAGCTGGCTAGTCGACGTGCCCAAGGTTTGCTGTAGAATATAGTGTAGAACCATGTCTCATTTGGGGTTTGTAGGAATTGCCATTGGTGGAGGAAAATGAACCATATATTTCTTTTGATGAACAAAGGGATTTTTGGCATGGGAATGAGACACAATTTTCTTCTCTCAAATTTTGGACAGCCCACTAAAGGGAATGGCCGGCCATGGCTTTAGAATGGTGAGAGAGAGAGAGAGAGAAAAACAAGTGGGCGAAAAACTATCATCCAAAAAGGAGAGAGAAAAAGGATATGATGATCAAGAATCATTTTAACCAAAACCCCACTCCAAAAACCCATCAACTACAACCATGATTGCTCACAAAGTCAAGCAATCATGAACCAAGGAAAGTCAAGGTATGGTCCACCCATCATGATGCAACAAAATGGAAAAGACCCCCTTCCAAAATGCTTATTTGCACAAATGCAAATAAGCCCTCCTCCACCAATCTTCGGCCAATGAACGATACAAAGGAAATTGGCCGAAACGGAAAGCAAATTGGCAACTCCAGAAAACTGGTCCTGTAATAAATTACAGGAAAACCCCGATACTGTGTATACACACCCGCATCTGTATTCCGACCGAAATACAAATGTAATGAGACAAAATCTACACTGTACTATACTAGGATCCGGCTTAAACCAAAGCCGGCTAGTAATATACGTTCGATCCTGATCCGTGCAATACCGCACGTATCTGATCGAACCCTGCTATATATCCATACGGCCTATAGTACTAACCGTCCGATCCTGATCCGTGCAATACCGCACGTATCTGATCGGACCTTGCCATATCTCCATACGGCCTCTAGTACTAACCGTCCGATCCTGATCCGTGCAATACCGCACGTATCTGATCGGACCTTGCCATATCTCCATACGGCCTCTACAGCGTTTCGCCCGAAAACTTGAGTAACTGAATGTGGGGGACTCTAAAGACTCATCAACACCTTGGTTGTGGATTTAACCACTAGCACGTCAGAGGTATAAGCCAATACGTAACGGGCTACCAGGTATTGACCAAAAGGGACGTCGATGAGCGAACTCATCCTGACACCCTACTGAGCCAGTCAGTGACAATATCCGTACATTCCGGTCCGTTCGTCTATGAGCATCGCATGGCGGGCCTAGGGGGTTGGTAAAAGTCAGACCCCCAAAAGCGGTACAAGTCGTGTCGGAGTGTAGCCCAGAACACCCTGATATACTACTGGAATACCTACCAGTAAATCTCCTGCCTCGGCCGAGGGCTTTGTGTAATGGCTCTCCTAGACACAGCGCGACCTCACCCCCAATACCGGGAGAGACGAACCCCTGAAGATCCGCTCACTGCCTCCATGTGGCTCGGGACTGTACCCAACTAAAACCTGTTTGCACGTCTCCTTTGAGCGTGGTAGGGTAGTAATCAAAGTACAGTGGGAACTCACACGAGACAAATGACGATCTTCAGGTCGATGAACTAACCTGTACACATATCACCAGGGAACTGCTATCTGACGTCAGGTATAAGACCAACTAGAATATTCCCGGCGAGTCCTGTCCGGTGTACTCATAACCCAATGAGCATCTGTATACATCTTAGGTGATCCAACTGACACCAATGGCTTGTGAGACCGGCCACCGCCCCTCGTCGGGGTCTCGACTGTATACACTAGTCTACTCTGAAGTATCGATGCCCTGTCTCGAAACTCCCACGACTAGGGACCTTTTAAGGATGTGCTTATAGACCCCCAGCTCCCACTTATATGATCGCCCTCATACTGCTGGTGGTCAAGCAAGAATCCTAGGGGCTCTATCAACGTGTAATAGCGACCTGTCAGGTCACCTAAAGCAGTACACGATGATAAAGATAAACCAGATAGCATACTATCATCTTGAGTAAGACTATCCTACCGGGATAGGTCCTCCCTCAATCATTGCAATCACGTACCTGTGATCCAATAATTGACTCTGAGGGCACTATCTCCAACATTAAGCTTAGCGACAAGTCTAGCTTTGAAAGTCTCAACTTTTCCATTTACACCAATTTATCTTTCTCAAAGATTCTCTTGCTCCCGATGGGTTTTACCCTTTTAGGAGCAACATGCAAAGTCAACACTTTGCTGATGTATATGGATTCCATCTCTGATCGCATAGCATCCAGCCATTTCACATAGTCTCCACTTATGATGGCCTGCTCAAAATTAGTTGGGTCATCATCTACATGATGCAATCCTTACTCTCACCGTCTACGAGAAAACCGTAGTATCTCTCAGGTGGATGAGGAACCCAACTAGATCTGCGGAGTGGTCGCGGTTCGTCGGGGACTATTGAATCCTCCGGTTCCAACAAATCGTCGGTTATAGTTTGTGTTTGCTGGAACTACTTCCAGTTCTACCTCATCGCCACTAATTTCTTCCACAAGAAATTCCTTTTCTAAAAAAGGTGGCATGTCGAGAAACAAAACACCTTTTGTTCCTCGGTGTGGTAGAAGATATACCCTCGCAAATGTTTGGGATATCCTATAAACTTGCACAGAACTGACCTTGCCTCAAGCTTGTCCGGATTATGCTTCTCAACATAGGCCTGACAACCCTATATCCTAACTCGTTTAAGAGATGGTCTCTTCCCATTCCATATCTCATATGGAGTGGTAGGCAACGGATTTGATTGGAACTCTATTTAATAGGTATGCATCTTCTCAAGTGCATGTCCCTGAAAAGAAATAGGCAACTTGGCAGTACTCATCATAGAGCGTACCGTATCTCATAGGGTGCGATTCCTCCACCCCGATATACCGTTGTGCTGTGGTGTATTCGGAGGAGTAAACTGAGAGAGAATCTCATTCATTTTTAAATAGTCTAAGAATTCTGTGCTCCGGTATTCTTCTTCCCGGCCATATCGAAGGATTTGAATACCTTTACCCATCTGGTTCTCATCTTCGTACTTATATTCCTTGAAATTTTCAAAAGATTCAGATTTGTGTTTCAACAAGAACACATGTTCCTATCTTGAGAGAACATCGGTGAATATAATAAAGCATGCGAAACCATCCCATGTGTAGACGTAGGACTGCATACATCACTATGTATCTGTCCAAGAGTTCAGTAGCTCTTTCTCCGTTTCCAATAAATGGAGATTTGGTCACCTTGGTCTTTGAGACTTGACTGGCAAGTTTCATAAGATATAAATTCGAACAGATTCAAATATGCATCCTTATGGAACTTCAGCTGGTCTTGTTTCATCGATATGACCCAGTCTACAATGCCACAAGAAGACTCCGTTCATTTTTGAACTATTTCTCTTGTGTGTGTTCTGTACGTTTAGAACTGTAGTTTGATTCAGAACGTGTATACCGTAATACAACGTACCATATCAATCAACACTTGATTCAAGAAAGTATTCACAATATTTTGGTACGAAATAACAGTCGCTCAGAATCATTCTATTACCAGTTGGTAACACTAGGTAATATTTGCCAACTGCTTTGGATGCAACAATTGCACCATCTCTACTACTAAAGACTTATCACCCTTTCCCAGTTCTCTACCTTTCTATAGCCTATGTAACAATTACATATGTGGGATCCTGATCCGGTATCCAATACCCAGGACGTAGAGGTAACTGAGAAACAGTTCTTGGTAATGAACACACCCGAAAACAATGCATCAACATGCTTATTCTTCGTTTGGGTGGCGTAGGAATCCGAATATTCTCCTATTCCTTGCTCAGACTTATGACAATCATAAGATAGAGTGAAACCTAGTCCAGTATAATAAGTATGTTCGGTCAATACATCCATATTATTATCTTGATTAAGGCATTTCATTGGTCGCTACCAGGAGAGAGAGAAGGGTAATCACTTTCCGTGTGCTCTTTGCAAGATTAGATTGGTTATTATCTTATCTAATCAGGATGGCTCCCACTGTTTTTATCAAATCTTCCTTCAAACCCTAAAAGGTAAGATTAGCCAAGATTAATTACACTCTACAAGTTCGCCAATCGTTCGGCCAGGCAGGTATCGGTACTCCGAGGGAGGTTCCCCGCGCTTTCGTATGGACCTAATTAAAATAAACCCCGTTTCCCTAAAGGCATAACACCGTTGACACCTTTCTAGACACTTACTAGATTAGCTAATTGTAAAGTGCAAAGCTCTCCCAGGAGTAACTCTTACTCGCAATGGGTATCGGGATCCAACTATCATATAGAAGGTATGCAATCTCATTGCAAATTTCAACACTTGAAATTCCCGATAATGGTTTTTACCCCTAGCAACTTATGACCTTGGCTATGGTCAACAAATCATAAGTGCTAGCCAAGTTCAACCCGTCATTTCTTGACTGAATCAAACCCACCCGTGCGACTCTTGGCTAAGGTCAAAAAAGCCGCACGACTAACCTAATTCAATCGCATCACATGCTGCAGACAAGTACTAATTAGCTACCACACACTATGCCTTGGCTATGGTCAACAAATACAGCATAAATAATAAATAGTACTTATCTAAAATGACGGAGGGCTACGTAGGTTTTTAAGAAAACCATGAGCGTAATGAACTTGATATCGTTGTAGAATCTAGTAATTTTGAAAAGGAGTGTTTTTTAGGCTTTTGCTAGTTTCACTAAAAAGGTCACTCTCGGTGAAGGTATCTCGGCTCTTTTCTCATCGAATGAGGTGCTGGATATTCATGAATACCACTATGCAAAATAAGAACTAGAGAAGCAATCAAAAAACAAAACCGAGTGGGTTGTAGCATTTTCTAGTTTCGCTAAAGAGGTCACTCCCGGTGAAGGGATCTCGGCTCTTTCCTCATCGAATGAGGTGCTGGATATTCATCAAGGAATACCACTATGCAAAGCAAAAACTAGACTGCCCTTTTTGAAAATTTGATTCTACAACATATTTTGGTTACTTTCTTTTCATTAATCTCATTAATGAAGTCCCATTATTTAATGTTTCTTAAACATTACAGAAAAATGAAACGAAAATAGAACGTATGCTCATGCCATCCGCATTCGCCACGGGCCCCGTCATGCACCGTTAGGTTACTTAATTACCGGCAGAGCGGGGGCTGGACTAGCGCGGGTGCAAAACATAAGCAACATTTATTATATATCATATATATAATAGTATATTCGTCTCACACAGTTATATGATCACCATCACAAAAACAAGCAGCAGAAGCAACATATGAAATATTGGATATACTAGCATGTCTGTGTTTTAAATTTATCCAGTAATTTAAAACACGGATTCCACAGTCGTAATGAATAGCCAAACCTACATCCCTAGACTCCTACGAAAGCGGCAAGTAACCCTGCCAATTCTAGAGTTAGGAGACCCGGTCTCAACTCCTTGAGATGGTCTCCCACTGGACCCTAGAACCCGGTTACTTGTGCTCCCCATCTTGGGTCTATTCTAATGCGGAAAAGTAAATAATATACAACAGTGGTGACATCATCCTCAACTCGGAAGTGCCCCAATAAAAAAATATTACATACAGATTTTACAAGAATGAAAATAAAAACCCTCATCTCACATAAAACCCCCGGCTATTCTTTCATGACAATCCAATAAATCATATCAACAGCAACACATGATATCACACATCATCAACGTAAGCAAATATGTGTATCCCTAAAACTTGTTGACATATAGCAACAAGAATGGGATATCCCGCATATTACATTTACGGTCGCAGAAAAGAAAAACAGAAAACTACAATAATTAGAATCCGTATTATCCTTAGACATCATAAACCCGGAATATCTCATATTCCGGATTTCATGCCTAACTTATAAAACTTGCAATTTAGTCTCAAATTGAAAACTCTTTTCAATTGGTTGTCGGATAATTCAACAAGACTCCCGACTTAGTGATCGCGTACAATACGCAATTGCGACAGAGTTTTGATCCGAATCAAAACTTCGCGGCAATCGATCAATTGAGACTAAACGGCTAGCTTTACGATATACTAACTAGTTAATTAATCTGGATTCTAATAATTGTATCACACACATCACAAAACTTGTAAAGTAACTGCGACATTAGAATTCCGCACGCAATTAGCAAACTTAACCAATCTTTCCAAGCCTTGAAAAATCCAGTGAGCTAAAGTTCCAAAACCGGTCGTTTTAATCCAATCCGGGAGTCGAAACGAACTCGAAACCCGTCCGAATCATCGTGGAAGCGAAGATCCCAAAATTAAGTATCGAATGGGGGGCCTAGAGGGGGTACCCCACCGCCAAGGCCACCATGAGGTGGCCAGGGCTGAGGCAGACCCGAAACTGCCTAAGGTGGGGCAGTTTCGGGTCCCCACAGCCAAGACCACCTTGTGGTGGTCTTGGGGAGTGGGCCCAGCCGTTCGGTCCCCCAGGGTGTCCCTGGGGTGCGCATGCTCTACCCCGCGGCTTCTCGGTTCAAACCGTGAGCCCGCGGCGTGTTCAAACAACTCAAAACATCAATTTTGAAAACTGTTTTTATCGGCAATTTTGCGCGACAAAAACGGCGGATTTCTTACATCGCTGCAAGTTACCCTAATGTTCTAGCTTAGCTCTGATACCATGAAAGTCGACCTTAGCACCACCATGAGGTTCTAGAGGCATCAAGCATGCCAAATTCAAACTTTTATAAGGTGCTAAGTTATACTAACAAGATCTTTACTAGATTATTAGGGTTTTCCTTTATGATGTGATAAACTAAAGAGAAGAAAAGAGCTTACAACCTTTATAGTTCAAGTCCTTCTCTTCTATAGCTCCGGGTTGAATTCCACGTGACTCTACTAGGCTCCTCTTCGAGTTGAACGAACCTCCTTCGTGATCTTCACGCAAAAGACGATCCACCTGAAATTCCTCTAGCCCAAGCTAACTCTAGACTAAACTCCTTTAGTGTAGGAAACACACCACACCAAATTGCTAGTTTATTGTGGGATGGTGAAGTAGGGGATGTTAAAAGCTCACAAGTTTGTGTTCAAGCTTCATGGTTCACATCACATGTGAGAGTTGAAGCTTGAACCATAGCAATCGAGAAAGAAGTAGAAATTAGAGAGCAACCATGGGAGCAAAGCAAGAAAATGGCTAAGTGTTGAGAATGACCAAAATATGAATGGCAACTCGTGACCCCCACTCATTCAAGCATGGAATTTTGCAATATAAAATTGCAACCATGCTTGAATAGTGAGTCAAGATAAATAAACAATGAATAAAGCCCATGTTTGTAACCATGCTCTCATTTTCCACCTCAATTCTATTTTTCTCAAAATAGAAATCAATCCATGCTTCATTATATATATATATAACCATGCTCTCATTTTCCACCTCATTTCTATTTTTCTCAAAAATAGAAATCAAGCCATGCTTCATTATATATATATATATATATATATATATATATATATATATATATATATCATATATATTAATATATGTATATTATGAAGAATAATTAGTGAGCTAATGATATTAGTTAAGATATAATTATATCACATATAATGTATATCACATTATTAAATCAACACTTGATTTAATAATCCGGTTATATTACATATGACCGAATAATATCATTTATCTGTATATCACATTATCAAATCAACACTTGATTTGACAATCTGGTTATATCACATATAACCGAACCGATAACAGATAACTGCCAGATTACAATACGATATCACATACGCATACTTAATCAGGTCCACACACATATCACATATGTGTCCTACTTCGTTTCGCTTGAACTAGGGAACTTCTGTGTGGGACTCTAAAGACTCATCAATACGCCAGCAGTAGGTGATGATCACATCAGTCACCCACAAGCCGTCAGCGGTACTAGCTGGACGCAACGGCTACCCGAGTATTGAGCGATATGAAGATCAACAAGCAAGCTCGTCCATAGTCTCCATGAAGCCTATCAGTAATACTACCGTACAGTCCGGTCTCTTCGTCTGATATGTCGCATATCATGTCTAGGGGTGGTAAACGTCAGACCCCGGTAACGTGATAAGTCATGCCGATGTCTGGCCTAGAACGGTTTGAGAAACTACTGATAACACTTATCAGTAAATCTCAGCAACAACCTGGGCTAGGGACTTCCAGTTATAGCCAATCGAGCATAGAGCAACATCAACCCCCAATACCGGGAAAGACGAAACCCCTCCTATCGCTCATTGCCTCCATGTGACTCGGGACTGTACCCAAAATCCACCTGTTTGCACGACTCCTTCGAGTCATGGTAGGGAAGAAATCAAAGCACGGTGGGAGCCACACAAGACTCTATGACGATCTTGGGTCTACAGACTAACATGTTCCAGTGTCACCAGAGGACTGCTATTTGACGATAGGTATACTTCCACATAGGAGTCCTCGGCGAGTCCTATTCGGTGTACCCATTCTCCAATGAGTATCTGTGTACAATCTTTGATATCACACACCAATGGCTGTGGGATCAACCATCGCCCTCTAAGGGACAAAAACGTACACATTAATCTACTCTGGAATATCAATGCCCTAGTCTCGATATTCCCACGACTAGGAACTAATTAAAGGATGTACTTTTGGACCACCCTGTCCCTACTAGTATGATCTCATCATAATCCTGGTAGTCAAGTACATATCCTAAGTACTTTATCAACATGTGAGAGCAAGACAGTAAAGAATACCAGTCAACATGTTAAGATAAAGAGTAACCAGATAGCATACTTTCATGTCGAGCAAGAAAGTTCTCTATATATATGTCCAAGCATCCACTATAATATGCATCACATGTACAATAATGGCCTCTAGGGCATACATATTCCTAACAAGATTCTTATCAAATACCTGTTGTGGATTATGATGAGAGTTTTACTTCAGTGTCTAAGCTGAAGTCCATACAGATATGACTTGGTACTGCTGTTGCTTTAGAATATGATATCTGGAAAGAGGATGACTATAATGTATTTCTAAATGAGAATTTGGTAGTGCACATGTATATGACTCTGCCAGAGGGTTATTGTAGTCGGTTGGAGTAGCAGAAAGTATGCAAGTTACTATGTCTATTCGTAGACTAAAGCATGGATAGCATAGACGGATCATCTGTTTTGATGTGACGGTCATGGTGATTGGCTTCATCAAAATAACAGATGAACCTAGTAAGAAGGGTGTAGGGAGTACTGTATTGGGATTTGGATGACATACTCCCGATAGGAAGTGATATTCCTATACTACAATCGGTCAAACTTTGGTTGTCACAGACGTTTCTCCACATAGGATCTGGATAAGATATTAAGAATTCTGGTGACTAGATCTATATCGATAGATCTAGATCTGGGAAGTGTCCCAATTCGAATACTTGGACACCATTCAAAATTGCTTTAGAATGGACTCCGGCATAGTAGTGTACCTGCAGGTGATGGATTCTCCCTCTCTAAAGAGATGTCTTCTAGACTGATGAGGAGAGGGACTGGCATGAATGCCATATCATTTGCTTAGGCAATTGAGTCAATCATGCAATGTCTTGTATAAAACCAGTTGTTTCTTCTGCGCTTGCCGTAGTAAGCAGATATTAAACCAATCCTGGAGAAATAAAAAGAAGCGGTTAAGAACATAAGAAGATGTTCTTGGTATATAGTAATGGCGGCCTCCTCCAAAAGGTGGTTATCGGTTCTGGCTTCTAAGGTGACCTGGATGACACAGATACTGTCAAAGTTTTGAGTTTACCCTCTTCTGAGGAGCAGTATATTAGATAGGGTTCCAATAGGAATATTGAGGTAGACATGGTGCAAGATATTGGTTATGACTCAACGGAGGATATAGCCCAAAAAGTTTGTTGGATAAAGTTGTTCATATTTATAAACTTGGTCCCATCAAGTATCCAAACAAATTCTTGAGGTGGGGTATCACTCAGTTCGGGAGATTTTTGATCTCCACGAAGTTGAGACATAGAGAGGAAGTTGGAATATTGTAGCGGATCCGCTCACTGAGCCTTTTCTCGAACATGGATGTTTCAAAAACACAGTTTGAGAAACTGATTAGTAGAGAAATTGGGTATTCGGTAGCACACAAGATATGGGTATGCAATACCGCAATAATTAGTCTTAAGTGCAAGTGGGAGATTGTTGGATATAGTGCTCTCAAGGCAATTATTGTTATTACAGGTAGGCGATTATGATAATTGAGGGAGGATCTATACAGGTAGAACAGTCTTACTCGAAATGATAGTATGCTATCTGGTTTGTCTTTATCATTGATGTATATACGTTTTACTTGTTATTACGTGTCGCTAATACATAATGATGAAGCCCGTAGGATTCTTGCTTGATTACCAGTATAATGATGGCGATCATATACGTGAAAGCTGGGTAGTTCATAACCACATCCTTAAATATCTCTAGCCATGGGAGTATCAAGACTGAGCATCGATATTCCGAAGTAGACTAGTGCATATTTTGAGACCCCGACGTGGGGCGGTGGCCGATCTCACAAGCCAGTGGTGTTGTGTCACCTAAGATAGTATACAGGTACTCACTGGAGGTGAGTACACCGGACGAACTCGCCGAGAACTTCTAGATGGTAGTATACCTATCGTCAGATAGAAGTTCTCTAGTAGCATGAGTACAGATTAGTCTTCTGACCTGAGATCATCATTTGTGTCATATCAGTTCCCACTGTACTTAGAGTACTGCCCTACCACGGATCAAAGGAGTAGTGCAAACAGGTTTTAGTTAGGTACAATCCCGAGCCACATGGAGGTAGTGAGAAACTGTCAGGGATTCGTCTCTCTTGGTATTAGGAGTCGATGTCGTGTTGTGTTCGGTTGGCCATCTCCCTAAATCCGTGGCCACGGTTGATGGGATTTACTGAAAGGAGTTTAGTAGTTTCTCGGTTGGTGATGAGTTTGACTCCGACATGACTTATCGGGTTATTAGGGGCCTAACGTTATCCACCCTCTAGATCCGATATGTGATACTCTTAGATGAAAAGACCGGACTATACAGAGCTTGTCACATTCAGGCTAAGTAGGATACAAACGGACTTTTTTGTCGACCTCCCTTTTGGTTGATACCTGGGTAGCTGTTACGTACAGCTAGTACTGCTGACGTACTTGTGCTTATAGATTTATCCAGTAACTCATTGGCAGCGTATTGTCGAGTTTTTAGAGTCCCACACAGAGGGCAGTTCAGGTGATATGATATAGATGATGTATGTTGGTACATACATGGGTCCGATTAAATGCATGTACTATCTACATGGACTTTAATTGGACGGTTGATAATACTAGTAGATTTAGGTTTGAGCCGGATTATTAAATCAAGTTTTGATTTAATAATATATATATATATATATATATTCTAGTATTATTGTTCACTATTCATTTTCTCTCTCTTGGCTATTCATATTTTTATACGGATACGCGTATATGTATTTCGATACGTATACTGGGAAGTATTCTGTCTTTATACAGAAATGTTTCTAGAAGAAGGACACCTTATTTGTTGATTTTCATTTTAGGAAAATAAAAAATGAGATGGAAGGTGAGGTGACCTTAGGGTATGGTTGTGGGAATGTAGAGAGGAATGAGCTTCATTTGTTTATTGGTAAAATGGTTGTAATATTTTTGTGGTGGTTAAAATATATATGAAGCCATTCATGCTTCTCTCATATTTTACACAATTCATGCATACACTTGACTCATTTTGTATTATGGCTACCTTTTCATTCTCTTCTCCTCCTTCTTCTTGCTTGCTCTCTTGAGCATTGGTTTGAAAGTGAAAATCATAGTGGAAAATTCATGCATCCCCACTCTTCATTCCTAGCGAGTTTGGAGCGTCGGTTGCTTCACAAGGTGAAACTGGAGCTTGGATCAGTTCCCTCTAGTGGATCATCTTCAATGAGGGCGGTCGCCTCTTAACCTTGTTCCCGACGGCCTACAAGAAGTTTGGAGGGGTCTTCCACGATTGGATGGACACACATCAAAGGTTGTAGAATCCCAAAATCTTGCATGCTTGTATTCTAGTTTAGTGTTTGGAATGATAACTAGGGATTAGTTTCTAGTATCTTCCTGCAAATTTTTCGTTTTTCGATTCCGGATCGGCCACGGCGAGGGCACTAGGAACTTTCATATACATTTCTAGAACCCGATGAAGGGCGGTGGTTGGTCCCACAGCCATTGGTGAGTAGCACCTAAAATTGTATACAAGTGCTCACTGAGGGTGAGTACACTGGGCAAAGTCGCCAAGAATTTCTAGATGATATTATACCTATCGTCATATAACGGTTCTCAGGTGACATGAGCACAGATTAGTTTTTACACCTGAGATCATCATTTGTCTCATGTGAGTTCCCATTGTATTTAGATTACTACCCTACCATGGTTCTACTGAGTCGTGCAAACAAGTTTTAGTTGGGTACAGTTCCGAGCCACATGGAGGTCGTGAACGATTGTTAGGGATTCGTCTCTCCCGGCATAGGAAGTTGATGTTTTACCGTGTTCGGTTGGCCAGCACCATAAGACATTGGCTAAGGCGGTTTAGATTTACTGATAGTTAGATCGGTAGTTTTTTAGATTGGTCATGAGCTACATCGGCACGAATTATCGGGTTATTTGGGTCTGACGTATACCACCCCCTAGACTCGGTATCCGATACTCTTAGACAAAGAGACCGGACTGTATAGAGATTGTCACAGATAGGCTCAGTAGGAGCTCAAATGAGTTTGCACATCGACCTTCCTTTCGACGAATACCTGGATAGCCGATACGTACAGCTAGTGCCGCTGACGTACTTGTGGTTATGGATTTATCCAGTAACTCACTGCCAGCGTACCGTTGAGTCTTTAGAGTCCCACATAGAGTGTTTTCCCTGGTCCAGGCAAAATGATGTAGTAGTTGTATTTTGATACGTGTAGGGTTTCGATTAAATGAGTGTACTAGCTACATGGACTTTTGATCGGACAGTTGATAATACTAGCCGACTTATGATTAAGCCGGATTATTAAATCAAGTATTGATTTAATAATTTACATACATATATTTCGATATGTATATTCTAGTATTATGTTAATTGTATTTTTCGTGTCTCTTGGGTATTCGTATTTTTATACGGATACGTGTGTGTGTGTATGGTAGAATGTATTTTGTATTTATACATCGTACATTCTAGAAGGAGAACACGTCATTTTAGGATTTTCCATTTATTGGAAAATGAAAATGAGGTGGAGGGATGAGGTGGCATGGAGGAATGGTGATTGGAATGGCTTTGTATTTGTTTATTACATTTGCTTCTACTATTCAAGTATGGTGACTATTTTCTATTTGGAAAATAAGTTAACAAAACCATGCTAGCAATTCTTTTATCTCACAAGATAATTTATTCTGACCATTTCTTTTCTCTCTCCTCACTTGAGCTCCTCTTCCTTCTTCTCTTGTCCTATCGTGAGTTGAGAATCAAAGAGAAGAAAAGATAGAAAAATACTTGATCACATCATTACATCTCTAAGCCCTTTAGATTTGCAATCTAGGATTTTTAGTTGCTTCACTTGCTTTTGGTGTGAAGCTAGAGCCTTGAACCATATTCCTCGGGTGGATCATCTAAGACTAAGGAAGACCGGCCTATAAGCTCGATCCCGGAGTTCCGAGGAGCTAAAGAAGAGAATTTGAAGACGAAGGACACAATTATAAAGGTTTTTTATTTCAACCAAGTAGTATAAAACCTTCTAGTTAGCTAGTTTTAGAGTTTGGATAGATTTTAGGGTTTAAATTTCTAGCGCCATTTTATAAAATTTAAAAAAATTCATTCTGTAAAGGCCATGGGTTAGCGGCAAGGGCGTTAGGAACTTCATCACATCTGCCTTGACAGTTTTTGGCAGTTATTTTCTATTTGAATTTTCAAACTAACGGGGATTTACGCCAATTTGATTTCAAACTATTTCCAACGGTCATTAACTGTTTTTGGAAGTTATTAGCAATTATAATAACTACCCCTTTCTACTCCTATAAATATGCTAGAGATTAAACACTTGGACATAAATTCATTGTATATTCTTCTGATAAATCTTCTGGTTCTTCTCATGCCTTAACTTGTCTTAATCTTTTCATTTCCTCCATAACCAAAACTTGAAATAATCTCTCAAAACAATTCTCGTGCCATACTGGTATTAATCTTTTGAGATCATAGAATTGTGAGTGAGTATTTGGTCGTTTGTAAACGATTGCAAATCCTTATAAAAAAAATTCAATATTCTTCCCTACGAGAGAAGGTGTCTCTCATTACTTGAATTATGAATTCGGAGTGGAAAAAGAGTTTTTCCTAAAGAATCACAGATTAGAGAGAAAAGTGGGTTTTCCTAGAGAATCAGGATTAGAGAGGAAAAAGAGTTTTCTAAGAGAATCACAAGTTCAAGTGGGTGATCCTTATGAAGAGGGATTTATGTTCTTCACACTTTTGAATATAGTGGAAAATCCTGAGAAGGTGTCTTAGGCAGGGACTAGCCACTGGGAGTAGTGAACTCTAGTCAATAATTCTCCTGTATTTGTATTTCTCTTGACTCTAATCTTATTTTCCGTATTGTTTTGATTATTTCAATAAGTTTCATTATTTAACTTGTTTAGATTATTCCGTAGAAACTTATTAATCAAAACACAATATAGTAATTAAGTTTTTAAATTTTCCATATAACACGCACTTGCCTTATCCATCCCCCCTTTATGATATTTTCAAACACCTTCCTCGATCATCCTTAGTGTCACTCATTACATTGGCAAGCTCATCATCGTGGAGCTTGATCATCGGTTGCATCTAAATTTGGACACCATAGCATGTGATGAGCTCTTATTTCCATAAAAGAAATGTAATCGGTTGACTGGTTTTAGTCCTAATTTGGCAACGAAGTTATGGTTTCCAAAATCATGGTTTCGTGGGATTTCGTGGGGTTTCGAGGCTAAACTTTAAAATTTGTAACCACAATACATTATCAACCAAAATTGAGTTTCTCAAACATGGTTCTAAAAAGTTTCGATGGTTTGAAACTAATCTATTTTTCTAAACTCCACAAATAGTGGAGTTTTAAAAAGTTCCCTGCGATATTGGCATGCCCCACTTCCCAGTATACGGAGACGGATACGTGGCAGGCACGTGATGTATTTACTCAGAAATAAATACATTAAGCGTAAATAAGCAATATATAAAATGCACAAGAAATGACAAAGGATATAAAATGAACAACAACCTTTATTAACATTCATCTTTACAATACACTGCTTTGAAAAGGAAAGTATAATGATATAAAGCAATGCCTAAACAGTGGCATATGAAATGAAAAGTAAGTACAAGGAAAGCTAGAAATCTTGCTGCTCGGTGAACTGGTCCACGTCCTCCTGGCTAGGCTCGATCTCAAAAGAGTCCGGTCCTCCTGACGAACATTCTAAAGAAAGAAAAGACAGGAATGTCATCAGCGAACTAGCGCTCGGTAAGTCCCAAAAGAAATAGAGGAATATGCAAGTATTGAGAATAGAACTGTTAAGGTGTACAGGTATAAGATTGCTATTCTAACGTAGTTGTTTGTAGCTTGGTACAGAAGGTATCAGTGTATACGAGAGAAGTCTAACTTGCTCCATGGACTATGGTAACAGGTAGTACAAGGCCCCGTCAAAACCCACGAGACAGCGGCATGAGAGTTCATGTAGGTGTCTTTTAGTGACCATCTCGTTCCACTTCTAATACATTCCGTACTGATCTACCCCGTTAACCCCGTGTAATGTTTTATATAGATTATAATTATCAGACTTACCGAGACCATGGATATAAGTTGTTCATATAAGCAGGTTCAGGATGTAAATAAGTAGTCATGTAATCAAGTCAAGTTATAGCCATGGTTCGGTCAAGTCAAATCATGTTTGCATGTTGATATTGTTCTGGTATTCAGGTTCAGGTTCAAGCATACATGTTAGAGTTTGGATTCATGTTTGAATTGGATTCTGGTTTGAGTTTGGATTCAAGTTTAATTTAGACTCAGACTGAGTTAAACACCTGCAACTGATTTAAATCCTGAATTAGGTCCGGGAGTTATCGGTAACTGCTGCACATGGATGGCAGGATTTATGTTTTTTTCCAAGACAATTACCATAAATAACACCGTTAAGTTTTTCTACCTTAAATAGGCAAGCACTCACATTCTCCGGCTCCCGAAGACTCAAGAGAATTGATCTCGCTTAAACCCATATTTACTAAAGTTCTTAAATGTAATTTTATATACCTCGAGGGGGTTTTATGAAAAATATTTTTAATATAATTTCAAAATAACCTTAAGAAATTATTTATATTATCTAGGGTTTCCATGGATGTGTATTTTATGGATTTTAGGTATTTTAGTGATAATTACCTTAACTTGAATAGTTCATGGTATTTTACTATAAACTTGTCTTGTATTGATATCTTAATGGTATTTTAATAAAACTTGTAATTCTTTTATTTGAAAAAATATCAAGTTATTATATTTTGAAAATATATGGATTTGTAATATTTATATAATTATAAAAAATTAATTTTTTATTATTCAGTAGAAAATTGCATTTTCTTAAAAATCGTATTAAAAAAATTTCGAGACCGAATGCTCCATGAGGAGGTCTGCATCTCGCTCTACTAACCCAAGGATGTGCGATAATCCACACTATCTAATAGCAGATCCTCTAAGGAGGGTTGTAGAGGCTTATTTGCAAAGAAATTTTAAAAAACAATTCTAAAGAAAACCGTTTTTATAGTAGATGGTATTTTAATGAAATATATTGTATTTTCCACAAAAATAGGTTCAAAGAGAATCGTGCTATGGAATCAAGTGTGTTTTTGAGGGGTAGGTCATTACCCCATGAAGTTTTCTAAAGGTATGTTTCAATAAAGGAAAATAAGATAACATATATAAAGTTTATGGTATTTAAATGAAAAACTCAATTTAAAGTTATTTTACATGAGAATTTAGATGGAATTTGATTCTAAATAGCTATGAGTTAAAGTTACAAGTGATGTGTAGAAATTGGAATTAACGAAGTATTAAAGACGAGTAGTTTTCTAGATTTTACTAAAAGTTGTCGGAAGTAACTTCACTTCAACATATATTTTGAGAAGGGATATTCAAAGAAGAAGGTGACGAATTGAGAGGGACTTACTAGTGAAATAGTTTAAGAAGAGGTAGAAGAAGAGTGGGTTGTCATCGTGGTTCGCGGGTTCGCCGGAATAGTCTTGATTCCTCACCGGAAGTTGGTCGTTGGCTAACTCCTCTTCTACTCCACTTGTACTTGAGAAAATTTGAGAGTTTTGGCTAGAATTTTCAGAATGAGAAAGGGTTAGGGTATGGGATAGTATTTATAGTGTGGAATTAGGGTTTTGGAATTAAAAAAGTAAATTAAAATGCATTAAAAATGTGATATATGGGAAATTGAGGGGTCTCTGTTTGATTGCAAAGTAATCAAACAGTGCAGGAGAGTTAGGGGTAGGCCAAGGGACTTGTGTGCAAAGCCCGGGGCTTATTGCCCACAGTTGGACCGTCGGTACCAGTTTTTAAAGAGTTTTGGACGGTCGATTTTTAGGGTTAGGTCTCTGGATTTTGGTCACGTGTTCTCTCTTGTATTAATACTCTTTTGTACATGTTTATTTCTTTAGACTTTTCATTTTTATGTGCATTGCACGTGTAAACTTTTGGGCTTCCAGAAAGTTTAAATGAAAAATCAGAAAAAATATAATGTGTCTTATGGGATTCGAACACAGGGGCTACGTCGCTGTAGTGCAAGGCTTTACCAGTGAGCTACAAATTGTTTCTTGCTATTCTTAAACAAAAATTAACTTTTAAATTGTACTTGGACTTGTAAACTCCTTTCTGTACTTTAAACTGAAAAAAATTCATACAATAAATTCAGAGTCGTTATATACTGCCCTCCTTATAAAAAATTTCGTTCTCAAAATTTACAATTACATAAGGACTAGTTTACAAATAAGAAAAGGGTATCTTGCATGCATGTCATCTTCTCGTTCCCACGTTGATTCTCCTGGTGAATCTTTTCTCCACATCACTTGGACCAAGTTTACTTCCTTGTTCCGCAGTGTCTTCACTTTTCTGTCCAGAATCTCAATAGGTTGTTGCTCGCAAGTCAGGTCAGTCTATACAGTGAGCTCGGAGTGATCAAGAATATGGCTGGGGTCGCTCACATATTTTCGGAGATGGGATATATAGAACACGTTGTGGACTCCTTCCAATGAGAGTGGTAGTGCTAAACTATATGCCACTTCTCCAACTCGTTCGAGAATATCGAACGGTCTTATATATCTCAGACTGAGCTTACCCCTCTTGCCAAAACGGATTACTCCTCGGTTTGGAGAGCTCTTTAAGAAAACATGATCTCCAGTTGGAACTCCATGTGTCAACGCTTTGCATCAGCCCAATACTTCTGTCGGTCTTGGGCTATACGCATTCTTTCCCTGATCATGCGAACTACATCCACAGTTGCCATAATTATCTCTTGTCCTAGAAGTTCACAATCTCCAATGTCATCCCAACTTAGTGGTGAACGACACTTCTTTCCATAGAGAGCTGCAAATGGTGCCATTCCAATGCTCACCTGATAGCTGTTGTTGTATGAAAACTCCACAAGGTCTACGTGATCTTCCTACGAACCTCCGAAGTCTAACATACAAGCTCTTAGCATTTCCTCCAGAATCTGAATTATTCACTCAGACTGTCCATCCGTTTGTGGATGGTAATCCGTGCTAAAGTTCAGACTCGTTCCCAGGCTAGCTTGCAGACTCTGCCAAAACTGTGATCGGAATCTGGTGTCACGATCGGAGACGATGCAAACTGGTACTCCATATAATCTCACAATCTCCTCCAAGTACTTCTTTGCTAACGTCTCGGTAGTTTAGCCAACTCGAAAGGGAATAAAGTGAGCCAACTTGGTGAGTCGATCCATAATAACCCATACTGCGTCGTTACGTTTCGTGCCGCGAGAAAAACAGTCACGAAGTCTATGGTAATGTGCTACCATTTCCATTCTGGGATTGGTAACGGTTGAAGTAAACCAGCAGTTATGTGATGTTCAGCCTTTTTTTGCTGACACACCAAACACTCGGCTATGCTTCTGGCTACTTCGCGCTTCATTCCATGCCACCAATAGTGTTGCCATAGATCCTTATACATTTTGGTACCGCCGGGAGAGAAAACACTTCTGCATCCTTCGGTTTAGCACGGTATCTCTCTGGCTCCAATGTTCTATCTCCACTCTTAAATTAGAAGACTGGGTGATCTGGTGTCTCGAATACTACCCTCTTTTGACAGTAGTCAATCGTAGCATAGAAAACTCCCAGCCAGCCTATTCCCAACACAACATCGAAATTTGGAATGTTCAGCACTTTGAAATTCGCGTAAAATTCTCATCCGCAAACTACAACTAGACACTGATCAAATCCCATAGTTGCTTTCAAGACTCCATTTCCGGAACTGACAGTCCAGCTTGAAATGAGTGGCTTCAAAGGAATCGTGTGTGTTCTCACGAATCTTTGCGACATGAAGCGGTGTGACGCTCTAGTGTCGAACATTGTAAGTGCAGGAAGAGTGGCTACTAGTATAGTCCCTAAGTTGTGTGGGGTTGGTTTTAGATATAGGAAAAATATAGTGGTATACAAGGATTGTCAAGGTGTGAAAAAAATTTGGAATTACCAGTGATAACTTGGCCAGTGGCTTCGGCTTCTCCAACCGGTATCGTGAATGTCTGTCCTCTTGGCACTTTTCTCTGTGCCTGTTGGTATATTTCGGATTGACGAGGTAAAGGTGGTCATTGCGAAGGTGGTGCAGTTAAAGCTAAGAGGGTAGTAAGAGCTTGTATAGTCAGTCTTAGTGTAGGGTTTGCATCTGCTCTATACTTTAAGCATACTTTTAGAGTGTGTTCAGGCGATCCACAAATCATACAAAGACCATTAGCTTGTCTGCAGTCCTTTACCACATGTCCAAGCTTCTTACAATAATTGCAAGTCCTTGCTGGCGGTGTCCTTTGCTGGGTTAGCTTAGCACCCTCGCTAGGTTTCGGCAAGCATCAAGTATGCAATTTCAAAAAATCTATAGTGCTAAGCAACCCGAACTAAGGATCTAACTAGAGAATTAGGATTTTATATGTATGTAAACAAACTTTACACTAAGTGAAATAGGAATCCAACCTTTGTAAACTGGTCCTTCACTTCTAAAGCTCCGTGTAGTAGTCCCTTTGCTCCAAGTAGTGGTCTCCCGAACTCTTCTTAGGCTTCACTAGGTGAAAGGAACGAGCTTGCTTAAGGATCTTCGAGGCTGAAAATGATCTACGTCGAAAATCTCTAACTCAAGCTATATCTTCACTAATTGATGGATTAGTGAAGTAAACAACCTATACTAAATGACTAGTTTGGTATAAATTGATGAAATAGGAATTTTTGCTCACTTTAGAATTAATTTTCTCTTTTTTCTTTTTTTCACCTCTCTCAAGAGCTAGAAAGCAAAGAAGAAGATGATCAAGATCAAGTGATGAATCATGGTGAGAAAATATCTCATATGATATTAGTAGACTTAACCATGGCTAAAGATAATGGTTGGGTTAATAAATATCTAGAATAAAACAAAATTAATAGACTTAAGTCAAGGCTTCTACATACTTCCACAAGCATCTTTAGCCATGCTAATTTCCACCTAATTTTGATTATTTCCTTAATAATTAATCACCCAAATTATCTTTAGTTAGGTATGAGTCTCATACACCCAAGTCCAATGTATCATCTAGCATGACACAAAAATAAATACATTAATATATATCACATATATATTTATATGTATTTGTAGAGAAGACATTCTTAAGTGAGCTAATATTAGTTAATATATATTAATATATCAAATATATAATTATATATTAAATTATTAAATCAACACTTGATTTAATAACCCGGCTATATCAACATACAACCGACTAATATCATTTATATGTATATCAAATATACACATAACAAATTATTGAATCAACACTTGATTCAATAATCCGGTTATATTACATATAACCTATATCACGAGATTAGAATACTGTATCACATACACGTATCAATTTCGGTCCCGCACATATCACATATGCGCCCTACTTCGTTTCGCTTGAGCTAGGAAACCTCTACGTAGGACTCTAAAGACTCGTCAATACGCCAGCAGCAGGTGATGATCATATCAGTCACCCATAAGCCGTTAGCGGTACTAGCTGGACGTAACGGCTCCCAGGTATTGAGCGAACAGAAGAATAACAAGCGAACTTGTCCAAACTCCCGTAGAGCAAATCAGCAACACTTACCATACAGTCCGATCTCTTCGTCTGATATGTTGCATATCGAGTCTAGGGATGGCATTGTCGACCCCAATAACTCAATAAGTCATGCCAATGTGTGGCCTATAACAGGTCGAGAAACTACTGATAACACTTATCAGTAAATCTCAACAGCCCTGGCCAGAGACTTTCAGTTATAGCCAATCACGCATAGCACAACATCAACTCCCAATAACGGGAGAGACGAAACCCCTCCTATCGCTCATTGCCTCCATGTGTCTCGGGACTATACCGAAAAACCACATGTTTGCATGCTCAGTAGAGCCGTGGTAGGGTGGAAATCAAAGCACAGTGGGAGAACACACAAGACTCTATGACGATCTCGGGTCTACAGACTAACCTATACAAGTGTTACCTGAAAATTTCTATCTGACGATAGATATAATACCATATAGGAGTTCTCAGCTAGTCCGTTCAGTGTACCCAGTCTCCACTGAACACCCGTATACAATCTTTGATGTCAAACACCAATGGATATGGGATCATCCATCGCCCATCAAATGGGTCAAGAAACGTACAAGCTAGTCTACTCTGTAATATCGATGCCCCGTCTCGATACACTCACGACTAGGAACATTTAAGGATATGCTTATAAACTAGTCATGCCCCACTAATATGATCTGCATCATAATCATGGTAGTCAAGCTGATATCCTAAGGACTTTATCAACATGTATCAAATGAATTGTATACACAGTCAAGTGAACATATTAAGATAAAGAGTAACCAGATAGCATACTATCATGTCGAGCGAGAAAGTCCTTTATATATATACATGTACAAACATCCACTACCAAATAATGGCCTCTAAGGCATATATATATCCAACAATCTCCCACTTGCACTAAGGCCAATTATTAGCGTATCTCATACCCAACATCTCAAAAAGTCGCTCATGTTGCGGCTGTGGGAGGGCCTTGGTGAGTGGATCCGTGGTGTTATTCTTTGTATCTACTCTCCTAATCACGATCTCGCGGCGATCAACTATCTCCCGGATCATATGATATCGCCTCAGGATATGTCTGGATCGTTGATGGGACCTGGGCTCTTTGGCCAATGCCATAGCCCCATTATTATCGCAATACAATGGTATTGGATCAATAATGGTTGGAACTACACCTAGCTCCGAGATGAACTTCCACATCCAGACGGCTTCCTTGGCAGCATCATTTGCAGCAATATACTCAGCATCCATCGTTGAGTCTGCAACGGTGTCCTATTTGGAACTCTTCCAACAGACCGCCCCTCCATTAACGGTAAATACAAACCATGAGATAGATTTGTTGTCATCCTTGTTTCCCCAATAAAAGAGCAAAGCTCTGTTCAAAATTTGAAAGGCAGCGCCTCACGTGCCTTGCACGAGGGCGTCAGCGCCAAGATTTAAAAACTCTGAGGCAGCGCTTCACGTGCCTTGCACGAGGGCGCCAGTGCCCAGAGTTAAAAACTCTGAGGCACCGCCTCACGTGCCTCGCACGAGGGCACCAGTGCGAAAACTAAAATCTCTCTGTTAAACAGAGCCATTGGATAAAAAATTTAACGGAGATGATAAATCATCAAAATACAGAATTAAATTCTGTTGAGAAAATATTCCTCAAATCTTTCTAAATAAGAAAGATTACTCTCTGTAAAACATAGCACCGTTGGATTAAAAAATCCAATGGTGATTAAAAATCACCCATATATACAGAAAAATTCTGTACGGGGAAATATTTCCCTATTCATGTTAAAAATAAGAAAAATATCTTCTGTAAAACAGAAGTCCTTGGATCAAAGATCCAACGGTGGATAAAATCGCCAAATCAATCAGGATCTTTCAACGGGAGATTTCCTTAACTAAATCAACAAGCTCGCATCTACTATATAAAGGACCCAAGACTTCAAGTCTTAAACAGAGAAACCCCCCCCCCCATAAGCTTCGAGAAAAATAAAGTAGAAAGCTTCAAAAAAAAAGAAAGAAGAATACCTCTTTTTGAGGTAAATAAAAATAATAATAATAGAGATCAGAGCATCTCACCTGCACATCCAAGGGTTTAACCCTTATAAAGAACTTAGTTCTTTCCCTGGATCTGAGATCCATGAGACAAGTCTCCCACAAATGAGAATTTAATTCTCATGGGGATGAATTTGTTCTTGGGGATCAAAGATCCAGAAAAGAACAGGGAATTGAACTCCTCAGAACAGAATACATAAAGAAAACCTAGCGTCCAAGCGCCCCACCTGTCCCTCACGTAGACGCCCCTCAATAAATGTGTTTAGCACTCAATGGTTGGCACTCAGCGCTACGCGCTTCGCGTGCCCCTCGCGTGGGCGCTGCTCAATAAAGAGTGCTTAGCACTCAATGGTCGGCGCTCAGCGCCGAGCGCCTCACGTGCTCATCACGTGGGTGCTTCTCAAATAAGGAGTGCCTAGCACTCAGCGGTTGGCGCTCAGCGCCAAGCGCCTCACATGCTCCTCATGTGGGCGCCATAAAAAGTGTTTAACACTCCATAAAAAGCAAAAAAAGAAGGAGAAATAAAGTAAAATAAAGGGTGGGCGTCATAACCCATATCAATGCCCAGCATTGTTTGCACAGAAAAGGGACTGAGCCCAAGAAAGTGTTTAACACTTTATTCAAAGACTGAGTGGGCTGAGTCCAAGTTGACCAAAAATCCTTAATTCAGATTAACCGAGCCCATGTGCTCATCAATTTCTAAATTGGTCTTAGTCCCAAACACGACTACTGATTTTCCAACGGACATTGGTTCAGGGTACATCTCCTCACACCTCTGATACATATCATTGTAATTCTCCAGCGTCTTCAGAGAAGTGGTGGGTCCCGATAACCAGCAACTCTTTGGTGCATTCTCAAATTGACGGGCACATCCCTATGGACCGCAATATCCTTAAACTAAGCTACGGACCGCAACGTCCTTAAACTAAGCTACGGACCGCAACGTCCTTAAACTAACAACGAACTGAAACGTCCTTAAACTAAAGCAATAGAGCCCAAATGCTTTTTTATTGGATCTGAATGATCCTAAAAAACCTGTTGAGTAGATATTAGTCTAAAATTAGACTAACGTATCCTCAACAAACATTTAAGTTGATCTTAATCTCAAACGAGATTAACGATCCTTAAATCAACCCAAACCCAAATCTAAGAATATACAGATTTGGACTAATCCACGCCCTACAGGCGACAACATAAATTAGTCTCCGTATACAATCCATGGGCAACCAACAATAAAACAAACACATACGACAAAAAGTGAACTTCTGGAGCAGGAGAAATTGGTTATCGCGATGCGGTAACGTAATTAACTGCAGGGGCTTGCGCCTGCAGGGAAAAGCGTCCTCACAATTAGAAACCCCTCACAACGAGGGGGAATCTGACGAAATCCGCTACAACGGCCGCATCCATCCAAACCTCCGATACACGGTGCCAAAAATCAACTTGGCATCTTCAGATAGGTGGACGGATAAATTTAAATAGTATCTGCCCCCAAATTCAGGCAAGACATTTGTCTTCCCCGGTTTTCGGCAGTGAACAGATTCTGGCACGCCCGGTGGGACATTTTACACTTTCAACTCTACACTTCGTGTGTCGTGTTCACGAACAAATCGCAGTTTAATATGGTTTCCCCTGGATTCAAGGTACTAAGATTTGGCGTCTTTCTCCTGTGCAGAAGATAACATCGATGGCTTCCAGCAGAACCAACTACAACGGCAACTCCCATTCCGTCCCCGCCGGAGGAGTGACTTATGGGCTCCAAGCGGCCTCCATCTTTGCAATGCCAGTGGAACAGGTAACTTAGGCTACCACTGGATTGTTCTTTGGGACCATGATCCCACCCACAAGCTTAAGCGCCTCGGTGCCATCACAGGAAGCTCCGAAGAAGTCGGTGTTCGATCGACTTGCAACCGCCACGGCCCCTCTCAATGGGTCGTCCAAGTCTTCTACCTCGGTCTTTAACAGACTGAGCCTAAGCTCAAATAGGCCCGCAAAGAGGCTCGCAATACCTCAAGGGGTTATTCTGAAGTGGATAGCCATTCCAATTCCGGCAGATGAAGTCGTCAAAGGGGCTTTTCCAGCTAAAGGAGCGGTCTTCGCAAGATTAGCCGTTCCAACTCCTGCTTCCGGCGAAGTCACCAAGATTATTTCCAAAATGTTAGACTTCGAAAGATTGACCGTCCCCTCTCAGCGGAAATCAGTCTTCGACAAGATGACACCAACAACAACCTCTCATCAGAGCATGGGACATGATGAAGCCGCTCCAATAACAGAAGTGGTCCCGTCTACATGACATGCTCGACGTCACCACTGGCGCCGAGTGAGGAAAGCTGGGGGCGGTTCCCTCTCTGGACTTACTCTACCAGCTTTAATGGTGCAAATTGACGATGTTGTTCCAACTGGGAACAGCTTCGAGCTGCTTAGGAGGGTGCGCAAGAATTCTCCAACCGCTGTATTAAAGAAATCTCCTCCGCCCGTTGAAAACACAACGCAGGTAAAACCGGAACAACCTCCTCAGCGGCTCTCCTCCAAAATCCACAGGGTCTGGTGGAGAGTCCAAGACTCTGTAATTAATAAAGACTACTCTCACCGGCTGAAGAAAACGAAGGCTCGGCAAGAGGAGGACCATCCCTCCATCGTACCACGAAAGGTATCGTCTGCATGGGTGCTTGCTGCAACGGCTCCCTCAACTTCGACCTCCCACAAAAGGAGAAGGCCGGAGAAGATCCCCATGCTCGCGGTAAATTTCAAAGGCAGTAGACCCAAACGCCCTAAGTCGAGGGGCATAGTTGTGCATACCGTCTGCATAGCATCCGGAAAAGAGGATAGTCATGCTTCCGTAGGTCATCGACCACTTACAAGGTCGGTGACGAAAGCTCAGGAGCAACAAAAAAAGCTCCAGGAGATGTTGACAAGGATGGTCGCACTCACTGGGCAGAAAGAAAGCCCGGAAGCATCGTCGGAACAACGCCAGGAGTAGGAGACCGACACCGAATTCCTACGAAGGGTGCTTGAAAAGAAAGATAAAGAGTCCGCGGAACAAGCGGCTAATATAAAACAAATGGCACTTCTGTTCCAAGATATGGTGAGGATGATGATCCAGCCAGATCCTCCAGCCGAAGACCCTCCAATAATCATTGAAGACGGCAGAGGAGAGACATCAAACCCTCTTCCGGCTTTATCAGCAGCCAGGGAGGAGACGATCTCCAAAGCTACCCTTGACGACTACATAGCTCAACAAATACGAGCTCATCAGGCAAGCAAAGCGGATGGCCAAGTCGTCAGAACTAGGCGACCTTATCCAGGCTGGTACGATCAAATCAAGTACCCACCGGGATATACAATCCCTAAATTCCACATGTATAAGGGGACAGGCAATCCCCATCAGCACGTCGCTCAGTTCAGAGCTCTATGCGGCAATACTGGAGGCGAAGACAAACTGCTGCTTCGCCAGTTCGTCTGCAGCTTGGCGGAGACAGCATTTGAATGGTACTCGGAGCTTCCGAATGACTCCATCAAAACATTTACTAAAATGGATCTACTGTTCACGCAGCGTTTCGCAAGCGCAAGCAAGCGCACCCCGATCACCGCATTAATCAATGCCAGTGTGAAGCCGGGAGAAACCTGGGTTCAATACGCAATTTGGTGGCGGAACCTATGGTCAAAATGCGAACAACGCATAGAAGAAGCTCCTGCTGTGGGTATGTTTATACGGACCCTTAATCCTCAGGCAACTATATCCCAATTTATGATGTTCTTCAAGCTGGCCCAAATGGACCAGATGGGCCATAGGCCATCCTCTTCAAAAACAGATATCCGGAATGAAAAGGGCAAAGGGAAAGCGACCTTCGTTGCCAACGCTCAACAACAACCGAGTGACCCGAAACTGGTCGCTCGCCAAAGCAACACAAGCCGATCTCTCGAAGAGAAGTTGAGACATCCTTACTCATTTCCCCGGGATAAACGAGGAGACTGTTCGAACTGGCAATGCGCAACAGGCTCATCACTCTGCCGGATCTGAGACGCTCACTACAGTCAGGTGATGTCAATAGTCCTAACTACTTCCCCTACCACAGGGTAATGGGTCACCCAATCGAAGATTAATACGTCTTCAAAAACTGGGTTGACGACCAGTACCAACAAGGCAAGTTCGCACTGTCCGAAAACTAGAAGGTAAACCCGCCACAGCAGCACGCTCTTAAAAAGGTGGACACGCCAGGGGTATCATGCTCATTTATAGAAGAGGCTCCGTGGGAAATTGTCCTTTTAGCTAAAACTAAAAGAATGCTGAAGGATCTTCGAGCATGCCCAGCGATTAGGTGGAAAAGCCCGCTGGAGCCCGAGATCATTGAGGGGATGCTTAAACTGCGCTCGGCACCGAACGCCGATAACAATGAACAAAACACCCAAGTCAGGCCTTCAAAGTCTTCAAAGGAAAAGAAGAAGACCAAGAAGCCCGTGCAGCTCGATGACAAGCGTACAGATCTGCAAAAATACATCGACGCGCTGGAAGAGTACAACCAGAATGTGCGAACCCCAATCACTCTAGAAGAGTTTCTCAACCACATACTTGAGAACGGAAACGGTGACAATGACGAAGGAGACAACTCATCAGAAGAACCCAAGAATTATGTAGCGAGTTGACACATGATCTCTCACTCGTCATTGACTGACAAAGAAGCTCCCTCAGTGCTAGAAAATAATGTGGAGAAGCTGGGGGCAGGAACGGCGTCAAAATCCCTGGAACCGTCAGACGACCTGATTAACAAGTTGCTAAACGAAGCCCTTCAAAAGAGCAAAGCTGACCGAGAGCGTGAAAAAACATATACGAAAAGGCCATCCGACGTCAGGATGAAGAAGTTGCAGCGAGGAAGAGTCACAAAGTACTCTAACCAGATTGAAGCACACCTGTGGCAGACAAAACCAAATTTAAGAAGAGGAAACGGTTCGCTAAAGCCTTGTCAATGGGAATGAAGCTGCCACCTTTCGAAGGAAATACTCCCGGGAATACGTGTCTTGACGAAGCGGATATACATCCAAAATACTGCTTATACCATCAGAGGGTTACACAACCCACCGAAGAATGCAGCGCCTTCAAAAAGTGGTGGCAAGGATATGTAACCCACCTACAACATTTCAAGAGGATGAAACGTGAAGCTCGTCGACAGTGAAAAAATATGACAGATGAGCGCGGAAAAACGACTGGCAGCTGTTATATGGTTGATACCAGTTCGACAAAAGGGAAAGCCCAAGTTCTTACCTTCGGGAGCAATTCTGACGAAGAAATAGCCTTCGACCCTCTCTTCAAGGAATCCACCTCTGGAAAAGAAGAAAAGGTGAAGAAATGCGAGAATATCCATCTGCGTAACCGTATGTTGCCTGAAAAGAATCTCGGACCCTCAAACAAAGGTTCGGGTAAAAGAGACAAGAGGAAGGAAAAAGTCCATGAGAAAATTGCCCTCGATGATAGAGTCATCAAAGAGCTCACAGCTAAAGACCCACCTAAGAAAAACAAGGTGGATTACAATGTCCTGGCATACCTGAGAAAGATACCTTCACAATTGAGCATTTTGGATGCCCTTCTCCTGTCTTAAGAGGCACGAGATTCTCTGATCAAGGCATTACAAGAGCCCGATCGGTTTCAAGCCTTCCTTACAGAAGAAAAGATGAAAGACGAGCTGGAAGAAGTTCACACAGCTGACATCACCTTCAGCGATGAAGACCTCCTTCTCGGAATGTGCGAGCACAACCGTCCGTTGTATGTAATTGGGTACTACCACGACATCAAGATAGGGAAGATCCTGGTTGACAATATGTAACACCTTAGGATGTGTTTAGTGGCTAATTATATTTTAATATATGTTTTTTAATAAAAAGTTTACCAAATTGATTTTCAAATATTTTATCAAATTTAATGAATATTTTATTAGATTTTTTTCCTAGGCTTGCACACACTTGTGCATGTAAACTATGGTTAATATGGGGTAGACCATGATTAGCAACCATGGTGAGCTAACCATTTTTCATTAAGCTAATTTTAAATTGGAATTAAGTGTTTTGGGTTTTAATTAAGTGTGTGTATTTTTTTTTTTTTTTGAAAAATGAATTAGTTAGGTGTTGACTTGAGTAGGGAGAGAGAGAGGGCATGATGGGCTTGCCCATGCTTGCATTAAATAAGGTGAGAGGAAGAGGGGGGATTTGACTCTCTTATAACACTCATTCCTTCCTTTTATCATAACACTCATTTCTCACATCTCTCTCTCATACACACACACATTACAGCAGCAGCAGCAGCCCCAGCAGCCACAGCAGCAGCAACATCAGCAAAAGCAGCAGCAGCAAGCAGGCAGCAGCAGCAGCAGTGAGCAACAGCAACAGCAGCACCAAGCAGTTGCAACACCTCCTCCTTTTCTTCTCCTCCTTCTCCTGCATCGTAGGGTCGAGTGGGGTATATTTCTTAAACCCAATTCCTAGCTTGCTAAACTTATGTGTTTTGTAGCTTCGTTAGTGCTAAAAATGAGATTTTGTGCTAGAAATGATGATTTGTGTGGACTTTTGGTTAGGGGTGATTTTATTGGTTAGCCTAGCCTAGTTAAGTGTTATTAGGTCCACATAAACTGAGATTAACCCCAGATTTCACCAAAATACCCTAGGTTTTCATTTAGTGCAAAATATAACGTTTTTAAGTGAATTTTTAGTTTTTTGTGATCTGCTATAGACCCGGGTATTTCAGAGAAAATCTGAGTTAACTGTAGCCTACTTTTTAGACCCTGATCACACCACCAGAGCACGAACCCCAGACACCCAACCCAGGACGCCGGTTTATTCTTTCGGTCCGCAAATTGCGGCCAGATGAGGGAGCTAGGTGTTAGGGTTTTGGCTATAGGAGTCTGCTATATTTTTAGGGTCAGTGGTATGTGCAATTTTGTATGTTTTCACCTGTGTCAAAATCTGGGACGATATATCTTTTTTCTAGTACGTTTGGTTTGCGCGATACGCGCGATACGTGAGTGGGTTCTGTGATCCAGCGTATCGCGACGTGTCGGGATAGTTTTAGACGCGTATACATACGTTTCAGCGTATCGTACACACACGCGTTTAGCTCGCGACGTGAGTTTCTCGTTTGATTTCGATATCGCGTTTTGTAGAATTTTTCTTACATATATGGATTCCTTGTGTAATTCCAGGTACGCAGGCGGGTACGTCGGACACCGCAAAGAAGGGGAAGCAGGTGGTTGGCTACACTTAGCACGCGACCAGGTGAGTAGATTTAATATCTACGTGGAAATCGCCCGTATGGCGTTAAGCGTCAGGGCGTAATAGGATATTTTAGTTGTATGTGTTCATATAGATATACTATAGTAGCATACCTTCTTGTTGCATATAGAACTGCTAGTATAGAACACTGCACTGTCACTAACGGTTCAAGCTGCACGAGCACTATTGGTATGTTACACTCACACCGTTAGTGATTGCCATGACACTCACATTATAGGATTGCTATGAATTATATATCGTCTTGATTTCCGCTTCATCGATGATTGTCATGACTTGCTGCATATTGGTATATATATTTATATGCATACCATGCACCCTGTATATTCACTTTTGTGCATACCTTCATTGATATATCACTACCTGCGCACATGCACCCTTTATATTCATCTTAGTGCATACATACCTTGATATATCTACACTTGTGCACATATACATCGTATATCCATATTAGTGCACATGTACATTGCTACACTCACATTGCGTATATATCCATTTGCACATCCATACCTATACACATACATATGTTACATACATGGATGATATTGACATGATTTAAAAACTAAGGGACCGCATGGGATATTTTCAAAACTGGATCCTTAAAAGAGCGGTTTTCCCTTTCTTTTACTCTTAATATCATACGACGCATTGCATGGATTTACGCATTGAGTTTGGATTTATATGATTTCTGGATTTGCGAACCGGGGTATTATTTTAAGAAAATACGCGACACAAGTTCCACACTACATTCTACAGCAAATCTTGGGCACGTCGACTCGCCAACTTCGTACCCGAGTTGCCTCGGACTAGAGGCGGGAGCCCGTAAAAGAAGCCGGCGACGTGGTGCCCTCCCGGCGACGTGGTGGAGACCGGAGATTCCGCGGGGAGATCGGGACGACGACGAGAAGACCGAAGGACACGGATCGCTCGATATATCTCTTTACCCCTTTCTCTTGTTAGCTAGGACTAGGTTAATGGCCCGATCCGGGTTTTAGTGCGCAGTGGTGCCGGTTTTAAAGTTTAAAGTAAATCATCGCTTCCGCATTCCGGCCTCGGGATGACGGCCGGGGCGCCGCCGTGCACTTACAGTGGTATCAGAGCCTCGCCATTAACCTAGTCTAGCTTGGTCTAGTATGTTTAAAGCTTCGATCGATCAAATATCCGAAAACCCGATATAATATGCATCAGTTTTCTGTCGAATTATTTTTAGCTCGAAAATTTTTTCAGTACATTGAAGAATTATATGCAGGGAATTTAAGCATTCTGGGAAAATTTGGTCATGTGATGTCACCTTATCACCGTGGAACCGCGGCCAAACCCACGCATTGGCCGCAGTTCCGCCGCAGTCTAGACTATTCACTGTACCAAAATTTTCCAGAGAGCTTCTGAGTTCAAAATGGGGTTTTTGGAATGTTATTTTTTGGGCCCAGATTTCTTTGAGTGCTACAGTAGTGCTTGGGGCCCACTTGGTAATTTTTGATCGATCGGATATTTTAAACATGTTAGTTCACAGTATTTACATTATATTTGCGACCGTGAATGTCACTTGATCGGTAAATCTTGTCTAACTGCTATAGCCCGGTTAGACGGATTTGCGAACGTGGCATTCACGTTGATGTTCTGTGATTGTGCTGTGATGTTGCAGATTGGTCGTGGGGGATAGCCTGGATGCAATGCTAGTACAGTTTTTGTTGTATTATGTACATTTGATATTGCGGGGCGAGCGTCCGACATGTGGACTTCCGTCACTGCCCGTTTGTATATTATTCTTTTGGGGCACGACCAGGTTGCGGTCGATGTACCCGTTGTATGTATATTTTACTTTCTGTACTAGGATTGCCCCGTGGAGGGGTGCACGGATAGCCGGGTTCTAGAGGGCAACGAGCCCGCATCTCATGGCATTGAGACGGAGGGGGCTTCACTCTAGAATTGACGGGCTATTCACCGCACTCGTAGGGGGTACAGGTTGACCCAGGAGGGGTGCCCAAGTTACCGGATTCCGTGAAGTGCTGGGTGGTCCATTCACGTTGCTGAAGGGGGCTGCCTCGCTTCGGGTTTTGGCGGGTAACTTGCCGCGCCCGTAGGGGTCTGGGATTTCATTGCACAGGCTATCCACACGACCAGGGGAACGTCGGGTTTCAGCGGCTCTGTGAAACCCGGGGATCCCAGATATCTGTATTGTTCTGTGATGCTGTACATTTCTGTGATGTTGCATTTTATCACGCCTTGAGCGAAATATTATATATTGATATATATACTAGTAGATGTTGTATATGTTTTGCATCCGCGCTAGTCCAGTCCCCGCTCTGTCGTTAGTTAGCTAACCTAACGGGTAATGACGGGACCCAGCGGCGAACGCGGATGGCATATACGAACATCATTATTTTCGTTCTTTATTGGTGTGATCAATTGATGGGACTGCGTTGATTCGGATCAATGCAAGTTAAACAAACCTAATCTGATATTGTTGGAACATTTTTCAAAAAGCTGTTATTTGCAAGGACGTTTACTTTTGTTTTGCACAGTGGTATTCAGTTGGAATATCCTGCTCCTCAGTCGACGAGGCAAGGGCCGAGATCCCTTCACCGGGAGTGACCCCTTGGACAGAAGTTTGCGTCAGGGCAATAACTTCACTATAGCCGATTACTTTTGCTTTGCATCGTGGTATTCAATTGGAATATCCTGCACCTCATTCTACGGGGAAAGAGCCGAGATCCCTTCACCGGGAGTGACCTCTTTAGCAAAGGTTTTCGTTACTATATTTTTCTAAAAAGCTATCCGTTCCTTCAACGATATCAAGTTCATTACGTTAAAGGTTTTCGCCAGAAACCATTCGTAGCCCTCCGTCGTTTCATATGGGTGGTCAATAGTATTCAAGCTGTGTATGTTGGCCAAAGTCAAGGCACAGTGATTGGTAGCTATTGGGTATTCATATGCAGTATAGATAGATGCGTTGGTTTGGGGCAGTCGTACTACTATTTTGGCAAAAGTCAAGGGTATGTACGGGTGGGCTCAAATTAACCTGGAGAATGACGGGTAGAACTTGACATGTGACTTATGATATGTTGGCCAAAGTCAAGGTCATAAGAGCATGGGGTAAAAATCACATCAGGAGTTTCTAAAGAAACTGAAACTTGCCAGATATGCGCATACCTTCTGGAGTGTGATAACGTGAGCGGATTCCATCACGTTATCATGCGATGATAGTTGGATCCCGATTCCCACTGATGAGTTGGTTTACTCCTCGGGTGATCCCGACTAATTCTTCTTTCAGGTTTGGAGGAGAATTTGACGGTACAGTGGGAGGTTTCCTGATTAGATAAATTGGTAACCATTCTGATCTAGGTTAGAGTGCACGCTGAGTGTTTCTTTTCTCTCTCTCTTTGGCAGCGACCATTGACCCGACCCTAGACTATGACTCAGTGACCAAATTAACCGAACCTTCTTAAACACTGGCTTTTGGATTGTCAGAGTTGCATACCTCATTGCCACTCCTATTTTTACCCTTTTCTCCAGTACACCCCGTATTACTACGAACGTCCACTTCCATTGGACAAAACCATCGTATGGTTAGATACGAACTCGAAGGAATTTATTCGAGGATGGTTTCCGGTTCTGGAGAAAACGAATAGGGCTATTCAGTTGTCTTTTCCTTTTACCTTCTCTCAGGTTGCGAGTACTCCTTGGTTTAGGAGATAGTACACCTATTACGCAAATTGGGCAGTCTTCTTCCAAACCTTAGGCTGGTGCCAACCGGTAGGGAATGAAGAAAACCAATTAGCCTAAACGGTGTACAGAAGGTATTAAGTTAAGACAAAGAAAGGGATTGGAAGGAGGGCAAAGTAAATTGCGACTAATATTCACGACCAAACCAAGTATTTCATTACCACTCCCACTTCACCTTTGTATTTCTCCAGAACACTCCGTATCACTACGAAGATCCACAGTTTATTGGATATTCCATCGTATGGTTATATACGAACTCGAAAGGAACTTGTTCCAGTTCGGGGATGGATTCTGGTTCAGGAGAAATAGGAATAAGCTTTATTAGGTTGTCTTTTATCTTCACCTTCTCTCGCATTGCGAGTGCTCCTAGGATTAGGACAGTACACCCATTATGCTTATTGGATAGTCTTCTTCCAAACCATAGGCTGGTGCCGAACGGTAGGGAAGGAAGAAAACCATTTTGCCTAAAGGGGTGTGCAGAAGGTAATGACTAAAGACATATAAAGGGATTTGGAGAGGTGGCAAAGAAATATACGGTTATAGTTGTGAATCTGGATAATGGAAGAGGCATTACTAGGAATACCAGGATACCCCCCCCCCGAAACATTTCAATGTTTCAGTTTCACTGTGTACTGTTAAAAGAAAACTGATTTCCCAATTAGACACTTGCTCCAGGGTATGTATTTACCAGGTATGATTCTCACATCTGTATGGTTTTACAGATGATGAGTGGGAGTAAGTTATTGGGAATTAGGTGATCATCCTCATTATATCGGAATTCGTTGTAATTGGTGATATTTGAGGAAGTCACCTGGGTTGTTTGCCGGACGGCGAATATTTGGTTTTGAATATCCGTTATAATGCACCAATTTCAAATTGATATATCTGTACGTCTATTTTTATAGAGTGAGATATACCTTTTTGAAATTATGTCGATGACATTTACCTATATCAGTGGATGGTTAGGTAAGGAGCATTAAACAGCGGTGTAATTCTTCTTAACCATAAGTACAGTTTTCAACCTACAACACACAGGGAGTGAGTTTTTAGACTCAAGGGACTTGTACAGAGTATTGTATATCGTCCAGTGTCCATTAGGACAGAGGGGATGGTCCTCGTACTATATTCAGTTTACTTATGACTTCTCTAGTTCTTAGACAGGTGTTTCGTAGAAACACAAGGTCTAAGTTTTGAGAAGTTATAGGTATATGAATAAAGTAGAGAACCAGGTGTTGCAAGTATCGGGATTCTTCAAGGTGATCGAAGATGTAAATACTTGTGTGTGGTATTCAGTTGATAGTAATGATTAAGAGAACTTGCTTCTCTTTCAGGTTACTCATAATTGGAAGCATTCCTAAGTTGAGTAACACTGATCGGCCTCTTTCCATTTAGTTAACATGCACTGGAGACAGTTGCATGATTTGAATCTGGTTCAATTAAATCAGTGCCTCTGGTCCTATATTGGATATAGAACAGTTCGTATCTTAACGATGTTGAGGTAAGGGGAGTTGTCCGGCTTATGCTTAAAACCAGACTCTGGATAACTCAAGGCATGTTTCTGTAATGGCTGTTTATGGGTTGACCTAGGCTATGACGAGGGTTGACTTTCTACCATCTAGAAGATCAATAGTGATATTGTTCTTGACTCGCCACAGTTTTAACAAAAATGGATTTTTTCAGAAAACAGTAGTGGGAGTATGGTAGAACTGGAAGTGATTCCAGAACCACAAACGATTACTGAAGATATAATAAGAACCTAAAGATTCAATCTGGTTTGACATTCCATTGGCCACTCCGCAGATATGGTGGATAACCTCAGGCACCCGAGAGGTACTTCGGTATACTCAAGGACGGTGGTAGAGAGGTTCTTGTTTACCCAGACTTGACACCACTGTTGTTCCAGACTATGAGACCCGGCAGGAGGATGAGTATAGCGTCGTTCTGAACTGGCTTCAGAAGTGTACGTCTATATGACTCTGCCAGAGGGTTGTCGTGGTCAGTGGGAGCAGCGGAAGCATGGTGGACAAGTGGCTTTATGTCTATTTATACACTAAAGTAGATATAGCGGAGATAGATCATCTATTTCTGATATGACAGTCATAGGTTTGACTTCATCATAATAGGGGATGGATCTGTTAAGAAGGTAGTAGGGTGTGTGTCCTGGTATTTGGATGACATACACAGAATAGCAAGTGAAATTCCTATACTACGGTCGGTTATACTTTGGTTGTCACACAGTGGTTTCTCCACATAGGACTTGGATATTATATAAGACATTCTGGTTACTGGATCTATGGTTTTAGATCTAAATTTGGGTGGTTTCCTAATCAGGGTACTTAGACAGCATTCTAAAGGTGCTTTAGAATGGACGACTCCTGGCACGGTAGTGTATCTGCAGGTGATGGAGTCACCCTCTCTAAAGGTGTCTTACAGACTAAAGGGGAGAGGGATGTGCATGATTGGCAGATCACTTGCTTAGGCAATTGAGTCAATCATGAGATGTCAAGTACCACAACAGATGTTGTTTTTGCAGTAGGTGCAATAAGTTGATATTGATCCAATCCTGGAGAAACAGTTGGAAGCAGTTTTAGAACATAAGTGGATGTTCTAGGGATATGATAACGACAGCCTCATTCAGGAGACAATTATCATTCCAGGCTTCCAAGGTGACTTGGACGACAGGGAGGTTGTCAGAGTTATAGTTTTCCCTCTGACGAGGGACAGTATTTTGGACAGGTGATCCAAGCAGATACTGAGGAAGGCATGGCGCAAGATACTGATTAAGTTGAGTTCAAGATACAGTCTAAGAAGTTTGGATTTGGAGTTCATTTATGAGATAGGTCCCATCAGACATCCAAACATATTCTAAGACAGGTTTTGCTCATTTCGGGAGATGGCTTTCTCCACGAACTTGAGATATAGAGAGACATAGAAAGAAATATCAAAGCAGATCCACTCACTGAGGCTATTCCTCGAACGCAATAGTTTCGCAAACGAGCTTTGTGAAACTGACAAGTAGAGGAGTTGGGTGTTCGGTATCACACGGGCTGTGAGTATGCGACATCGCAATAATTAGCCTTGAGTGAAAGTGGGAGATTGTTGGAGATAGTGCCCTCAGAGTCAATTATTGGATCACAGGCATGTGATTGCAATGATTGAGGGAGGACCTATCCCAGTAGGACAGTCTTACTCAAGATGATAGTATGCTATCTGGTTTACCTTTATTATCGTGTACTGCTTTAGGTGACCTGACTGGTCGCTATTACACGTTGATATAGCCCCTAGGATTCTTGCTTGACTGCCAGCAGTATGAGGGCGATCATATACGTGAGAGCTGGTAGTCTATAAGCACATCCTTAAAAGGTCCCTAGTCGTGGGAGTTTCGAGACAGGGCATCGATACTCCAGAGTAGACTAGTGTATACAGTCGAGACCCCGACGAGGGGCGGTGGATGGTCTCACAAGCCACTGGTGTCAGTTGGTTCACCTAAGATGTATACAGGTGCTCATTGGGTTATGAGTACACCGGACAGGACTCGCCGGGAACATGCTAGTTGGTCTTATACCTGACGTCAGATAGCAGTTCCCTGGTGACATGTGTACAGGTTAGTTCATCGACCTGAGGATCGTCATTTGTCTCGTGTGAGTTCCCACTGTACTTTGATTACTACCCTACCACGCTCAAAGGAGACGTGCAAACAGGTTTTAGTTGGGTACAGTCCCGAGCCACATGGAGGCAGTGAGCGGATCTTCAGGGGTTCGTCTCTCCCGGTATTGGGGATGAGGTCGCGCTGTGTCTAGGAGAGCCATTACACGAAGTCCTTGGCCAAGGCAGGAGATTAACTGGTAGGTATTCCAGTAGTATCTCAGGGTGTTCTGGGCTACACTCCGACCTGACTTGTACCGCTTTTGGGGGTCTGACTTTTACCAACCCCCTAGGCCCGCCATGCGATGCTCATAGACGAACGGACCGGACTGTACGGATATTGTCACTGACAGGCTCAGTAGGGTGTCAGGATGAGTTCGCTCATCGACATCCCTTTTGGTCAATAGCTGGTAGCCCGTCACGTATGGCTAATACCTCTGACGTGCTAGTGGTTAAATCCACAGCCATAGTATTGATGAGTCTTTAGAGTCCCCCACATTCAGTTGCTCAAGTTTTCGGGCGAAACGCTGTAGAGGCTGTATGGAGATATGGCAGGGTTCGATCAGATACGTGCGGCATTGCACGGATCAGGATCGGACGGTTAATACTAGCAGGCTTTGGCTTAAGCCAGATCCTAGTATTAGTTAGTGTAGATTTTGTCTCATTGCATTTGTATTTCGGTCGGAATACAAATGCGGGTATGTATATACAGTAGCGGGGTTTTCCTGTAATTTATTACGGATCAGTTTTTGGAGTTGCCAGTTTGCTTTCCGTTTCGGCCATTTTCTTTTGTATCTTTCATTGGCCGAAGATTGGTCGAGGAGGGCTTATTTGCATTTGTGCAAATAAGCATTTTGGAGGGTGGTCTTTGCATATTATTGCTTCATGATGGTTGCACCCTCATTTGACTTTCCTTGATAATCATTGCTTGACTTTCTTTTTCATCATGGTTTACTTTTGGAGTCATCATGCTTGATGATGATGTTTGGTGATGATGGTAGGTCATGGTTGTTGATGAGTGTGGTTGTGGTTGTGACCTTTTGATCATAACCTTTTTCTCTCTCTTGCCTTATTGGTCTCACTCTCTTTTTGATCCATACACACTCTCCCTCTTCTCATTTTTAGTTGAGGTCTTGGCCGGCCATGAAAAGGGAGGGGGCTGTCCCATTTTTGGTGGGGAAAGTTTTCGATCTCATATCATTTTTGCTTCACCAAAAATCCCAAATTCAACTCCAAAGTTCATCCCTCCACTAAAAGGCAACATCCAATACCCCAAATGAGACACAAGTTCCACACTACATTCTAGAGCAAATCTTGGGCACGTCGACTCGCCAACTTCGTGCCCGAGTTGCCTCGGACCAGAGGCGGGAGCCAGTAAAAGAAGCCGACGACGTGGTGGAGACCGGAGATTCCGCGGGGAGATCGGGACGACGACGAGAAGACCGAAGGACACGGATCGCTCGGTATATCTCTTTACCCCTTTCTCTTGTTAGCTAGGACTAGGTTAATGGCCCGATCCGGGTTTTAGTGCGCGGTGGTACCGGTTTTAAAGTTTAAAGTAAATTATCTCTTCCGCATTCCGGCCTCGGAATGACGGCCGGGGCGCCGCCGTGCACTTACACTTCATCTTCTTCCTCTTCACTAACATTCTCATGTGTTGATAAACAAGTGAAGAGGTTAGAAAAGAGATAGCTAACACTTAGACAACCCCACTACATCCTAGACCACTTGGAATAGCATCCCAAGTTCTCTAGTTGCTCTTTTTAGATATTGCAAAGAGCTAGAGCCATGGATCATACTCCCCGGGTGGATCATCTACGACAAAAGGAGGCCGGAGAACAAGCTCGATCCCGATGGACCGATGGAGCCGGATTTGGAGTTCAAGCATGTTCAAGGCGCTTGCTAGGAGCTAAGGATGAAGAAAGAAGACCGAAGGACTTGGTTCATTTGGTGAGGTTTCTATCATAGTAGATAGCTCTCTTAGTGTAGCGAGTTAGTTTTATGGAAAGATCCGGTTTTAGGGTTTAGTTTTGCGCCAAGTTTTATTCGTAAGAAATTTTTTGTTCTGCATTTAGCCACGTAAGATGGCCGGGGCGCTAGGGTAACCCTTCTGCGCCATCCATACGATTTCCCCTGTAGATGTGTACATCTACTCACCGGAATGTCTCAGCTAGCCGGATCCAATTACCGCTTTTCCCTTCCGTGCCGCGTTCGATGTTTCCGCGATCGATCCTAGAATTACATAAAGCAATACACATAAGGCTAAAATCCTGCTAAAAACACGATATCAAGATTATTCGAAAAACTTGCGTCGCGAGCTAACGCGTGTGTAAACGTGACACCAAAACGCGTGTGCCAGCACTCGGAACCACCCTGACACGCTGCGATACACAGAAACCACCAGACCCAAACTCAAAACGTGCGTATCGCACATGTCTAAAAGTGTTGAAAACAAGGTATTTGATCCCAGATTTTGACTCGAGTTGAATTAGGAAAAGTTGCATACACCAAAGACCTACATTATATAGCAGACACCTACCTACCAAACCTCGACACACAGATCCACCATCTGGCCGTAATTTGCGGCCAGAACCCTTTTATTTGTGGCCAGGAATGTTTATGGGGGTCTTGTGCTGTGTGTGTGTCCCTAGCTCAGTCACTAAGCTCCAGTAAACGTAACTTTTGCCTGAAGCACCCAGGTCAAAAGCAGATCACAAAACCACCCAAAATCTTAATTAAAACGTTTACTTTACACTAATTTTAAAACAATAAGGTCTTTTAGTGTAATCTGAAGCAATTACTAGGGTTAAATAACACTAATAACACTTAGTTAAGCTAATCAAACCATGCAAACTTAAACTTGACTTAATCCCCACTTAAATCACAAAACTGGCACTAAAACCACATTAAATACTAAATTAAGCTAAATAACTACATGTTTAGCAAAGAAGTGGTTAGGGTGAGTTTTATACCTCAAAGTGGGTTAGTGTGGCTCAACCTTGATGACTTTGCCCTAAGAACCAGCAAGGAGGTGTTTTGCAAGGGATTTGTGAAGAAAAATGGACTTTTGAAGAAGGTTTGAGGCTTGGATGCAAGAAGAAGAAGAAGAAGAAGAAGAAGAGAAGGGGGTATGTGTGTTGCTGCTGTTGCTGTGCTGTGCTGCTGCTGCTGTTGCTGCTGCTGTGCTGCTGTGCTGCTGGTGCTACTGCTACTGGTGCTGCTGCTGCTGCTGTTGTTGCTGTTGCTGCAATTGCTGCTGCTGCTGGGGGGTGTAGGAAATTGAGAGGGAGAGATATGTGAGGAGTGTGAGTGGTTTGAAAAAAAGAAATGAGAGATAAGAGTCAACCCCATTTCCCCCTCTCTCTCATCATTACCAAGCATGCTTCACTCATCATGCCCTCTCTCTCTCTCTCCAATTCACAAGTCAACCCCCAAAACAACAAATTATGCTAAAAAAATCTAATACACTTAATTAACTTCATATTAACCTAATGAAATGGGTTAGTCCACCATGGCCACCTAAACATGGTTTAACCCCAAACTTAGCCCTAGTTTACATGCACATGTGTGTGCAAGCCCAATTAAATTCTAATAAAATATTCATAAATTCTGATAAAATATTTGAAAACTGTTTTGATAAACTTTTCACTAAAAACCCACATTAAAGCATAACAACCCCTAATCACATTCTAAGGTGTTATAATCTTCCTCCCTTAAAGAAATTCATCCCCGAATTTAAAAATATAGCTACGCGTACCTTCAAAGAGATGAGGAAATTCTTCCGCATCTCGCCCTCAGCCTCCTAAGTGATCTCTTCACCATTTGGGCTGCGCCAAAGAACCTTCATAGATGGCAAGACCTTTGATCGAAGTTTCTTCACCTGCCGACCCAATATCACTACTGGCTGCTCGGTGAACGAAAGATCGCGCTCAAGCTGAACGGTCTGATGCTGAATCATGTGAGAAGAGTCATAAAGATATCTATGAAGCATCGACACATAGAATACGGGGTGAACATCCGGAAAGCTGGGTGGAAGAGCCAAACGATACGCAACTGCGTCGACACGCTCGAGGATCTCGAAGGGACCCACAAATTTGGGACTAAGCTTTCCTTTTCGCCCAAATCTCATTACACCCTTCATCAGAGAGACCCTCAGAAAAACATGATCGCCCACTGCGAACTCTAGTCTGCAACGGCGTATGTCCGCATACGATTTCTGCCTGCTCTGAGCCGCTCTCATCCGATCTCGAATAAACTGTACTTTCTCGGTCGTCTCCTGCACGATCTGCAGCACCAAAATATTGCTCTCGCTGAGCTCTGTCCAACAGACGGGCGATCTACATCTCCTCCCATACAGGGCCTCAAAAGGTGCCATCTGAATAGTGTCCTGGAAGCTGTTGTTGTAGGAGAACTCCACTAAGGGTAAATGATGATCCCAGCTACCACCAAAGTCTAAAACACACGCTCGGAGCATGTCCTCGAGAGTCTGAATAGTCCGCTCTGACTGGCCATCGGTCTGCGGATGAAATGCTATGCTGAAACTCAAATAGGTGCCCAACGCCTCCTGAAGTCTCTGCCATAGTCCGCTGGTAAACTGGGTGCCTCGGTCTGACACGATACAAGTCGGAACGCCATGCAACCGTACAATCGTCGATGTAAATCTAGGCATACTGAGCAAAACCGAAAGTGGTCTTCACTGGCAGGAAGTGAGCTGCTTTCGTCAATCGATCCATGATCACCCAAATGGAGTCGTACCCTCGACTAATCCTAGGTAGACCAACAATGAAATCCATAGAAATCTGCTCCCATTTCCACTCTGGAATGGGCAAAGGCTGCAACTCTCCCATTGGCCTCTGGTGCTCGGCCTTGACTTTCTGACAAGTCAGTGTTAGTTATATGTATGCCCTAGAGGCCATTACTATACATAGGATGTATATTGTAGTGGATGCTTGGACATATATAGGGAGGACTTTCTTGCTCGACATGATAGTATGCTATCTGGTTGCTCTTTACCTTAACGTGTACACTGATTGTCTCTCTGTTAAATGTTGGTAAAGCCCTTAGGATGTGTACTTGACTACCTGGACTATGATGCGGATCATACTAGTGGGGACATGGTAGTCCATAAGTACATCCTTCAAGGTCCCTAGTCGTGGGTGTATTGAGACGGGGCATCGATATACCAGAGTAGACTAGCGTATACCTTCTCGACCCATACAGATGGGCGATGGATGATCCCATATCCATTGGTGTTTGACATCAGAGATGATATATGGGTGCTCAGTGGAGACTGGGTACACTGGACGGACTCGCCGAGAACTCCCAGATGGTATTATACCTTACGTCAGATGGCAGTTCTCTGGTGACACTGGTGCAGAGTAGTCTGTTGACCCAAGATCGTCATAGAGTCTTGTGTGATTCCCACTGTGCTTTGATTTCCACCTTACCACGTCGTAGAGGGCATGCAAAATGGTGGTTTTTGGGTACAGTCCCGAATCACATGGAGGCAATGAGCGATAGGAGGGGATTCGTCTCTCCCGGTATAGGGAGTTGATGTTGCGCTGTGTTCGATTGGCTATAACCGGAAATCCCTGGCCAGGGTTGCTGAGATTTACTGGTAAGAGTTACCAGTAGTTTCTCGAACTGTTATAGACCTCATATCGACACGACTTATCGAGCTATTGGGGTCTGACGTTTACCACCCCTAGGCAAGATATGCGACATATCAGACGAACAGACCGGACTGTACGGTAAGTGTTACTGGTTGGATTCACAGGAGTGTGAGCGAGCTTGCTCGTTGATCTTCTGATCGCTCAATACCCGGGTGGCCGTTACGTTTAGCAGACCGCTTGCGGCTTGTGGGTGTTTGATATGATCATCACCTGCTGCCGGCGTATTGACGAGTCTTCAGAGTCCTACACAGAGGTTTCCTGGCTCAAGCGAAACGAAATAGGAGCGCATATGAGATATGTGCGGGACCGAGAATAATACCAGTATGTGATACTGAATTCTATTCTCACGATTTGTATCATCGGACGGTTATATATGATATAGCCGGGTTACCGAATCAAGTGTTGATTCGATACATTGATACACTTGATATTAGTCGGTTATATGCAGTATGACCGGATCATTAAATCAAGTGTTGATTTACTGATTTAATGCATAATTATATATTTGATATATTACTTTGCATTAACTAGTATTGGTTCACTTAAGATGGATTTTCTCACTTGATGTGCACATTGTATATATGATATAGTTTTGTGCACTAGTTTGTATCATGTTTGATGATACATGCAAACTTGGGTGTGTATGATTAAACCATGATTAGGTTAATGGTTAGGGTTTTGATTTACTAATTTATTTATTCTTTTCCTTTATTCTTTTTGGCAAAAGAAAATAAAATGGTGGCTTTTTGTTTTATACTTGAAGCTACATGAAGCTTTGAAAAAGCTTTGACCATTTTGTTTCTTTTCTTAACCTAACCATTCACCTAAACCCTAGTTTATTCTCTACATGAGTTAGCCTCACCCATGGTTGCTAAATGATAAGCATCACTCGAATTTTCTAATTAGAAAATTCATTCTTTTCTATTCTTCTTCATCTTCTTCAAGAGTTGAAGAAAACCTAGCTAGAAAATTCTAAGTGATGAATCCAAGTGAGAAATCAAAATCCAAAGTGGAGCTTGAGTTAGAGTTGATGAATCCTCTACCACTTCCTATTTCTTCATCCTCTACCACTTGCCATGTTGTATAGGGTGTTTTCTTCACAAGTTTCATGACTTAGTGAAGATGGAGCTTGAGTTAGAGTTGCCTCGATGTAGATCATCTTCGGCATCGAAGTCATCGACCTAGCCCGCCCATTTCTCCGATGAAACCGACAATAGAGTCCGGGATTCCGATGATCGCTGTAGAGGGACGTCAACACGGAGCTAGAGAAGTGGAGGACCGGATCTACAAAGGTTGTAGCCCCTTTCACTTAGTACTAAAGCAGTTTAGTAACTTGTTGTTTCGCCTAATTTCTAGTTTACGATCTATATTAGGGTTTCTCGGCACCTAAATTTTTGTATTTGGCATGGTTGATGCCTTGTGGAACCTCTTGAGTGTGCCTATAAACCCTACGGTGGTATCAGAGACTAGCTAGAGCCTTAGGCGAAGTGTAGACGATGTTAGAAATCCGATCGAACCCCAAAACCCTAAAAATGACCCTTCTCTATACATTTTATGGAACTGTGGATTTTTCCCAATTAAAAATAGCCAAAAAATTCAGCAGGCAATTTTAGGAGTTACCATGAAGTCCGTGCTCGTAAGTCGATGAAACTGCCGCGAAACCGCGGCATAAGCATGCCTAATGCGGCGGTTCCGCGGCCATATAGTCGCATCATTCTTTGAAATTTCACAGTAATGTCCTTTTCTCATTCCTGATTCTTCTGGATATTTTTAATTTGTACTCTACAGTGGATTTTTCTGGGTTGTATTGGGGACTCAATGATTCGATCGGAATCTTTAACTTCGTCTATGTGTTTTCCGGATATTTTAGAATATGTTAAAAAGTTCGACCAGATATAAATACCCGATTTTTCCCTTGCCGGGAAATTTCCAAGTGTTGGATTTTTCTGTAGTTTAATGACGTTCTAAGTAGTGCAAGTAACGCGATGGTCCCTCTAGAAGACAACAAACCTTAACTCGATTATGTGAACGTCTTGAACTGCCCTTTGAATCTTAGGGTTTGGGGCAATACGGCGTGCCACATGTGAGGCGTTGGCTTGACCCTTCTACGGCTGGACCGTTGGTACTGTGGCATGAAGTGGATGTTTTTAAAACTTATTTCATGTGTTGAGCTGTTCCGGGAAAACTTGGGTGTTTAATTGTTCGATCGGAAAGTTTAACATTTTCTGTTTATCTGGAATGTGATACAATAATTGGAATCAACAACATTTGGATGTTATAAACATAGCACTTTAGTCTCACTTGATCGGTTGCCACGGAATTTTGATGCGATCAAAAGTCCGTCGCAATCTCGTAGCGTACGCGGATACTCGCCGGTAAACTTAATAGACAGCCTCACCCCATAGCCCCGACCAAGTGACTGTAGGAGAACCCCGTCGCCAAAAGCATCCGTTCGGGTGCTCGCGGCAGCGGTGTTCCGCCTTAGTGCACTTCGTCGATGGTATCGGGGGTGCGGCTATCTACTAAAGTTTGCGACGAGCATTCAATCAGGATGTCGGGAATCTTGTTGAATTGCCCGACTTGATATTGAAAAGAGTTTTCGATAATGAAACTAAAATGCGGGGTTTATAATTGTTAGGCATGCGATGTCTAAGAAATTCATTTGATTAGGCATGCGATGTCTAAGCAGGTTGCGGATTCCAACTGTTGTAGTTTTACACTTTCTTTTCTGCGACCGTAAGTGTAATATGCGATATCGCCGGTTTCGTTGCTATATGTCAACGACAATTGGGATGCGCATATTTACTTACGTTGATGACATGTGATGTTATGTGTTGCTGGATATGTTATATTGGATCGTCGTGTTTGAATAGCCGGGGTTTTTTTATGTGAGATGAGTGTTTTTCATTTTCATTCATGTAAAAAATTGTATGTAATATTCTTTTATTGGGGCACTTCCAGGTTGCGGAAGATGTCACCTTTTGTATATTATTTACTTTTCCGCACTAGGATAGACCCAAGGAGGAGAGCACAAGTAACCGGGTTCTGGGGTCCAGTGGGAGACCATCTCGAGGAGTCGAGTCCGGGTCTCCTAACTCTAGAATTGGTAGGGTTGCTTGCCGCTCTCGTAAGGGTCTAGGGGTATGGGTTTGGCTATTCATCGCGACCATGGAATCCGTGTTTTATACTGGCCCGTATTGAAAACACGGACGTCCTACTATATCCAATATTTCATATGTTTCTTCTGCTGCGATATCTGTGATGTGATCATGTGATGTTCTGTGATAAATACTGTATATAGTATATATGATATATTATATAGGCGTTACTTATGTTTTACACCCGCGCTAGCCCTGCCCTGCTCTGCCGTTACTTACCTAACCTAACGGTGCGCGAGGTGACATCGTGGCGAATGCGGATGGCATAAGTGTACGTCGTATTTATCTGTGATGTTTAGGTAACTTAAATGATGGGACTTCATTAATGAGATTAATGAAATAAAAGAAACCTAAAGATGTTGTAGAATCGAATTTCAAAAATAAAACAGGTAGCTACAGTTCTTGCTTTGCACAGCGGTATATATGATATATCCTGCACCTTATTCGATGAGGAAAGGGCCGACGATCCCTTCACCGGGAGTGACCCCTTTAGCAATAACTGGCAGATGCTACACACTCGGTTTGTCTTTTGATAGCTTCTATAGTTTCTGCTTTGCACAGTGATATATATGATATATCCCACACCTCATTCGACGAGGAAAGGGTCGACGATCCTTTCACCGGGAGTGACCCCTTTAGCAAAACTAGAAAAGCCTCAAAAACACTCCATTTTAAAATCATTTGATTCTACAACGATATCAAGTTCATTACGCAATAGGTTTTCAGAAAAAACTGTCGTAGCCCTCCGTCATTTCAGATAAGTCCTACTTAGTATTCGTGCTACGTTTGTTGGCCTGCGTCAAGGCGTAGTGTGCGGTAGCTAACTAGTATTTATCTGTTTATGCATATGATGCAGATTGGATTAGGGTAGTCGTGCGACTTTGTTGGCCTGCGTCAAGGGTCGTGCGGGTGGGTTTAATTCAATCAAGAAATGACGGGTTGAACTTGACTAGCGGACTATGATTTGTTGGCCTGAGTCAAGGTCATAGGACGCTAGGGGCAAAATATTATCGGGAATTTCAAATGTTGAAATTTGCAATGAGATTGCATACCTTCTATGAGATAGTTGGATCCCGATACCCGCTGCGAGTAAGAGTTACTCCTGGGAGAGTTTTACACATTACAATTAGCCGATCAAGTAGGTGTCTAGAAAGGTGTTAACGAGGTTATGCCTCTGGGAAAACGAGGTTTACATTAATTAGGTTCGTGCGAAAGCACGGGGGACCTCCCTCAAAATACCGACACTGGCCTGGCTGAAAGATTGGCGAACTTGTAGTGTATAATTAATCCCGGCTAGTCTTTCCTTTTAGGGTTTGAAGGAAGATTTGATTAAAACAGTGGGAGCCATCCTGATTAGATAAAATAATAACCAATCTGATCTTGCAAGAGCATACGCTGAGTGTTTTCTTCTCTCTCTCTCCAGGTAGCGACCATATCACGCCTTAATCAAGATAATAATACGGATGTATTAACCGAACCCGCTTGTTATACTGAGCTGGGGAACGTTGGTCCCGCTCCAACTTATACTTGTTATAAGACAGAGCAGGAAATAGGGGAATACCAGAATTCCTATGCCGTCCAAACGAAGAAAGTGCATATGATGCATCTCCTTCGGGTGTGTTAGTTGTAAAGAACTGTTTCTCAGTGTCCTCTACATCCTAGGTATTAGATACCGGATCAGGATCCCGCTAATGTAATCCGTTACATGGGCTACAGAAAGGTAGAGAACTGAGAACGGGTGATAAGTTTCATGAGACAGAAAACGGTGCAAGTGTTGCAGCCAAGTCTGTTGGTCACTGTCACCCTGTATTTCCAAATACATTGATTCTGAACGAATGCTATTAGATACCGAACCTGATATACAAAATCATATCAATCTCTTTGTTTTATAAAGAAAGGATATAATTTTGTATTGTTGGATTATGTTTTGAACATTTCCTATATCAAAAGTTGATCGGTTCAGGCACGTTATCTAAAAGTATTGATGTTCTAAATCAAACTACAGTTCTTAATATACAGAACACACACAAGAGGAAGAGTTCAGAAATGAACGGATCCTTCTTGAGGTATTGTAGACTAGGTCATATCAATGCGACCCGACTAGCTGAAGTTACATTTAGATGTATATTTAAATTAGTTTGAATTTACATCTTGTGAAACTTGCCGGTCATGTCACAAAGATAAGATGACCACAACTCTGTTTATTGGAAACAGAGAAAGAGTTAGTAAACTCTTGGGATTGATACATGTTGATGTATGTAAGGTCCCCCGTCTACACATGCCAGGACCGGTTCTTTGTACTTCATTACATTCTCTGATGATCTCTCAAGATTCAGTCATATGTTCCTGTTGAAACACAAGTCCGAACCTTTTGAGATATTCACAGAATATAAGTTAGAAGTAGAGAACCAATACAGGTTTAAGTATTATGTCCTTTCATGAGATCAAGGAGGAGAATACTTGTGCATAGAATTTCTGGACTATTCTAAAGGAGAATGAGATTCTCTCTCAGCATTACTCCTCCGTATACACCATAGCACGATGGTATATCGGGGCGGAGCAATTGCACCCTATTCGATATGGTGCGCTTTATGATGAGTACTACTGAGTTACCTATTTCCTTTTGGGGGTTATACACTTGAGAAGCTGCATACCTATTGAAATTAGGTTCGAATCAGATCACAGCCTACCACTCCATATAAGATATGGTATGGGAAGAGCCCATGTCTTAAGCTAGTTAAGATTTGGGGTTGACCGGCCTATGTCTAAAAGCAAGATCCGGACAAGCTCGAGGCAAGGTCTGTAATGTAGAACTGGAAAGGTTCCAGCTATACAAACTACAGCAAATGATTTGATAAAACCAAAGGATTCAATAGCTACCAACGAACCTCAGCCTCTCCGCCGATCTAGTAGGGTTCCTCACCCACCTGAGAGATACTTCGGTTTCTCTATGACAGTGGGAGCGAGGATTGCATCATGAGATGATGACCCAACTAGTTTCGAGCTGGCCATCAGGAGTAAGACTCTAAAAGAATGGCTGGATGCTTAGTGATCTGAAATGGAATCCTTATACACCAATAAAGTATGGACTTTGGTTGCTTTATCTGAAGGGTTAAATCCCCATCAGGAGCAAGTATATCTTGAGAAGATTACTTGGTGTACATGGAAAGGTTGAGACTTTCAAAGCTAGACTTGTTAAAAGTTTGCATCGTAGACCGGTTGTGGCTAATAATGAAACCTTTTCTGGGGTCTATGCTTGAGTCCATCCAGATCCTACTTGCTACGGCTACATACCATGACTACGATATCTGGTGGTTGGGTGTCATGACAGCTTTTCTAAATAATGTTTTAGAAGAGGGCATTTATAAGTACACAGCCAGAGGGCTTCGTAGACAGTGGGAGCAGCGGAAATGTGCACAAGTTGCTTTATAGGATAAAGCAGGCATCGCGGAGTTGGAACGTTTGTTTTGATGTGGTAGTCAAAGAGTTTGACTTCATCAAAATGGTAGATGAACCTTGTATATACAAAAAGGTAGTACGGAGTATGGTGGTGATCCTCGTAGAGTACGTGGATGACATACTCTTGATAGGGAAGGAGTTTCCTATGCTACGCTCAGTCAATCTCCGCTTATCACAAGGATTATCCATATAGGATCAATGTGATACCTACTAAATCCTATGTTTTGGATCTATGAGATAGATCTAATTGGATGTTAGGATACTCACTAGATGTAGTGAAATGGTATCAATTGATCCTGGGGACAATCACAGGAAGGGTTCCAGGGTGATAAGGATGACTGAATGTCAGTCACAGGCATTGTCTTTACCCTCAGTAGAGGGAAGGTATCTTAGAAGAGTTCCAAGCTAGATACCGTGGCATACTAGACGATAAAGGCAAGATACATCGTTACCAAAGATACAACCAAAGAGGAAGGCTGGGTGTATAATAGTTCATGAGATGAACTTAGTTCCTCCCATTGTGTGACAATGGAGTTGTGGCTTAGGCTCAGGAACCCTGGTCCCATCAGTGACCCAGACATATTCTGAGGTTGCATTACCTGATCATGGAGATGGTTGATCTCCAAGGAGATCGAGGTTAGGAGAGTAGACTCAGAGGACAACACAGCGGATCCACTCACAAAGGCCTTTTCCTAGAGAGAGACTTTTATGGGATGGTTGAGTATGAGATACTACAACCACTGCTATCAGATGGCCCGAGTGCAAGTGGGAGATTGTTAGTTATATGTATGCCCTAGAGGCCATTACTATACATGGGATGTATATTGTAGTGGATGCTTGGACATATATAGGGAGGACTTTCTTGCTCGACATGATAGTATGCTATCTGGTTGCTCTCTACCTTAACGTGTACACTGATTGTCTCTCTGTTACATGTTGGTAAAGCCCTTAGGATGTGTACTTGACTACCTGGACTATGATGCGGATCATACTAGTGGGGACATGGTAGTCCATAAGTACATCCTTCAAGGTCCCTAGTCGTGGGTGTATCGAGACGGGGCATCGATATACCAGAGTAGACTAGCGTATACCTTCTCGACCCATACAGATGGGCGATGGATGATCCCATATCCATTCGTGTTTGACATCAGAGATGATATACGGGTGCTCAGTGGAGACTGGTACACCGGACGGACTCGCCGAGAACTCCCAGATGGTATTATACCTTACGTCAGATAGCAGTTCTCTGGTGACACTGGTACAGAGTAGTCTGTTGACCCGAGATCATCATAGAGTCTTGTGTGATTCCCACTGTGCTTTGATTTCCACCATACCACGTCCAAGAGGGCGTGCAAAACGGTGGTTTTTGGGTACAGTCCCGAATCACATGGAGGCAATGAGCGATAGGAGGGGATTCGTCTCTCCCGGTATAGGGAGTTGATGTTGCACTGTGTTCGATTGGCTATTGTTAGTGTATATGCCCTAGAGGCCATTACTGTATCATACTAGTTTGTATATTACTTAATGGAAGCTTGGGATATTCACCTTGTATATACAATCTTGCTCAAAATAGTAGTATGCTACTTGGTTTGTTTCTACTTCAATGTGTACATGTGTTTATTTTAGTATATCGCCTATACACATTAGTGGAGCCCTTAGGATCTTTGCTTGATTACCAGCGTTGTGATGGCAGTCACACTAGTGGGGCTGGGTAATCTATAAGCACATCCTTATGCAGGTCCCTGATCGCAGGACTATCGAGACAGGGCATCGATACTCCGGAGTAGACTAGCGCATGCGCTTCTCATCCCAGTGTGGGAGACGGTCTGTCCCACAGCCGTCGGTACGTCGTACTTGAGAGAGTATGCGGGTGCTCGTTGGGTTACAAGTACACTGGACAGGACTCATCGGGAACTGACTAGTTGGTATTATGCCTATCGTCAGTTATCAGTTCCCAGGTGACATGAGTACAGCTTAGTCCGCTGACTTGACACTGTCACTTCGCCTCGAGTGTGTTCCCACTGTACTTTGATTACTACCCTACCACGGCTCAAAGGAGTCGTGCAAACTGGTGGTAGTTGGGTGCAGTCCCGAAGCACTTGGAGGCAGTGACGGTTAGACAGGATTCGTCTCTCCCGGTATTGGGGGTTGACATCGCGCTGTGTCTAGGAGAGCCATTACACGAGTAGTCCCTGGCCAGGGCAAACGAGATATACTGGTAGGCTTCCAGTGTTATCTCAGGGTGTTTTGGGCTTCACTCCGACACGACTTGTACCGCTATTGGGGGACTGACGTTTACCGCCCCCGAGGCCCACCATGCGATGTATCAGACGAACAGACCGGACTGTACGGAGAATGTCACATTCAGGCTCAGTAGGAGTTCAGATGGGTTTCGCCTCGTCAGTCTTCTTGTCGGCATCTACCTGGGGACCGTTACGCACAGCTAGTGCCGCTTGCGGTCTGTGGTTAAACCCACTGCCAGCATAGTGTCGAGTCTTTAGAGTCCCACACAGAAAGCTATTCGCCTTTAGGCAAAAGAGTAGAGGTCGCATGGTTTTGCGACAGGTCGCATGGTTTTGCGACAGGGTTCGGTCACATCCGTGCACTTATGCACGTACAGTGTCCGGACAGTTATCACTAGCGGGCTTTGGTTTAAGCCAGATCCTAGTGTACGTTTTGGGATTGGATTTATCCAGTATGCATTCGTGTTCCTCGGAACACGGATGCGGGTGTGTATGCACAGTTGACGGAGAGACAGAGGCAGAGGATTCTCATTGGGGTTGTTGACCGTTGACAGTTGACTATTGACTTTTTGCTCAACCCTAATGAGAATATGATATGTGATTAACAATAATATTAATTAAGTATTGTGGTGACATGGTTGTTGAGGGGTTGACTTTGTTGACTTGTTCACTTTGTTGACCGGTTGACTAGGTTGGACTAGTTGACCATCATGATGACAATGGCTATCATTTCATGGCAAAGTCTTTTTACTTGCTTGTTTCTTTTGTGAGAAATGAGTGCATGAAATGATTTAGCCATTTTGACTTGAACCATTTTACACAATACTTGATTATTATTTTTGTGATGATGGTTTTGGATTATGAGAGCAAAGAGAGAAAAGTCTTCTCTCATTCTTTCATGCTCATTCTCTCTCTTGTTCTTGAGCTCTCATCTCCTCCTCTTGCTCTCCCTCTCTTGATTCTATGGTTCACTTGTCTCATGAGTTGAGAACCAAGAACCATAGATAAAATCCCATACAAACTCTTCTCTACTCACTCTAGTTCACAAGGTTTAGCAAACCGAGTGAACTAGTTTCTTCAAAGTTCGAAGAAGGAGCCAAAGGTTGAAGCTTTCAGGTGGATCTATCTTCGACGCAAGGAGACGACGGGGAGAAGCCGAATCGGACGACTATCGAAGCTTGAAGACGAAGGAGTTCAAGAAAGGTATAGCCCCCTAACCGAGTAGGTAAACTCTTGTTAGGTTGTTAGTTAGATGTTTAACAAAGATCCGGGTTTTAAGTCCATGTTACCACCTCTAAGAAAATCGTTTTTCGTCAAATTCCGCATGCCCGAAAGTACCGGGAGAGGTAGCATGGACTTACAGTGGTATCAGAGCCTAGTTAAACTCTATCTAACATGTTAGCAAAGTAGCTAGAAGATCGATCAAAGAAAAAGTCGCAAAATGAACCCGATATAATAAGTTTCTGCCGATTTTTTTTCTGTTCAAAAATTGATAAATTTTATCTTAAAAATCGGCTCAGGCTTTTGTGTGATCACCCACCAAATTTGGTCCAACGATCGAGTCAAAGCGCCGCGGAAACGCGGCGGGATCACGCTCCCGCCGCGGATTCGCGGCCGAGTTGACTCGGCCGAGGTCCAAGTTTGGTGCAGTGTTTTTCTGGGGTTATTTTGGGATTTTTGGAATATATATTTTCTGCCCAGATTTTCCAGAACGAAAATTTTATTTTTGGGGTCCTGAAAATCCGTATTTTTTATCGAACTTCAAAAAGACTTTAGCTGACCGGTTTTTCTATGATGTGTTATTTGTATTGAACGTCTGCTAATCGCTATATGTCGATTAGTGGGGGTTATACAAATCTGTGATCTGTAATGTTATTGGAATGTGTATATGAATTCATTGGATTGTCGCGGGTGAATAGCCGGGGGTTGTGAGACGAGAGTTTTCTTTTCTTTCAATTCATGTAAATTTGTAAATTGATATAATAATTATTTGTATGGCCGCACAACCGGGTCAGGGTTGTAGCCGTCATTGTATAATTTCTTTTTATCGTTTTTGCTCCTAGGATAGACCCATGGAGGGGGTGCACAAACTACCGGGTATGCCGAAGTGCCGAGTGACCTACTCACGGAGTTGAAGGAGGTTGCTTCGCTTCGGGTACTTGGCGGGTAGTTTGCCGCACCCGTAGGGGTCTTGGATGGGGTATTGGCTATTCACCGCGACCGTGTAATGTGCTTTTCGTTACAGGCTCGTACGAATTGCGGATTCCTAGTATACCCAATGTGTTCATCTGTGATCTGAAATGGCTATCATTGCAGTATATCTACATATGATATTATTTAGGCGTTGCTTATGTTTTACAGCCGCGCCAGCCCAGCCCCCGCTCTGTCGTTAGTTAAGTAACCTAACGGGTAATGACGGGGCCCCGTGGCGAATGCGAATGGCATAAGCGTACGTCATATTTTGGTTGTTTTCTGCAATGGTAGGATTAAATGATGGGACGCATTAAAAGAACTAATGCAAGAATATCTTGCATTAAAAGAACTAATGCAAGAAAATAAACCAAGTTAAAGTCGTTGGAACACTTTCAAAAAACCACTCGGTTCTTTTCAAAACAAACTTTTAAAATGCGGAGTTTGAGCCACTCCTTTTAAAAGCTATCTCGTTCCATCGATTATATCAAGTTCTCTACGTTCACGGTTTCGCCAAAACCATTCGTAGCCCTCCGTCGTTTCACATGAATAGTCAATAGTATTCAAGCTATGTTTGTTGGCCAAAGTCAAGGCATAGTGATTGGTAGCTATTGGGTATTCATGTGCAGCATAGATAGATGCGTTGGTTTGGAACAGTCGTACTGCCTTGTTGGCCAAAGTCAAGGGTAGGTACGGGTGGATTCAAATTAACCTGGAGAACGACGGGTAGAACTTGACATGTGACTCATGATTTGTTGGCCAAAGTCAAGGTCATAAGAGCATGGGGCAAAAATCCACATCGGGAGTTTCAAAAGAACTGAAACTTGCTAGTGTTGCATACCATTTGGAGTGTGATGATTCTGGTAGGATTCCTTCAGTTTCGTCACGCGATGATATTTGGATCCCGATCCTACTGTGAGTATATGCTACTCCTCAGGAAATTTCTCACTAAACGATCAATGCTATAAACCTAGTAGGTGTCTAGAAAGGTGTTAGCGGGGCTATGCCCCCAGGGAAAAGAGGTTATTTAATTAAGGAACTTCGCGAAAGCGTTGGAAAACCTCCCTCGAAGTACCGACACTGGCCTGGCTGAACGGTTAAGCAAGAATTGTGCGGTAGGATTGATCCCGACTAATTCTTCCTTTATGGTTTGAGGAGGGATTCGAGAAACAGTGGGAGCCATCCTGTTTAGACAAACTAAAAACCACTCTAAACTTGCAAGAGCATCATGCTGAGTGTTTCTTCTCTCTCTCCTAATTGCAGCGACCAATCGACATGACTGGACTTAAGTTACTTCTAGATAAAAACATACTGACAGGGCCAAACTACAAAGATTGACTCAGGAATGTCAAGATGGCAATCACTTACGACAAGCTGGGGTATCTTCTTACCACCAAAGCTCCCCCTGTCCCTGGTCCCACTTCCAGCGTCGCGGATAAGGAAATCCGTAAGACTTGGGAGATTGATAGCGCGAAGGCCAAATGCCTCGTACTTGCCTCTATGGACAATGAACATCAGAGGAGGCACGAGAATATGGACTTGGAATCCATATTTCTTCATACAAAAGAACTGTATGGAGAGCAATCTCGTATCGCAAGATACGAAGCGTCGAAAAAGTTATTTTCGGCAAGGATGGTCGTCAGATCATCAGTAGCAGAACACGTGCTTAAAATGATCAGCTACATTGAGGAGCTCGCGGACCTAGGGACCACATTGGAGAGTGAGCTCTATACGGACATAGTTCTCCAGTCCCTTCCTTCCACTTACGCCCAGTTTATACTGAACTTCAACTTACAAGAAAAAGAAGTTGAACTTTCAGAGCTCCTTAACATGCTGAGGAGCGCAGAGGGCACCCTACAGAAAGGTAAGGAAACATCCACTTTGTTTGTAGGAGGATCATCTTCTTCTAGGTCCAAGGCGAAAGCCAAGGGAAAGAAGAAGAAAGCCCCCGCCAAACCAAGAGGCGGTGTTAGTAAAGTGGATACGAAGGGAAAAGCAAAAGCAACAAAGAAAGCGGGGAAGCTTGTGGATAAGGAAGAATGCTTCTATTGTCATAAGAAAGGACACTGGAAGAATGATTGCAGGGCCTGGAAGGCCAGAACACAGGAATTGAAGCAGGTTACAGCTTCAGCTTCAGGTGTGTATGTTATTGAAAACTGTCTTTCAATAAACTCTACTTCCTGGGTATTGGATACCGGATCAGGATCTCATATCTGTAATTCATTGCAGGTGTTGAGAAACCGTAGTATTTTGAAAGCAGGTGACATGACCCTCAGAGTTGCGAACGGAGCTAGCATGGATGCTAAAGCCGTGGGGGACTATCACCGGGGAATGTCAAATGGACATGTTTTGGTTTTGCGTAATTGCTTTTTTGTACCCAACGCAACTTGTAATATCATTTCTGTATCTTTAGTTTCTAAAGAAGGTTATGAATTTGCGTTTGTAAGCAATGTTGTAAACATTCACCTTAATCAAGTTCTGATTGGGTCAGGTACATTGAGCAATGGTATATACGTATTAAACCAACCACAGATTTTCAATGTCCAGAATACACACAAAAGAAAGTCTCCGGAAGTAAATCAGACTTTCTTATGGCATTGTAGACTGGGTCACATCAATGAGAGAAGGTTGACGAAGTTACATACAGAAGGATATTTGAATCCGTTCGAATATCAATCGTATGCCACTTGTCAATCCTGTCTCAAAGGAAAGATGACAAAGTCTCCGTTCACTGGACACGGAGTAAGAGCGAGCGAGCTCTTGGGACTCGTACACAGCGACGTGTGCGGTCCAATGTCTACACATGCGCGAAGCGGTTATTCTTACTTCATCACTTTTACGGATGACTTTTCAAGGTACGGTTATGTCTTCTTAATGAAACATAAGTCCGAAGCCTTTGGAAAATTCCAGGATTATAAGAATGAAGTAGAAAAACAAACCGGCAAAAGTATCAAGATCCTAAGATCGGATCGAGGTGGTGAATACTTAAGTGCCGAATTCCTGGACTACTTAAAAGAGAATGGAATTCTCTCTCAGCTTACTCCTCCATACACTCCGCAACATAACGGTGTATCGGAGAGACGGAACCGCACCCTATTGGATATGGTACGGTCCATGATGAGTAACGCTGAATTACCGCGATCATTCTGGAGGTATGCGCTAGAATCAGCTGCGTACCTTTTAAACCGAGTTCCCATTAAGACTGTGCCTACCACACCATATGAGATGTGGTGTGGGAAGAGGCCCCATCTTAATCACATTAAGACATGGGGAAGTCCAGCTTTTGTCAAAAAGCAGCATGCGGACAAGCTCGAGGCACGCTCAGTACAGTGCAAGTTCGTGGGATATCCAAAGAACTCCAAGGGATATTTCTTCTACTGCGAAGAGGAACAAAAAGTTCTTGTTTCTCGTCATGCCTACTTCTTGGAAACTGAGTTTTTAGAAACCCAGATAAGTGGGAGCACAGTAGAACTGGAAGAAATTCCAGAACCTCGAGCTATTACTGAAAACTTAGTGGAACCAGAGGGTTCAAAAGAACAGGACATTCCTACGCCGCTCCGCAGGAGTAGTAGGCAGTCTCATCCGCCCGAGAGATACTACGGTTTTCTCATAGACGGGGATAGAGAGGATTGCATCATAGATTATGATGAGCCTACTAGCTTCCAGCAGGCCGTTCAGAGCGTTGACTCAGTAAAATGGCTGGATGCAATGCGGACCGAAATGGAGTCCATGTACACCAACAAAGTATGGACGTTGGACATTGCTCCAGACGGGGTAAAACCCGTAGGATGCAAGTGGATCTTCAAAAGGAAGATTGGTGTAGATGGACAGGTTGAGACCTATAAAGCTAGACTTGTGGCAAAGGGTTTTTGTCAAAGACCTGGTTTGGACTATGACGAAACCTTTTCTCCAGTGGCTATGCTAAAATCCATTCGGATCCTTCTTGCCATTGCTGCCTTCCACGATTATGAGATCTGGCAGATGGACGTAAAGACCGCTTTTCTAAATGGAAATTTAGAGGAGTGTGTCTATATGGACCAACCAGAGGGTTTCATTCAGAGTGGGAGCAGCGGAAAGGTGTGCAAGTTGCTTAAGTCCATCTATGGACTAAAGCAGGCATCGCGGAGTTGGAACATCTGTTTTGATGAGACGGTCAAGGAATTTGGATTTATCAAAAATCCAGATGAACCATGCATCTACCGTAGATTTGTAGCGAGAACTGTAGTATTCCTCGTTTTATACGTGGATGACATTCTCTTAATAGGAAATGACATTCCTATGCTACAATCTGTCAAGGGGTTCTTGTCACACAGGTTCTCCATGAAAGACCTGGGTGATGCCTCATACATCCTGGGGATCCGAATCCATCGTGATAGATCTAAGAGGATATTAGGACTTTCACAGTCCAGGTACATCGACACCATACTGAAGAGATTCAGTATGGAAGATTCCAAGCGCGGTAACCTACCGGCTTGTCACGGGATCACCCTCTCTAAAGAGATGTCTCCCAAGACTGATTTGGAGAGGGATCGCATGTCTATTATACCCTACGCTTCTGCGGTAGGCTCTATAATGTATGCGATGTTGTGTACCAGACCGAATGTAGCTTATGCACTGAGTGTGGTAAGCCGGTATCAGTCAAACCCTGGGGAGAAACACTGGATAGCGGTAAAGAACATTCTCAAGTACCTGAGAAGGACTAAGGAGATGTTCTTGGTGTATGGCGGAAAAGACCTCCAGATCGAGGCCTTTGCTGACTCCAGCTTCCAGAGTGACAAGGATGATTCCAAGTCTATGTCGGGTTTTGTCTTTACCCTCAATGGAGGGGCGGTGTGTTGGAAGAGTTCCAAACAGGAAACCGTTGCAGACTCGACGATGGAAGCGGAATACATCGCTGCATCTGATGCCGCAAAAGAAGCTGTCTGGATGAGGAAGTTCTTGAAGGAGCTTCAGGTGGTTCCGTCCATTGTTGATCCAATACCTCTGTATTGCGACAACAACGGGTCTATAGCTTTAGCGAAGGAACCCAGGTCCCATCAGAGATCCAGACACATCTTGAGACGGTATCACCTGATCAGGGAGATCGTGGATCGCCAGGAGATCGAGGTTCGGAGAGTCGCTTCTGCAGATCCATTCACCAAGGCCTTGCCCCAGACTCAGTTCGAGCGGCTGATCGAGATGATAGGTCTTCGATACGCCAGTACATGGCCTTAATGCAAGTGGGAGATTGTTAGTGTATATGCCCTAGAGGCCATTACTGTATCATACTAGTTTGTATATTACTTAATGGAAGCTTGGGATATTCACCTTGTATATAAAATCTTGCTCAAAATAGTAGTATGCTACTTGGTTTGTTTCTACTTCAATGTGTACATGTGTTTATTTTAGTATATCGCCTATACACATTAGTGGAGCCCTTAGGATCTTTGCTTGATTACCAGCGTTGTGATGGCAGTCACACTAGTGGGGCTGGGTAATCTATAAGCACATCCTTATGCAGGTCCCTGGTCGCAGGACTATCGAGACAGGGCATCGATACTCCGGAGTAGACTAGCGCATGCGCTTCTCATCCCAGTGTGGGAGACGGTCTGTCCCACAGCCGTCGGTACATCGTACTTGAGAGAGTATGCGGGTGCTCGTTGGGTTACGAGTACACTGGACAGGACTCGTCGGGAACTGACTAGTTGGTATTATGCCTATCGTCAGTTATCAGTTCCCAGGTGACATGAGTACAGCTTAGTCCGCTGACTTGACACTGTCACGTCGCCTCGAGTGTGTTCCCACTGTACTTTGATTACTACCCTACCACGGCTCAAAGGAGTCGTGCAAACAGGTGGTAGTTGGGTGCAGTCCCGAAGCACTTGGAGGCAGTGACGGTTAGACAGGATTCGTCTCTCCCGGTATTGGGGGTTAACATTGCGCTGTGTCTAGGAGAGCCATTACACGAGTAGTCCCTGGCCAGGGCAAACGAGATATACTGGTAGGCTTCCAGTGTTATCTCAGGGTGTTTTGGGCTTCACTCCGACACGACTTGTACCGCTATTGGGGGACTGACGTTTACCGCCCCCTAGGCCCGCCATGCGATGTATCAGATGAACAGACCGGACTGTACGGAGAATGTCACATTCAGGCTCAGTAGGAGTTCAGATGGGTTTCGCCTCGTCAGTCTTCTTGTCGGCATCTACCTGGGGACCGTTACGCACAGCTAGTGCCGCTTGCGGTCTGTGGTTAAACCCACTGCCAGCGTAGTGTCGAGTCTTTAGAGTCCCACACAGAAAGCCATTCGCCTTTAGGCAAAAGAGTAGAGGTCGCATGGTTTTGCGACAGGTCGCATGGTTTTGCGACAGGGTTCGGTCACATCCGTGCACTTATGCACGTACAGTGTCCGGACAGTTATCACTAGAGGGCTTTGGTTTAAGCCAGATCCTAGTGTACGTTTTGGGATTGGATTTATCCAGTATGCATTCGTGTTCCTCGGAACGCGGATGCGGGTGTGTATGCACAGTTGACGGAGAGACAGAGGCAGAGGATTCTCATTGGGCTTGTTGACCGTTGACAGTTGACTATTGACTTTTTGCTCAACCCTAATGAGAATATGATATGTGATTAACAATAATATTAATTAAGTATTGTGGTGACATGGTTGTTGAGGGGTTGACTTTGTTGACTTGTTCACTTTGTTGACCGGTTGACTAGGTTGGACTAGTTGACCATCATGATGACAATGGCTATCATTTCATGGCAAAGACTTTTTACTTGCTTGTTTCTTTTGTGAGAAATGAGTGCATGAAATGATTTAGCCATTTTGACTTGAACAATTTTACACAATACTTGATTATTATTTTTGTGATGATGGTTTTGGATTATGAGAGCAAAGAGAGAAAAGTCTTCTCTCATTCTTTCATGCTCATTCTCTCTCTTGTTCTTGAGCTCTCATCTCCTCCTCTTGCTCTCCCTCTCTTGATTCTATGGTTCACTTGTCTCATGAGTTGAGAACCAAGAACCACAGATAATATCCCATACAAACTCTTCTCTACTCACTCTAGTTCATAAGGTTTAGCAAACCGAGTGAACTAGTTTCTTCAAAGTTCGAAGAAGGAGCCAAAGGTTGAAGCTTTCAGGTGGATCTATCTTCGGCGCAAGGAGACGACGGGGAGAAGCCGATTCGGACGACCATCGAAGCTTGAAGACGAAGGAGTTCAAGAAAGGTATAGCCACCTAACCGAGTAGGTAAACTCTTGTTAGGTTGTTAGTTAGATGTTTAACAAAGATCCGGGTTTTAAGTCCATGTTACCACCTCTAAGAAAATCGTTTTTCGTCAAATTCCGCATGCCCGAAAGTACCGGGAGAGGTAGCATGGACTTACAGCTATAACCGGAAATCCCTGGCCAGGGTTGCTGAGATTTACTGGTAAGAGTTACCAGTAGTTTCTCGAACTGTTATAGGCCTCATATCGACACGACTTATCGAGCTATTGGGGTCTGACGTTTACCACCCCTAGGCAAGATATGCGACATATCAGACGAACAGACCGGACTGTACGGTAAGTTTTACTGGTTGGATTCACAGGAGTGTGAGCGGGCTTGCTCGTTGATCTTCTGATCGCTCAATATCCGGGTGGCCGTTACGTTTAGCAGACCGCTTGCGGCTTGTGGGTGTTTGATATGATCATCACCTGCTGCCGGCGTATTGACGAGTCTTCAGAATCCTACACAGAGGTTTCCTGGCTCAAGCGAAACGAAATTGGAGCGCATATGAGATATGTGCGGGACCAATAATAATACCAGTATGTGATACTGAATTCTATTCTCGCGATTTGTATCATCGGACGGTTATATGTGATATAGCCGGGTTACTGAATCAAGTGTTGATTTGATACATTGATACACTTGATATTAGTCGGTTATATGCAGTATGACCGGATCATTAAATCAAGTGTTGATTTAATGATTTAATGCATAATTATATATTTGATATATTACTTTGCATTAACTAGTATTGGTTCACTTAATATGGATTTTCTCACTTGATGTGCACATTGTATATATGATATAGTTTTGTGCACTAGTTTGTATCATGTTTGATGATACATGCAAACTTGGGTGTGTATGATTAAACCATGATTAGGTTAATGGTTAGGGTTTTGATTTACTAATTTATTTATTCTTTTCTTTTATTCTTTTTGGCAAAAGAAAATAAAATGGTGGCTTTTTGTTTTATACTTGAAGCTTCATGAAGCTTTGAAAAAGCTTTGACCATTTTGTTTCTTTTCTTAACCTAACCATTCACCTAAACCCTAGTTTATTCTCTACATGAGTTAGCCTCACCCATGGTTGCTAAATGATAAGCATCACTTGAATTTTCTAATTAGAAAATTCATTCTTTTCTATTCTTCTTCATCTTCTTCAAGAGTTGAAGAAAACCTAGCTAGAAAATTCTAAGTGATGAATCCAAGTGAGAAATCAAAATCCAAAGTGAACCCACTTCCTATTTCTTCATCCTCTACCACTTGCCATGTTGTATAGGGTGTTTTCTTCACAAGTTTCATGACTTAGTGAAGATGGAGCTTGAGTTAGAGTTGCCTCGACGTAGATCATCTTCGGCATCGAAGTCATCGACCTAGCCCACCCATTTCTCCGATGAAACCGACAATAGAGTCCAGGATTCCGATGATCGCAGCAGAGGGACGTCAACACGAAGCTAGAGAAGTGGAGGACCGGATCTACAAAGGTTGTAGCCCCTTTCACTTAGTACTAAAGCAGTTTAGTAGCTTGTTGTTTTGCCTAATTTCTAGTTAACGATCTATATTAGGGTTTCTCGGCTCCTAAATTTTTGAATTTGGCATGGTTGATGCCTTGTGGAACCTCTTGAGTGTGCCTAGGAACCCTACAGTCAGGCATCGCGACACGAAGTCTGTGACGTCCCTCTTCATTCCGTCCCACCAATAAACTTCTCTCAGATCGTGGTACATCTTGGTGGAACCTGGATGAATGCTATAAATCGATCTATGCGCCTCCTGAAGAATCTCACGCCGTAGTCCCTCAGAATCTGGTACGCACAATCGAGTCCCAAATCGCAGTACCCCCTGATCATCGATCACGAACTCGGAATCTCTGCCCTACCTAATCTGCTCCATAATCTCTGAAAGACGGTCATCACTGGGCTGCGCCTCTCGAATACGGTCAAGCAACTGCGGATGTGCATGAATATGCGCAAGATGTCCCCTGGTCGGAGTGAACTCGAACTCCACTCGGCTGTCGCATAGAATCTGCCAATCTGCTGATGACTGCCTCTGCACGGTGCTCAAACAAGATAAACTACCTCCGGGCCTCCGACTCAAAGCATCTGCCACCATGTTCGCCTTGCCCGGATAGTAAATGATTTCGTAATCATAGTCTTTCACAAGCTCCATCCAACGGCGCTGTCTCAGATTCAGGTCTTGCTGCTGAAATATGTACTTCAAGCTCTTGTGGTCCGTGAATATCTGGCACGACTCTCCGTATAGGTAATGTCTCCAGATCTTGAGTGCAAATACCACTGCAGCCATCTCTAAATCGTGTGTAGGATAGTTCTGTTCATGTGTCTTCAGCTGCCGAGAAGCATACGCGATAACCCTGTTGTGCTGCATCAACACGCAACCTAGTCCCACTCGAGAAGCGTCGCAATAAACCATGAATCCGCCCGATCCTGAAGGCAATGACAACACTGGTGCAGTAGTCAGACAAGTCTTCAACTGCTGGAAGCTATGCTCACACGCCTTGGTCCAATCAAAAGGAACTCCCTTCCGGGTCAACCCGGTCAACGGTGCAGCGATACGGGAGAAGTCCTAAATAAATCGTCGATAATAGCCATCCAGGCCTAGGAAGCTGCGGATCTCTGTAACTGATGGTGGTCTGGGCCAATGCTGAACGGCCTCGATCTTCTTCGGGTCCACACATATGCCATCTCTCGTAATCACGTGACCCAAGAAATCAACGTTGTCAAGCCAAAACGCGCACTTGGAAAATTTCGTGAACAACTGGTGCTCCCTCAAAGTCTGCAATGTGATCCGCAGGCGCTGCTCGTGCTCCTCTCGGCTCCGGGAAACACCAAAATGTCATCAATAAACACGATGATGAACAGATCTAGATACGGCCTAAAAATGCGGTTCATCAAATCCATAAACGCGGCTGGTGCATTGGTGAGTTCGAACGACATCACCAAAAACTTATAGTGCCCGTAACGTGTGCAAAAAGCCGTCCTCGGAATATCCTCCTGCCGCACCCGCAACTGATGGTAACCCGATCGCAAGTCAATCCTCGAAAAGTATCCTGCACCCTGAAGCTGGTCGAACAAATTATCGATACGTGGTAAGGGATATTTGTTCTGTACGGTAACCCTGTTCAGCTGGCGGTAATCAATGCACAAGCGCAAACTGTCGTCCTTCTTCTTGACGAACAGGACAGGAGCACCCCACGGAGATACACAAGATCGAATAAGCCCTTTATCTAACAAATCCTGCAACTGATCTTTCAGCTCTCTAAGCTCCGCCGGGGCCATCCGATAAGGCGATATGGAAATAGGCCCCATGCCGGGGATCAAATCGATGCAGAACTCAACATCGCGCTCAGGCGGTAGCCCAGGCAGCTCGTCAGGGAAGACATTAGGAAACTCACACACAATCGGGACCTGGTCCAACGGGTCCTCTGCAGCTCTAGTATCACAAGCATAAGATAAGAATCCCTGACATCCCTTCCGTAAGAGCTGACCGATGCGAAGAGACGAAATCAAGCTGGGAAGGGTGACGTTGCGGTCTCCCTGAATAACAAGGACTGGCTCCCTGGAAAGCTAAATCTGACTGCCTTCTCATGGCAGTCCACAGGTGCATAACAAGTGTCTAGCCAGTCCATGCCCAGAAGCACATCAAAGTCCAAAATATCAAGGAGAATCAAATCAACCGATGAATCCCTCTCCCCGATATGAACGGAACACAATCAAAACACAAAACGAGCGACAAGCGACTCGCCTACCGGAGTAATAACAACAAGCGGCTGATCTAACGACGATGACTCGCGGCCCAACATCGGTGCAAAGTGTGTAGATACATACGAATGTGTGGAACCTGGGTCGAATAATGCCCGTGCATCGAAAGAACATACTGACAAGGTACCTGTCACAACGGCATTGGATGCCTGCGCATCCTGCAGAGTCAAAACGAACACTCGGGCCATTCCCCCACCAATAGCTGGCTGTCCTCCGCCTCGGCCTCTGCCTCCTCGTCCTCTCTGAACAGGACCGCCGCGTCCACGGCCTCTGGGGGCGTCTAACTGGTATGGAGCATCACCGGGGGTAGGAAGTAGAGCTCTCTGAGGAGGTGGTGAAGGTGGTAAAGTCATGTGTGGAATTGTCACCGCTTCCTGTCGTCTCAGCATACAGTCTCTGATACGATGGTATAGACTCCCGCACCTAAAACATCCTGGCGACGTCTGCTGGCCCTGCGGATAAGAACCAAATAACTGACCCCGTCTGACTCTTCTGCCGCCGCCATCTCTCGGAAAGAATCTGTCATGACGTCTCTCCATCTGCCTCTGAGCTGGCATATCGGTACGAATCCTCTTCGGCCCAGAAATGACCGAAGTCCCTAAAATGCGTGCCTCCATGCGTAAAGCCGTGTCCATAACAGCTACATAAGTGTCAAAATGTTGGGCGCCGATGGCAAGAAATAACTGGGTATCAAGTCCCTGCATAAACCTCTTTATCCTCTTCTCTTCAGTGTCCACCAAGTACGGAGCATATCTGGACAATTGCGTAAACTGGATATCATACTCGGACACTGTCATCCCTGGAGTCTTGCGTAAAACCTCAAAACTACGAGCTCGAGCATCACGAACGCTTTCTGGAAGGAAATGGACTAGAAATACTGCTGTGAATTCGTCCCAAGTCATAGGAGGTAGACCTGCAGCTTGACCTCTCTCGACCGACTCACACCACGTCTGCACAAGGCCCTCTAGACGGAAACTTGTAAGCTCCACCCATCTATCGTCAGAATATCTGAGCGAACGGCAAATCCTAGCTAATCTGTCAAGGAATATCTGTGGATCCTCCGCTGCAACAGTGCCGGTGTAGACTGGAGGTCTCAGCCTCATGAACTCCTATAGTGATACTGGAATAGCCACGGTAGTAGTAGGAGCCACTATCTGGGCAGCAGGTACAATCGTAGTAAGTGCAGTGGTAGGTACGTCCTCAGATCTCTGTGCACGACTGGCCTCGACTAAGGATCCCACCATCTGTCGTAACTCCTGCATACCTCCCACCATCTGTCGTAACTCCTGCACACCTGACTCTAGCCTATCCATGCGGCCTGAGGAAGGCAGATCAATCTGTATCTGAGGGGTAGGTACGCCGTCCTGATCGGTCCTCGTCTCGGACGAGCCTGCTCGGATCTCATCTCGGGCGGTAGCCCTCTACGCTCTCGTAGTCTTCGGCGGCATAGTGGCTGGTACAGGAGACAGGATAATAAGAAAAGTGCAATAGAATCATAGGATACACGGAATTGAAGAAGGAATTTCAAGCAAGTATATCCTAAAGTCACCTAGGCGGAATACCGTATCTCAAGTATGCCGTGGACATACACACGCTACGTTACCCTACTTAAGTCACTTACTCCATCTACCAAAGGTCGTCCTACACTCAGAAAGGTAAAACTTATCGCTCTGATGCCATATTTGTCACGACCCATCCCCAAACACAGATGGTATTGTCCGCTCTGGCCGAAACCGCACGGTTTTGTCCCTTTTAAAGAACCCGGGGCTACTTCCCAGTAGGTCACCCATTCCAGAATTTCTCAGGCTCAAGCACGCTTAACTACGGAGTTCTTCAAACTCCGGAGTTCCTCAAACTCCGGAGTTCCGATTCATCCAAAAGGCGCATCCGTGTTATAAGAGTGGTATCATTCCATTTATAGTTCGGATCGTGCCCTCTTTCGGAATGGAATTCGATACTCCCTATTGTTCTGGTGGGTCCCCGTGTGCATCCGTATCGGTTACATCCCCACATCGATACCGGATAACATCTCACATCTCACGGGGTAGGTGGTATTCAGCCCTAACTCCACCTGGGGTATTACATTCTCCCCCACTTAGAACAATGGTTCGTCCTCGAACCACAGACCTACTTTTGAGAGACCGGAACTGATACCAACTTTGTCACAACCCGAAAAGGTGCGGAACGTGACTGACACTTAAATTACGAAACGTCTCGAGGCGTACGTAATCTAAGTAAGCCAAAGCCCAGAAATCAAAACCCAATTAAGAAATAGAGTGAAGGAAAACCAAATAAGTCACATCAAAATCTTTAAAAACAACATCACTTTTCCCAAAATTTTCGGCAGAGTCTCCTTTGTAAAAACTAGCCTCAAACGGGTACAAGATAAGGATATACAAAAAACATGAATATGGCATCCCCAAGCGGGAGCTAGCTCTTCGCCAAAAGCGGTCTCAACATCACACGCAATAAAAATCATTACTGTGCAAAAATAAGCATGTAAAAACTCAAGTAATAAGCATCACATCGGCTCAAGTGAGCTCGACCCAGAGAAACAACATATAAGTCCACAAATCTCACTGTCTCGTCTCTAGGTCAAAATACATCAGTATAAGTAGCAGGTACAGTAGATAGAGTACACTAGATACAATGAATATACAAGGTGGAAACAAAATAATATCACAACCCACCTACGAGCAAAATCTCAGATCCAAGCAAAAGGATGAAGTACGTCCGCCGCTACAGTACTGACGGATCAGACCTGCAAAAAGGCTGTGGCACAATGGGGGTGAGTTGCGAACTCGTGAGTAATAAGTAACATCTATAAAGGCTATCGTAAGTATGTACGCAAAGTGTCACAACTCAACAATACTGATATAGCATGATGTACTGGCAGGTATGCAACATAAATCAATTCTACAATACTAGTATAGCATAATGTACTGACAGGTATGCAACATGAATTAATTTAACAATACTAGTATAGCATGACGTACTGGCAGGTATGCAACATGAATCAATTTAACAATACTAGTATAGCATGATGTACTGGCAGGTATGCAACATGAATCAATTCTACAATACTAGTATAGCATGATGTACTGGCAGGTATGCAACATGAATCAATTTAACCCGAGATCTGAATATATTTATATGAGAAAAACATCATTTTCATCTTAGAAAAGATCCTGTGAAGTATCTGAAGTAATATCAATGGAATCAACAGAAATCCGTGTCCAGTATCGACACCTCAAATGACTATCTCAAAATCTCAAGTATCGGTATCACAATATCTCGGGCCCCAGCCGTCCGGCTGGCCCATATTAAAGTATCAATATCTCAATATCTCACGACCACGGTCGGTATCCTCTGGATATCCGCCATGCCAACAATCACCGGTAGGTAGTCTTCCCCTGCCAGGCTCATCGTCTACAACTCGAGCTTATTGCCCCGGGGTACCTTACCGGGCCCACCATGTACCCGAGACGGTTCATCCTACTCCTCGAATCGGGTCTCGAAAACCAACTCAGAACCGAAAAAATATCATGGTGGACAATACTCATCATATTGCAACTATCAGCTAGCAAGCTATGTCAATGAAATAGTATTCTTTAAAATGTACGTGACATGGCAATTACCGATGATGATGTGTGTGAGCTGGCAAGCAGGTGTACGTGGGACATACGCATCATCGGTAATGGTGCTGGTGTCCTAACAGCAGGGTTTCATAATAATTACTGATAACATATGTATAAGCATGGAATGCGATAAACATCATGAATATACAGAAAGTGCTTTAGTAACAGCAATACTGAAGAATAAACCTACCCAATATACGAGTCATACAATTTGGTATTTAAAATACTCACAATTCTCCATATATACCATGATGAATAGAATATACCCACTCAAGTTTACAAGTCATATATGGTGCAATTGTTCCAATTTCTGAATTTAGCAAGTTAATTTGTACTTATGCCGCATAACTCATGATAATGGTGCAATAATTTCACATTCTCGATTTAGCAAGTTAAATAGTACTTGTGCCGCATAACTCATGATAATGGTGCAATATGATTCTATATTCTCAATTTAATAAGTTAATTAATACTTGTGTCGCACACTCATTTTTAATAGTTCAATGGTTCTACATGATGAACTAAGCAAGTCATATAGTACTCGTGTCGCATATCTCATATTAAGGGTTCAATGGTTCTATATGATGAACTAATACATATATGGATATAAAAAGTCAAGCAATGCAGCAAAATAGACAACTAGGAACTATACGCAAAATGCTTGTACTACTAGAAGTTTTAAAACTATCGGGCGTCTCGCGCCATCCATACGATTTCCCCCGTAGATGTGTACATCTACTCACCGGAATGTCTCAGCTAGCCGGATCCAATCACCGCTTTTCCCTTCCACGCCATGTCCGATGTCTCCGCGATCGATCCTAGAATTACACAAAGCAATACACATAAGGCTTAAATCCTGCTAAAACACGATATCAAGATTATTCGAAAAACTTGCATCGCGAGCTAACGCGTGTGTAAACGTGACACCAAAACGCGTGTGCCAACACCTGGAACCACCCTGACACGCTGCGATACACAGAAACCACCAGACCCAAACTCAAAACGTGCGTATCGCGCAAGTCTAAAAGTGTTGAAAACAAGGTATTTGATCCCAGATTTTGACTCGAGTTGAATTAGGAAAAGTTGCATACACCAAAGACCTACATTATATAGCAGACACCTACCCACCAAACCCCGACACACAGATCCACCATCTGGCCGCAATTTGCGGCCAGAACCCTTTTATTTGCGGCCAGGAATGGGAATGGGGGTCTCGTGTTGTGTGTGTGTGTCCCTAGCTCGGTCACTAAGCTCCAGTAAACGCAACTTTTGCCTGAAGCACCCGAATCAAAAGCAGATCACAAAACCACCCAAAATCTTAACTAAAACGTTTACTTTACACTAATTCTAAAACAATAAGGTCTTTTAGTGTAATCTGAAGCAATTACTAGGGTTAAACGACACTAATAACACTTAGTTAAGCTAATCAAGCCATAAAAACTTAAACTTAGCCTAATCCCCACTTAAACCACAAAATTAGCACTAAAACCACATTAAATACTAAATTAAGCTAAATAACTACATGTTTAGCAAAGAAGTGGTTAGGGTGAGTTTTATACCTCAAAGTGGGTTAGTGTGGCTCAACCTTGATGACTTTGCCCCAAGAACCAGCAAGGAGGTGTTTTGCAAGGGATTTGTGAAGAAAAATGGACTTTTGAAGAAGGTTTGAGGGTTGGATGCAAGAAGAAGAAGAAGAAGAGAAGGGGGTATGTGTGTTGCTGCTGTTGATGTGCTGTGCTGCTGCTGCTGGTGTTGCTATTGCCAATCCCAGAATGGAAGTGGCAGCACATCACGATGGACTTTGTAACTGCTCTTCCTCGCAGCACAAAGGGTAACGATGCGATTTGGGTCATTGTGGATCGACTCACAAAGTCGGCTCACTTCATCCCATTTCGAGTTGGCCAATCAACTGAGACATTAGCAAAGAAGTACATGGAGGTAATAATCTATTTTAGATTTAAAAACTCTTCATAATGTACTATCTCTGATACCCATGAACTCATACAGGAAATTGTGAGACTTCATGGAGTACCGGTCTGCATTGTCTCCGATCGTGACACCAGGTTCCGATCACAATTTTGGCAGAGTCTGCAAGCTAGCTTGGGAACAAGTCTGAACTTCAGCACGGCTTATCATCCACAAACAGATGGTCAGTCGGAACGAACTATTCAGATCTTGGAGGATATGCTCAGAGCATGTATGCTCGACTTCAAAGGATCGTGGGAAGATCACTTGCATCTTGTGGAGTTCGCGTACAACAACAGCTACCAAGCAAGCATAGGAATGGCACCTTTTGCAGCATTATATGGAAGGAAGTGTCGATCGCCATTAAGTTGGGACGACATCGGAGATAGGGAACTCCTTGGACCAGAGATGATAGTAGCGACCGTTGATGTGGTTCGTACTATCAGAGAAAGAATACGCATAGCCCAAGATAGACAGAAACATTGGGCTGATGCGAAGAGACGACACTTGGAGTTCCAGCCAGGAGATCATGTATTCTTGAAGATATCTCCGAACCGCGGAGTGATCAGATTTGGGAGACGGGGAAAGTTGAGTCCGAGATACATTGGACCGTTCGATATACTCGAACGAGTCGGTGAAGTGGCATACCGATTAGCGCTTCCACCTTCATTGGAAGGAGTGCATAACGTGTTCCACATATCTCAACTCAGAAGGTATGTGAGTGACCCCAGCCATGTACTTGATCATTCAGAGCTCACGATACAGCCCGATTTGTCTTGTGAGCAGCAACCTGTGGAGATCCTGGACAGGAAAGTGAAGACACTTCGGAACAAAGAAGTTAATTTGGTCCGGGTAATGTGGAGGAAAGACACTCCAGGAGAATCCACGTGGGAGAGGGAAGATGAGATGCGTGCAAGATATCCGCACCTTTTTATAAACTAGTCCTCAAATAAAAGTTGTAAATTTCGAGGACGAAATTTTTGTAAGGAGGGTAGATTGTAACAACTCCAATTTTGTATACCAAAAATTTGCTTTAAAAATAGTGTACAATTGGAGTATTGTTGTTGCTGGAAACAACTTAAATATTTAATTCCTTACAATAATTACAAGAAAGAGCTTGTAGCTCATTGGTAATACCTTGCATTGCTGAACCAAGCCACCAGAGTTCGAATCACATACCCCACATTATTTTTAATATGGATTTTTTAAAAAACCTTTAGAATACCAAGAGTTTACACGTGCATATCTCACAAAAACCCCACTACACCTAAAGATGTAACACTTGCAGAGGGTAGATGAACCGTCGGGGGAGAACCAGGTCACCGGAATCGGTCAGGAATCGGCCAACTCGGCCTTGAATCGGCCGACTCAGTGATCCGACCGAGTCACGGCAGAGTCACCCCCGATTCGGCCGATTCCGGCGAGGGTCACAATATGAAAGTTGTGTCTTTTGGTATTCCCTACACACCTGCAAAGTTTTAGCCTCATACCACTTCCAGAGCTCTTTAAAACCCCCAATTACTCCACTTTTAATACATTTTTATTACATTTTATCATATTTTTATTTTTAACTTTTCATCTACCCTAACCCTAGCCTAACCCTATAAATACCAACCCTACACACTACCCTCTCACCCCCCAAAATCTTGAGCCACTCTCTCAAAAGTTTCCACAAGAAGTGTGCTTCGAAATCGAGTTCCCGGCAAAGCTCTGACGGAATTCCGACGACGCGTTTTGGAGCAACCGGCGACGTAATCACCCCTCAGCCTTCCTCCCTAGTTCTCTTTACTCTTTAGAAGAGTTTAAACCTGTAAGTCCCACCTCTTCTACCTTCTTTTTCTTTAATGTAAAAATACGAATTTCTGGAACCCGACGGAAATCGGACAAACCGATTTCCGATTCGATTTTTCTTTAAAATTCCACTTGTCACCTAATACATATTATCTACCCATATGCATGTTGACTATTAATCACCCTTAAACCAATTTAATCACACTTTTCCACATGAAATGATAAGTTCTTTACAAAACCGTATTTCTTTCATTAAAATACTATGAAGTTCATTTTTCTTAATGTAATCAAGTACCTCACTCCTAAACATGTTTATTGTGATAACTAAACTTGTTTCAATCAATTTGAATGAAATTTCACACATGAAATGATAACGTTTACGAATACCGTATTCTTGCACTTTAATACCTTTAGGTTTAACATAGCTTATTTCACCTTTAAACTTCACCAAAACCTAATATAAGTCACGGGGTAATGACCTACCCTTACACACACTCAATATAACCCTAAATGATAAATATTAAAAATACAGAATACGAAATTACAGGACTTTTCACTAAAATACCATAACCTTTATAACCTTTAGTTAAATCTTTAAATTGTAAACTTTTCTAAATAAAATCTTATATAAAATGAAAGCACGATTGGTCATGGACATCGATCGTTTATCTAAACTGTCTTGTGGGTCTAGGCAAGTGTGTCTAAGGCTAGTGGTTTTTAATTAGGCCCACGACTGTGGTTCCTTCCCACTTACCTGGCACTTATCTGGCCGCAATTGACGGTGAAGAGGCGATTTGAGGTTTCTAATGACTCATCGTTTAGACCCTAGAAATAGGCTAGTTGGCTTAGGAAACCCTAATAACTAAAAAACGGAAACTATACTCTTTTGCAAATAAACACCCTATATTTATAAAACCGTTTTCCTAAATGAAAAGTATTTATAAAACCTAAGCAAAGTGCCGCTACAACCCATCTTTGGGGAACCTGTTAGGGATAGTACGGTTCATCGTGCACCCGCAGGCTAGTAGTGCGAGATTCAGACCTCCGCAAGGAGCATTCGGTCTCGAAAGGTTTAAAATACGATATTTAAGGAACGTGAGACTTTTTGTAAATAAAATATTCATATAAAAGAAAATTATTTATGTGTTTAATTATATATAATTATCATTTAAACACCTATTTTGTTATAATATAAAGTTTCCACTTTTTCCTAAAATTCAAGATTAAAAGTTACATTAAAATACCACGAATTTCAAATAAACAATTAATTCTTCTATTAGGATATATTCACTAGAATAACACAAATAAAATTCACATTCATTATAATAATAAAGATGATTATTAAATACTTGAGGTATATTTTGAAAACTATACAAAAGTACTTTTTACATAAAACCCCCTCAAGTTTCACAAATTACAATAAGGCCCCTAACTAATATTGAACTTCAAATTATCTTTCTTTTAGTCTGACTCGGGTTGGAGTCTGACTAATTCTGACTTGAATATAATTCAAGTCAACCTATATTCAATCATATTCCAATACAAATTTGAATACAAGAATCCCTGAATCCAGTTAACAATATATTCATTTTGACTGAATCAAACCATGGATATTCATCCATTATCCTGATATTCCATTTTCCTGATTATACAGTTACAACATGTTTACTGATATCATGGTTTTGGTCAGTCATCCAGTTTACATATTCCAATACTACAACACTGTTAAAACACTACGGGGTTTAAAGGGGTAGATTGGTACGGAAGGTGTTAAAGGTGGCACGAGGTGGTCAGATTAAGACACCTAACATGAATACTGTTGCTGTTGTACCGTGGCATAACGGTTCCTTGTACTCTCCATTTTCCCTGATCTCTAGCATATAGAGATCCCCCTCGTATACACTGGCATCCTTCTGTACCAAGCTACAAACAACGGCGTTAAACAATATTCCATAATATTCAACAACATAATACTTTAGAAAATACTGCTACTCTGCCATTCTAATTCTTCTTTTCTTTGGGACTTACCGAGCGACCTGTTCGCTGACGACATTCTATTTCTTTCTTCTTTGAATGTCGTCAGGTGCGTTGGACCAAGTTGAGACCGAGCCCACAAGTGAAGATTTGGAGCAGTTCCAAGAAGACCCAGAGCTCTAGATAATTGTACTTTGTTCTTTCCAGTATTTCCTTTTATTATTATGCCACTGTTTAGGCATTGCTTTTCCATTCCAGTTGCATTTTCATTTCATGCATTGTACAAAGAATGATATTAATAAAAGTTGCTGTTATTTCAATATCATTTGTCTCTTGTGATTATTTTATATTGCTTAGTTACGCTTAGCGTATGTACTTCTGAGTACATACGTAGCGGGCCTCGTCACGTCCACTTCGCCGTACACTGGGAAGCGGGGCGTGACAGGTTTTGTTGGTGGCCCGTGCAGGTCCGAGCTGTGTGAATCCCTGTCATGCAGTTCTGGTCTGCGTGAACAACCTAAGCAATATAACACAAGAAACAGCAACTAAAACATTCTTTACAATTCATGTTCTTTGAATCTTACAAGTCTTTATTCCTTGAATCTTATCATTTCATGTATTTGAATCTGTCCTAATCCAAATTTTTCTTCAGGGTTATGGATTCCCCGAACAATTCCCCGAACAACACCAGCACCAACGCCAACAATACCCCTTCAGCACTACCTCTCACTCCAGTTGTTTCCGCACCATCCACTGAGCAAACCATGCTATTCGATGCGATCCGCAGTCTGCTAGAGGGACAGCAACAACTTCTGAGTCGTCCTGAGGCAGATGCACCGGGAATAAAACAATTCAGAGCTTTGCACCCAAAGCAATTCTCGGGTAAAGGAAGCCCTCTCGAAGCAGAAGAATGGGCACAAAGTATTGAAGACGATCTGGCAGTAGCTCAAGTGCCAGATAATGCTTGGGTCCGTGTAGCGAAGCTACAGCTCACGGATAACGCTCGTAATTGGTGGAAGGCGGAAGAAACCCGTCTGGCACAGCCGATTGAATGGAAAACATTTCGCGAGAAGTTTGACACGAAATATTTCCCTGTGACCGCCAGGTTCGCTATGGAGCAGCAATTTATTCATCTACAGCAAGGATCAATGTGGGAGAAATCAGTAGATGAATATGATGCTGAGTTCACTATGTTGAGCCGATTCGCGGCACACCTGATACTGACGGACGAGATCAGAGCCCGTCGTTTTCAGCAAGGTTTGGACACCGAGATCAAGGCTGCTCTAGCCACCGGAAAGTTTTTGACTCATGAGGAAGCCCTTGAAGCTGCCCGCAGTTACGAGGCAGTGATAAAAGAGAGGGGAAGACCTCACTCTGTAGGAGTCAAGCGCCCTGCCAACCAGATGGCAGGTGGAGCCATGTCCAGACCACCCTTCGTGCCAAGGCGACCCGGAGTACCAACTCATCGTCCTAGCCCAGCCTTTTGCACCTACTGCAAGAGAAAGGGGCATAAGATGAAGGATTGCCGTCGAGCCAACCGCCTTTGCTTGATCTGCGGTTCAGCCACTCATGATATTGGATCTTGTCCTCAAAGGCAGAACTCGGTTGCTGCATCCCGGCCAGCAAATACTTATCAGCAGCGACCAGCTCTTCCGGCACCTGCTACCAGACTTGCACTGCCTGCACCACCTAGGGGACCACAAGCTGCACCACCTCCTCGACAGTTCCATCAAGCACAAAGGAACGTTCAAAGGAATGCTCCTCAGGCCAGGAGGAATGTGCCGAAGCGCCAGGCGTTCATGATGTCTGTTGAAGAAGCTGAGGCCACTGGCCAAGTCATTACTGGTAAACCTACTTTCTCAAATTTATCTTTTAGTTTTGTTTACCTACACACTTTCCCTATACCTAAAACCTATCCCATATACCTTAGGTACAATCCTAGTAGCTTCACTACCTGCACTTGCACTGTTTGATACTGGGGCATCCCACTGCTTTATGTCGCAACGGTTTGTCCGAACCCATGCGATTCCAGTCTCACCGCTTGTATCCAGCTGGAACGTCAGTTCTGGAAATGGTGTTCTAAAGGCAACTATGGGATACAGCATGTGTCCAGTCATCGTCTGCAGTCGAGAGTTTTACGCCGACTTCAAAGTACTGGACATACCAAACTTCGATGTGGTTCTAGAAATGGACTGGCTTGGAACCTTTTATGCTACCATCGACTGTCGTCAAAGGAGGGCAGTATTTGAGATTCCAGATCATCCGGTCTTCTATTTCAAGAGTGGAGATCGTACACTAGAACCAAGCACTTACAAAGTAAAGCCAAGGGAAGCAGTAGTTGCAGCAACTCATGCAGAATAAGAAACAAGACCGGAGGTAGTTCGAGAGTTCGATGATGTATTCCCTGACGATATATCAGGTTTGCCTCCTGATCGAGCTCTTGAATTCAGTATTGACTTAGTACCAGGAGCACAACCAGTAATCAAAGCACCCTATAGACTAAGTCCGGAAGGATTGAAGGAAGTACGAACACAGTTGGACGAATTACTGGCGAAAGGATGGATTCGTCCCAGCACTTCAAGTTGGGGAGCACCTGTACTGTTGGTGAAGAAGAAGGAAGGTTCATACAGAATGTGCATCGACTATAGGGCCTTGAACGAAGTTACTATAAAGAACAAGTATCCACTCCCGCGCATCGACGATTTATTCGATCAGCTAAGTGGATCTTGTATCTTCTCTAAACTAGATCTTCGTTCAGGATATCATCAAGTGAAGGTCAAAGAGGCTGATATTCACAAAACAGCTTTCAGAACTCGTTATGGACATTACGAATTTCTAGTAATGCCATTTGGAGTGACCAATGCACCAGCAATCTTCATGAACCTTATGAACCAAGTTTTCCGGGAGTATTTAGACAGGGTCGTTGTCATCTTCATCGACGGCATCCTGGTATATTCTAAGAATCGGAAAGAGCATGCGGAGCACTTACGAATTGTCCTGGAAACACTTCGACAACATAAGCTTTATGCCAAGTACAGCAAGTGCGAGTTTTGGCTAAAACAAGTTGGTTTTCTTGGACACATCGTATCAGGAGAAGGGATTTCTGTGGATCCAGCAAAAGTTTCAGCAGTCAGCGAATGGCCTACATCAAAATCAGTGAAGGATATTCGGAGTTTCTTGGGTTTAGCTAGATATTACAGAAGATTCATTGAAGGCTTTTCGAAGATAGCAACACCCCTGACCAAGCTCACACGAAAAGATGAGGAATTTGTGTGGTTAGAAGCATGCGAGCAAGCTTTCGTAGAACTCAAGTCAAGACTGACATCTGCACCTATTCTCGTCATACCGGATCAATCTGGAGGATTCGAAGTGCATTGCGATGCATCCGGTAAGGGATTAGGATGTGTTCTACATCAGCACGGTAAGGTTGTGGCTTATGCTTCAAGACAACTGAAGACTCATGAGCGCAATTATCCGACGCATGATCTAGAGTTGGCAGCTGTTATTTTTGCTCTCAAGATTTGGCGCCACTACTTACTTGGTGAACGAGTGAACATCTACACAGATCACAAAAGTCTGAAGTATGTGTTTACTCAGAAGGAATTGAATATGCGGCAGAGAAGATGGTTAGAACTTATGGCGGACTTCGACATCAATTTGCAATATCATCCAGGAAAGGTGAACGTAGTACCTGATGCTCTTAGTCGCCAACCATTAGCAATGAATCTCACCGCACAGTGGAAGCTTCAGCAAGACCTACATCAGATGGAGATCGAACTAGTCATGCCAGGTGATGTTTCAAATTTGATGAATCTACAAGTTCAATCAACTATTGTCAATCAGATCAAAGCAGCTCAAGCCAGCGATGCTAAGTTGCAAAAGATCAGAGAACAAGTAGAGAATGGACTCAGAACAGATTTCATCATCCATGAAGACGGATCTTTGAGATACGGCAGCAGATTGTGTGTACCAAAAGGTCCTGTTCGGGAAGAGTTAATGAAAGAAGCTCACAGCTCTCCCTATTCAGTACATCCTGGAGGTACCAAAATATACAAAGATCTACGTCAGAATTATTGGTGGCATGGAATGAAGCGTGAAGTAGCCAGGAGTGTCGCAAAATGTTTGGTGTGTCAGCAGGTAAAGGCTGAACATCATAGGACAGCTGGACTACTTCAACCGTTACCAATCCCAGAATGGAAGTGGCAGCACATCACGATGGACTTTGTAACGGCTCTTCCTCGCAGCACAAAGGGTAACGATGCGATTTGGGTCATTGTGGATCGACTCACAAAGTCGGCTCACTTCATCCCATTTCGAGTTGGCCAATCAACTGAGACATTAGCAAAGAAGTACATGGAGGTAATAATCTATTTTAGATTTAAAAACTCTTCATAATGTACTATCTCTGATACCCATGAACTCATACAGGAAATTGTGAGACTTCATGGAGTACCGGTCTGCATTGTCTCCGATCGTGACACCAGGTTCCGATCACAATTTTGGCAGAGTCTGCAAGCTAGCTTGGGAACAAGTCTGAACTTCAGCACGGCTTATCATCCACAAACAGATGGTCAGTTGGAACGAACTATTCAGATCTTGGAGGATATGCTCAGAGCATGTATGCTCGACTTCAAAGGATCGTGGGAAGATCACTTGCATCTTGTGGAGTTCGCGTACAACAACAGCTACCAAGCAAGCATAGGAATGGCACCTTTTGCAGCATTATATGGAAGGAAGTGTCGATCGCCATTAAGTTGGGACGACATCAGAGATAGGGAACTCCTTGGACCAGAGATGATAGTAGCGACCGCTGATGTGGTTCGTACTATCAGAGAAAGAATACGCATAGCCCAAGATAGACAGAAACATTGGGCTGATACGAAGAGACGACACTTGGAGTTCCAGCCAGGAGATCATGTATTCTTGAAGATATCTCCGAACCGCGAAGTGATCAGATTTGGGAGACGGGGAAAGTTGAGTCCGAGATACATTGGACCATTCGATATACTCGAACGAGTCGGTGAAGTGGCATACCGATTAGCGCTTCCACCTTCATTGGAAGGAGTGCATAACGTGTTCCACATATCTCAACTCAGAAGGTATGTGAGTGACCCCAGCCATGTACTTGATCATTCAGAGCTCACGATACAGCCCGATTTGTCTTGTGAGCAGCAACCTGTGGAGATCCTGGACAGGAAAGTGAAGACACTTCGGAACAAAGAAGTTAATTTGGTCCGGGTAATGTGGAGGAAAGACACTCCAGGAGAATCCACGTGGGAGAGGGAAGATGAGATGCGTGCAAGATATCCGCACCTTTTTATAAACTAGTCCTCAAATAAAAGTTGTAAATTTCGAGGACGAAATTTTTGTAAGGAGGGTAGATTGTAACAACTCCAATTTTGTATACCAAAAATTTGCTTTAAAAATAGTGTACAATTGGGGTATTGTTGTTGCTGGAAACAACTTAAATATTTAATTCCTTACAATAATTACAAGAAAAAGCTTGTAGCTCATTGGTAATACCTTGCATTGCTGAACCAAGCCACCAGAGTTCGAATCCCATACCCCACATTATTTTTAATATGGATTTTTTAAAAAACCTTTAGAATACCAAGAGTTTACACGTGCATATCTCACAAAAACCCCACTACACCTAAAGATGTAACACTTGCAGAGGGTAGATGAACCGTCGGGGGAGATCCAGGTCACCGGAATCGGTCGGGAATCGGCCAACTCGGCCTTGAATCGGCCGACTTAGTGATCCGACCGAGTCACGGCCGAGTCACCCCCGATTCGGCCGATTCCGGCGAGGGTCACAACATGAAAGTTGTGTCTTTTGGTATTCCCTACGCACCTGCAAAGTTTCAGCCTCATACCACTTCTAGAGCTCTTTAAAACCCCCAATTACTCCACTTTTAATACATTTTTATTACATTTTATCATATTTTTATTTTTAACTTTTCATCTACCCTAACCCTAGCCTAACCCTATAAATACCAACCCTACACACTACCCTCTCACCCCCCAAAATCTTGAGCCACTCTCTCAAAAGTTTCCACAAGAAGTGTGCTTCGAAATCGAGTTCCCGGTGAAGCTCTGACGGAATTCCGACGACGCGTTTTGGAGCAACCGGTGACGTAATCACCCCTCGGCCTTCCTCCCTAGTTCTCTTTACTCTTTAGAAGAGTTTAAACCTGTAAGTCCCACCTCTTCTACCTTCTTTTTCTTTAATGTAAAAATACGAATTTCTGGAACCCGACGGAAATCGGACAAACCGATTTCCGATTCGATTTTTCTTTAAAATTCCACTTGTCACCTAATACATATTATCTACCCATATGCATGTTGACTATTAATCACCCTTAAACCAATTTAATCACACTTTTCCACATGAAATGATAAGTTCTTTACAAAACCGTATTTCTTTCATTAAAATACCATGAAGTTCATTTTTCTTAATGTAATCAAGTACCTCACTCCTAAACATGTTTATTGTGATAACTAAACTTGTTTCAATCAATTTGAATGAAATTTCACACATGAAATGATAACGTTTACGAATACCGTATTCTTGCACTTTAATACCTTTAGGTTTAACATAGCTTATTTCACCTTTAAACTTCACCAAAACCTAATATAAGTCACGGGGTAATGACCTACCCTTACACACACTCAATATAACCCTAAATGATAAATATCAAAAATACAGAATACGAAATTACAGGACTTTTCACTAAAATACCATAACCTTTATAACCTTTAGTTAAATCTTTAAATTGTAAACTTTTCTAAATAAAATCTTATATAAAATGAAAGCACGATTGGTCATGGACATCGATCGTTTATCTAAACTGTCTTGTGGGTCTAGGCAAGTGTGTCTAAGGCTAGTGGTTTTTAATTAGGCCCACGACTGTGGTTCCTTCCCACTTACCTGGCACTTATCTGGCTGCAATTGACGGTGAAGAGGCGATTTGAGGCTTCTAATGACTTATCGTTTAGACCCTAGAAATAGGCTAGTTGGCTTAGGAAACCCTAATAACTAAAAAACGGAAACTATACTCTTTTGCAAATAAACACCCTATATTTATAAAACCGTTTTCCTAAATGAAAAGTATTTATAAAACCTAAGCAAAGTGCCGCTACAACCCATCTTTGGGGAACCTGTTAGGGATAGTACGGTTCATCGTGCACCCGCAGGCTAGTAGTGCGAGATTCAGACCTCCGCAAGGAGCATTCGGTCTCGAAAGGTTTAAAATACGATATTTAAGGAACGTGAGACTTTTTGTAAATAAAATATTCATATAAAAGAAAATTATTTATGTGTTTAATTATATATAATTATCATTTAAACACCTATTTTGTTATAATATAAAGTTTCCACTTTTTCCTAAAATTCAAGATTAAAAGTTACATTAAAATACCACGAATTTCAAATAAACAATTAATTCTTCTATTAGGATATATTCACTAGAATAACACAAATAAAATTCACATTCATTATAATAATAAAGATGATTATTAAATACTTGAGGTATATTTTGAAAACTATACAAAAGTACTTTTTACATAAAACCCCCTCAAGTTTCACAAATTACAATAAGGCCCCTAACTAATATTGAACTTCAAATTATCTTTCTTTTAGTCTGACTCGGGTTGGAGTCTGACTAATTCTGACTTGAATATAATTCAAGTCAACCTATATTCAATTGTATTCCAATACAAATTTGAATACAAGAATCCCTGAATCCAGTTAACAATATATTCATTTTGACTGAATCAAACCATGGATATTCATCCATTATCCTGATATTCCATTTTCCTGATTATACAGTTACAACATGTTTACTGATATCATGGTTTTGGTCAGTCATCCAGTTTACATATTCCAATACTACAACACTGTTAAAACACTACGGGGTTTAAAGGGGTAGATTGGTACGGAAGGTGTTAAAGGTGGCACGAGGTGGTCAGATTAAGACACCTAACATGAATACTGTTGCTGTTGTACCGTGGCATAACGGTTCCTTGTACTCTCCATTTGCCCTGATCTCTAGCATATAGAGATCCCCCTCGTATACACTGGCATCCTTCTGTACCAAGCTACAAACAACGGCGTTAAACAATATTCCATAATATTCAACAACATAATACTTTAGAAAATACTGCTACTCTGCCATTCTCATTCTTCTTTTCTTTGGGACTTACCGAGCGACCTGTTCGCTGACGACATTCTATTTCTTTCTTCTTTGAATGTCGTCAGGTGCGTTGGACCAAGTTGAGACCGAGCCCACAAGTGAAGATTTGGAGCAGTTCCAAGAAGACCCAGAGCTCTAGATAATTGTACTTTGTTCTTTCCAGTATTTCCTTTTATTATTATGCCACTGTTTAGGCATTGCTTTTCCATTCCAGTTGCATTTTCATTTCATGCATTGTACAAAGAATGATATTAATAAAAGTTGCTGTTATTTCAATATCATTTGTCTCTTGTGATTATTTTATATTGCTTAGTTACGCTTAGCGTATGTACTTCTGAGTACATACGTAGCGGGCCTCGTCACGTCCACTTCGCCGTTCACTGGGAAGCGGGGCGTGACATAAGTGCTATTGGCAAGCAGAGTGGTAAAAAAACGGTACGTCCACAAGCAAAATGGGCACGGATGAAAACCCGAAAGGGCACCGTGAGTAAAAACATCAGGGCTACCAGCGAGTTTGTGAAAACCCAAATGGGCATAATCTCGTTTAAATAAAAACACCTGCAAGGTCCTTTCGACATTATAAGGAGAAAACACCTGCGTGAGATCCTTACGACTCAAAAGGGAGCAACACACTTAGGGATCCCCACGATTCCTAAGGAGAAATTACACTTACGAGATCCTCACGACTCGTAAGAAGAATTCCCCCTATGAGATCCTCATGGCTCATAGGATTCAAAAGCCTTAAGATATGGGGACCTGAACCTGTTCTTAAGCCATCACACTCCCCAATTTGCCCTACAGGCGGTCCATATTGACCCTTGTATACAATCCATGGGCACAAATAAACGTTCCCTCATCAAGTCCCACCAACGACGAGGAATGCCCTCATATGGTGAACGACACTTGAAAATCCTCTTGACTTATAAGGAGAAAATATTCTTATGAGATCCTTACGACTTATAAGAAAACACACACTTTGGATCCCCACGATTCCTAAGGAGAGAATACACCTACGAGATCCTCACGACTCGTAGGGAGAAATACCTTTATGAGACCCTTACGGCTCGTAAAATCAAAAAGCCTTAGTTAACAGGATCCTAACCCTGTTTGCTAAGCCACCTTTGTTCAAATCGACAAAGGCAAATGATGATTCGCTCCTGACAATATCCCAGTTGTAGCGATGCTGATGCCTAAATCGGTATCCAATTCCAAGTCCTTTCAAGGAATGATGATTCTCTCCTGGCAATATTCCAGTCACAGTGATGCTGATGCTAAGATTGGTATCAGATTTCAAATTCCATACTCGTAAAAAAATCAGCGAGCAAAAAAAAATACATATAAATAGCCGAAATGATGGGGCAACTCGCAATAAAAAGCAGCGAGTAAAAAAACAGCCGAAATGATTGGGCACCGCGAAAAATAGCCAAAATGATTGAGCAATCACGACTTTCGCAATATAAAAAACTGAAATGATGGAGTATCGTGGAAAGAAACAAAAAAATAAAAAAATGAAACTTCTACCGTGCAGGTGAGTCCGCATCGATCCTTGTATACAATCCATGGGCACAAACGAAGAAGGGAATCACATTTCTCACCGGGCTCCATCAGAAAGAGAGCCAAATCTCGACGGCAACATCTATAGCCAAGAGATCAACAACGGCGTTTCTTCTCCACTCCAACAGGATGCAGACGCAACATCAACAACCGACCCCAGGGTCAAAACAACGGAGCCATGGCAAAGTCTCTAGTTCTAAGCCTCGACGGTTCACTGACAACCCAGAGACAACCTCCACATTTGTCGCAATATAGCAGACACAATGTCAACAAATGAAGCGAAGGAAGATCCTTAGCTTCAGGGTCTCAACGGCAACATCTACAGTCTAGAGATCACCACGGCGTTCCTTCTCACTCCAGCAGGATGCAGACACAGCGTCAACAACCAACCCCAGAGTCAAAACAATGGAGCCATGGCAAAGTCCCTATTTCCAAGACTCGACGGTTCACAGACAACCTAGAGACAAACTCGAAATTCGTCGCAATATTACAGACACAATGTCAACAAACGAAGCAAAGGAAGATCCCTAGCTTCAGGGTCTTAACGGCAACTCAAATAAAACCTGAAAGACTATCGGAGATCATCCCACACCAGCGCGGAGTGGTCATGACTCATCGGGGCTCTTAAATTGAGCCTAACCTCAAGTAAAAAAAGGTGGCATGGAAAATCCCTAACGCTTGCTCTTCCGATGGTAATATGACCTGGGAGATTACTTGAAGACGTCTTGTCCAGCCCCCGAAGGGATCAGAGACACGACAGTCGTGGGGCTACTCGAATAGCAAGATTGCATATCGGGGAATACACCGGCCAACACGACAGTACGACGGACAAAAACCCCAGTACCACAGACCCTAACGGACTTCTATCAGCAGAGGTTAACTGTGACGTTAGGACATTCTTGCGAGAACTTCTTGATTCGTCTCGACTCGTAGGGAAAATAATATTCCTACAAGAACTTCTCGACTCGTCTCGACTCGTAGGGAAAGAGCCTTAGGCAACAGGGATATCAACCTGTTTCCTAAGCACTGGGGCCCTGCAAGTAAGTCCAAGATGGACTATTGGGTACTATCCATGGGCCACACTCTCCAAAGTCGAATATGACAAGGAGGGGAAAAAACGCTTACGAGTCCTCTCAACTTGTAAGGGGGAAAACACTCTTGTAAGATCCTTACAACTTGCAAGAGAAAACACACTTAGGAATCCTCACGACTCCTAAGGAGAAAATACACCTACAGGATCCTCTCGACTCGTAGGGAGAAAAGTCTTTATGAGACCCTCACGGCTCATAAAATTGAAAAGTCTTAGGCGACAGATCTGAACCTGTTTCCTAAGCCATCGCTGCCCTACAAGGAAGTCAAGATGGACTATTTATATGCCACATTTGCCAAAGTTACATGCCACTGAAATAAAGAAGCTACTTATGAGTCCTCAAGATTCGTAAGGAAAAATATCCGAGCGAGATCCTAGCGACTCAAGAAGGCGATGAATGCTTGGAAATCCTCACGATTTCTAAGGAGGATGTGCTCTCCTGACGGTAATATGACCTGGAGGATTATTTGAGGACACCTTGTCCAGCCCCGAAGGGAGTAGAGACACGACAGTAAGACTACATATCGGGAATGCCTTAGTATCGCATACCCTAACGGACCTCTGTCGTAAAGAGCATGGGTGAACTGTAACGTTATGACAGGTTTTCTTACAAGCTCAAAGGAGGTAAACTAAACAAACTCCGAAATGAGTATATAGACTACTTCATGTCCAGTTAAGACAGAAAGGCGCAAGCTACGAGCACCAACCATGTACTGTGCTAGGCAGTCAAGAAAGTCTTCGGTTCACGCCCCACTAAGCGTTCGTTCACGACTGCGTGCCTGCTTAAATGGAAATGGTGTCCAAAACATGCTGATTTATGTATGATACTACAATTGCGCTCGCACTTAGAAAAAAATTAAAATTTTCTAAGGGTAAAGTATAAAGCTCATGCACATAGGTGACATACATGTATGAATATGTAATGAAAAGGAAGTATTCAACAGGAAACATTCAACAGTCGATAATAAGAGAAATGCATTGATGTAAACATACTACTCTACGGGGAAGAAATCACCAAATATGGGGTCAGAAATACAAGGGTTGACAAAACAAAATATCATCAAAATGTTTATAATGGCAAGACACTGAATCCTAGGCATGGATTTAAGAATTCAAAAGCAAGTCCGAGTAAAATGCTTCTGGCTTCCTTGACCATTTTCTTATGCATTTTCTCACGAATGCAAGCGTCAGGATTCCCGCTGATATCGTCCATCCTTTGGTAGGCGGAGATTATCGCCGTTTGTTGGAAGACCTGATGCAAAATATCGACAAGATCATCTTGCCGCCTCTTCGAGATTAGGCCCATCAGATATACTCAGTGTACCTTGTCCTCGGCATCATCAAGTGCTTCAAGCGGCATGGCCTCGTTAAATTCAGGAAGTGCTTCCCAAATCGCCCCCACGATAATTTTCAAAAGAGCGGAGCGATGGGGGAGTAGTCGACCGTTATATTCATCAAAGCGACGCATCACCTCAGCGCATTGGGCATCCGTAAACTCCTGGTCTTGACAGCGGCCTTGGACGCGAATATCTTCGTAGGAGATAATCTCGTGAAGATCATACAGATAAGCAGCCATAGTATCTGGAAAGAAAATTCAATAAGAGATTAACCATTAAATATCAAGATTCTTAGAGTCTAAAATAAGATGAAGATGACGTCCCATCATTGATGGGGCAGTCGCTCATTAAGGGTGAAATCCTGAGAGGATTTTCATTTAATGAGAAATCTCATTGGGCTAAGGAGTTAAACTCCCTTCGAGAGCTGTACTCTGCAAACAGATTTCACATCTATCAACTCTAATTAAGAGGGAATAAAATGCCCCAAAATTTAATTTTTTTTCTTTTAAGAGCTATGCTCTGTAAAAACGATGGGGTAATCTAACAGAACCCTCAAAAGCAAAGCTTTTCAACAGGGTAAGACCCCAAGATCTTTAAGATCTGCAAAACAAACTCTAAGAGTTCTTCATGGAAAATGAGCAAAGCTCTGATTAATGGGTTAAGAAAACCTAAAATACATCTTAAGATGTATGATCTAAGAAGAGCAAAGCTCCGTTAAAGGGTTCAATTATGATCCTTACCAAATTTTTGGGCAGAATTCTAACTCTAGAAGGGATTTCTTTGGGCAGAGATCTAAGCTCTGAAAAGAGAATTAAATTCTCAGAAAAAATAGGAACAAGAGAAGATGAACAGCAGTCATCTCAAGGGCCAAAGGCCCTACTTATAGGCACAGGAAGTCGATCCAACTTCCAAGAAAATCCAACGGTGGAAAGGCGGCCACCGCTGCACTCACGTGTGAGCCACGTGAGCGCAACGGTGGGGGGCATTTGTTTCCCCAATAAAAGAGCAAAGCTCTGTTCAAAATTTGAAAGGAAGCGCCTAGAGTTAAAAACTCTGATGCAGAGCCTCACGTGCCTTACATGAGGGTGCCAGCGCCAAGAGTTAAAAACTCTGAGGCAGCGCCTCACGTACCTTGCACGAGGGCGCCAGCGCCCAAAGTTAAAAACTCTAAGGCAACGCCTCACGTGCCTCGCACAAGGGCGCCAGCACCAGAACTAAAATCTTTCTGTTAAACAGATCCATTGGATCAAAAATCCAACAGAGATGATAAATTATCAAAATACAGAATTAAATTCTGTTGAGGAAATATTCCTCAAATCTTTCTAAACAAGAAAGATTGCTCTCTGTAAAACAGAGCACCGTTGGATTAAAAAATCCAATGGTGATTAAAAATCACCCATATATACAGAAAAATTTTGTATGTGAAAATATTTCCCTAATCTTGTTAAAAACAAGAAAAATATCTTCTGTAAAACAGAAGTCCTTGGATCAAAGATCCAACGATGGATAAAATCCCTAAATCAATCAGGATCTCTCAACGAGAGATTTCCTTAACTAAATCAACAAGCTCGCCTCTACTATATAAAGGACCCAAGACTTCAAGTCTTAAACAGAGAAACCCCCTATAAGCTTCGAGAAAAACAAAGTAGAAAGTTTCAAAAAGAAAGAAAGAAGAATACCTCTCTTCGAGGTAAATAAAAATAATAATAGAGATCAGAGCATCTCACCTGCACATCCAAGGGTTTAACCCTTATAAAGAACTTAGTTCTTTCCCTGGATCTGAGATCCATGAGACAAGTCTCCCACAAATGAGAATTTAATTCTCATGGGGATGAACTTGTTCTTGAGGATCAAAGATCCAGAAAAGAACAGGGAATTGAACTCCTCAGAACATAATACATAAAGAAAACCTAGCGTCCAAGCGCTTCACGTGTCCCTCACGTGGGCGCCCCTCAATAAAAATTGCTTAGCACTCAATGGTTGGCGCTCAGCGCCAAGCACTTCACGTGCCCCTCGCATGGGTGCTGCTCAATAAAGAGTGCTTAGCACTCAATGGTCGGCGCAGTGCCGAGCGCTTCACGTGCCCATCACGTGGGCGCTGCTCAAATAAGGAGTGTCTAGCACTTAGCGGTTGGCGCTCAGCGCCAAGCGCCATAAAGAGTGTTTAACACTCCATAAAAAACAAAAAAAAGAGGGAGAAATAAAGTAAAGTAAAGGGTGTGTCACGACCCGAAAGAGCACGTGACTGGCTCTTGAACCATATGAAGTCTATAGGACCCCATCTGATCCAAGTAAGCCAAAAGCCCAGAAATCTAAAACCATTTAAAGAGTAAAATAAGGAAAACTGGTTTTAAGAAGTAAAGAAATCATGTTTCGAAAATCAAAGTTTTTAAATAACTAAGGCGAATATGTATTTTTAAAATGTGTAACCTTTCCTGAAAATTTCGGCAGAGTTTCCTTTGTAAAAACTGGCCCCGAACGGGGTACAACAAGAATAATATATATGAAATGATAAAAGGCATCCCCAAGCGGAAGCTAGCTCTTCGTCAATCGACGGTCACAACCACGCAAGCAATAATAATATACAACGCCAAAGGGCGAGGATCAAAACCCAAAAAGAACTCAAAACAGCCAGAAAACCGCAATACTACAAGCGCGGCTCTAAGGTCGAAATAATACAACACTGTTTTCTAAGTCTGAAACAATATACAGGTTTTGGTTGATGGAATTCTAGATACAATGAATAATACATGAACAATGGCGGTTCTGATACAAAAGAACCCACCTACCCAAGCAAGTCACCCATAAGGAAGCATTGTACCAGAAATGCCGCTATGGAATCTGTACGGCAAAACCTGCAAGAACTGTGGCACAACGGGGGTGAGTTGCCAACTCGTGAATAGAAAATATCTACAAGCAGAGATCGAATGCAAGACATAATCCTAAGTCAAACGATCAGTATATAAATAAACCTCAATATGAATAAGTCTGAAGCATGCTAAACTGGCAAGGAAATCTCTATGCATGAGTGTAGTGCCAAGTGCTCGTGCCAGTGCCTCAGGTAATAGCATATCATAAATGTGAGGTATGATCAATGTAATCAAATCTGCATGTACGTGGATCCCGTCCACTCGTCACCCAATGACAATAACCATCATGCATGTAAATATCATAAAGCATGTGCATGGGAATAATATGAGGATATAAACCATCTGTGTCCCTCGCGACACGTCAAAATCATGGAACCGGAGTGCCCAGCATCGACACTCGAAAACATCATGAAAACTGTGCCCAGCATCAGCACGTAAATCCTCATATATCGGGCTCCATCAGTCCGGATCGGCCCACGGGCTCTGTCTGCGGTATCGGCCCTCGGCCCCGGCAGTACGCCCATATCCATCTATCGACTCTAGTCAGTATCCTCCGGATAACCGCCAGGTCCAACCAATCACCGGTAGGTACTCGCCACCCTGCCAGGCTCATCGTCTACTCCACGAAAAACATTTCTTGCCCCGGGGAACCATACCGGGTCCACCATGTACCCGCAATCGGCCTTATCCGCCTCCTCGAATCGGGTTTCACATGTCGCTCTCAGCACCGAGAAAACACATGGTGGACGCACTGAAATATCATATCAAGGGTAACCGGGTTTTAAAACAATTACATATTCTCTTTTTGAAACATCCACGGTTCCCAAAAACCAGAAATATCATGGAAACAACATATCTCAATGCGTATAATCAGAAAGCATGATGTATGCGACATGTAAAGAAATGTAAGCAACATACACTGAATGCAACAGTACTACAGTGTAGTGACATGGCAATTATCGATGATGAAGTGTGTGAGCCGGCAAACAAGTGTACGTGGAACATACGCATCATCGATAATGATGCTGGTGTCCTAGCAGCATGACTGAAATATATCAACAATACAAGCGATGCAATGCAAATAGCATGAATATGCGGAATCGAATAATCAACGCAATAGTAGATAACCTGCCTCAATAGATATATCATGCAACCTTGCCTTTTGAAATAAGACGAATCAGGGCTTTTGGTAAAATAAGGGCTACGGTGTTGTAAGAAAAGATGCGTCGTTTGAAAATATCCGTATAAACCCTTCTGTCTATCTTTAAAATATCCCCGATTCGTTAGTTTTGAAATAGGTATGACTCGGGTCTAGTCTAACGCCTACTATGCGAACTACGAATCCAACAATCAAGTCAATCGGGAGGGGTATGGAAACCACCTAAATCTGAGTCGATATACATATATATATATAGTCGGTGATCTTGCCTCAATAGTATCATGTATGATACAGTATATCATATAACATCCTCGAGTCATGAGTGCGGATCTAACATCAATAGAAAGCTCGTACGGTAAATCGTCGTACGGCATCCCAATAGCTGGGTAGGGGTCAATATCCCATTCATCTCATCACATATCCAGTATCACTACCATCATATCACATCTCAAATACGAACTCTGTCATACCGCCAAATCTCACGGCCTCAATCAAACCTCATTGACTCAACTCAATCCCATGTATCATCCTCAATCCCGTATATGAACACATAGTTCCATACCCATGTGTAGATATACACACCTCTATATGCGCACAGATAAATGAAAGAATGCATGCAAGTATATGTGTACGTGTATGTGTGGGTGCAACCACTACTCTAGGGTTTCGCACTATACTAAACCAATACATCCTTATCACCAATAATACCATTATTACCATCGATAATCCTAAACAACACATAATAAATATATGTGTGTATACGTATTCGTATACATCACCACGGACTGCGGGGGTGCTATACGCCATCCACCCGACTTCTCCCCGTAGATATAATCTACTCACCTTGCTTCTCATGTGTCGGTGCCGATGTCGCCATCGTCATCTTCTTTGCCTCAACATCACGTAGGGTACCTACAAGTATATCACAACACTAAAGCACATGAAAATCACATCGGAAACCAAAATAGCACACGCTACTCACATAGGTAAAAACCTATCGTCTCGCATGTAAACACGATTAATATCCACTTGTCATTGACGTCCAAACGCCACCCGACAGAAACGAATCACCAAATACCAAAATCCATGCTAAAACAAGTCGTAAACCATGCACCAACATAGGAAAATCAACCCAGATTTTACCCTAGATGGAATCAGTCAAAACTAGACATACCTAAGGTCAAGACTAGAGGAATTAGGGCCATGCACAAAAATCGAGACAGTTCCCTCCTGCTCTGGCCGCAATTTGCGGCCAGAAGGAATAAATTGGCGGCCGTACTTTGGAGTTGGGGGCTAGGGTTTGGTGTGGTGGTTCCATGCTGCCTGCACATCTCACTGTCAACTCAGTTTTATTTTTGGGGTCTCGGGGTGATAGCAAATTCTTAAATACGATCACAGATTCACAGTTTTTCTCCGACATCGTCTCATAAATCCGTATTCTGGTTTCAAGTTCAGGTTTGGGTCCAAATTAGCATCACACAAGGGGTTCTAAGGTCACCACCATCCTCAATTTCATCTTTGATTTCAGTTTCACCCTAAACCCTAACTAGAAATCTCTAAAGTCCACAAACAACACATTATCGATATGAAACTAGAATAGATGCACAAGGAAATGAAATACTGCTCTAATAGGTCCAGAATTTACCTCCTTTGGCAACTCAAGAAAATTCTTGAGTTGCTCAAAGTCCTCCAAATCCAATCTTGCTAGGTTCAATGTGTAGCTAGTGAGCTTGGGAGCAAGTTTTGTGAAGTGGGAATGGGGTTTTGGGGTTGATTTCATTGTGGATCTAGGGTTTTTGTGAAGAGGGAGAGTGAGGGATGGCAGCAGCAGCAGCAACAAGGGGGGAGAGGAGAGAGAATGAGAAGGGGAAAATGATGGGGAATGGTTCATAAAGTGAGGGTTGACTTGGTCTCTCTCTCTCTCTCATCATACTTACCTTTTTCCTTTTCCTTTCTTTTCCTTTTTCTTTTCCCTCTCACTCCAATAGTGAACCCAAAAGAACAACCCTGGCAAAAGAAATGTAACACAAGTGTAACAAGTGTGGAAAATGATATGTGCACATTTTTGCACAAAAAAGCTAAAAATCCAATTAGCGATTTTTTAATCGCGATTAACACTAAATTAGCATATAACTGGTCTTAAAAACTTTAAAATAGCATGATTCTATAAAATACCCTATTTATGAATTTTCCCTAATTTTCCAAAAAATTTCCCCATTTATTTGTATTTAAATATACCGGAATATTAAAATATTTATTAAAATAATATTAAATTATAAAAATTCCCAAAAATAATATTTTATTATTTTGAAACGTTACAATCTACCCCCCTTAAAGAAATTCGGTCCCCGAATTTAAATTTAAAACCCCCAAATACTAAAACATTTCGATACAAATTCCAAGTCGTCGGGGCTCCGAAATCAGCAATACATAAAACATCATAGCGCAATGCATGCGCATGAGTACTGAGCAGATAACTCAAAAGCAAAACTCCGTCAAGCATCCCGCAATCATCGGAGTCATGGTAAAGACACAAATGTTAAATCCAATACAAAACCAATATCATAAAAATGTACTGCTCCAAAAGGAATAAATCCCAAAAATGCACATAACATCCCCCTGTGCGTCTGGTGCGCACGGAAATCAAAATCCATATATGTGCCATACAGGTGCACAAAACAACATCTAGGTGCAACGGGCGTGCACGAAGCATCTGTCATAGGCAACGTGTGTGCCTGACAGCCAAAAATCCGGTGCATCTGACATGCACGAAGAATCTCGATTTAGTGCATCGGGTGTGCACCAAAATCGTATTTCAAAACATGCGCCCAACATGCGAAAAAATCCAAATCGGTGCATCCATCGTGCACGAATGAAAATCTAAACCCTGCGCACTCAACATGCACGGAATCATGAAATCCAATAGCAAACGTCGAACATGCGTAAGTCCAATCAAAAGCACGGAGTGCAAGAATCAATCATCAATATCAGGGTCAAAATCGACGATATAAAATGCGGCTCAATCAAGATCAAGTGTACCGCGATGGAAAATCTCCCAACCCTGTGCATCAGCGTGCAAAAATCAAATCAAAACACTAAAAGTACATGAAAACTACGCTGGAAGCGTAAATCAAATCACCGGCATAAAATAGGCATGAAATCACAATCAATACCTCAAGAATAATAACTCTGCACAAAATATGAATACCCAGTAAGTGCAACCATGGTGCCAAAAACAGAAATCATAGAACTCAGCCATCAAAACCAAATCATGCAAATAGATCGCCTAAAATACCGAAATCCAAAGTGACGGATACGTGATAGTTAAATCACAAAATCACAAATCATAAATCATAAATCATAAATACTGTCGTCGGAATATCCTCCTTCGAGTCGTGAAGGTGCCGGTACATCCAATGCTAGCGGCGCAAGATATCTACTTGCCTCATGCTCGCAGCTGGCGTCCTCTGCCTCTGGTTCCTTATCTTCCCTGTGGATTACCAATCTCGCAATCCATCGGCTCATCGGCCCGGTCAGGTGTGCTGACAGGAACGATTCCGTTCTGGCACTTTCCTGGTCATCTCTCGGTCAATCCTCACGACCGCTCGTAACGCAGCACATCTCTGGCGCCGACCTCGGGTCCTCTGAATGCACATCACGCATCTGCTCCTGGTGCAAATCTTATTGCAGCAGTGTACTGGAAGGAATCCTACTTAATGTCTCTTCTGATCTTGCCTAAGCCAAACTGTACGGAGGCTGGTACTCTGGCGTAATCTTTTCTCGCTCTCTGGACATCTGCGTCCTTAGTACAACATCTCCTCGGAAGCTAGTCGCATCCCTGCGCCTCTGTATGCATATCCGACCTTAAATCTTAACGGGTTGGCCATCCCCTCTCAGCGGACGTCGGTTTTCGATAGGCTAACGACGACGACAACCCCTTATCAGAGCAGGAGGCATGACGAAGCCACCCCCATAACTGAGCCAGTCCCGTCAACACGACATGCTCGACGTCGCCACTGGCGCCGAGTGAGGAAGGTTGGGGGCAGTTCCCCTTCTGGACTAACACCGCCAGCTCCAACGATAGAAATTGTTGCTGCTGTTCCAACTGGGAACAGCTTTGAACCACTCAGGAGGGTGCGCAAGAACCCTCCGACGGCCGTGCTGAAGAGATCTCCTCCACCTATGGAGAACGCTACAAAGGCGAAGCTGGAGCAGCCCCCTCAGCGGCTGTTCTCCAAAATTCACAAGGTCTGGCGACAGGTCCAAGACTCCATGATTAATCAAGACTACCCCCACCGACAGAAAAAGATGAAAGTTCGGCGAGAAGGGGATCACCCTGTCAAGCCACAGAAGTTGTTATCTGTTTGGGCACCCGCTGCAACGGCTCCCTCAACTTCGACCGCCCACAAAAGAAGGAGGCCGGAGAAGATCCATGCATCTTTGGCAAATCGCAAGGACACTGAATTTAAACGCCCCAAGTCTGGGGGCATGGTGGTGCATACTATTTATATGGCTTCCAGAAAAGAGGATAGCCGTATCTCTACGGGTCACCGACCACTTACATGGTCTGTGACTAAGGCTCAGGAGCAACAACAACAAAAGCTCCAAGAAATGCTGACAGCCATGGCTGCACTCACTAGATCGAAAGCAGGCCCGGAGATATCTTCGGAGCAGCATCATGAGTAGGAAACGGATGCCGAATTCCTTAGGAGAATGCTTGAGAAGAAGGACAAAGAGGCTGCGGAACAAGCGACTAACATAAAACATATGGCCCTTTTATTCTAAGATATGGTGGGCCTGATGATCCAGCCGGACCCTCCAGCCGAAGATCCTCCAGTAATAATTGAAGATGATAGAGGAGAGATATCGAACCCTCTTCCGGCTTGTTCAGCAACCAAGGAAAAGACCATTTCCAAATCCGCCCTGGATGACTATATCACTCAACAGATACAAGCTCATCAGGCGAACGAAGTGGCCGGCCAAATTGTTAAGACTGGACGACCCTATCCGGGTTGGTACGACCAAATAAAGTACCCGCCGGGATATACGATCCCTAAATTCCATGTATATAAGGGGACGGAGAATCCACACCAGCACGTTGCTCAATTTAGAGCCATGTGCGGCAATACTGGAGGTGATGATAAACTACTGCTTCACCAATTCGTCGGCGGCTTGTCGGAAACAGCGTTTGAATGGTACTCTGAGCTCCCGAATGACTCCGTTAAGACATTTGCAGAAATGGAGCTACTGTTTACACAAAGGTTCGCAAGCGCTAGCGAGTGCACCCCGATCACGGCATTGATCAATACCAGAGTGAAGCCAGGAGAGACATGGGTGCAGTATGCAATCCGGTGGCAGAACCTATGGTCGAGATGCGAACAACGCATAGAAGAAGCTCCTGCCGTTGGCATGTTCATCTGGACCTTTGACCCTCAGTCGACTATCTCCCAATTCATGATGTTCTTCAAGCCAAACACCTTCTAGGCCTTGATTGACAAGCTGGCCCAAATGGACCAGATGGGCTATAGGCCTTTCCCTTCAAAAGTGGATTTTCGGAATGAAAAAGGCAAAGGGAAAGCGACCTTTGTCGCCAACGCTCAGCAACAGCCGAGTAACCCGAGACCGTTTGTTCGTCAAAGCAACAAGCCGCGATCCCTCCATGAGAAGTTGAAACGTCCTTACTCATTTCCCAAGGATAAAACAAGGAGACTGTTTGAACTAGCAGTGCGCAACGGGCTCATCACTCTGCCAGATCCAAGACATCCGTCGCAACCGGGTGACGTTAACCATCCTAACTATTGTCCCCACCACAGAGTAATGGGTCACCCACTCGAAGATTGCTACGTCTTCAAAGGCTGGATTGAGGACCAATACCAAAAGGGCAAATTCGCGTTGTCTGACAACTAGAAAGTGAACCCACCACAACCACATGCTCAGAAAAAGATGGACACGCCGGGGGCATCATGCTCTTTTATAAGGGAAGCTCCATGGGAAATTGTTCTTTCGGCAAAAACTAAAAGAATATTGAAAGATCTCCAAACATGCCCGGCAATCAGGTGGAAAGGTCCACTGGAACCCGAGGTCATTGAGGGAATGCTGAAACCGCGCCCAACGCTGAGAATTGGTAGCGATAATCAAAATGCTCAGGCCCATCCGTCAAAGTCTTCGAAGAAAAAGAAGAAGCCCAAAAAGCCCGCGCAGTCTGACGACAACTGTACGGATCTGCAAAAGTATATTGACGCGCTGGAGGAATACAACTAGAAGGCGCGAACCCCAGTCACGCTTCAAGAGTTTCTCAATCACATCCTTGAAAGTGAAGATAACGACAATGATGAGGGAGACAACTTTTCAGAGGAACCCGAAGATTATGTGGCAAGTTTCCACATGATCTCTCATTCGTCGCTAAGTAACAAAGAAGCTCACTTGGCATTAGAAGATAACGTAGAGGAGCTGGGGGCTGCAGCAGTGCCAAAATCCTTGGATTATGTGACAAGGTCTATCAAGGAGAAACCTACTTGTTCATAGAGCATCTGGCGAAACTTCTCCTCAAAGCTACAACGGACCGAAATGTCCCTAAACTAACAATAGACCGCAATGTCCTAAAACTTGCAATTGACCGAGACGTCTATAAACTAATACGAACTGCAACATCCCAAGGCTGACAAAAAAACGGTATGTCCACAAGCAAAATGGGCACGGATGAAAACCCGAAAGGGCGCCGTGGGTAAAAACAGCAGGACTACCGGCAGACTACCAGCGATGTTTGTGAAAACCCGAAAGGGCGCAGACTCATAGGAAAAAAACGGTACGTCCATAAGCGAGATGGGCACGGATGAAAACCCGAAAGGGCTCCGTGAGTAAAAACAGCAGGACTACCGGCGAGTTTGTGAAAACCCGAAAGGGCGCAATCTCGTTAAAAGACACTTGCAAGGTCCTCTCGACCCTGTAAGGAGAAAATACCTGCGTGAGATCCTTATGACTCACAAGGGAGCAACACACTTAGGAATCTTCACGATTCCTAAGGAGAAAACACACTTATGAGATCCTCACAACTCGTAAGGAGAATTCCGCTTTGAGACCCTCACGGCTCATAGGATTCAAAAGCCTTAAGCTACAGGGATCTGAACCTGTTCTTAAGCTATCACATTTCCCAGACCGTCCTACAAGCGGTTCAATATTGACCCTTGTATACAATCTACGGGTACGAATAAACATTTCCCTAACAGAGTCCCACCAGCGACTAGGGATATGCTCACACGGCGAACGACCCTTGTAAGTCCTCTCGACTTATAAGGAGAAAACACTCTTGTAAGATCCTTATGACTTATAAGAGAGCATACACTTGAGAATCCTCACGATTTTTAAGGAGAAAACGCACCTACGAGATCCTCACGACTCGTAGGGAGAAATACCTTTATGAGACCCATACGGCTCATAAAGTCAAAAGCCTTAGTCAACAGGATCCTAACCATGTTTGCTAAGCCACCTTTGTTCGACATCGACAGCGGCAAATGATGATTCACTCCTGGCAATGTCCCATTTGTAGCGATGCTGATGCCTACATCGGTATCAAGTTCCAAGTCCTTTCACGGCAAATGATGATTCGCTCCTGCCAATATTCCAGTCACAGCGATGCTTATGCTAATATTGGTATCAGATCTTGAGTTCCGTACAAAAAAATGCATGTAAAATAGCCGAAATGATGGGGCAACGTGCAACAAAGTCAGCAAGTAAAAATATATATGCATACAAAAATAGCCGAAATGATTGGGCAACTCGCAATAAAAGCAGCGAGTAAAAAACAAAAATAGCCGAAATGATTGGGCACCACGAAAAATAGCCGAATTGATTGGGCAATCGCGACTTTCGCGATATAAAAAGCTAAAATGATATAGCATCGCGGAAAGAAATAAAAAAATGAAAGAATGAAACTTTTGCCCTACAGGTAGTCCATACTGACCCCTGTATACTCTCCATGGGGATAAACGAAAAGGGAACCACATGTCCCCCACCAGATCCTTTCAAAAGGGAAAGTCAGATCTTAACAGTAACACCTACACCCCAGAAGATCATCAACGGCGTTCCTTCTTATGCTATCAGGGCACGGAAGCGACACAACGAAACGGAGCAATGGCAAAGTCCCTAGTTCCAAATCTTAACGGCAACATCTACAGCCTAAAAATCAGCAACGGTGATCCTCCTCATTCCAACAGGATTCGGACGCAACATCACCAAACGGGGCCACGGCAAAGTCCCTAGTTCCAAGACTCTACGGTCCACAGACAACCTAGAGTCAACCAATGACCTCCCCGCCGGATCAAGGCTCCGTCTCGGAAATATGTCAACCAACTCCGAGGAAATCAGTGTCCTTGGCAAATACCTCAATTCAGGGAAATCAGCATCCTTGACGAGAGCATCTCGATTCGCGTCGACCCGCAAGGAAATCAGTGTCATTACAGGAATCTCTCGATTCCTCTCAACCCCGAGGAAATCAGTGTCCTTGGCAAAAACCTCGATTCAGGGAAATCAGCGTCCTTGACGAGAGCATCTCGATTCGCGTCGACCCGCAAGGAAATCGGTGTCTTTGTAGGAATCTCTCTATTCGTCTCAACCCGAGGAAATCAGTGTCCTTGGCAAAAACCTCGATTCAGGAAAACCAGCGTCCTTGACGAGAGCATCTCGATTCGCGTCGACCCGCAAGGAAATCAGTGTCTTTGCAAGAATCTATCGATTCGTCTCAACCCCGAGGAAATCAGTGTCCTTGGAAAAAATCTCGATTCAGGGGAATTAGCGTCCTTGACGAGAGCATCTCGATTCGCGTCAACCCGCAAAGAAATCAGCGTCTTTGCAGGAATAGCTCGATTCGTCTCAACTCCGAGGAAATCAGTGTCCTTGACAAAATACCTCGATTCAGGGAAATCAGCGTCCTTGACGAGAGCATCTCGATTCGCGTCGACCCGCAAGGAAATCAGTGTCTTTGCAGGAATAACTCGATTCGTCTCAACCTTCAAGGAAATCAGCGTCCTTGGCAAATATCTCGATTCAGGGAAATCAGCGTCCTTAATGAGAACATCTTGATTCGCGCTGACCCGCAGAGACATCAGTGTCTCTACAGGAATATACGACGTCAGCAAAGCGGAGCCATGGCAAAGTCCCTAGTTCCAAATCTCGACGGTTCACAAACAACCTAGAGACCACCTCGACATTCGTCTCGTTACAACAGACGCAACGTCAGCAAAATGGAGCCATGGCAGAGTCCTTAGTTCCAAGTCTCGACGGTTCACAGACAACCTAGAGACCACCTCGACATCCGTCTCATTACAGCAGACGCAACGTCGGCAAAGCGGAGCCATGGAAAAGTCCCTAGTTCCAAATCTTGACGGTTCATAGACAACCTGGAGACAACCTCGACATTCGTCGTAATATTGCAAAGACAATGTCAACAAACGAAGCAAAGGAAAATCCCTAGCTTCAGGATCTCGACGTCAACATTGACAACCTAGAGATCAACAACAGCGTTCTTCTTCCAATAGGATACAGGCGCGACATCAACAAATCAAGCCATGGCAAAGTCCCCTAGTTCCAAACCTCGACGGTTCACAGACAACTCAGAGACAACCTCGACATTCGTCGCAATATTGCAGACACAATGTCAACAAACAAAGCCAAGGAAAATCTCTCGCTTCAGGGTCTTGACGGCAACTCAAATGAGACCTGAAAAGACTATCGGAGATCATCCCACACCAGCGCGGAGTGGTCATGACTCATCGAGGCTCCCAAACTGAGCCTAACCTCAAGTAAAAAAGCGACATGGAATATCCCTAACGCTTGCCCTTTCGATGGTAATATTACATGGAAGATTACTTGAAGACGTCTTGTCCAGCCCCCGAAGGGATCAAAGACACGACAGTTGCGGGGCTACCCGAACAACAAAATTGCATATCGGGGAATATATCGGCCAACGCGACAGTGCGATGGGTAAAAAAACCCTAGTACCACCGACCCTAACGGACTTCTATTAGCAGGAGTTAACTGTGACGTTAGAAAACCCTTAATGAGAACTTCTCGATTCGTCTCGACCCGTGAGGAAATTAGTGTCCTTGCAAGAACTTCTCGACTCGTCTCGACTCGTAGGGAAAAGCCTTAGGCAATGGGGATAAGGACCTGTTTCCTAAGCACTGGGGCCCTGCAAGTCGGTCCAAGATGGACTCTTGCATACTATTCACGGGCCACACTCTCCAAGTCGAATCTCGACAAGAGGGGAAACAACCACTTACGAGTCCTCTCGACTTGCAAACGGGAAAAATTCCCTTGTGAGGTCCTTACGACTCTCAAGAGAAAACACACACTTAGGAGTCCTCGCGACTCCTAAGGAGAAAATACATCTACGGGATCCTCTCGACTCATTGGGAGAAAAGTCTTTATGAGACCCTCACGGCTCATAAAGTTGAAAAGTCTTAGGCGGCAGATCTGAACCTGTTTCATAAGCCATCGCTACCCTACAAAGAGTGCAAGATGCATTGTTCTCATCTACAGACCACCTTTGCCGAAATTACATCCTAGAAAAATGGAGGTGCTACTTAAGAACGCGCAAACTGCTTCGCGCCAAGTCAAAACAAAAGGCATAACCTACAGGAATCAACCACATACCATGCAAGACAATAAAGAGAACATTCGATTCGCATTCAGTTAAGCATTCAGAGCGCGCCCATTCATGTATATATGAAAAGGTTTAACGCAAAAAATAAAAGAACGGAAACGCAAAATTTGCCATTCATACTTCAGAAAATTCTTACATTGATGAAAACAGTAAACAAAAGCATCATTAAAATGTTTACAATGGCAAGACATCAAATCCAGGATATGGATTAAGAAATTCAAAAGTAAAGCCATCTAAAATGTTTCTGGTCTCTCTGACCATTCTCGTATGCTTCATCTCACGCTCGCAAGCGTCAGAATCTTCACTGATGTCTTCCGTCCTTCGATAGGCAGCGATTATCGTCGCTAGTTGGAAAGTTTGATGCAGAATATTAACAAAATTGTCTCGATTTTTCTTTGAGCTTAGGCCCATCAGATACACTGAGTGTACCTTATCTTCGACATCATCCAATGACTTAAGCGGCATGCCTGCATAGAATAAAGGAAGTGCTTCCCAGATCGCTCTCACAATGAGATTCAAAAGAGCGGAACGACGAGGAAGTAGTCGACCGTTATATTCATCAAAGCGATGCATGATTTTGTCGCACTGAGCGTTGGTGAACTCCTGATTTTGGCAGCGGCCTAATACGCGAATGTCCCCATAAGAAATAATTTCGTCAAGGTCATACAAATGAGCGACCATAGCACCTGAAAATGAAAACCAGTGGGAGTTTAACGGATAGACTGATTAAAACACGGGGATTCAGACAACTCTTGATATCCGCATGAAGAAAACAAGTGTTGATTAAATCACCCAACAAATTCAAATTTGTGCAATTAAGGGGGGATCCTAAAAAGGATTCTCATTTAATAAGAGACGCCTCGTGTCAAGGAGTTAAACTCCTCGAGAGCAACGCTCTGTAGACAGGAGTGACACTTGTCAAAATCAATTATGAAGGGAATAAAAATTCCCCAAGAAAAATTCTAAGAGTCATGCTCTGTAAAATGATGAATAACCCATCAGAAAACTTAAAGCAAAGCTTTTAATGAATCAAAAATTCCAAGATCTTCAAGATCTGTGAATAAACCCTTAAGTTCTTCATGAACAATATTCCAGTTCATGGGTTAAAATCGCCCTAAAAAAGATTATACTTTTAAGATCTATGATCTAAAGATGAGCATGGCTCTATTAATGGGTAAAACCGTAAAAATATTTTAAGATCTATGATCTAAAGATGAGCATGGCTCTGTTAATGGGTAAAACCCTAAAAATATTTTTAGATCTATGATCTAAGAAGAGCAAAACTCTATTAATAAGTTCAGATCTTACCAAAAAATTGGGCAGGGTTTTGACTCTTAAGAATTCTTAAGACAAAGAGCTATACTCTGAAGGAGAATTAATTCTCAGAAAACAAGAAAGAAGATGAGCAGAGATCATCTCAAAGGCCAAAGGCCTTATTTATATGCACTGAGATGCCGTTTCAACTTCTGAGTTGATCCAATGGTATAGAGGCTGCAACCGCTGCACTCACGTGTAGGCCACGTGAGCGCAACGGTAGGGGGCATTTGTTTCCCCCAATCAAAGCAAAACTCTGTTCAAAATTTGAAATGAAATGGCGCTTCATAAAGCGCCAGCAAGGAGCGCTCATGTGCAAAGCACGGGTGCGCTCGCGCTAAAAGCACCAGCGCTCTGAAGCAGTGCTCACGTGCAGAGCACGAGTGCGCTAGTGCTAAGAGTGCCTGCGCTCTAAAGCAGCACTCACATGCAAAGCACGAGTGTGCTAGTGCTAGAACTAAATGTTCCCCACCGTTGGATCAAAGATCCAATGAAGATTAAAAATCATTAATTGACCAGAATAGAATTCTGTTAAAGAAAACATTCCACAGAATCTTTCCGAACAGGAAAGATTGTGCTCTGAAAATCAGAGCACCGTTGGATCAATGATCCAATGGTGATTAAAAATCACTAAAGTACAGAATAAATTCTGTATGGGAAAAGATTTCCCAATCTTGTTAAAAACTAGAAGATTGCCTTCTGTAAATCAGAAGCCCTTGGATCAAAGATCGAACGAGGGAAACATCCCCAAATCAATTAGAGAAAAGATCTCTTTAACCGATTGAACAAATCAGCCTTCACTATATAAAGGCCCCAAGACTTCAAGTCTGATATAGAGGAACCCCCCCCCACAAGGTTTGAGAAATTTCAAAGAAAGAGAGCAAGCTCTGAGAAGAAGAACTCTTCTTCAAGGTAAAAACAGAGAAATAAAAAAAATCTCATCAGAAAAAGAACTTAATTCTTTTGCCAGATCATAAATCTATAAGACAAATTGTCTTTCACAAAGAGATCATAATATCTCATTATAAAAAGGGGGGAGAATAATTCAATTCTCTTCGGATCATGGATCCATAAAGGCAGAGCCTTTCACCAAAAACATAAGAAATTGAAACATCGCCTATAAAATAAGAACTTTGTTCTTAGATCCACGAGACAAAGTCTCTTATAAAAGAGAATTTAATTCTCAGAGCGCAGAACTGCCTAAAAAGAGCCTTAGCGCTCCAAGTTTAAAGAAGCGCATCAGCGCTCCAAATCTAGCACACAGCGTTGCAGAGCCTTATCGCTCCAAATTTAAAAGAAGTGCTCTGCGCTCATGATTCGGCGCTCAGCGCCAAGCGCACCACGTGCTCCTCACGTGTGCGCTACTTCACCAGAAGCGCTCTGCGCTCATGATCTGGCGCTCAGCACCAAGCACACCACATGCTCCTTACGTATGCACTACTTCGCCAGAAGCACTCTGCGCTCATTGACTGGCGCTCAGCGCCAAGCGCGCCACGTGCTCCTCACGTGTGCGCTACCTAAACAGAAGCGCTCTGCGCTCATTGACTGGCACTCAGCGCCAAGCACGCCACGTGCTCCACACGTGTGCTCTATCCAAACAGAAGCGCTCTGCGCTCATTGACTGGCGCTCAGCGCCAAGCGCACCACGTGCTCCTCACATGGGTGCTAAGAGAGCATAAATTGTTCTTTAAACAATAAATCCCCAGAGCCATGATGAGTGCTCAGCATTCAATAAGAGACAAAAATAATTGTCAGAACTCAAACCAATGCTCAGCATTGTTAAATGTTTAACATTTTAACTGAATGGGCCGAGCCCAAGGTGGCCACAGATCCCTAATTCGGATTAATTGAGCCCATATGCTCATAAATCTTTGATCTTAGTCCCAAATTGGACTACAGATCTCCCAACCAATATTGGTTCAAGGGTATATCTCTTCACTCCTCTGATATTTGTCGTTGTAATCGTTCAACGTCTTCAGAGAGGTGACGGGTCCCGACAACCAGACATTTCACGGACTGTGGGGTCCTTAAACTCATGGACTGTGATGTCCTTAAACTTTACAGACTATGATGTCTCTAAACTACTATGGATTGTGGGGTCCTTAAACTCATAGACTGTGATGTCCTTAAACTTTACAGACTATGACGTCTTTAAACTCGACCGCAAAGTCCCTAAACTAAAACAATAGAGCCCAAATGCTCTTTTGTTGGATCTAAATGATCCTGTTAAGTTGATCTTAGTCTAAAATTAGACTAACGTATCCTTAACAAACGTTTAAGTTGATCTTAGTCTCAAATGAGACTAACGTATCCTTAAACCCAAACCAAAACCTAAATCTAAGAAAATACGGATTTGGACTAATTCACGCCCTACGGGCGACAACATAAATTAGTCTCTGTATACAATCTACGGGAAACCAAAAATAAAACAAACAAACACGACACGAAGTGACCATCTGGAGAAGGAGAAAGTGGTTGCCGCGATGCGGTAGCGTAATTAACTGCAGGGGCTTGCGCTTGCAAGGAAAAGCGTCCCCACAATCAAAAACCCCTCAAATGAGGGGGAATCTGACGAAGTCTGCTACAACGGCCGTATCCGTCTAAACCTCTGATACACGGTACCATAAATCAACTTGGCATCTTCGGAGAGGTGGACAGATAAAACCAAATAGCATCTGCCCCCAAATTCAGGCAAGACGTTTGTCTTCCCGGTCTTTCGGCGGAGAACGGTCCTTAAACTCATGGACTATGATGTCTTTAAATCAGACTATGATGTCTTTAAACCATACAGACTATGATGTCTTTAAACCGTACAGACTATGATGTCTTTAAGCCAGACTATGATGTCTTTAAACCATACAGACTATGATGTCTTTAAACATAGACTATGGGGTCCTTAAACTCATGGACTATGATGTCCTTAAATCCAATGGACCATAGCGTCCCTAAATTAAGCTCTATAGACTATGACGTCTTTAAACTATGGACTATGAGGTCCTTAAACTCATGGACTATGATGTCCTTAAACCCAATGGACCGCAATGTCCTTAAAACTAAATTGTGGACCGCAACGTCCCTAAATACTAAATTGCGGACCGCAATGTCCTTATAAACTAAAGAAAATCCTGTTGAGTAGATCTTAGTCTAAAATTAGACTAACATATCCTAAACAAACGTTTAAGTTGATCTTAATCTAAAACAAGATTAACGATCCTTAAACCAACCCAAACCCAAATCTAAGAAAATATGGATTTGGACTAATCCACGCCCTACGGGCGACAACATAAATTAGTCTCCGTATACAATCCACGGGCAACCAAAAATAAAACAAACACACACGACACGAAGTGACCTTCTGGAGAAGGAGAAAGTAGTTATCGTAACCCGATAATGTAATTAACTGCAGGGGCTTGCGCCTACAGGGAAGAGCGTCCCCACAATCAAAAACCCCTCACAAGCGAGGAGGAATCTGACGAAGTCTGCTACAACGGCCGCATCTGTCCAAACCTCCGATACACGGTGCCATAAATCAATTTGGCATCTTCGGAGAGGTGGACGGATAAAACCAAATAGCATCTGCCCCTAAAATTCAGGCCGGATGTCCCAATGTCCCGGTCGCGTCTTTCGGCGGAGAACAGATTCTGGCACGCCCGGTGGGACCTTTTCCTATTTCCACTCCACACTTCGTGTGTCGTGTTTTTCCACAATCAAATAATCGCGGTATATGTGTTTGTGGTTGCCCTTGGGTGATGGGATACTGAAGCCGGCGTTGCATCTTTTCCGAGAATGGCATTTGCTTTCACTCACTGCAACTCAGGCTCTGTCGCATCTGATGGAGTCAAGTATGGGTCACTTGCAGCCTCAAATATCTCCAATCCGGCTCTTCAAGAAATCAACGGGCTTCACTTTAGGTCGATTCTCCCACCTCCCACTCTCGGTGCCTCAACGCCGATGGAGGAAGCCCAGAGGAAGTCTGTTTTCCACAGACTGGTTCCCTAAGCTGCAACTTTGCCGACGGAATCAGTTCTCAAACAACTGGCACCTACCAAGGACCAAGGTCGACGCACGGGGCAGAATATTCAAGCTCCTAAAGGAAACAGGGGGCAGGCTCGGCAAAATCCTGAGGCTAATCAAATCCCGACCGTAAGAAATGGTCAACGTCGATATCGGCATCATACAAAATGAGCTGGGGGCAGTTCTCCGTATGGTCCTGTTTCAACCCCAGTGGTGAATGTTGTTCCAACCGGGAACAGCTTCAAACTGTTGTGAAGGTCAGACAAAATTCTCCTACCGCAATATTGAAGAAATCTCCATAGCCCATGGAGATCCCACAAGAGCAGAAACCAGTTCGCTCCCTAAAGCAACTTTCCTCATCTATATATAAAGTGTGGAAGCAGGTGAAGGTCTCTGTCGTCAACCGCGGCTCTTCCCCTAGACGTTAGCCAAATTCTGACAAATTCTCTTTCAAATACAAGGGGACTCATCCCAAGACGGATCCTGGTATAGCGGTTCCTCCCAAAACCAAAGCGGCATTTCACAAAAAAGGGAGGCCCAATAAAGCTCAAGTGCCCGAAGCAAACTCCAAAGGCCAAAAACTCCAAACACCTCAAGCCTGGGGGCATGGTAGTTCACATAGTCTATGTGGTGAATTCCAAAGACGAAGTTCGAGCTTCTACTGTTAGTTATATGTATGCCCTAGAGGCCATTGCTATACATAGGATGTATATTGTAGTGGATGCTGGGACATATATAGGGAGGACTTTCTTGCTTTACATGATAGTATGCTATCTGGTTGATCTTTACCTTAACGTGTACACTGATTGTCTCTCTGTTACATGTTGGTAAAGCCCTTAGGAAATGTACTTGACTACCTGGACTATGATGCGGATCATACTAGTGGGGACATGGTAGTCCATAAGTACATCCTTCAAAGTCCCTAGTCGTGGGTATATCGAGACGGGGCATCGATATACCAGAGTAGACTAGCGTATACCTTCTCGACCCATACAGATGGGCGATGGATGATCCCATATCCATTAATGTTTGACATCAGAGATGATATACGGGTGCTCAGTGGAGACTGGGTACACTGGACGGACTCGCCGAGAACTCCCAGATGGTATTATACCTTACGTCAGATGGCAGTTCTCTGGTGACACTGGTACAGAGTAGTCTGTTGACCCGAGATCGTCATAGAGTCTTGTGTGGTTCCCACTGTGCTTTGATTTCCACCTTACCACGTCCAAGAGGGCGTGCAAAACGGTGGTTTTTGGGTACAGTCCCGAGTCACATGGAGGCAATGAGCGATAGGAGGGGATTCGTCTCTGCCGGTATAGGGAGTTGATGTTGCACTGTGTTCGATTGGCTATAACCGGAAATCCCTGGCCAGAGTTGCTGAGATTTACTGGTAAGTGTTACCAGTAGTTTCTCGAACTGTTATAGACCTCATATCGACACGACTTATCGAGCTATTGGGGTCTGACGTTTACCACCCCTAGGCGAGATATGCGACATATCAGACGATCAGACCGGACTGTACGGTAAGTGTTACTGGTTGGATTCACAGGAGTGTGAGCGGGCTTGCTCGTCGATCTTCTGATCGCTCAATACCCGGGTGGCTGTTATGTTTAGCAGACCGCTTGCGGCTTGCGGGTGTTTGATATGATCATCACCTGCTGCCGGCGTATTGACGAGTCGTTAGAGTCCTACACAGAGGTTTCCTGGCTCAAGCGAAACGAAATAGGAGCGCATATGAGATATGTGCGGGACCAAGAATAATGCATGTATGTGATACCGTATTCTATTCTCGCGATGAATGTATCGAAAGGTTGTATGCGATATAACCTAGTTATCGAATAAAGGATTGATTCGATAAGCCGATACATTGGATATTAGTCGGTTATATGCGATATGACCGGATCGTTAAATCAAGTGTTGATTTAATGATTTGATGTATAATTATATATTTGATATATTACTTTGCATTAACTAATATTGGTTCACTTTAAATGGATTTTCTCACTTGGATTGTGCACATTGTATATGTGATATACTTTTGTACACAAGTTTGTATCATGTTTGATGATACATGCTAACTTGAGCATGTGTAAAGATTAAACCATGGTTGTGTAATGGTTAGGGTTTTCCTTTCATTTTCTTATTCATTTATTTATTGATTTATTCTTTGTGGAAAATGAAAAGCATAAAGAGAAAAATGGTTGCTAACTTTGTTTGTATTATGAAGCTTCATGAAGCTTTGACTTAGTGACCATTTTTGTCTCATGCTTAACCCTAACCATTCCCACTAACCCTAGTTTAGTCTCTACACTTGACCATGGTTGGTAGATGATAAGTATTATTATTATTTTCATTTTACTTAATACTTATCATATTATCTTCTTCTTCTTCTTCATCTTCTACTTGAAGAAAACCTTGCCTCCATCAATGGCAAAGTGAGAAAATGAGTGAGAAATCAAATTCTAAAGTGAACCCACCTCCTATTTCTTCATCCTCTACCTCTTGCCAAGTAGTAGAGTGTGTTTTCTTTACAAGTTTCATGACTTGGTGAAGTGGGAGCTTGATCTTGTGATGCTTCGACGTAGATCATCTTCGGCACGAAGCCGACGACCTTGCCCGCCCATTTCTCCGATGAAGCCGACGCTAGAGCCCGGGTTTCCATTTGGACAGCGAGGAGACTTCATTGCGGAGCTATGGAGGTGGAGGACCGGATCTACAAAGGTTGTATTTCCGTTACACTTTAGTTAAGTTTTATACTAGCTCGTTGTTTCGCCTAAACATCTAGTTAACGATCCGTAGTCTAGGGTTTCTCGGCACCGTAAAAGATCAAATTGGCATGGTTGATGCCTTGTGAGACCTCTTGGGAGTGCCTAGGAACCCTACAGTGGTATCAAAGCCTAGCTAGAGCCTTAGGCGATGCGTAGACGAAATTTGAAACCCGAACGAACCCGAAACCCTAACACAAACATGCTCTCTGGACTTTTTCCAAAATCTGGAGTTTTTCGATATTAAAAATATGCAGAAAAATCAGCAGGGAATTGTAAGAATTACTGTGAAGCTCGTACCCATGAATCCACCAAAGTTCGGTGGAACCGCGGCATTAGCATGGCTAATGCGGCGGTTCCGCGGCCATGTAGTCCCTTCTTGCGTTCAATTTTGCACAGTAATTCTTAGTTTGCAGTGCTGGTTTTCCTGGGAATTTTTAATATTTTTTCAAGAGTTGAATTTTCTGGGGTTGTTTTGGGGATTCGTTTATTCGATCGGATTGTCAAACTCTGTCTATGTGTCTTTCCGGATGATTTTTGAATATGTTAAAAAGTTCGACCGGATATAAATACCCACTTTTTCCCCTGTCGGGAAATTTCCAAGTGTTGGATTTTTCCGTAGTTTAAAGACGTTCTAAGTAGTGCAAGTAACGCGATGGTCCCTCTAGAAGACAACAAACCTTAACTCGATTATGTGACCGTCTTGAACTGCCCTTTGAACCTTAGGGTTTGGGGTAGTACGGCGTGCCACATGTGAGGCGTTGGCTTGACCCTTCTACGGCTGGACCGTTGGTACTGAGGCACGAACTGAATGTTTTTAGACTTCTTTCATGTGTTGAGCTGTATCGGGAAAACTTGGGTGTTTGGATGTTCGATCGAAAAGTTTAACATTTTCTATTTATCCGGAATGTGATACAATAATTGGAATTCACAAGTAGTTATGAGATAACTGAATGAATGTTATAAACATAGCAGTTTAGTCTCACTTGATCGGTTGCCACGGAATTTTGATGTGATCAAAAGTCCGTCGCAATCACGTAGCGTACGCGGATACTCGCCAGGTAAACTTAATAGACAGCCTTGCCCCATAGCCCCGACCAAGTGACTGTAAGAGAACCCCGTCGCCGAAAGCATCCGTCCAGGTGCTCGCGGTAGCGGTGTTCCGCCTTGGTGCACTTCGTCGACGATATCGGGGGTGCGGCCGTCTACTGAAGTTTGCGACGAGCATTCGATCAAATTGTCGGGAATCCTGTTGAATTGCCCGACTTGATATTGAAAAGAGTTTTCGATAATGAGACTAAAATGCGGGGTTTATAATTGTTAGGCATGCGATGTCTAAGTAATTCATTTGATTAGGCATGCGATGTCAATGTAGGTTGCGGATTCCAACTGTTGTAGTTTTACACTTTCTTTTCTGTGACCGTAAGTGTAATATGTGATATCGCCGGTTTCGTTGCTATATGTCAACGACAATTGGGATGCGCATATTTACTTACGTTGATGACATGTGATGTTATGTGTTGCTGGATATGTTATATTGGATCGTCGTGTTTGAATAGCCGGGGGTTTTTATGTAAGATGAGTGTTTTTTCATTTTCATTCATGTAAAAACTTGTATGTAATATTCTTTTATTGGGGCACTTCCAGGTTGCGGAAGATGTCACCTTTTGTATATTATTTACTTTTCCGCACTAGGATAGACCCAAGGAGGGGAGCACAAGTAACCGGGTTCTGGAGTCCAGTGGGAGACCAACTCGAGGAGTCGAGTCCGGGTCTCCTAACTCTAGAATTGATAGGGTTGCTTGCCGCTCTCATAGGGGTCTAGGGGTGTGGGTTTGGCTATTCATCACGACCGTGGAATCCGTGTTTTATACTGGCTCGTATTGAAAACACGGACGTCCTAGTATATCCAATATTTCATATGTTTCTTCTGCTGCGATATCTGTAATGTGATCATGTGATGTTCTGTGATAGATACTGTATATAGTATATATGATATATTATATAGACGTTACTTATGTTTTACACCCGCGCTAGCCCTGCCCTGCTCTGCCGTTAGTTACCTAACCTAACGGTGCATGAGGAGACATCGAGGCGAATGCGGATGGCATAAGTGTACGTCGTATTTATCTGTGATGTTTAGGTACTTAAATGATGGGACTTCATTAATGTGATTAATGAAATAAAAGAAACCTAAGATGTTGTGGAATCGAATTTCTAAAATAAAACAGGTAGCTACAGTTCTTGCTTTGCACAGCGGTATATGTGATATATCCTGCACCTTATTCGATGAGGAAAGGACCGAGATCCCTTCACCGGGAGTGACTCCTTTAGCAATAACTGGCTGATGCTACACACTCGGTTTGTCTCTTGATTGCTTTTAAGAGTTTTTGCTTTGCACAGTGATATATGTGATATATCCCGCACCTCATTCGACGAGGAAAGGACCGACGATCCCTTCACCGGGAGTGACTCCTTTAGCAAAACTAGAAAAGCCTCAAAAACACTCCATTTCAAAATTCATTTGATTCTACAATGATATCAAGTTCATTACGCAATAGGTTTTCAGAAAAACCTGTCGTAGCCCTCCGTCATTTCAGATAAGTAGTAGTTAGTATTCGTGCTACGTTTGTTGGCCTTTGTCAAGGCGTAGTGTGCGGTAGCTAACTGGTGCTTATCTGCTTATGCATATGATGCAGATTGGATTAGGGTAGTCGTGCAACCTTGTTGGCCTTTGTCAAGGGTCGTGCGGGTGGGTTTATTTCAATCAAGAAATGACGGGTTGAACTTGACTAGCAGCCTATGATTTGTTGGCCTTTGTCAAGGTCATAGGAGGCTTGGGGCAAAATATTATCGGGAATTTCAAGTGTTGAAATTTGCAATGAGATTGCATACCTTCTATGAGATAGTTGGATCCCGATACCCGCTGCGAGTAAGAGTTACTCCTGGGAGAGTTTTACACATTACAATTAGCCGATAAATTAGTTGTCTAGAAAGGTGTTAACGAGGTTACGCCTCTGGGAAAACGAGGTTTACATTAATTAGGTTCGTGCGAAAGCACGGGGGACCTCCCTCAAAGTACCGACACCGGCCTGGCTGAAAGATTGGCGAACTTGTAGTGTGTAATTAATCCCGGCTAGTCTTTCCTTTTAGGGTTTGAAGGAAGATTTGATAAAAACAGTGGGAGCCATCCTGATTAGATAAAATAATAACCAATCTATTCTTGAAAGAACGCACGCTGAGTGTTTTCTTCTCTCTCTCTCCAGGTAGCGACCATATCACGCCTTAATCAAGATAATAATACGGAATATTGACCAAACCCACTTGTTATTCTGAGCTGGGGAACGTTGGTCCCGCTCCAACTTATAATTGTTATAAGACAGAGCAGGAAATTGGGGATTACCAGAATTCCCGTGCCGCCCAAACGAAGAAAGTGCATATGATGCATCTCCTTCGGGTGTGTTCGTTACACAGAACTGTTTCTCTGTATCCTCTACGTCCTGGGTATGTGATACCAGATCAGGATCCCAGATATGTAATCTGTTACATAGGGCTACAGCTAGGTAGAGAACTGAGAACGGGTGATAAGTTTCATGAGGCAGAAAACGGGGCAAGTGTTGCAGCCAAGTCTGTTGGTCACTGTCACCCTGTATTACCAATACATTGATTCTGAACGAATGTTATTAGATACCGAACCTAATATACAAAATCATATCTATCTCTTTATTAGTAAAGAAATGATAAAATTTTGTATAGTTGGATAATGTTTTGAACATTTCCTATATCAAAAGTTGATCGGTTCAGGCACGTTATCTAAAAGCATTGATGTTCTAAATCAAACTACAGTTCTTTAGTATACGGAACACACACAAGAGGAAGAGTTCAGAAATGAACGAATCCTTCTTGAGGCATTGTAGACTAGGTCATATCAATGAGACCCGACTAGCTGAAGTTACATGTAGATGCATATTTAATTTAGTTTGAATTTACATCTTATGAAACTTGCCAGTCATGTCACAAAGATAAGATGACCATAGCTCTGTTTATTGGAAATAGAGAAAGAGTTAGTGTACTCTTGGGACTGATACATGATGATGTATGTAAGGGCCCATGTCTACACATGCCAAGACCGGTTCTTTTACTTCATTACATTCTCTGATGATCTCTCAAGATTCAGACATATGTTCCTGTTGAAACACAAGTCCGAACCTTTTGAGATATTCACAGAATATAAGTCAGAAGTAGAGAACCAAAATACGGGTATAAGTATTATGTCCTTTGATGAGATCAAGGAGGAGAATACTTGAGCATGGAAATCCTGGATCATTCTAAAGGAGAATGAGATTCTCTCTCAGCATTACTCCTCCGCATACACCATAGCACGATGGTATATCGGGGTGGAGCAATCACACCCTATATGATAAGGTGTGCTCTATGATGAGTACTACTGAGTTACCTATTTCCTTTTGGGAGTTATGCACTTGAGAAGCTGCATACCTATTGAATAGGGTTCGAATCAAATCAGTTGCCTACCACTCCATATGAGATATGGTATGGAAAGAGCCCATGTCTTAAGCTAGTTAAGATTTGGGGTTGTCCGGCCTATGTCTAAAAGAAAAATCCGTACAAGCTCGAGGCAAAGTCAGTTATGTACAACTGGAAATGTTCCAGCTATACAAACTGCAGCTGATGATTTGAAAGAACCAAAGGATTCAATAGTTACCAACGAACCTCAGCCTCTCCACCGATCTAGTAGGGTTCCTCACCCGCCTGAGATATACTTCGGTTTCTCTATGACAGTGGGAGCGAGAATTGCATCATGAGATGATGACCCAACTAGTTTCGAGCTGGCCATCAGGAGTGGGACTCTGTAAGAATGGCTGGATGCTTAGTGATCTGAGATGGAATCCATCTACACCAACAAAGTATGGACTTTGATTGCTATATCTGAAGGGTTAAATCCCCATCAGGAGCAAGTATATCTTGAGAAGATTACTTGGTGTAAATGGAAAAGTTGAGACTTTCAAAGCTAGACTTGTTAAAGCTTTTCGTCATCGACCAGGCGTGGATAATGATGAAACCTTTTCAAGTGGCTATGCTTAAGTCCATCCAGATCCTACTTGCCACGGCTACATACCATGACTACGATATCTGGCGGTTGGGTGCCATGACTGCTTTTCTAAATGATGTTTTAGAAGAGAACGTCTATAAGTACACAGCCAGAGGGCTTCGTAGACAGTGGGAGCAGCGGAAACGTGTACAAGATGCTTTATAAGATAAAGCAGGTATCGCGGAGTTGGAACATATGTTTTGATGTGGTAGTCAAAGAGTTTGACTTCATCAAAATGGTAGATGAACCTTGTATAAACAAAAAGGTAGTAGGGAGTATGGTGACGATCCTCGTAGAGTACGTGGATGACATACTCTTGATAGGGAAAGAGTTTCCTATGCTACGTTCGATCAATCTCCGCTTATCACAAAGATTCTCCATCTAGGATCAAATTGATACCTACTAAATCCTGGATTTTGGATCTATGAGATAGATCTAAATGGATGTTAGGATACTCACTAGATGTAGTGAGAAGGTATCAGTTGATCCTGGGGAGAATCACTGGAAGGGTTCCAGAGTGATAAACACGACTGAATGTCAGTCACAGGCATTGTCTTTACCCTCAGTAAAGGGACGGTATGTTGGAAGAGTTCCAAGCTAGATACCGTGGCATACTAGACGATTAAGGCTGGATACATCGCTACTTAAGATGCTACCAAAGAGGCAGTCTGGGTGTATAATAGTTCATGAGATGAACTTTGTTCCTCCCATTGTGAGACAATGGAGTTGTGGCTTATGCCTAGGAACGTCCGTCCCATCAGTGATCCAGACATATTCTAAGGAAGTATCACCTGATCATGGAGATAATTGATCTCCAGGGTGATCGAGATTAGGAGAGTAGACTCAGAGGACAGCACGGCGGATCCACTCACAAAGGCCTTTTCCCAGAGAGAGACTTTTATGGGATGGTTGAGTATGAGATACTACAACCACTGCTATCAGATGGCCCTAGTGCAAGTGGGAGATTGTTAGTTATATGTATGCCCTAGAGGCCATTGCTATACACAGGATGTATATTGTAGTGGATGCTGGGACATATATAGGGAGGACTTTCTTGCTCGACATGATAGTATGCTATCTGGTTGATCTTTACCTTAACGTGTACACTGATTGTCTCTCTGTTACATGTTGGTAAAGCCCTTAGGAAATGTACTTGACTACCTGGACTATGATGCGGATCATACTAGTGGGGACATGGTAGTCCATAAGTACATCCTTCAAAGTCCCTAGTCGTGGGTATATCGAGACGGGGCATCGATATACCAGAGTAGACTAGCGTATACCTTCTCGACCCATACAGATGGGCGATGGATGATCCCATATCCATTAATGTTTGACATCAGAGATGATATACGGGTGCTCAGTGGAGACTGGGTACACTGGACGGACTAGCCGAGAACTCCCAGATGGTATTATACCTTACGTCAGATGGCAGTTCTCTGGTGACACTGGTACAGAGTAGTCTGTTGACCCGAGATCGTCATAGAGTCTTGTGTGGTTCCCACTGTGCTTTGATTTCCACCTTACCACGTCCAAGAGGGCGTGCAAAACGGTGGTTTTTGGGTACAGTCCCGAGTCACATGGAGGCAATGAGCGATAGGAGGGGATTCGTCTCTGCCGGTATAGGGAGTTGATGTTGCGCTGTGTTCGATTGGCTATAACCGGAAATCCCTGGCCAGGGTTGCTGAGATTTACTGGTAAGTGTTACCAGTAGTTTCTCGAACTGTTATAGACCTCATATCGACACGACTTATCGAGCTATTGGGGTCTGACGTTTACCACCCCTAGGCGAGATATGCGACATATCAGACGATCAGACCGGACTGTACGGTAAGTGTTACTGGTTGGATTCACAGGAGTGTGAGCGGGCTTACTCGTCGATCTTCTGATCGCTCAATACCCGGGTGGCCGTTACGTTTAGCAGACCGCTTGCGGCTTGCGGGTGTTTGATATGATCATCACCTGCTGCCGGCGTATTGACGAGTCGTTAGAGTCCTACACAGAGGTTTCCTGGCTCAAGCGAAACGAAATAGAAGCGCATATGAGATATGTGCGGGACCGAGAATAATGCGTTTATGTGATACCGTATTCTATTCTCGCGATGAATGTATTGAAAGGTTGTATGCGATATAACCTAGTTATCGAATCAAGGATTGATTCGATAAGCCGATACATTGGATATTAGTCGGTTATATGCGATATGACCGGATCGTTAAATCAAGTGTTGATTTAATGATTTGATGTATAATTATATATTTGATATATTACTTTGCATTAACTAATATTGGTTCACTTTAAATGGATTTTCTCACTTGGATTGTGCACATTGTATATGTGATATACTTTTGTACACAAGTTTGTATCATGTTTGATGATACATGCTAACTTGAGCATGTGTAAAGATTAAACCATGGTTGTGTAATGGTTAGGGTTTTCCTTTCATTTTCTTATTCATTTATTTATTGATTTATTCTTTATGGAAAATGAAAAGCATAAAGAGAAAAATGGTTGCTAACTTTGTTTGTATTATGAAGCTTCATGAAGCTTTGACTTAGTGACCATTTTTGTCTCATGCTTAACCCTAACCATTCCCACTAACCCTAGTTTAGTCTCTACACTTGACCATGGTTGGTAGATGATAAGTATTATTATTATTTTCATTTTACTTAATACTTATCATATTATCTTCTTCTTCTTCTTCATCTTCTACTTGAAGAAAACCTTGCCTCCATCAATGGCAAAGTGAGAAAATGAGTGAGAAATCAAATTCTAAAGTGAACCCACCTCCTATTTCTTCATCCTCTACCTCTTGCCAAGTAGTAGAGTGTGTTTTCTTCACAAGTTTCATGACTTGGTGAAGTGGGAGCTTGATCTTGTGATGCTTCGACGTAGATCATCTTCGGCACGAAGCCGACGACCTTGCCCGTCCATTTCTCCGATGAAGCCGACGCTAGAGCCCGGGTTTCCATTTAGACAGTGAGGAGACTTCATTGCGGAGCTATGGAGGTGGAGGACCGGATCTACAAAGGTTGTATTTCCGTTACACTTTAGTTAAGTTTTATACTAGCTCGTTGTTTCGCCTAAACATCTAGTTAACGATCCGTAGTCTAGGGTTTCTCGGCACCGTAAATGATCAAATTGGCATGGTTGATGCCTTGTGAGACCTCTTGGGAGTGCCTAGGAACCCTACATCTACTAGTCACCGACCTCAAACTCGGTCCTTAACAAAAGTTCAACTGCAACGTGAAAAGCTGCAGGAGATGCTTGCTCAGGCGACATCACTTGCTAATCCATCGTCTAAGACAAATCCCGAAGACGCACCTGGAGAAATAACAGAGCACAAGTTGGATATTGAGTTCCTAAATCACGCTCTCAAAAAGAAAGATGAAGAAGCGGCAGAAATGTCCGGAACGACGGTTCAATCGGAACCACAAGCAAGTGAACTACCAGTAGTCGCTCTTAAAGACAAGGGTGACATTTCAAATTCTCTACGAGTCTCATCAACGGCCGAAGAGGAAATGATTCCAAAAGCAAATCTGGACACATATATCGCTCAGCAAGTCAAAACTCACTATGCCAGTGAAGCCTCAAATAGGCCAACCAAGACTGGTCGACCGTATCCGGCATGCTATGATCAAATACAGTACCCACCAGAATATATACTTCCGACTCCACATATGCAAAGGAACCGGGAATCCTCACTAGCACATCGCGCGATTTAAATCTATGTGCGGTAACACTGGAGAGAATGATATATTTCTCTTCTGACAGTTCGTCAACTGTCTGGCGTGCATTGCCTTCGAATGGTATGCGGAACTCCCGAATGACTCCGTGAATACCTTCGACGAGATAGATATGCTCTTCTATCAGGGATTCGCTAATAAGAACGAACATACTACCGTGACGGCACTGGTCAATGAAAGGGTTAGACCGAATGAGACTTGGGTTCAATGTGTTACCCGATGGCGAAATCTTTGGTCAAATACAAGCAACGCATCGATGAAGTTGCAGCAATGGGAATGCTCATAGCCACCCTTGACCCAAATTCAATGGTGTTCTCGTATATGGCCCTCTTCAAGCCGACGACCTTCCAAGAACTCATGGATAAAATGGCTCGATTGGATAAAATGGGTCAAGACTCTTTCTCACCCGATGATGACGAGTGAAAAGCAGAGGAAAGATGGCATTTGTCGCATGCGCTCAACAAAAATAAGTGGCTGTGAAGCAACATGTCACCAAAATAGCGACAACGTGGATACTCGTTCCCCCCGAGATATACACAGGGGACATATTCCTCACTGGCGGAAGAATCCCTATGTGGGATGGTGCTTTCTTCTCAAAAGACAGGAAGGATATTAAAGGGCCTACAAACAGGTCCCACAATCTAGTGGAATGCCCCGCTAAAAAAACGGTATGTCCACAAGCAAAATGGGTACGGATGAAAACCCGAAAGGGCGCCGTGAGTAAAAACAACAGGACTGCCGGCGAGCTTATGAAAACCCGGAAGGGCACAATCTCATTAAAAAAATAGTACATCCGTAAGCAAGATGGGCACAGATGAAACCCAAAAGGGCGTCGTGAGTAAGAACAGCAGGACTGTCGATGAGCTTGTGAAAACCCGGAAAGACGCAACCTCGTTAAAATAAATGAACTTACGAGATCCTCACGACTCATGAGGAGAACCCCCTCCCCCTATGAGACCCTCACGGCTCATGGGATTCAAAATCTTAAGATACAGGGACCTGAACCTGTTCTTAAGCCGTCATATCTCTCAAATTGCCCTATAGACGGTCCATATTGACCCCTGTATACAATCCAGGAGCGCGAATAAATATTTCTTTGCCAAGTTCTACAAATGGAAAGAAATGTCCCCATATGGTGAATAACACTTGTAAGTCCTCTCGACTTATAAGGAGAAAATACTCTTATGAGATCCTTATGACTTATAAGAGGAAACACAACGTAGAAGTTCTTACGACTTCTAAAGAGAACATACACCTACGAGATCCTCATGACTCGTAGGGAGAAATAACTTTGTGAGACCCTTACGACTCATAAAGTCAAAAGTCTTAGTCGACAGGATCCTAACCCTGTCTACTAAGCCACCTTTGTCCAAATCGATAGGGGCAAATGATGAGTCTCTCCTGGCAATATCCCAGTTGTAGCGATACTGATGCCTAAACATGTGTCAAACTCTAAGCCAATCTCTCCGGCAAGTGTCGTTCCTACAACCATCTAATGAAGAAGGGGACCCCGTTCGTCTGGGATCGTAAATGCCTGCAGAATCCGCCGGTACTGACAGCTCCGGTCAAGGGAAAGCCCCTCATCCTATACACAACAGCCCATGAAGGTTCTTTAGGCGCTCTATGGGCACAGGAGAATGATCAAGGGAAAAGGAGAGCCTTATACTATTTGAGTCGGGTTCTTCTGGGGACAGAAAACAACTACTCCCCCATCGAAAAACACTGCCTGGCGTTAATCTTCGCTATAACAAAACTTCGGCATTGCGCTCTGGCGCATGAAGTTCATCTCATATCAAAGGTAGATCCTCTCAAGTATTTGATGTCAAAAGCCATACTAACGGGACGGCTCGCTAAATGGGTACTACTCTTAATGGAATTTTCGATAACATACCGGCCTTTCAAGACATTGAAAGGCCAGGTCATCGTTGACTTTCTCACTGAGCATCCGATACCTGCCGATTCACCCCTAAATTGTAAATTACCGGACGAGCACACGTTTGACACGATTGACAGGGAGAGAAGAGGGAGTGATACCCGATGAGAACTCTACTTCGACGGGGCATCCTCCATGAAGAAGCGAAAGTACAGCTCCCCCATAATCAAATCTGGGGTAGGCCTCATCTTCGTGACTCCACAAGAAGGGATAATGCGCTTCGCCTTCTCCTTAACAGAGCCGAGGACAAACAATGAAGCGGAATATGAGGCTTTGATAGCAAGTCTTGAGATCGTTATCGACATGGGAATCGAAAATCTCCTCATATACGGAGACTCCCAGCTAGTCGTTAGTCAAGTAAACGGCGACTATCAAACGTGCAAACCAGAGTTGGTAAAGTACGGATAGAGAGTGCAACAATTGCTGACTCAAATCCCTTCCTATGTCCTAGAAATCATACCGCGTACAGAAAATAGCAAGGCGGATGCATTATCCAAACTTGCTAAAGAACTGGCCGACGAAAACCTCGATGACTTGAGAATCGTTGTACAAAGCCGTTGGGTTCTTGCACCAGCAGAAATGTCCATGGAGTCGTCTGAAGAAATGGAAGCGACCAAGCAAACGGCCCTACAAAAAGAGGACCAAGAAAAGGCTAAGGATTGGAGAGAAGTCTTTTTAGACTACTTTAAATCCCATCGAACGCCGGAAGATGCATCCTCAAGATATCAGCTCATGAGACAAGCTCTATCTTACGCCTTCGTCAGTGATACTCTGTATAAGAGATCGTTCGACTCTCTGTAGCTAAGATGCCTGGGACCGGAAGAAGCAAGGAGAGTCGTCCAAGAAACTCATGATGGACTCTGCGGTTCTCATCAAGCCGGGCCAAAGATGAAGCTGGAGATCAAAAGGATGGGCTACTATTGGCCCACGATGATCCAGGACTGCCTCGAATACGCAAAGCAGTGCCACTCGTGCCAAATTCACGGAGACTTCATCCATCAGCATCCAAACCCGCTACACCCAACAGTGGCTAGCTGGCCGTTAGAAATGTAAGGAACCGATATAATCGAGCCCATCGAGCCAGTATCGTCCAGGGGACATCGGTTCATATTGGCAACAACCGATTACTTCTCTAAGTGGGCATAGGCAATACCGCTAAGAGAAGTGAAGACAGAGAACATCCTCCATTTCTTCAAGACACGCGTCATCTATCGGTTCGGCACTCCGTGACGGATTATCTCCGATAACAGGCCGACCTATCGAAGTCACAGAATCAGCCGCTTCGTACAACATCATAATATAGACTGGAGATACTCTTCGGTCTACAATCCCCGAGCTAACGGTCTAGCTGAGGCTTTCAACAAGACCTTGATGAAGATCATAAAGAAGACGGTGTCCAAAAATAAGAAGGACTCGCACAAGAGAGTGCATGAAGCTCTTTGGGCGTATCGGACCATGTTCAAAACGGCCACAAACACAACGCCATTCGCATTAGTATTCGGTGCAGAAGCGGTACTCCCCCTCGAGATAGAGCTACCCTCTCTACGAGTGGCGGTTCATTACAAGCTAACAGATGAAGAGAATGCTCATCTTCGGCTTGAGGAGCTTGACGCCCTCGATGAAAATCGTCTCATAGTGCAGCAAAACCTAGAAGCTTACAAAGAAAGGATGGCGCGCTCATACAAAAGATTTACTAGACCGAGAACATTCCGCTAAGGCGAACTCGTGCTAATTGTCAAGAGACCTATGATCCCTAATTGTGCCAAACAGGGGAAATTCGAGCCAAACTATGAAGGCCCGTACATCATAGACAAAGTCTACCAAGGTGGGGCTTACTTGCTCATGGATATGCATGGCGAAAGACCCTTCCGGCCAATAAACGGCCGTTTCCTTAAGAAATACTACGCCTGACGAGTCACGGTCTAGGTCAACGATAGATGGCGACGCCTATGTCTGCTCGCTATCTTCCCAAGCCCAAACTCTATAAGTAGTATCCAGCGAAGCCGTTGTCTCCAAAATGGCAACGATGGACCGAAACGTCCCTAAACTAACAACGGACCGCAATGTCCTGAAACTAGCTGTGGACCGAAACGTCCTTAAACTAACAATGGACCGAAACGTCCCTAAACTAACAATGGACCGAAATGTCCTTAAACTAACAATGGACCGAAACGTCTCTAAACTAATAACGGACCGAAACGTTCTTAAACTAACAATGGACCGTAATGTCCTTAAACTAACAACGGACCGAAACGTCCTTAAACTAATGATGGACCGCAATGTCCTGAAACTAGCTACGGACCGAAACGTCTGTAAACTACTACGAACCGCGGCATCCTTAGGCTAACGCGGTCAAAAAAACGGTACGTCCATAAGCGAAATGGGCACAGATGAAAACCCGAAAGGGCTCCGTGAGTAAAAACAGCAGGGCTACAGGCGAGTTTGTGAAAACCCGAAAGGGCGCAGACTCGTAAAAAAGTTCATGTACACTTGCAAGGTTCTCTCGACCTTGTAAGAAGAAAATACCTGCATGAGATCCTTACGAATCACAAGGGAGCAACACACTTAGGGATCCCCATGATTCCTAAGGAGAAATTACACTTACGAGATCATCACGACTCGTAAGGAGAATTCCCTTATGAAACCCTCACGGCTCATAAGATTCAAAATCCTTAAGCTACAGGGATCTGAACCTGTTCTTAAGCCATCACATTCCCTAGATTTCCCTACAAACGGTTCAATGTTGACCCTTGTACACAATCCACGGGCATAAATAAACGTTTCCCCCACCCAGTTCCACCAATGGTGAGAAATTTCCTCATGTGGTGAATGACACTTGTAAGTCCTCTCAATTTATAAGGAGAAAACACTCTTGTAAGATCCTTACGACTTATAAGAGAGCACACACTTAAGAATCCTCATGATTCTTAAGGAGAAAACGCACCTACGAGATCCTCACGACTCGTAGGGAGAAACACCTTTATGAGACCTTTACGGCTCATGAAGTCAAAAGCCTTGGTCGACAGGATTCTAACCCCGTTTGCTAAGCCGTCTTTGTTTAAATCGACAAAGGCAAATGATTCACTCCTGGCAATATCCCAGTAGCAGCGATGCTGATGCCTAAATCGGTATTAAATTCCAAGTCCTTTCACGGCAAATGATAATTCGCTCCTGGCAATATTCCAGTCGCAGCGATGCTGATACTAAGATTGGTATCAGATCTTGAGTTTCATACTCGCAAAATAAATGCATATGAAATAGCCGAAATGTTTGGGCAACTCGCAATAAAAATCAGCAAGTAAAATATATGCATATAAAAATAGCCGAAATGTTTGGGCAACTCGCAATAAAAAGCAGCGAGTAAAGAAAATGAAAAATAGCCGAAATGATTGGGCACCGCAAAAATAGCCGAAATAATTGGGAAATCGCGACTTTCGCGATATAAAAACCTGAAATGATAGAGCATCGCGGAAAGAAATAAAAAAATGATGAAACTTTTGCCCTGTAGGTAAATCCATACTGACCCTTGTATACAATCCATGGGCATAAACGAACGGGAACTACATGTCCCAAAAAATTCTGTCAAAGGGAAAGTCAGATCTCGACAGTAACATCTGCATCCCAGAATACCAACAATTGCGTTCCTCCACATGCCAGCAGGGCATGAACGCGACACCACCAATCGGAGCCACGGCAAAGTCCCCAGTTCCAAAACTCTACGGTTCACAGACGACCTAGAGTCAGCCCGACACCGCAGAAAGCGAAGCAAGTCAACCCGACATCGCAGAAAGTGGAAATACGTCAGCAAATGACCTCGTCTCAGAAATACGTCGGCAAATGACCCCGTCGCGGAAATACGTCATCCAATGACCCCGTCTCGGAAATACGTCAGCAAGTGACCCCGTCTCGGAAATACGTCGTCCAATGACCCCGTCTCGAAAATACGTCGTCCAATGACCCCGTCTCGAAAATACGTCATCCAATGACCCCGTCTCGGAAATACAACATCTAATGACCCCGTCTCGGAAATACGTCAACAAGTGACCCCATCTCGGAATTACGTCATCCAATGACCCCGTCTCGGAAATACGTCATCCAATGACCCCGTATCGGAAATACGTCATCCAATGACCCCGTTTCGGAAATACGTCATTCAATGACCCCGTCTCGGAAATACGTCATCCAATAACCCCGTCTCGAAAATACGTCAGCAAATGACCCCATCGCGGAAATACGTCATCCAATGACCCCGTCTCGGAAATACGTCAGCAAATGACCCCGTCACGGAAATACGTCATCCAACAACCCCGTCTCGGAAATACGTCATCCAATGACCCCGTCTCGGAAATACGTCATCCAATGACCCCGTCTCGGAAATACGTCATCCAATGATCTCCGTCTCGAAAATACGTCATCCAATGACCCCGTCTCGGAAATACGTCATCAATGACCCCGTCTCGGAAATACGTCATCCAATGACCCCGTCTCGGAAATACGTCAGCAAATGACCCCGTCGCGGAAACACGTCAACAAACGACCTCCCCGTCGGAGCAGTGCTTCGACTCGGAAACAAGTCAACCCACCAACCACTTACGAGTTCTCTCGACTTGTAAAGAAAAAAGTTCTCTTGTGAGATCCTTACGACTCTCAAGAGAAAATGCACTTAGGGATCATCACAATTCCTAAGGATAAAATACACCTACGAGATCCTCTCGACTAGTAGGGAGAAAAATCTTTATGGGACCCTCACGGCTCATAAAGTTAGAAAGTCTTAGGCAGCAGACCCGAACCTGTTTCCTAAGCCGTCGCTGTCCTGCAAGGAGATCAAGATAGACTATTTACGGAACCTATTTGCTAAAAGGGACACGCCAATATGAGATAAAGTATATATCTTTTATTCATAAATTCAAAATGAATACAAGATACATGTCATAGGAAGAATCAAAATGGATACAAAATATTCTCTCATTCAGAAGTGAATACAAGAAAAGGAGAATATACAAAAAATCTTTAAGCCGGCGGACGATGTAATAAATTCGTCAGTTCATCCTTCTTCCGCTGGGCCTCGGCTTCAAGTTTTGTTATTGCTACGAGACGGGTTTCCGCCTGAGACTGTTGAGCCTGATACGAGGCGAGCCGACTCTCAAGCTCCTTTTCAGCAACCTTGTGAGCTTTAACCATCTCGCGGGTAAAGATAACGACTTTATCAAGAGCTACCACCTCCATGATAGCTTCTTGAAGCATCCACCAAAGTTCATACGCACGAGTGGTCTTAGTAGTGAGTTGGGCTTGAAGTTCCCCCAAAACATTCGAAGCTAACTCCCTCTCCGAAAACTTCAGATTGAGACTCTTTTCACAGGACTAAAGATTAGCGGCGCACCGCTCATTCCACCCCTGCAGGCTCGCCTTGGCAGTTAAGAGCTCAAAAGGAAGGCGTATACACTCAAGATTATGTAAGCAAGCCTCCACCCTGCGACAATACTCAACCCAAACATGCAGCAATGCCTCATCATGATAAGTAGCAAAGAAGGGCAAAGAAGTATTGGCTTCGGCAGCAAATTCTTCGGCCGTAACAGAATTTCCGGCACGAAGATCTTCAATGAGAGCCGCCAGGGAGTAGATGCTTTGTCTCGCCATCCTTTCAGACGCACGATGGGCATAGGGACCCGGTGGTATGAAAATCCATGATTCCAACGGAATTAGGGTTGGCAAAGCTGTCAAGATTTGTGGACGGTCAGTGAGAGTCACAAACATGGAATAGACAAAATAATGCCAAAGATAAAACCTTACTTACCCACAGTCATGCAAGGGGGTTTGAGAGATCCCCAAGCCCATAGAGGATCTCGACCTCATCATCGGCTTCTAGCACTGTGGAGCGCATATTAGAATTATTATAAAGAATAATAATAAAACGAAAAGGGTCAAAGAACACAGACCTTGCCCGGAAGAAAGGACGATACTTTGCGGGGATATCGCCTGTAGGGCACCTATATCAAGTAAGCGCTGGAAGGATTTACTTGGAGACAGGTCCACAATAGAAGCCGTCAATTCCCGTAGTTCTGAAAGGAAGGAAAGGTTCAGATAATGGAAAGACTATTAAAAAAAATTATAGGAGACTACCTTTGATACTCTTCCCGCCTTGAACCAGAGGGATAGCAGCCTCGGCAGCCTCCTCCATGCCCTCAGGAACATCACCAGAGACATGCGCTGGCGTGACAACTTCCAATTGAGAGGCAACAGCCGCCATTTCAGGCTCTAATGAAGGGACGGCAGTCTTAACTACCCTCTCCATAATCTCTAGGTCGTCACCAGAAAGATCCATTAAATCTACGGCCGATAAGAGCACCTCTTCTAGGAGGACAGGCACCGGGGGAACGGAGGTTACCCGTGGAAGCTCCATAGCAGGAATAGCAGCTATAAAGACCTCCTCCGCACCTACTAGTGCCTCATCAGAGACATTTACAGAGTCCACAGTCAGGACGCGACTTGAGCTCGAATCCTCTGTAGTCGCTGAAGTCCCTGCAAAGTTGTCGCAAAGATAAGGAGATATAAAAAGCAATACAAATTATTTGCTGAAAGGAAAAAATACGGAAAGCACACATACCGATACGCCAAGATGCTTCTAGGATGGCTTTTTCAAGCCGTCGTTCCTTCCTGAGGAAGTGTGCTCGCCGGGGTTCAAATGCAGATTCATGGCCACCGGTCTTCAATGCCAGCTCATCTTCGGAAGCGGCTGAGATAGGCTGCTTAAGGGCTATCTCATCTTCCCATCGCAGGGGACCCATATGTACCCTCCATAGTGATGGGGGATCTTCATAGAATATTACGGGATGATAAGATTTCTTCGGGACACCCACGTTCTCAGTTTCATCTTATGAGCGCCTTATAGCCTCAGCCAATTGTGCGGCTTCCTCGGCAGACAAACCCGGAAAGAGAAGACCATCATCCGGCTCTTGCATAGATATGGGTTCGTCTTGGGCAACAGCCTCAGATTCGAGCAAGAGGTCGAGCAGACCGGTAACCGTTTTCTTCCTCCGTTTTGAACTGGAGATAACACTAGATGAAGATCGCTTCCTGCCCCTCGGCGCTTTGGCGCGACGTTGGCCGATTTTGTCTCCAGTATCCTCTTTTAGCGGTACTATCGATGATGACACTGTCATTGATAAAGCCGCAACTGATGAAATTACTGCTGGCGCCTTATCGGAAGCCTTTGCCTGAGCTCTAGTGCGCATTGGCAAACCAACTGTGGGAGGAGTCGACTCCGCATCCGCTGCCGCAGGGATGAGTAAGGCACTGCTACCCCTCAATGGAGGGCGAATCACTGTCCGTGGTCGAGGCAGAATGCTTGTGGCTTGGATCAGGACTGGAGCTCTATATCCGAAGAGTATCCGCTTCTCCTCGGTAATGATTGGACTAACTCGATGATGGTACCAACCCGTATAAGACCCCACACACCTCGGAATATAGTCGGTCTCGGGGATCACGAAACGAGAGCCGGTGTTCAGCCGCATGAAGTGATGGATGATGTCACGAACAACTCCTAGAGACGAGCTGGGCTCCACTAAAAATGCTTCGAAGGGAACACCCTGGTTGTAACCTAATTTCTGAGCAAAGCGGTGCGGATTATACCGCATGGAAAGAACCATATCATTTCTACGGAACACTAGATACCCCGGCCTGATCGAATATAAATTCATAATTTCCTTAAGCTTTAAGGATGGTGCTCCCCCTTTCGATAAATCGAATAGCTGTTGAACAGGTCCTGAAGGAGCAGAGAGGACTCGGTCATTAAATACCATCCCACCTGAAGGGTTACGTTAGCGCCCCGGCCAACTTCCGTGGCCAAATGCGGAACAAAAATTTTACAACGAATAGAAACTTGGCGCTAGGATAACACAAAAACAGATCTTTACCATAAACCTAGTTAGCATGTTAGGGTTCTATCTACTATGATAGAAAGTATACCTAAAGAAACCAAGTCTTTCGGGTCTTCGATCCTCTCCTTAAGCTCCTCGATGGAAGTATGAAGCGTGCTTGAACTTCGGCCTCCTTGTGTCAACGATGATCCATCCGAGAGTTCCAACCTTGAGCTAAACCTCCAAGTTGAGGTAACTAGAATACTTAGCTTGCTAATCTAAGTAGACTAGAGTGAGTAGAGTGTGATTTAGAGTAGCTAAGTCTCATTAACCCTTAATTATCAACATACGATACACTAGGGTTTGAGAGAGGAAGAAGGAGAGAGCAAGCTTGAAGAAAGAGAAAGTATTTGTGATAATGATAATAAAAAATAAAATGGCTATCTTTTATATGACCTCAAGAATGGCATGAAAATATCTCATCAAAATATCTAGGTCTAAAAATATCTCATCAAAATATCTAAGGTCAACAAGTCAAGCCAAGTCAAAAGGTCAACCCAAGTAGCCATGCCATATATAATTATCATTTACCAAAAATAACAAATTCTTTTCTCCACCTCATTTTTTTTTTGACCAAGTCAATGGTCAAAAACCCTAATGAGGTGTCTCCTTCTATACCTTCTCTCATCCGTATATACATACCCGCATCCGTGTTCCGAGAAATACGAATACAATGAGACGAAGCTAATCCAATAATCAAATACTAGGATCCGGCTTAAACCAAAGCCCACTAGTATTGTCCGCTCGAACACCACACGTGCACAAGTACATGTATGTGATCGAACCCTGTCGTAAAACCATACGACCTCTACTCGTTTCGCCCGAAGCTGGGAAACCCTCTGTATGGGACTCTAAAGACTCGACAGTACTATGGCAGTGGGTTTAACCACAAGCACGTCAGCGGCACTAGCTGTGCATAACGGCTATCCAGGTATCTGTCGATAAGAAGGTCGACGAGCAAGCTCATCCAAACTCCTATTGAGCCTCTCTGTGACAATCTCCGTACAATCCGGTCTGTTCGTCTAAAAGTATCGCATATCTGGCCTAAGGGGTGGTAAACATCAGACTCCTAATAACGGTATAAGTCATGTCGGAGTGTAGCCCAGAACACCCTGAGAAACTACTGGAACACCTACCAGTAAATCTCACTTGCCCTAGCCAGGGACTTTGTGTAATGGCTCTCCAAACACAGCGCGATATCAACCCCCAATACCGAGAGAGACGAATCCTATCTAACCGCCACTGCCTCCAAGTGCTTCGGGACTGCACCCAACTACTTCCTGTTTGCATGACTCAATAGAGCCATGGTAGGGTAGCAATCTAAGAACGGTGGGAACACACTTGAGACGAAGTGGCAGTGTCAAGTCAACGGACTAAGCTATACTCATGTCACCTGGGAACTGCTACCTGACGATAGGTATAATACCAACCAACAGTTCCCGACGAGTCCATCCAGTGTAACTCATAACCCAATGAGCATATGCATACTATCTCCAGTACGACGTACTGATGGCTGTGGGACAGACCATCTCCCCTGCTGGGATAAGAAACGTATACACTAGTCTACTCTGGAGTATCGATGCCCTGTCTCGATAATCCTACGACTAGGGACCTGTATAAGGATATGCTTATAGACTACCCAGCCCCCACTAGTGTGATCGCCATCACAACGCTGGCAGTCAAGCAAAGATCCTAAGGGCTCCATCAATATGTATTAGTGATATGTTAAAAGAAACATATACACATATTAAGATAGATACAAACCAAATAGCATACTACTATATCGAGCAAGACTGTCGTCAATCCGTGTATATATCTCAAGCTTCCAAAATGTAATATACAAACTAGTAATATACAATAATGGCCTCTAGGGCATACATATCCAACAATCTCCCACTTGCACTAAAGGCCAGTAATTGGTGTACCGCATACCCAATGTCTGCACTAAGGCCAGCTGCTGGCGTACCGCATACCCAATAGCTCAAAAAGTCGCTTGAACTGTGCTTGAGGGAAGGCCTTTATGAATGGATCCGCCGTGTTATCTTTAGTGTCCACTCTCCGTATCTCGATCTCCTGGCGATCAATTATCTCCCTGATCAGGTGATACCGCCTTAAGATGTGTCTGGATTTCTGATGGGACCGTGGTTCCTTCGCTAAAGCTATAGCCCCATTGTTATCGCAATACAAAGGTATTGGGTCAACAATGGACGGAACTACCTGAAGTTCACTAATGAACTTCTTTATCCAGACCGCCTCTTTTGCGGCATCGCTTGCAGCAATGTATTCAGCCTCTATCGTCGAGTCTGCGACGATATTCTGTTTGGAACTCCTCCAACACACTGCCCCTCCGTTGAGGGTAAACACAAAACCCGAGACAGACTTGCTATCATCCTTGTCACTCTGGAAGCTTGAATCGGTAAAGGACTCGACCCTGAGGTCTCCATTACCGTAAACCAGGAACATCTCCTTAGTCCTTCTCAGGTACTTGAGAATGTTCTTCACTGCTGTCCAGTGGTTCTCACCTGGGTCTGACTGATACCGGCTCACCACGCTTAGCACGTAAGCTACATCTGATCTTGTACATAGCATCGCATACATTATAGATCCTACCGCCAAAGCGTCGGGTATAGTGCTCATGCGAACCCTCTCCTCGTCAGTCTTGGGAGATATCTTCTTGGAGAGGATGATTCCGTGCAATGCGGGTATATTACCACGCTTGGAATCTTCCATACTAAATCTCTTTAGTACGATCTCTATATACCTGGACTGCGAAAGTCCCAGTAATCTCTTGGATCTATCTCTATAGATCTTGATCCCAGAATGCACGAGGCATCACCCAGGTCCTTCATGGAGAACCGTTGTGACAAGAATAGCTTGACCGATTGTAGCATAGGAATGTCATTTCCTATCAAAAGAATGCCGTCCATGTACAAGACTAGGAATACGACAGTTTGTCCTACAATCTTCTTATAAATACAAGGTTCATCCTCGTTCTTGATGAAGTCAAATTCCTTGACTGTTTCATTAAAACAGATGTTCCAGCTCCGCGATGCCTGCTTTAATCCATAAATGGATTTAAGCAACTTGCACACCTTCCCGCTGCTCCCACTGTCTACAAAACCTTCTGGCTGATCCATATAAAAGCACTTTTCCAAACTGCCGTTTAGAAAAACCGTTTTTACTTCCATCTGCCAGATTTCATAGTCATGGAAAGCAGCAATGGCAAGTAGGATCCGAATGGATTTGAGCATAGCCACTGGAGAAAAAGTTTCATCATGGTCCACATCTGGTCTTTAACGAAAACCTTTTGCTAGGAGTCTAGCCTTATAAGTTTCCACCTGCCCATCTACACCAAGTTTCCTTTTGTAGATCTATTTGCTCCAACGAGTTTTACCCCAGGTGGAGCAATATCCAAGGTCCACACTTTATTGGTGTATATGGACTCCATTTTGGATCGCATAGCATCCAGCCACTTATCAAAGTCCCTACTGATAATGGCCTTCCTGAAACTGGTAAGATCATCTTCCTCCAAGATGCAATCCTCTCGATCCCCGTCTATGAGAAAACCGTAGCATCTCTCGGGCGGATGAGAAATCCTACTAGATCTGCGGAGTGGCTGAGGTTCGTCTAGGGTTATTGAATCTTGAGGTTCTGTCAAATCTTCGATTTCAGTTTGTGGTCGCTGAATTTCTTCCAGTTCTACTGAACTCCCACTTATTTCTTTTGCAAGAAATTGCCACTCTAAAAAGATGGCGTGGCGAGATACAAACACCTTCTGTTCCTCGGTGTGGTAGAACAAATATCCTATTGAATTTTTAGGATATCCCACAAACTTGCATAAAACTGAGCGTGCCTTCAATTTGTCCGGATTTTGTACTTTTACATAGGCCGGACAACCCCATATCTTAATACGTTTAAGATACGGCCTTTTGCCATTCCATATGTCAAATGGTGACTTAGGCATGGATTTGGACGGAACATCATTCAATAGATATTCCGCTGTCAAAATCGCATGTCCCCAAAATGAAAGAGGCAACTCGGCATTACTCATCATGGAGCGAACCATGTCCAATAGGGTACGGTTCCTCCGCTCCGATACACCGTTGTGCTGTGGTGTATACGGAGGAGTAAGCTGAGAGAGAATTCCATTCTCTTTTTGGTATTCTAGGAATTTCGTGCTTAAGTACTCCCCTCCTCTATCCGATCGGAGAATCTTGATACTTTTGCCAGTTTGGTTCTCTACTTCATTTCTGAATTCTTTGAATTTCTTATAAGCTTCATATTTGTGTTTCATGAAATACACATATCCAAACCTAGAGAGATCGTAAGTGAATGTGATGAAGTACGAGAACCCACCCCTTGCATGTATAGACATCGGACCATACACATCACTATGTATGAGTCCCAAGAGCTCTGCTGCTCTTTCTCTATGTCCAGTGAATGGAGATTTGGTCATCTTTCCTTTGAGATAAGACTGGCAAGTTTCATAAGATGAAAATTCGAACGTATTCAAGAGTCCATCTTTATGTAACTTACTTAGTCTTTTCTCTCCGATATGACCAAGTCTACAATACCACAAGTAGGATTCGTTCGTATCTGAACTCTTCCTCTTGCGTGTATTTTATATATTGAGAACTGTATTCTGATTTAGAACATAGATACCATTACACAGTGTACCTTCTGCAACCAGTACCTTATCAAGGTAAATGTTCATTATATTTCTATCAAGAACAAAGTTATATCTGTTGGATATAGTGCCCTCAAAGTCAATTATTGGATCGTAGGTACGTGATTGCAATGATTGAGGGAGGACCTATACCGGTAGGACAGTCTTACTCGAGATGATAGTATGCTATCTGGTTTATCTTTATTATCGTGTACTGTTTTAGGTGACATTATAAATCACTATTACACGTTGATAGAGCCTATAGGATCCTGGTTGACTACCAACAGTATAATGGCGATCATATACGTGAGAGTTGGGTAGTCTATAAGCACATCCTTAAAAGTGTCCTAGTCGTGGGAGTTTCGAGACAGGGCATCCATACTCCGGAGTAGACTAGTGTATACAGTCGAAACCCCGACGAGGGGCGATGGCCGGTCTCACAAGCCATTGGTGTCAGTTGGTTCACCTAAGATGTATACAGGTGCTCATTGGGTTATGAGTGCACCGGACAGGACTCGCCGGGAACCTGCTAGTTAGTATTATACATAGCGTCAGATAGCAGTTCCCTGGTGACATGTGTACAGGTTAGTTCATCGACCTGAGATCGTCATTTGTCTCGTGTGAGTTCCCACTGTGCTTTGATTATTACCCTACCACGGCTCAAAGGAGTCGTGCAAACAGGTTTTAGTTGAGTACAGTCCCGAACCACATGGAGGCAGTGAGCGGATCGGCAGGGGTTTCATCTCTCCCGTTATTGGGGGTGAGATCGCGCTGTGTCTAGGAGAGCCATTACACGAAGTCCTTGGCCGAGGCAGGAGATTTACTGGTAGGTACTCCAGTAGTATCTCAGGGTGTTCTGGGCTACACTCCGACACGACTTATACCGCTATTGGAGGTCTGACGTTACCAGCCTCCTAGGCCCGATATGCGATGCTCATAGACGAACGGACCGGACTGTACGGATATTGTCACTGATAGGCTCAGTAGAGTTTCAGGATGAGTTCGCTCATCGGCCTCCCTTTTGCTCAATACATGGGCGGCCGTTACGTACAGCTAGTACCACTGACGGCTTGTGGTTAAACCCGCTGCCAGTGTATTGACGAGTCTTTAGAGTCCCCCACAGATAGTTTCCCAAGTTCGGGTGAAACGTTGTAGAGGCCGTATGGTTTTATGGCAGGGTTCGAACATACATGTGTACTTGTGCACGTGTCATGGATCGGACAGATAATACCAGTGGGCTTTGGTTTAAGCCAGATCTTAGTATTATATTGTGTAGGAATACTTTCATCTCATTGCATTCGTATTCGGTCGGAATACAAATACGGGTATGTATATACAGTTGTGAGGTAATCTTGTAATTTGTTACGGGATTACTTTTGAAGTTGCCAGTTTTTCTTCTCTTGATTAAACATTAGTTTTAATGTTTAATTATTAGTTACTGTATGTATATATTTTTGTCATATTTCCTTCATTCCTAGTCATGGCCGAACCTACACATGAGTGGACTTATCTTGGGTGAGTCATTGGTTGCATTTAATGAGCATGGTTTGATTTGTGAGTCACTTGTGCATTTAATTGATCTTGTCCACTTAAGGATATTTCTTGTTGATCTTTGTGGTTGAAATTTTCCTTATGGTTACCTTCACTTTACTTGTGCTCACCCCTCCCCCCACATTTGGCCGAGCAATATATGGCAGCCCCCTCTTTTGGCCGACCCCTTTTTTGAGTAAAGAAATTGGTTCATTGAAAATCCTATGCTCATTTTCATCAAAACTCAAATTGGCAACTTCATTTACCTTCACCCAATTCATTGGGTGCCTTGAGACAAAATATTCTACACTCTCTCTACTTCAATCTTGGACATATCGGCTAGCAAACTTCATGTCCGAGTTACCTCGGTATAGAGGCGGGAGCCCGTATAAAGATTCGTTGACATGGTGCAACATCGACGAGGAGACCGAAGATCGAGCGAGATCGAAGATGCCGCGAGGAGCGTGGGATGATGGCTAAAGACCGAAGAACACGGATCGATCGGTATATCCATTCTATCATCTTTACAGTTTGCTAGTTTAGTGTTAATGGCACGATCCGGGTGAAAGTCTATGTTAGCGCCAGTTGTAAAAGTTTTTGTTCCGCGTTTGGCCTCGGATTGACGGCCGGGGCGCAACCGTAGACTTACATGGTATCAGAGCCACGCCATTAACCTTTACTAGCTTATTCTAACATGTTTAAAATATCGATCGAACGAAATTTCCAAAACCGCAATTCCAAATTTCAAGTTTCTGCCGAATTTTTAAACTGGTCTAAAAATTATTTTAGGTATGTTAGAAAATCGTGCAGGCTTTTCTAAGACTACTGAAGAAATTTGGTCGACTGAACCCACAAGACTGCCGCGGAACCGCCGCATAAGCCATGTGTTGGCTGCGGTTCCACCGCCGTTTTGGGGCAACAGTGTACCATTTTTCTTCTCGGTGTCTTTCATATGGAATTATGGTTTCTAGAATATTTTGTTTCGGTCCAGATTTGTTAGAGTACTGGATTTATGCTTGGGGCCCACTTCGGGAAGTTTTGTCGATCGAAATTTAAATACGTTAGTTCACGGTACTTACATTATATCTGCGACCGTGAATGTCATTCGAGCGGTAAATCTTGTCTAATTGCTATAGTCCTTTTAGACGGGTTTGCAAACATGACATTCGCGTTGATGTTCTGTGTTGTGCTGTGATGTTGCGGATTTGTCGTGGTGGATAGTTTATGTGCAATGGTAGTGCAGTTTGGGTTTATATGTACTTTTGATATCGCGGGGCGAGCGTCTGACATGTGGACTGTCGTCACTGCCTGTTTGTATATTATTTGTTTGGGGCACGACCGGGTTGAGGTCGATGTACCCGTTGTACATATTTTCTTTTCTGTACTAGGGTTACCCTGCGACGGAGTGCATGGTGTTGGAGATAGTGCCCTCAGAGTCAATTATTGGATCACAGGCACGTGATTGCAATGATTGAGGGAGGACCTATCCCGGTAGGACAGTCTTACTCGAGATGATAGTATGCTATCTGGTTTATCTTTATCATCGTGTACTGCTTAGGTGACCTGACACGTCGCTATTACACATTGATAGAGCCCCTAGGATTCTTGCTTGACCACCAGCAGTATGAGGGCGATCATATAAGTGGGAGCTGGGGGTCTATAAGCACATCCTTAAATGGTCCCTAGTCGTGCGAGTTTCGAGACAGGGCATCGATACTCCAGAGTAGACTAGTGTATACAGTCGAGACCCCGACGAGGGGCGGTGGCCGGTCTCATAAGCCATTGGTGTCAGTTAGATCACCTAAGATGTATACAGGTGCTCATTGGGTTATGAGTACACCGGACAGGACTCGCCGGGAACATGCTAGTTGGTCATATACCAGACGTCAGATGGCAGTTCCCTGGTGACATGTGTACAGGTTAGTTAATCGACCTGGGGATCGTCATTTGTCTCGTGTGAGTTCCCACTGTACTTTGATTACTACCCTACCACGGCTCAAAGGAGTCGTGCAAACAGGTTTTAGTTGGGTACAGTCCCGAGCCACATGGAGGCAGTGAGCGTATCTTCAGGGGTTCGTCTCTCCCGGTATTGGGGGTGAGGTCGCGCTGTGTCTAGGAGAGCCATTACACGAAGCCCTCGGCCGAGGCAAGGAGATTTACTGGTAGGTATTCCAGTAGTATCTCAGGGTGTTCTGGGCTACACTCCGACACGACTTGTACCGCTTTTGGGGGTCTGACTTTTACCAACCCCCTAGGCCCGCCATGCGATACTCATAGACGAATGGACCGGACTGTACGGATATTGTCGCTGACAGGCTCAGTAGGGTGTCAGGCTGAGTTCGCTCACAGACGTCCCTTTTGGTCAATACCTGGTAGCCCGTTACGTATTGGCTTATACCTCTGACGTGCTAGTGGTTAAATCCACAACCAAGGTGTTGACGAGTCTTTAGAGTCCCCCACATTTAGTTACTCAAGCTTTCGGGCGAAAAGCTGTAGAGGCCGTATGGAGATATGGCAAGGTCCGATCAGATACGTGCGGTATTGCACGGATCAGGATCGGACAGTTTGTACTAGAGGCCGTATGGATATATGGCAGGGTTCGATCAGATACGTGCGGTATTGCACGGATCAGGATCGGACGGATATTACTAGCCGGCTTTGGTTTAAGCCGGATCCTAGTATAGTACAGTGTAGACTTTGTCTCATTGCATTTGTATTTCGGTCGGAATACAAATGCGGGTGTGTATGCACAGTATCGGGTTTTTCCTGTAATTTATTACGGGACCAGTTTTCTGGAGTTGCCAGTTTGCTTTCCGTTTCGGCCGATTTCCTTTGTATCGTTCATTGGCCGAAGATTGGTGGAGGAGGGCTTATTTGCATTGTTGCAAATAAGCATTTGTGGAGGGTGGTCTTTGCTTTTTGTTGCATCATGATGGTGCACCATCCATTGACCTTGACTTCTTGACTTCTTCATGATGGCTTGACTTTTTGAAGTCATCATGCTTGATGATGGGTTATGATATGGTTGTGGAGTGTTGGTTTTTGATTGTTATCATGCTTGTGCATGATAGTTTTTTCCCTCTCTCTCTTGGATTATGAGGTTGATTATCTTTTGATACACTCACTCACTCTCATTCTCTCCACCACCATTTACATGGCCGGCCACTATGAGGGAGGGGGCTGTCCAAATTTCTTGGGGTGGGATTTTTGTTCTTCTAGCTTTGTAAAATCCCACATGTTTCATCTCCACAAGCTCATATCATTTCCTCTACCAATAAGGCAATTCCACAACCCCAAATGAGACTTGCTCACTAGCCATTCTACAGCAAACCTTGGGCACGTCGACTAGCCAGCTTCATGCCCGAGTTGCCTCGGTATTGAGGTGGGAGCCCGTAAAAGATGCAGACGATGTGGTGCCCTTCCGGCAAGGAGGCGACGACCGGAGTTTCCGCGGGAGATCGGGACGACGACGAGAAGACCGGAGGACTCGGATCACTCGGTATATCTCTATTCCCCTTCTTGTAGTTAGCTAGGACTAGTTAATGGTTCGATCCGGGTGTTTAGTGCGCGGTGGTGCCGGTTTGCTAGTTTGCAAAATTAAAGTTTTACGCTTCCGCATTTGGCCTCGGGATGGAGGCCGGGGCGCCGCCGTGCACTTACAGTGGTATCAGAGCCTCGCCATTAACTTAGTCTAGCTTTGTTTAATGAGTTTGCATTTCCGATCGACCAAAATTCCAAAATCCGCATTTTTGTTCACATCAGTTTTCTGTTGAAATTTTTTGGAGTCGAAAATTTTTTCAGGTTACAGAAAAATGATGTACTGGAAAATATAAGGCTACTGTAGAAATTCGACAGAGTGATTCCATAGTGGGAGCGTGGAACTGCGGCCAAACCCCTCTTTGGGCCGCGGTTCCGCCGCACTATGATCAGATCACTGTGTCATTTTTCTCCAGTTGCTTTCTTGGCTAATAATAGGGGTTTTGGAATATTAATTTTGGGCCCAGAATTTCTTGATGTGCTACAGTAATACTTGGGGGCCCACTTGTTAAAATTTGATCGATCGGATATTTAAACACATTATTTCACAGTATTTACATTATATCTGCGACCGTGAATGTCACTTGATCGGTAAATCCTGTCTAACTGCTATAGCCCGGTTAGACGGATTTACGAACGTGACTTTCACGTTGATGTTCTGTGTATTGCTGTGATGTTGCGGATTGGTCGTGGAGGATAGCCTGGATGCAATGCTAGTACAGTTTTTGTTGTATTATGTACATTTGATATTGCGGGGCGAGCGTCCGACATGTGGACTGCCGTCACTGCCTGATTGTATTATTCTTTTGGGGCACGACCAGGCTGCGGTCGATGTACCCGGTGTATGTATATTTTACTTTCTGTACTAGAATTGCCCCGCGGAGGGGTGCACGGATAGCCGGGTTCTGGAAGGAAACAAGCCCGCATCTCATGGCATTGAGACGGAGGGGGCTTCACTCTAGGATTGGCGGGCTATTCGCCGCACTCGTAGGGGGTACAGGTTGACCCAGGAGGGGTGCCCAAGTTACCGGATTCTGTGAAGTGCTGGGTGGTCCATTCACGTTGCTGAAGGGGACTGCCTCGCTTCAGGTTTTGGCGGGTAACTTGCCGCGCCCGTAGGGGTCTAGGATTTCATTGCACAGGCTATCCACACAACCGGGGGAACGTCGGGTTTCAGCGGCTCTGTGAAACCCGGGGATCCCAGATATCTGTTTTATTCTGTGATGCTGTACATTTCTGTGATGTTGCATTTTATCACGTCTTGAGCGAATATAATATATTGGTATATATATTAGTAGATGTTGTATATGTTTTGCATCCGCGCTAGTCCAGTCCCCGCTCTGTCGTTAGTTAGCTAACCTAACGGGTAATGACGGGACCCAGTGGCGAATGCGGATGGCATATACGTACGTCATATTATTTTCGTTCTTTGTGGTGTGATCAATTGATGGGACTGCGTTGATTCGGATCAATGCAAGTTAAAACAAACCTAATCTGATGTTGTTGGAACACTTTTCAAAAAGCTGTTATTGCAAGGACGTTCACTTTTGTTTTGCATCGTGGTATTCAGTTGGAATATCCTGCTCCTCAGTCGACGAGGCAAGGGCCGAGATCCCTTCACCGGGAGTGACCCCTTGGACAAAAGTTTGCGTCAGGGCAATAACTTCACTATAGCCGATTACTTTTGCTTTGCATCGTGGTATTCAGTTGGAATATCCTGCACCTCATTCTACGGGGAAAGAGCCGAGATCCCTTCACCGGGAGTGACCTCTTTAGCAAAGGTTTTCGTCACTATATTTTTAAAAGCTATCCGTTCCTTCAACGATATCAAGTTCACTACGTTAAAGGTTTTCGCTAGAAACCATTCGTAGCCCTCCGTCGTTTCATATGGATGGTCAATAGTATTCAAGCTGTGTATGTTGGCCAAAGTCAAGGCACAGTGATTGGTAGCTATTGGGGTATTCATATGCAGCATAGATAGATGCGTTGGTTTTGGGACAGTCGTACTGCCATTTTGGCCAAAGTCAAGGGTAGGTACGGGTGGATTCAAATTAACCTGGAGAATGACGGGTAGAACTTGACATGTGACTTATGATATGTTGGCCAAAGTCAAGGTCATAAGAGCATGGGGCAAAAATCACATCGGGGGTTTCAAAAGAACTGAAACTTGCCAGATATGCGCATACCTTCTGGAGTGTGATGACGTGAGCGGATTCCGTCATGTTATCATGCGATGATAGTTGGATCCCGATTCCCACTGATGAGTTGGTTTACTCCTCGGGTGATCCCGACTAATTCTTCTTTTAAGTTTGGAGGAGAATTTGACGGTACAGTGGGAGGTTTCCAGATTAGATAAATTGATAACCATTCTGATCTAGGTTAGAGTGCACGCTGAGTGTTTCTTTTCTCTCTCTCTCTTTGGCAGCGACCATTGACCCGACCCTAGACTATGACTCAGTGACCAAAATTAACCGAACCTTCTTAACACAGGCCTTTGGATTGTCAGAGTTGCACACCTCATTGCCGCTCCTACTTTTACCCTTTTCTCCAGGACACCCCGTATTACTACGAACGTCCATTTCCATTGGACAAAACCATCGTATGGTTATATACGAACTCAAAGGAATTTGAGGATGGTTTCAGGTTCTGGAGAAAACGGATAGGACTATTCAGTTGTCTTTTCCTTTTACCTTCTCTCAAGTTGCGAGTACTCCTTGGTTTAGGAGATAGTACACCTATTACGCAAATTGGATAGTCTTCTTCCAAACCTTAGGCTAGTGCCGACCGGTAGGGAATGAAGAAAACCAATTAGCCTAACGATGGTGTACAGAAGGTATTAAGTTAAGACAAAGCAAGGGATCAGTAAGAGGGCAAAGTAAATTGCGACTGCTATTCACGACCATACCAAGTATTTCTTCGCCAATCCTAAATCACCTTTGTATTTCTCCAGAACACCCCGTATCACTACGAACTCGAAAGGAACTTGTTCCAGTTCGGGGATGGATTCTGGTTCAGGAGAAATAGGAATAAGGTTTATTCAGGTGTCTTTTATCTTCACCTTCTCTCGCATTGCGAGTGCTCCTAAGATTAGGACAGTACACCCATTATGCTTATTGGATAGTCTTCTTCCAAACCATAGGCTGGTGCCGAACGGTAGGGAAGGAAGAAAACCATTTGGCCTAAAGGGGTGTGCAGAAGGTAATGACTAAAGACATATAAAGGGATTTGGAGAGGTGGCAAAGAATTACACGGTTACAGTTGTGAATCTGGAAGAGGCATTACTAGGAATACCGGGATACCCCATCGAAACATTTCAATGTTTCAGTGCCACTGTGTGCTGTTAAAAGAAAACTGATTTCCCAATTAGTCCTTACTCCAGGGTATGTATTTACCAGGTACGATTCTCACATCTGTATGGTTTTACAGATGATGAGTGGGAGTAAGTTATTTGGAATTGGGTGATCATCCTCATTATATCGGGATTCGTTGTAATCGGTGATATTTGAGGAAGTCACCTGGACTGTTTGCCGGTCGGCAAATATTTGGTTTTGAATATCCGCTGTCATGCACCAATTTCAAATTGATATATCTGTACGTCTATTTTCATAGAGTGAGATATACCTTTTTGAAATTATGTCTATAACATTTACCTGTATCAGTGGATGGTTAGGTAAGGAGTATTAAACAGCGGTGTAATTCTTCTTAACCATAAGTACAGTTTTCAACCTACGACACACAATGAATGAGTTTTCAGACTCAAGGGACTTATACAGAGTATTGTATGTTGTCCAGGGTCCATCAGGACAGAGGGGTTGGTCCTCGTACTATATTCGGTTTACTTATGACTTCTCTGGTTTTTAGACAGGTGTTTCGTGGAAATACAGGGTCCGAATTTGGAGAAGTTATAGGTATTTGAATAGAGTAGAGAATCAGGTGTAGCAAGTATCGGGATTCTTCAAAGTGATCGAAGATGTAGATACTTGTCAATGGTATTCAGTTGATAGTAGTGATTAAGAGAACTTGCTTCTCTTTCAGGTTACTCATAATTGGAAGTACTCCTAAGTTGAGTAACGCTGATCGGTCTCTTTCCATTTAGTTGACATGCACTGGAGACAGCTGCATGATTTGAATCTGGTTCAATTAAATCAGTGCCTCTGGTTCTATATTGGATATAGAACAGTTCATATCTTAACGATGTTAAGGTACGGGGAGTTGTCCGGTTTATGATTAAAACCAGACACTGGACAACTCAAGGCACGTTTCTGTAATGGCTGTTTGTGGGTTGACCCAGGCTATGACGAGGGTTGAATTTCTACCATCTGGATGAACAATAGCGATATTGTTCTAAACTCGCCACAGTTTTATTAAAAATGGATTTTTTCAGAAAACAGTAGTGGGAGTATGGTAGAACTGGTGATTCCAGAACCGCAAACGATTACTGAAGATTTGATAGGAATCTAAAGATTCAATCTGGTTTGACATTCCATTGGCCACTCCGCAGATAAGGTGGGTAACCTCAGGCACCCGAGAGGTACTCCGGTAGCCTCAAGGACGGTGGCAGGGAAGTTCTTGTTTACCCAGACTTGCCATTGCTGTTGTTCCAGACCGTGAGACCCGGCAGGAGGATGAGTATAGCGTCGTTCTGAACTAGCTTTAGAAGTGTACGTCTATATGACTCTGCCAGAGGGTTGTCGTGGTCAGTGGGAGCAACGGAAGCATTGGCGGACAAGTGGCTTATGTCTATTTATAGACTAAAGCAGATATTGCGGAGATAGATCATCAATTTCTGATGTGACAGTCATAGGTTTGACTTCATCAGAATAGGGGATGGATCTGTTGAGAAGGTAGTAGGGTGTGATGTCATGGTATTTGGATGACATACACAGAGTAGGAAAAGAAATTCCTATACTACGATCGGTTATACTTTGGTCGTCACACAGTGGTTTCTCCACAAAGGAAATGAATTTTATATCAGACATACTGGTTATTAGATCTATGGTTTTAGATCTAGATTTGGGTAGTTTCCCAATCAGGGTACTTAGACAGCATTCTAAGAGTATTTAGAATGGACGACTCCTGGCACGGTAGTGTACCTGTAGGTGATGGAGTCACCCTCTCTAAAGGTGTCTTACAGACTAAAGGGGAGAGGGATGTGCATGATTGGCAGATCACTTGCTCAGGCAATTGAGTCAATCATGAGATGTCAAGTACCACACCAGATGATGTTCTTGCACTAGATGCAATAAGTTGACATTAATACAATCCTGGAGAAACAGTCGGAAGCAGTTTTAGAACATAAGTGGATGTTCTAGGGATATGATAACGACAGCCTCATTCGGGAGAGTTATCATTCCAGGCTTCCAAGGTGACTTGGACGACATGGAGGTTGTCAGAGTTATAGTTTTCCTTCTGACGAGGGGCAGTATTTTGGACAGGTGGTCCAAGGCAATACTGAGGGAGGCATGGCGCAGGATACTGATTAAGTTTAGTTGCCGATACAGTCTAAGAAGTTTGGATTTGGAGTTCATTTATGAGCTAGGTCCCATCAGACATCCAGACACATTCTAAGACAGGTATTGCTCATTTCGGGAGATGGCTTTCTCCACGAACTTGAGATATAGAGAGACATAGAAAGAAACATCAAAGCGGATCCACTCACTGAGGCTATTCCTCGAACGCAATAGTTTCGCAAACAGGTTTTGTGAGACTGACTAGTAGAGGAGTTGGGTGTTCGGTATCACACGGGCTGTGAGTATGCGACATCGCAATAATTAGCCTTGAGTGCAAGTGGGAGATTGTTGGAGATAGTGCCCTCAGAGTCAATTATTGGATCACAGGCACGTGATTGCAATGATTGAGGGAGGACCTATCCCGGTAGGACAGTCTTACTCGAGATGATAGTATGCTATCTGGTTTATCTTTATCATCGTGTACTGCTTAGGTGACCTGACACGTCGCTATTACACATTGATAGAGCCCCTAGGATTCTTGCTTGACCACCAGCAGTATGAGGGCGATCATATAAGTGGGAGCTGGGGGTCTATAAGCACATCCTTAAATGGTCCCTAGTCGTGTGAGTTTCGAGACAGGGCATCGATACTCCAGAGTAGACTAGTGTATACAGTCGAGACCCCGACGAGGGGCGGTGGCCGGTCTCATAAGCCATTGGTGTCAGTTAGATCACCTAAGATGTATACAGGTGCTCATTGGGTTATGAGTACACCGGACAGGACTCGCCGGGAACATGCTAGTTGGTCATATACCAGACGTCAGATGGCAGTTCCCTGGTGACATGTGTACAGGTTAGTTCATCGACCTGGGGATCTTCATTTGTCTCGTGTGAGTTCCCACTGTACTTTGATTACTACCCTACCACGGCTCAAAGGAGTCGTGCAAACAGGTTTTAGTTGGGTACAGTCCCGAGCCATATGGAGGCAGTGAGCGTATCTTCACGGGTTCGTCTCTCCCGGTATTGGGGGTGAGGTCGCGCTGTGTCTAGGAGAGCCATTACACGAAGCCCTCGGCCGAGGCAAGAAGATTTACTGGTAGGTATTCCAGTAGTATCTCAGGGTGTTCTGGGCTACACTCCGACACGACTTGTACCGCTTTTGGGGGTCTGACTTTTACCAACCCCCTAGGCCCGCCATGCGATACTCATAGACGAACGGACCGGACTGTACGGATATTGTCGCTGACAGGCTCAGTAGGGTGTCAGGCTGAGTTCGCTCACAGACGTCCCTTTTGGTCAATACCTAGTAGCCCGTTACGTATTGGCTTATACCTCTGACGTGCTAGTGGTTAAATCCACAACCAAGGTGTTGACGAGTCTTTAGAGTCCCCCACATTTAGTTACTCAAGCTTTCGGGCGAAAAGCTGTAGAGGCCGTTTGGAGATATGGCAAGGTCCGATCAGATACGTGCGGTATTGCACGGATCAGGATCGGACAGTTTGTACTAGAGGCCGTATGGATATATGGCAGGGTTCGATCAGATACGTGCGGTATTGCACGGATCATGATCGGACGGATATTACTAGCCGGCTTTGGTTTAAGCCGGATCCTAGTATAGTACAGTGTAGACTTTGTCTCATTGCATTTGTATTTCGGTCGGAATACAAATGCGGGTGTGTATGCACAGTATCGGGTTTTTCCTGTAATTTATTACGGGACCAGTTTTCTGGAGTTGCCAGTTTGCTTTCCGTTTCGGCCGATTTCCTTTGTATCGTTCATTGGCCGAAGATTGGTGGAGGAGGGCTTATTTGCATTGTTGCAAATAAGCATTTGTGGAGGGTGGTCTTTGCTTTTTGTTGCATCATGATGGTGCACCATCCATTGACCTTGACTTCTTGACTTCTTCATGATGGCTTGACTTTTTGAAGTCATCATGCTTGATGATGGGTTATGATATGGTTGTGGAGTGTTGGTTTTTGATTGTTATCATGCTTGTGCATGATAGTTTTTTCCCTCTCTCTCTTGGATTATGAGGTTGATTATCTTTTGATACACTCACTCACTCTCATTCTCTCCACCACCATTTACATGGCCGGCCACTATGAGGGAGGGGGCTGTCCAAATTTCTTGGGGTGGGATTTTTGTTCTTCTAGCTTTGTAAAATCCCACATGTTTCATCTCCACAAGCTCATATCATTTCCTCTACCAATAAGGCAATTCCACAACCCCAAATGAGACTTGCTCACTAGCCATTCTACAGCAAACCTTGGGCACGTCGACTAGCCAGCTTCATGCCCGAGTTGCCTCGGTATTGAGGTGGGAGCCCGTAAAAGATGCAGACGATGTGGTGCCCTTCCGGCAAGGAGGCGACGACCGGAGTTTCCGCGGGAGATCGGGACGACGACGAGAAGACCGGAGGACTCGAATCACTCGGTATATCTCTATTCCCCTTCTTGTAGTTAGCTAGGACTAGTTAATGGTTCGATCTGGGTGTTTAGTGCGCGGTGGTGCCGGTTTGCTAGTTTGCAAAATTAAAGTCTTACTCTTCCGCATTTGGCCTCGGGATGGAGGCCGGGGCGCCGCCGTGCACTTACACACGGATAGCCGGGTTCTGAGGGAAACGGGTCCGCATCTCATGGCTTTAAGAGGAAGGAGACCTCACTCTAGGATTGGCGGACTATTCGCATCACTCGTAGGGGGTACAGGTTGACCCAAGGAGGGGTGCTCAAGTTACCGAATTCCGTGAAGTGCTGGGTGGTCCATTCACTTTGTTGAAGGGGGCTGCCTCGCTTCAGGTTTTGGCAGATAACTTGCCGTACCCCTAGGGGTTTAGGTTTTCATTGCACAGGCTATCCACACGACCAGGGGAACGTCGGGTTTCAGTTGCGGCTCTGTGAAACCCGGGGCTCCCAGATTATCTGTATTGTTCTGTGATGCTTATTACTTTTCTATGATGTTGCATTTAGCACGCCTGGAGCGATTATTGTATATTGGTATATATACTAGTAGATGTTGTATATGTCTTACACCCGCGCTAGTCCAGTCCCCGTTCTGTCATTAGTTAAGTAACCTAACGGGTGATGACGGGACCCAGTGGCGAATGCGGATGGCATATACGTACATTTTATTTTCGTTCTTTTCTGGTGTGATTAATTGATGGGACTGCGTTGATTCAGATCAATGCAAGGAAAACAAACCTGTTGGATGTTGTTGGAACATTTTTCAAAAGGTTGTTATTACAAGGACGTTCTCTTTTGTTTTGCACAGTGGTATTCGGTTATGAATATCCAGCACCTCATTCGACGAGGCAAGGGCCGAGATCCTTTCATCGGGAGTGACCCCTTGGGCAGAGGTTTGCGTCAGGGTAATAACTTCACTATAGTCGATTACTTTTTGCTTTGCATCGTGGTATTCAGTTGGAATATCCTGCACCTCATTCTACGGGGAAAGAGCCGAGATCCTTTCACCGGGAGTGACTTCTTTAGCAATGGTTTTTCGCCACTATATTTTTGTAAAAAGCTATCCGGTTCCTTCAGCAATATCAAGTTCATTACGTTAAAGGTTTTTCGCCCAAAACCAGCCATAGCACTCCGTCATTTCAGACGGGTAGCACTTAATATTCATGCTATGTTTGTTGGCCTTAGTCACGGCATAGTGTATGGTAGCTGCTTGTTACCTTTCTGTTGTATAAATAGATGCATTGATTTGGGACAGTCGTATAGCCTTGTTGACCTTCGTCAAGGGCTTGTACGGGTGGGTTCAAATTAACCTGGACAATGACGGGTAGAACTTGATGTGTGACTTATGATTTGTTGACCTTCGTCAAGGTCATAAGAGCATGGGGTAAAAATCATATCGGGAGTTTCTAAAGAAACTGAAACTTGCCAGGCATGCGCATACCTTCTGGAGTGTGATAACGTGAGTGGATTCTATCACGTTATCATGCGATGATAGTTGGATCCCAATTCCCACTAATGAGTTGGTTTACTCTTCGGATGATCCCGACTAATTCTTCTTTCAGGTTTAGAGAAGAATTTGAGGATACAATGGGAGGTTTCCTGATTAGATAAAATGATAACCATTCTGATCTAGGTTAGAGTGCACGCAGAGTGTTTCTTTTCTCTCTCTCTTTGGCAGCGACCATGGGCCGACCCTAGACTGTGACTCAGTGACCAAGTTGACCGAACTTTCTTAAAACACTGGCTTTTAGATTGTCTGAGTTGCATACATCATTTCCACTCCTTTTACCCTTTGCATTTCTCCAGAACACCTCGTATTACTATGAACATCCACTTCCATTGGATAAATCCATCGTATGGTAATATACGAACTTGAAAGAACTTGTTCCAGATTCGAGGATGGATTCAGATTCTGAAGAAATTGAATAGGATTATTTAGTTGTCTTTTCCTTTTACCTTCTCTCAGGTTGCGAGGGCCCCTTGGTTTAGGAGGGTACACCTATTACGCTTATTGGATAGTCTTCTTCCAAACCATAGGCAGGTGCCGAAAGGTAAGAAATGAAGAAAACCAATAAGCCTAAGTGTGGTGTACAGAAGGTAATAAGTAAAGACATATGAAGGGATTAGAAAGAGGGCAAAGTAAGTTGCGACTGCTATCATTCACGACCAAACCGAGTATATCATCGCCACTCCTACTTCACCTTTGCTTTTCTCCGGTTCAGGAGAAATAGAATAAGGTTTATTCAGTTGTCTTTTATCATCACATTCTCTCAGATTGCGAGTACTCCTAAGATTAGGAGAGTACACCTATTACACTTATTGGATAATCTTCTTCCAAACCATAGGCTGGTGCCGAACGGTAGGGAAGGAAGAAAACCATTAAGCCTAATGATGGTGTACAGAAGATAATGACTAAAGACAAATAAAGGGATTTGGAGAGATGGCAACGAAATATACGGTTACAGTCATGAATCTGGATAATGGAAGAGGCATTACTAGGAATACCAGGATACCCCTACGAAACATTTTCATGTTTCAGTTTCACTGTGCGTTGTTAAAGGAAAACTGATTTCCTAATTAGATACTTACTCCAGGGTATGTATTTACCAGGTATGATTCTCATATTTATATGGTTTTACAGATGATGAGTGGGAGTAAGTTATTGGGAATAAGGTGATCATCCTCATTATATCGGAATTCGTTGTAATTGGTGATATTTGAGGAAATCGCCTGGGATTTTGCCGGACAACAAATATATGGTTTTGAATATACGTTGTTGTGCACCAATTTCAAACTGATATATCTGTACGTTTATTTTCATAAAGTGAGATATAACTTTTTGAAATCATGTCGGTGACATTTACCTATATCAGTTGATAGTTAGGTAAGGAGCATTCAACAGCAGTATAGTTCTTAACCATAGTACAGTTTTCAACCTACGACGCACAGGGTTTGAGTTATTCAACTCAGCGGACGTATACAAAGTACTGTATGTTGTCCAGTGTCCATTAGGACAAAGGGGTTGGTACTCGTACTATATCCTGTTTACTTGTGACTTCTCTACTTTTTAGACAAGTGTTTCATAGAAATACAAGGTCTAAGTTTTGAGAAGTTATAAGTATAAGAATAAAGTAGAGAACCGGATGTCGCAAGTATCGGGATTCTTCAAGGTGATCGAAGATGTAGATACTTGTGTTTGGTATTCAGTTGATAGTAATAATTTTCAGAAACTTGTTTCTCTTTCAGGTTACTCATAATTGGATGAACTCCTAAGTTGAGTAATGTTGAATAGCCTCTCTCCATTTAATTGACATGCACTGGAGACAGCTGCATGATTTGAATCTGGTTCCAATTAAATCAGTGCCTATGTTTCTATATGGTATATAGAATGGTTCATATCTTAACGATGTTAAGGTATGGGGAGTTGTCCGGCTTATGCTTAAAACCAGACTCTGGATAACTCAAAGCACGTTTCTGTAATGGCAGTTTGTGGGTTGACCCGGGCTTTGACGAGGGTTGACTTTCTACCATCTGGAAGATCAATAGTGATATTGTTCTTGACTCGCCACAGTTTAGTAAAATAGACTTTTTCAGAAAACAATAGTGGGAGTATGGTAGAACTGGAAGTGATTCCAGAACCACAAACGATTACTGAAAATTTAATATGACCTAAAGATTCAATCAGATTTGACATTCCATTAGCCACTCCGCAGATATGGTGGGTAACCTCAGGCACCCGAGAGGTACTCCGGTAGCCTCAAGGATGGGGACAGGGAGATTCTTGTTTACCCAGACTTGCCATTACTGCTATTCCAAACTATGAGACCCGGTAGAAGGATATGTATAGCGTCGTTCTAAACTAGCTTTAGAAGTGCACGTGTATATGATTCTGCTAGAGAGTTGTTGTGGTCAGTGGGAGCAGCGGAAGCATAGTGGACAAGTAGCTTATGTCTATTTATACACTAGAGCAGATATAGCGGAGATAGATCATCTATTTTTGATGTGATAGTCATAGGCTTTGACTTCATCAGAATAGGGGATGGATCTGTTAAGAAGGTAGTAAGGTGTGATGTCCTGGTATTTGGATGACATACACAGAGTAGGAAGTAAAATTCCTATACTACGATCGGTTATTGTGGTTGTCACACAGTAGTTTCTCCATACAGAATATAGATATTATATCAGACATTCTGGTTACTAGATCTATGGTTTTAGATCTAGATTTGGGTAGTTTCCCAATCTGGGTACTTTGACAGTATTCTAAAGGTATTTTAGAATGGACGACTCCTGGCATGGTGGTGTACCTGCAAGTGATGGAGTCACCCTCTCTAAAGGTGTCTTACAGACTAAAGGAGAGAGGGATGTGCATGAATGGCATATCACTTGCTTATGCAATTGAGTCAATCATGAGATGTCAAGTACCACATCAGATGTTGTTTTTGCACTAGCTGCAATAAGTTGATATTAATCCAATCCTGGAGAAACGATCGGAAGTAATTTTAGAACATAAGTGGATGTTCTAGGGATATGATAACGGCAGCCTCCTTCGGAAGACGGTTATCATTCCAGGCTTCCAAGGTGACATGGATGACAGAGTGATTGTCAGAGTTATAGTTTTCCCTCTGACGAGGGACAGTAGTTTGGACAGGTCGTCCAAGCGGATACTGTGGGAGGCATGGTGCAGGATACTGATTAGGTACAGTTGATGAAACAGTCTAAGAAGTTTGGATTTGGAGTTCATTTATGAACTGGGTCCCATCAGATATCCAGACATATTCTAAGACAGGTATTACTCAATTCGGAAGATGGCTTTCTCCGCGAACATGAGATTAAGAGAGACATAGAAAAAAACATCAGGGCGGATCCACTCACTGAGGCTATTTCTCGAACACAATAGTTTTACAAACGAGCTTTGTGAAACTGATCAGTAGAGGAGTTGGGTGTTCGGTATCACACGGGCTGTGAGTATGCGACATCGCAATAATTAGCCTTAAGTGCAAGTGGGAGATTGTTGGATATAGTGCCCTCAAAGTCAATTATTGGATCGCAGGTACGTGATTGCAATGATTGAGGGAGGATCTATACCGGTAGGACGGTCTTACTCGAGATGATAGTATGCTATCTGGTTTATCTTTATCATCGTGTACTGTTTTAGGTGACATTATAGATCACTATTACACGTTGATAGAACCCATAGGATCCTGCTTGATTACCAACAGTATGATGGCGATCATATACATGAGAGTTGGGTAGTCTATAAGCACATCCTTAAAAGTGTCCCTAGTCGTGGGAGTTTCGAGACAGGGCATCGATACTCCGGAATAGACTAGTGTATACAGTCGAGACCCCGACGAGGGGCGATGGCCGGTCTCACAAGCCATTGGTGTCAGTTGGTTCACCTAAGATGTATACAGGTGCTCATTGGGTTATGAGTACACCGGACAGGACTCGCCGGGAACCTGCTAGTTCGTATTATACCTAGTATCATATAGCAGTTCCCTGGCGACATGTGTACAGGTTAGTTCATCGACCTGAGATCGTCATTTGTCTCGTGTGAGTTCCCACTGTGCTTTAATTATTACCCTACCACGACTTAAAGGAGTCGTGCAAACAGGTTTTAGTTGGGTACAGTCCCGAGCCACATGGAGACAGTGAGCGGATCGGCAGGGGTTTCGTCTCTCCCGGTATTGGGGGTGAGATCGCGCTGTGTCTAGGAGAGCTAATACACAAAGTCCTTGGCCGAGACAGGAGATTTACTGGTAGGTACTCCAGTAGTATCTCGGGGTGTTCTGGGCTACACTCCGACACGACTTATACCGCTATTGGGGGTCTGACGTTACCAGCCCCCTAGGCCCGATATGCAGTGCTCATAGATGAACGGACCGGACTATACGGATATTGTCACTGATAGGCTCAGTAGGGTTTCAGGATGAGTTCGCTCATCGGCCTCCCTTTTGCTCAATACATGGACGGCCGTTACGTACAGCTAGTACCACTGACGGCTTGTGGTTAAACCCACTGCCAGCGTATTGACAAGTCTTTAGAGTCCCCTACAGATAGTTTCCCAAGTTCGGGCGAAATGTTGTAGAGGCTGTATGGTTTTATGGCAGGGTTCGAACATATACGTGCACTTGTGTACGTGTCATGGTTCGGACAGATAATACTAGTGGGCTTTGGTTTAAGCCAGATCTTAGTATTATATTGTGTAGGAATACTTTCGTCTCATTGCATTCGTATTCGGTCGGAATACAAATGCGGGTATGTATATACAATTGAGGGGTAATCTTGTAATTTGTTACGGGATTACTTTTGAAGTTGCCAGTTTTTCTTCTCTTGATTAAACATTAGTTTTAATGTTTAATTATTAGTTAATGTGTGTATATCTTTTTGGCCATATTTCCTTCATTCCTAGTCATGGCCGAACCTACACATGAGTGGACTTATCTTGGGTGAGTCATTGGTTGCATTTAATGAGCATGGTTTGATTTGTGAGTCACTTATGCATTTAATTGATCTTGTCCACTTAAGGATATTTCTTGTTGATCTTTCTGGTTGATATTTTCCTTATGGTTACCTTCACTTTACTTGTGCTCACCCCCCCCCCCCCCACATTTGGCCGAGCAATATATGGCAGCCCCCACTTTTGGCCGACCCCTTTTTTGAGTAAGGAAATTGGTTCATTGAAAATCCTATGCTCATTTTCATCAAAACTCAAATTGGCAACTTCGTTTACCTTCACCCAATTCATTGGGTGCCTTGAGACAAAGAATTCTACACTCTCTCTACTTCAATCTTGGACATGTCGGATAGCAAACTTCATGTCCGAGTTGCCTCGGTATAGAGGCGGGAGCCCGTATAAAGATTCGTTGACATGGTGCAACTTCGACGAGAAGACCGAAGATCGAGCGAGATCGAAGATGCCGCGAGGAGCGTGGGATGATGACTAAAGACCGAAGGACACGGATCGATCGGTATATCCATTCTATCATCTTTACAGTTTGCTAGTTTAGTGTTAATGGCACAATCCGGGTGAAAGTCTATGTTAGCGCCAGTTGTAAAAGTTTTTGTTCCGCGTTTGGCCTCGGATTGACGGCCGGGGCGCTACCGTAGACTTATAATATCCATCTTTATCAAGTAAAGAAACTGATATGATGTTGCAAACTATGGAAGGTACACAGTAGCAATTGTTCAAAATCATAGTCGTGCCATTTGGCAACACTAGGTGATATTCACCGACGGCTGTAGCATTAACATGTGCTCCATTCCCTACCTCGAGGGACATATCACCAGGTCTAACTATCCTACTTTTTCTCAGTCCCTGCAATAAATTACAGATATGAGATCCTGATCTGGTATCTAGTACCCAGAAGGTAGGACTGACCGAAAAGCAGTTCTCAATTACAAGAACACCTGAAGTAGACGCAATAGTATGCTTCTTCTTCATTGAGGTCTCCTTGGAATCCATACAATCCTCTTTCCCTTGCTCATACTTATGACTGTTGTCATAAGTTAGAGCCGAACCGACGTTCCCCATCCCCGAATAAGGATTTGGATCGGTCAAGCGTTACATTTTATTATCTTGATTAGGGCGTGAAATAGTTGCTACCTGGAGAGAGAGAGAAAAACACTCAGTGTGCGCTCTTGCAAAATTAGATTGGTTATTAATTTATCTAACCAGGATGGCTCCCACTGTTTCCTCAAATTCTTCTTCAAACCCTAAAAGAAGAAGTAGTCAGGATTTAATCGCACGTCACAATACTTGCTTAACCTTTCAGCCAGGCTAGTGTTGGTACTTCGAGGGAGGTTTTCCAACGCTTTCGCGAAGTTCTTTAATTATATAACCTCTTTTCCCTGGAGGCATAGCCCCGCTAACACCGTTCTAGACACCTACTTAGTTTATAGCATTGATTGTTAAGTGAAATAATCTCCCGAGAGTAATCCAACTCATCAGTGGGATCGGGATCCAACTATCATTGTGTAATGACCTAGATGGGATCCACTCTAGTCACTACACTTCAGAAGGTATGCTAAATCTACAAGTTTCCTGTATATTTGAAACTCCCGATGTGGTTTTTGCCCCTAGGACCCAAGTGACCTTGACTAAGCCAACATATCAAAGGATCCTACTCAAGTTCAACCCGTCATTATCTTGATTGCATTAGACCCACCCATACGAGTCCTTGACTGAGCTAAAATGACCGCACGACTGTCCCAACCAATCGCATTATGTGCTACAGAAAAATATTACATAGCTACTAAACACTACGCCTCGACTGAGCACGAAATACGTAGCACGAATACTAAGCAATACCAATCCGAAATGACAGAAGGCTACGGCTGGGTTTTTGGCGAAAAACCCGTTAACGTAATGAACTTGATATCGTTGAAGGAACCCAAGTGCTTTTACAAATATATATAGTGGCGAAAGCTTTTGCTAAAGAGGTCACTTCTTGTGAAGGGATCTCGGCTCTTTCCTCGTCGAATGAGGTGCAGGATATTCCAAAATGAATACCATGATGCAAAGCAAAAATAATCGACTATAGTGAAATTATTACGTTAACGCAAACTTTTACTCAAGGGGTACTCCCGATGAAGGGATCTCGGACCTTGCCTCGTCGAATGAGGTGTTGGATATTCATAACTGAGTACCACTGTGCAGAGCAAAAGAGAACATCTGTAATGTCAGTTTTTCGAAATCTGTTCCAACAACATTTTTAGGTTTCTTTTCTTGCATTAATCAAAATTAATGCGGTCCCATCATTTTAATCCTATCACACCAGAAAAGAACGAAAATACAATGTACGTATATGCCATCCGCATTCGCCACTGGGCTCCGTCATCACCCGTTAGGTTACTTAACTAACGATAGAGCGGGGGCTGGATTAGCGCGGATGCAAAACATATACAACATCTACTAGTATATAAATAAGTATATATAACATTCGTCCCAGGCATGATAATAAGCAACATCACAGAATCTCAGCCAATAATACATAAAGGTGGATAATCTTGGAGCCCCGGGTTTCATTTGAGCCGCAAATAAAACCCGACGTTCCCGATCGTATGGATAGCCGTGCAATGAAAATCTGGACCCCTACGAGCGCGGCAAGTTACCCGCCAATCCCAGAAATGGGGCAACCCCTTCAACAAAGTGAATAGGCCACCCAGCACTTCACGAAATCCGGTAACTTAGGAGCCCCTCCGTAGGTCATCCTATACCCCCTATGAGTGCGGCGAATAGCCCGCCAATTCTAGAATGAAGCCCCCTCCGTCTCAACGCCATGAGACGCGGGCTTGTTGCCTTCTAGAACCCGGCTATCCGTGCACTCACCGCGGGGTAATCCTAGTACAGCAAAAGAAAATAATATGTACAAATGGTGACATCGACCTCAATCCGGTCATGCCCCAAAATAAAATACAGCCCGGCAAAGACGGCTGTTCACATGTTGAACGCTCGCCCCGCAATAACAAATGTACAAATGAATATAAACTATACTGCTAACATTGCACCGCATGCTATCCACCACGACAATCCAACCACAATCACAGCACAAGCACAAAACATCAACGCGAATGTCACGTTCGCAAACCCGTCTAAAAGAACATATAGCAATCAGACGAGTTTACCAATCAAATGATATTCACGGTCGCAGATAAAATTGAATATACTGTTAACAAAATACGTATTTTAAAATTTCGATCGAATAAACTTTCCCAAATTGGCCCCAAAGGCAAATAGAGCACTCAAACAAATCTGAGCCAAAACCATATATCAAAAAAATCATATTTCCATTAACTAAAGTTCCAGAAAAGATTTGGGGCACTGTAGCCCAAAAAGCGCGGCGGAACCGCCGCAAAATGTGCCATTTTGCTCCGGTTCCGCCGCCTAATTTTGGAGTTACGTGCCCAAATTTTTTCCACAACTATAGTTTTGCCTGAACATATTTTTAAGATGCCTGGAAAAATTTTATGAACAACTTTAAATTTCGACAGCAAGCAGACAACAATGGAAATACGATTCGAAAATTTGGGTCGATCGAGATTTTAAGCTTGTGCAAACTAGCTAGTAGGGTTTATGGATTGTCTTTGATACCATGAAGGGTTCGCTAGCGCCCCAGCCAACTTCCGTGGCCAAATGCGAAACAAAAATTTTACAACGAATAGAAACTTGGCGCTAGGATAACAAAAAAACGGATCTTTACCATAAACCTAGTTAGCATGTTAGGGTTCTATCTACCATGATAGAAAGTATACCTAAAGAAACCAAGTCCTTCGGGTCTTCGATCCTCTCCTTAAGCTCCTCGATGGAAGTATGGATCGTGCTTGAACTTCAGCCTCCTTGTGTCAACGATGATCCACCCGAGAGTTCCAACCTTGAGCTAAACCTCCAAGTTGTGGTAACTAGAATATTTAGCTTGCTAATCTAAGTAGATTAGAGTGAGTAGAGTGTGATTTAGAGTAGCTAAGTCTCATTAACCCTTAATTATCAACACATGATACACTAGGGTTTGAAAGGGGAAGAAAGAGAGAGCAAGCTTGAAGAAAGAGAAAGTATTTGTGATAATGATAATAAAAAATGGAATGGCTATCTTTTATATGACCTCAAGCATGGCATGAAAATATCTCACCAAAATATCTAGGTCTAAAAGTATCTCATCAAAATATCTAAGGTCAACAAGTCAAGCCAAGTCAAAAGGTCAACCCAAGTAGCCATGCCATATATAATTATCATTTACCAAAAATAACAAATTCTTTTCTCCACCTCATTTTTGTTTTGACCAAGTCAATGGTCAAAAACCCTAATGAGGTGTCTCTTTCTATACCTCCTCTCATCCGTATATACATACCCACATCCGTGTTCTGAGAAACACGAATACAATGAGACGAAGCTAATCCAATAATCAAATACTAGAATCCGGCTTAAACCAAAGCCCATTAGTATTGTCCGCTCTAACACCACACGCGCACAAGTACATGTATGTGATCGAACCCTGTCGTAAAACCATACAACCTTTACTCGTTTCGCCCGAAGCTGGGAAACCCTCTGTGTGGGACTCTAAAGACTCGACAGTACTCTGGCAGTGGGTTTAACCACAAGCACGTCAGCGGCACTAGCTGTGCGTAATGGCTACCCAGGTATCTGTCGATAAGAAGGTCGACGAGCAAGCTCATCCAAACTCCTACTGAGCCTATCTGTGACAATCTCCGTACAGGCCGGTCTGTTCGTCTAAGAGTATCGCATATCGGGCCTAGGGGGTGGTAAACGTCAGACCCCTAATAGCGATATAAATCGTGTCGGAGTGTAGCCCAGAACACCCTGAGAAACTACTGGAACACCTACCAGTAAATCTCACTTACCCTGGCCAGGGACTTTGTGTAATGGCTCTCCAAATACAGCGCGATATCAACCCCCAATACCGGGAGAGACGAATCCTATCTAACCGCCACTGCCTCCAAGTGCTTCGGGACTGCACCCAACTACTATCTGTTTGCACGACTCAATAGAGCCGTGGTAGGGTAACAATCTAAGAACAGTGGGAACACACTTGAGGCGAAGTGGCAGTGTCAAGTCAACGGACTAAGCTATACTCATGTCACCTGGGAACTGCTACCTGACGATAGGTATAATACTAACTAGCAGTTCCCGACGAGTCCATCCAGTGTAACTCATAACCTAATGAGCACCTGCATACTATCTCCAGTACGACGTACTGATAGCTGTGGGACAGACCATCTTCCCTGTTGGGATGAGAAACGTATACACTAGTCTACTCTGGAGTATCGATGCCCTGTCTCGATAATCCTATGACTAAGGACCTGTATAAGGATGTGCTTATAGACTACCCAGCCCCCACTAGTGTGATCGCCATCACAACGCTAGTAGTCAAGCAAAAATCCTAAGGGCTCCATCAATATGTATTAGCGATATGTTAAAAGAAACATATACACATATTAAGATAGATGCAAACCAAGTAGCATACTACTATATTGAGCAAGACTGTCGTCAATCCGTGTATATATCCCAAGCTTCCAATATGTAATATACAAACTAGTACTATACAATAATGGCCTCTTGGGCATACATATCCAACACCACCTTCGCTAGCATACGGGTTAAGCAACACACGAAGGGCCCCTAACTGAGTTGGATTAGGAGCAGAAGCATCCACTAACCTCATGACCCGCGGGAAGGTGTAAGTATCATAGAAATCCGGCCTCTGATGTGCTGCAAATGCCGTCAATACATGCATCTCGATCCACGACGTAAAGTAGTGGAGGGAGAAACTCACCACATCTACACCCGGGGTCGAAGTATTAGCCACAGTGCTCAGCCCATGATATAAGTACGATAACCCCACAATACCCACGGCCAGTCGTGTCCCTTCAGCCACTCGGTGAGCGGGGTAGATGACCGAAGCACTCATGAAGCAACGATGCGTTGGAATGGCAAACCAGCTAAGTCAAAGACTGATGAAACCGACAAAGAAGGTCTCTTCGTCCATACCGGGAGCCGCAATCAAATCAAAGGACACGGCCGACAAGATCGGATGTAAAACTACGGTAAATCTTCTTCTTTGGCTGGCAGCTTATTCAGCCCAAACCCAAAGGGGTCGTTAATATTCGCAAATTTCGGAGCCTTCTTTGATAAGACATCTTCATGGAGGAAGCAGGCGATGAAGCTCTTAAAGGTGACTCCCTATTCCGCTGACTCCGCGAACAGCTTCTCGAAAATACCCAGAGTCTTGATTAGACTGGGGTACTTATGACGGACGGCGTTTTCGGTCGTCAAGTCGTCAAGCATAGTAGGCACGGTCGTGAATACATACTCATCGGGAGGCAGCAACTCTTCATAGTGCTCTCCCCTAATAGGCAATCCAGAAATCTCGCGGAACTCTTCCAGAGAAATCGAAACCTCACGATCTCTTAGCAAGAAAGTGTTGGTAGGAAGATTCCATTGATTCAGAAAATCTTTAACCCACCAGACATGAGGGGACTGATAATGGAAGAGAGACGCATACACCGCCTGATAAAGTCCAACCTTCTACGATCGTGCGCGATGAGCAGACAGAATGTATCGAGCCCATGGGAGATAGCCCGTTGGGTGGTGAGGGGTAAGCCCTATCTTATAAATTTGTCCCCAGGGTTGGGCTTCACCTTGACAAATGCGACGCCCCAAGATGTCTATGGCCGGCAAAGGCTGGTTAGGTATCCCAGTTGTCGACGGCTCGAGCCGGCCTATAGGAGTCCAGTCAGCCGCCTCCACCGCAAAAGCAGTCTGCGGACGCTCCATCGGCAAAATAGAGCGGAGAGGCTCTATTGGCACTTCGCAAAGAAAGCTGCGGCGGCCCCGGATGATATGCCCATACCAAGTTCCCCACAAGAGCAAACTGGTACAGTCCCTGTCATGGGCCCTGATCATCGCCATTGCTTCTTCGTCTGACGACGATTGTGAAAAACCAGCGTCTGAGCGAGTAAAAAGGAAGTAGGGAAGAGAAGACATTGTTCCTGAAACAAGAGAAAGAAAAACCATTAGTGAAGCACGTGTGTGTGTGTGTAATAACAACAGATGAAAACGACAAATTGTCTATTTTGCAGGACCACTGCCTACAAGACACATGGACCCCACAAAATCAATATGGCGGTTCACCAATGATGAGACAGAGCAATTATTATGAGAATCAAGAAGATCCTCATTAAACAGACATTGGAATTCAAACAAATTCTTGGGAAAACAAGTTCTGTTAAGCACGCAACAAATTCAAATTTGTGCGAATAAGGGTAAAACCCTATGAAAAGATTTTCAAGAACCCCAAGGAATAAAATTCCCGAAGGGTCCTTTGATCTTTCAGAGCTAAGCTCATCGCCAGAGGAATTAAATTCTTTTTATATGATGGAATTAAATTCCAGAAACTCATAAAAAATACATGAGAAACAAAATCCCATGAATCCTCAAAAATCAGAGGGGAATGCCCGAGATATGGAGGTTTACTGCTCAAAGATCACATCTTTGGATCCCTAAGATGATGGGTTTTAGAGGAGAGCAAATCTCTCATAATGGATTTAAAATCCAGAAATTTTTGTTCAAAAAGAAAAAAAAATCGATGTGCAAGATCTTTACCTAAAAAGGGTTTCTTTTTGACCTAGTTTAACTCTGAAATTATAATGGCAGAGAACTAAGCTTTGAGGAGGAGAATTAAATTCTCAAAAAAAATAAAGAAGCAAGAAGATGAAGAAACAGTGGTTGCCTAAGAAACCAAACCCTTGCATTTATAAGACGTAATAAGGGTTGTTCACTTCCTCGTTCCCTAGGCAATCCAACGGCTATAAGGGTGACAGAGTTGCACTCACGTGCAAGCCACGTGAGAACAACACTGTGGGGGCATTTGTTCCCTTATGAAAAATAAATAATAAGTATAAAAGGCAATGGGAAGAGTTCCCAAATGGAGCATCACGTGTCCACACGTGATAAGCACTACGCTTGACAAAACAAGGCTGAAAATGAGACTGAAACTGAGCCTCACGTGCAGACACGTGGTCTCTATATACAAAGTATATAGGCACCTTCTTAAAACAAACAATTGGCCAGAAAAGGTCACGTGGTAGCACGTGACACTCTTTGATGGGATTAACTTCGTGGGGTCACGTGCTACACATGATGGGCTCCTATGCCTTCTGAACCAATAGAATTAAATTCTAAATAAAAGGTATCAAAGCCCTATTTGGAAAATATTTCCTTAGATCTTTCTAAACAAGAAAGATTGCGCTCTTTAAAGCAGAGCACCATTGGATTAAAAATCCAATGGTGATTAAAAATCACCAATTTACAGAAGAAGATCCTGTATAGGGAAATATTTTCCTAATCTTGTGAGAAATATTTTCTGTAAAACAGAAGTCCATGGATTAAAAATCCAACGGTGAATAAAATTTACCGATTGATCTAAAAGATCATTTTGGTTGATTATAAAATCAGTCAAAATTTCTCAATAAGAGATTTTCTGAACAAATTGATTCTTTTCTTTCTCCTATAAATAGAAGCCAAGAGACACAAAAAATGATAGGGAAAAAAGAAGAGAAAAACCCCTTCGTAAGCTTAAAACAAAGAGAATTTAATTCTCCAGAGAGAAAAAGAGAAAAAAGAAACTTTAGGTAAGAGAAGAAACGAAACACAAAGAATATCTCATCTCCTTTGCACCTCCACAAGAGTTTAACTCTTCTAAAAAGAACTTAGTTTTTCCTTTAGTTGAGATTTGCAGAAGCAGATCTCCCCCCAAGTTGAGAATTTAATTCTTATCAGGGAGATCCTGCCATGCAAATCCAAAACCTAAAGGAAGATCTAAATTCAGAGAATTTAATTCTCCCAAAAAGTATATAGGAATTTAATTCCTCTGATAAAATAAGGGTTTAACCCTTCATATAAGAACTTAGTTCTTCCTTATAGTGAAAGATCTGCAGAAGCATATATCCTCACAAGTTGAGAATTTAATTCTCATCGAGGAGATTCGGCCATACAGATCCCAAACCTAAGAGAAAAACTAAGTCCTAAGAATTTAATTCTTACAAAACAGTGGGTTTGAAAGTCTCGAAACTAAGGATCTCCATGCACGGTATCCAACATGATAACAACCGATCACATGCTCCCACATGAACACCCTTGATGAACAAAAAAGGACAACTGAGACTGGCTCACGTAATCTCACGTGACCCCCCCCCCCGGCAAGCAGTGCTTAGCACTTATAGAAAGGGAGTAAATCAAAAGGTAGTTTCCACTTGGGGCACTTCACGTGACCCCACGTGACCCAACAGCGCTTAGTGCTCAAAAAAGAACAAAGGAATAAACCCAAGGGAGCAGCGTCTCAAATTTTTAGTGTTTAACACTACTTCAAGCGCCTCACGTGACCCCATGCTAGCGCCTCCAATTTTTAGTGTTTAACACTATTTCAAGCACCTCACGTGGGAGCACGTGAGCGCTAAGCATATACTAGTGTTTAATACTACGAAAGGCCAATGTTAGCCAAACTCAGACCAAATTTCCCGAGAAGCGTCAATTGAGCTCCTCATGCTCAGGGTCTCCAAATCCGAACTCAGTCCTAGAGATAGCTAATGAGCTCCCAACAGATGGCATCTAAAATGATATTCGTCCCATTCCCCCTTAGTCGGGACATTGGTTCAAGGGTACATCTTTTCATACCTCTGATACATATCGTTGTAATTCTTCAACGTCTTCAGAGAGATGGAGGGTCTCAATAACCAACAACTTTTTGCGCATCCCCAAACGGTTAAACCAAAACCTTACAGACTATGATGTCTTTAAACCGTACAGACTATGATGTCTCTAAACCTTATGGACTATGAGGTCCTTAAACTCATGGACTATGATGTCTTTAAACCAGACTATGATGTCTTTAAACCGTACAGACTATGATGTCTTTAAACCATACAGACTATGATGTATTTAAACATGAACTATGGGGTCCTTAAACTCATAGACTATGATGTCCTTAAACCCAATGGACCGTAACGTCCCTAAACTAAGCTCTATAGACTATGACGTCTTTAAACTATGGACCATGAGGTCCTTAAACTCATGAACTATGATGTCCTTAAACCCAATGAACCGCAATGTCTTTAAAACTAAATTGCGGACTGCAACATCCCTAAAATCTAAATTGCGGTCCGCAATGTCCTTATAAACTAAAGAAAATCCTGTTGAGTAAATCTTAGTCTAAAATTAGACTAACGTATCCTCAATAAACGTTTAAGTTGATCTTAATCTAAAACAAGATTAACGATCTTTAAACCAACCCAAACCCAAATCTAAGACAATACGGATTTGGACTAATCCACGCCCTACGGGCGACAATATAAATTAGTCTCCGTATACAATCCACGGGCAACCAAAAATAAAACAAACACACACGACACAAAGTGATCTTCTGGAGAAGGAGAAAGTGGTTATCGTAACCCGATAATGTAATTAACTGCAGGGGCTTGCGCCTGCAAGGAAGAGCGTCCCCACAATCAAAAACCCCTCGCAAGCGAGGGGGAATCTGACGAAGTCTGCTACAATGGCCGCATCTGTCCAAATCTCCGATACACGGTGCCATAAATCAATTTGGCATTTTCGGAGAGGTGGACGGATAAAACCAAATAGCATCTGTCCCCAAAATTCAGGCCAGACGTCCCAACGTCCCGATCGCGTCTTTCGGCAGAGAACAGCTTTCTCGCTGCTCCCACTATCAACGAAACCTTCTGGCTGATTCATATAAACGCACTTTTCTAAATCACCATTTAGAAATGCAGTTTTAACGTCCCTCTGCCAGATTTCATAGTCGTGGTGAGCAGCAATAGCAAATAGGATCTGAATAGAAGCATTGCTACTGGAGAGAAAGTTTCGTCATAGTTCAGTCCTGGTCTTTGACGAAATCCTTTCGCTACAAGCCTTGCCTTATAGATCTCTACCTGTCCATCTACACCGATCTTTCTCTTAAAGATCCATTTGCACCCTACGGGTTTTATCCCAGAAGGTGCAACTTCCAAAGTCCATACTTTGTTGGTGTACATAGACTCCATTTCGGATTTCATGGGTTCCAGCCACTTTACTGAGTCACCATTCGTGATAGCTTGCTCGAAACTAGTTAGGTCATCATCTTCTATGATACAATTCTCGCTCCCACCGTCAATGAGAAAACCGCAGTATCTCTCAAGTGGATGAGGAACCCTACTGGATCTGTGGAGAGGCTGAGGTTCGTGGGAGACTATCGAATCCTCTGGTTCCACCAAATCTTCAGCTGTAGTTTGTGTACCTGGAACTTCTTCCAGTTCTACCTCATGACCACTAATTTCTTTCATAAGAAATTCCTTTTCTAAAAAGGTGGCATGCCGAGAAACAAATACCTTTTGTTCCTCACTGTGGTAGAATAGATATCCATGTGAATTCTTTGGATATCCCACAAACTTACAAAGAACTGATCGTGCCTCGAGTTTGTCCGAATTTTGCCTTTTGACATAGGCCGGACAACCCCGTATCTTAACTCGTTTAAGGCATGGTCTCTTTCTACTCCATATCTCATATGGTATTTTAGGCACCAATTTTGATGGAACTTGATTCAATTGGTATGATGCTGTCTCAAGCGCATAACCCCAAAAGGAAATAGATAAGTCAGCGGTACTCATTATAGAGCGCACCATATTTAATAGGGTGCGATTCCTCCGCTCCGATACACCGTTGTGCTGTGGTGTATATGGAGGAGTAAGCTGAGAGAAAATCCCATTCTCTTTTAAATAGTCCAGAAATTCCGTGCTGAAGTATTCTCCTCCCCGATCAGATCGAAGGATTTTAATACTTTTACCCGTTTGGTTCTCTACATCGCACTTATATTCCTTGAATTTCTCAAAAGCTTCAGACTTGTGTTCCAACAGGAACACATGTCCGAATCTTGAGAGATCATTGGTAAATGTAATGAAGTACGAGGAACCATTCCTGGTATGTGTAGACATGGGACCGCATACATCACTATGTATCAGTTCCAAGAGTTCGGTAGCTCTTTCTCCGTGTCCAGTAAACGGAGTTTTGGTCATTTTGCCTTTGAGACGTGACTGGCAAGTTTCATAAGATGTAAATTCGAACGGATTCAAATATCCATCCTTATGCAACTTAGCTAATCGTGTCACATTGATATGACCTAGTCTATAATGCCACAAAAAGGATTCGTTCATTTCTGAACTTTTCCTCTTGTGTGTGTTCTGTATACTTAGAACCGTGGTTTGATTTAGAACGTATATGCCATTACATAACGTGCCTGATCCAATCAACTTTTGATTTAGGAAAATTTTCATAATATTATCCAGCAATACAAAATTATATGCTTCTTTACTTAATAAAGAGACTGATATAGTATTGCATATCAGGTTCGGTGTATAATAACATTCGTTCAGAATCAATGTATTACCACTTGGTAATACAAGGTGATATTCGCCAACTGCTTTGGCTGTAACAATTGCACCATTCCCTACTCTTATATGCTTATCACCCATTCCCAGTTCTCTAGCTCTCTTAAGCCCGTGTAACGGATTACATATGTGGGATCCTGATCCGGTATCTAATACCCTGGACGTAGAGCATACTGAGAAACGGTTCTCGGTAACGAACACACCCGAAGAAGATGCATCAACATGCTTTTTCCTCGTTCGGGTTGTATGGGAATCCTGGTATTCCCCTATTTCATGTTCAAACTTATAACAATTATAAGGAAGAGCGGAACCTTCCCCAGCTCAGTATAACAAGCGGGTTTGGTCAATACATCAATATTATTATCTTGATTAAGACGTGTCATGGTCGCTACCTGGAGAAAGAGAGAGAGAGAGAAGAAAACACTTTAGCGTATGCTCTTGCAACATTAGATTGGTTATTATCTTATCTAATCAGGATGGCTCCCACTGTTTTTATCAAATCTTCCTTCAAACCCTAAAAAGTAAGATTAGCCGGGATTAATTACACCCTACAAGTTCGCCAATCATTCAGCCAGACCAGTGTCAGTACTTGAGGGAGGTTTCCCGTGCTTTCGCACGGACCTAATTAAAATAAATCTCATTTTCCCAGAGGCTTAACCCCGTTGACACCTTTCTAGACACCTACTGGATTAGCTAATTGTAAAGTGTAAAACTCTCTCAGGAGTAACTCTTACTCGCAGTGGGTATCAGGATCCAACTATCTCATAGAATGTATGCAATCTCATTGCAAATTTCAACACTTGAAATTCCCAATAGTGTTTTTCCCCTAACGTCCTATGACCTTGACAAAGGCTAACAAATCATAGGGCGCTAGTCAAGTTCAACCCGTCATTTCCTGATTGAATTAAACCCACCCGTACGACCCTTGACAAAGGCCAACAAAGTCGTACGACTACTCTAATCCAATCACATCATATGGTTACAGATAAGCACTAATCAGCTACCGCACACTACGCCTTGACAAAGGCCAACAAATGCAGCACGAATACTAAATAATACTTATCTGAAATGACGGAGGGCTACGACAGGTTTTTAAGAAAACCTTTTGCGTAATGAACTTGATATCGTTGTAGAATCGAGTGATTTGAAAAGGAATGGTTTAAGCTCCGCTTTTAAAATCGAGTTTTTCAAAATAAACCGAGTGGGTGTAGCATCTGCTAGCTTTGCTAAAGAGGTCACTCCCGGTGAAGGGATCTAGGCTTTCTCCTCATCGAATGAGGTGCTGGATATTCATCAAGGAATACCACTATGCAAAGAAAGAACTAGAGCTACCTTTTTAAAAATTTGATTCCACAACATCATTAGATTTCTTTCCTTTTCATTAATCTCATTAATGAAGTCCCATCATTTATTCTTCCTAAGCATCACAGATAAAGAAATGAAAATACAACGTATGTTTATACCATCCGCATTTGCCACGGGGTCCCGTCATGCACCGTTAGGTTAGTTAACCAACGGCAGAGCGGAGGCAGGACTAGCGCGGATGCAAAACATAAGCAATGTTTATTATATATCATATATATAATATAAAACATTGTCTCATGCAGTTATATGATCTCATCACAGAACATTGCAGCAGAAGTCAACATATGAAATATTGGATATACTAGGAGGTCCATGTTTTAAATTAAGCCAGTAAAAAACACGGATTCTACGGTTGTGATGAATAACCAAACCCACATCCCCAGACCCCTACGAGAGCGGCAAGCAACCCTACCAATTCTAGAGTTTGAAGGCCTGGACTCGACTCCTCGAGATGGTCTTCCACTAGACTCTAGAACCCGGTTTCTTGTGCTCCCCGCCTTAGGTCTATCCTAATGCGGAAAAGAAAATAACATACATCAATGGTGACATCATCCTCAACCCAGAAGTGTCCTAATAAAAGAATATTACATACAAATTTTTACATGAATGAAAATGAAAAACTCTCATCTCACGCAGAAAACCCCGGCTATTCAAACACGACGATCCAATATAACATATCACAGCAACACATAACATCACATGTCATCAGCGTAAGTAAATATGCGTATCCCAATTGTCGTTGATGTATAGCAACGAAACCGGCGATACACCATATATTATACTTACGGTCGCAAAAAAGAAATGAAAACTACAATAATTAGAATCCACAATCACCTTAGATATCATAAACCCGGAATATCACATACTTCGGATTTCATGCCTAACATAATAAACCCGGCATTTTAGTCTCAAATTGAAAACACTTTTCAATATCCAGTCGGGCAATTCAACAAGATTCCCAACAAATGATCGAATATTCGTCGGAAACGTTAATAGACGGCCGCACTCCAAACGCCGTTGACGAAGTGAACTTAGGCGGAACACCGTGGCCGCGAGCACCCGAACGGATACTTTTGGCAACGGGGTTCTCCTACAGTCACTTGGTCGGGACTATGAGGTGTGGCTATCTAGTAGTGTTACCCGGCGAGTGTTCGCGTACTATACGAGATTGCGACGGAGTTTTGATCCGAATCAAAACCCCGCGGCAACCAATCAAAAGAGACTAAATTTCTAGATTTACAAAGTACTAACTAGTTTTCACAAAACTAATCATTGTGGATTCCAAATATTGTATCACAAATCACAGATATCTGGACGATATTAAACATTTCGATCGATTTATCAAACACCCAAAATTCCCAGAGAGCTCAACACTTGAGTCACACTTAAAAATACCCAAAATGTGCCACAAGTACATACAGATCATCACAAGAAGGCACGTTCCCTGCCTCGCCAATAGCGCCCTCGCTGGGTTAGCTTAGCACTGCTACATACGGATCATCACAAGAAGGCTCTGATACCACTGCTGGGTTAGCTTATCACCCTCGCTAGGTTTCGGCAAGCATCAAGTATGCAATTTCAAAAAATCTAGAGTGCTAAGCAACCCAAACCAAGGATCTAACTAGAGAATTAAGGTTTTATATGCATGTAAACAAACTTTACACTAAGTGAAATAGGAGTACAATCTTTGTAGACCGGTCCTTCACTTCTAAAGCTCCATGTAGTAGTCCCTTTGCTCTAAGTAATGGTCTCATAAACTCTTCTTAGGCTCCACTAGGCAAAAGGAACGTGCTTGCTTAAGGATTTTCGAGGCCGAAAACGATCTACGTCGAAAAAACTCTAACTCAAGATACCTCTTCACTAATTGATGGATTAGTGAAGTAAACAACCTATACTAAATAGCTAGTTTGGTATAGATTGATGAAGTAGAAATTTTGCTCACTTTAGAATTAATTTTCTCTTTTTTCTTTTTTTTCACCTCTCTCAAGAGCTAAAAAGCAAAGAAGAAGATGATCAAGATCAAGTGATGAACCATGGTGAGAAAATATCTCATATGATATTAGTAGAGACTTAACCATTGCTAAAGATAATGGTTGGGTTAATAAATATCTAGAGTAAAATAAAATTAGTGGACTTAAGTCAAGACTTCTACATGCTTCCACAAGCATCTTCAGCCATGCTAATTTCCACCTAATTTTGATTTTTCTCTTAATAATTAATCATCCAAATTATCTTTAGTTAGGTATGAGTCCCATACACCCAAATCCAATATATCATCTAGCATGACACAAATAAATACATTAATATATATCACATATATATTTATATGTATTTGTAGAAAAGACATTCTTAAGTGAGATAATATTAGTTAATATATATTAATATATCAAATATATAATTATATATTAAATTATTAAATTAACACTTGATTTAATAACCCGGCTATATCACATACAACCGACTAATATCATTTATATGTATATCAAATATACACATAAAAAATTATTGAATCAACACTTGATTCAATAATCCGGTTATATCACATATAACCTATATCGCGAGATTAGAATATTGTATCACATACACGTATCAATCCCGGTCCCGCACATATCACATATATGCCCTACTTTGTTTCGTTTAAGCTAGAAAACCTCTATGTAGAACTGTAAAGACTCGTCAATATGCCAGCAGCAGGTGATGATCATATCATCTTTTCCTTCTTCTTGATATAACCATGAAACGCCCTAAAACCTGCCTCAGTGTGAACTAGTCCTTGGTGAAGTAGAACAACCTGCTCCTGCTGTCCCTCAACTAAACTCCTGGTTGCTTCAAAAAACGCCATTGGTCTTATCAGTAGGTCTGCAACAGTAATTGGTGGTGGTAGTGTAGGTGGTGGAGTGTTGCCATTGACGTTGGTGCTGGTGTTATTAAGAGAATCCATGACCTTGATAGAAAAAGAAAGGTTAGGATAAATTCAAGAAATTTGAAATGTAAAGAATGTATAGTTGCTAATTCTTATAATTCTTGTGATATATTGCTTAGGATTCCATGCAAAACTGACATGCATAGGCCGCCAACAAAACCTGTCATGCCCCGCTTCTCAGTATACGGAGACGGAGACGTGGCAGGCACGCGACGTATTTACTCATAAATAAATACGTTAAGCGTAAATAAGCAATATATAAAATGCATAAAAAATGACAAGAGATATAAAATGAATAGCAACTTTTATTAACATTAATGTTTACAATACACTGCTTTGAAAAGGAAAGTGGAATGATATAAAGCAATGTCTAAACAGTAGCATATGAAATGAAAAGTAAGTATAAGGAAATCTAGAAATCCTGCTGCTCGGTGAACTGGTCCATGTCCTCCTGGCTAGGCTCAATCTCGAGGGAGTCCGGTCCTCCTAACGAACATTTCAAAGAAAGAAAAGACAGGAATGTCGTCAGCGAACTAGCGCTCGGTAAGTCCCAAAAGAAAGAGAGGAATATAGCAAGTATTAAGAATTGAACTGTTAAGATGTACAGATATAAGATTGTTATTCTAACGTAGTTGTTTATAGCTTGGTACAGAAGGTATCCGTGTATATAAGAGGAGTCCAACTTGCTCCGTAGACTATGGTAACAGGTAGTACAAGGCCCCGTCAAAACCCACGGGACAACGGCATGAGAGTTCATGTAGGTGTCTTTTAGTGACCATCTTGTTCTACTTCTAATACATTCGTGCCAATCTACCCCGTTAAGCTCGTGTAATGTTTTATAGATTATAATTATTAGACTTGCCGAGACCATGGATACAAGTTGTTCATGTAATCAGGTTTAGGATGTAAACAAGTAGTCATGTAATCAAGTCAAGTTATAGCCATGGTTCTGTCAAGTCAAGTCATGTTTGCATGTTGATATTATTCTGGTATTCAGGTTCAGCTTCAAGTATACATGTTAGAGTTTGGATTCATGTTTAAATTGGATTCTGGTTTGAGTTTAGATTCAAGTTTGATTTAGACTCAGACTGAGTCAGACACTTGCAACTGATTTAAATCCTGAATTAGGTTTGGGAGTTATCGGTAACTGCTGCATATGGACGGTAGAATTCGTGTCTTTTTCCAAGACAATTACCATTGATAACACTGTTAAATTTTTCTATTTTAAATAGGCAAGCACTCACTTTCTTCGGCTCCCTGAGGATCAAGAGAATTGATCCCGTTTAAACCCATATTTACTAAAGTCCTTAAATGTAATTTTATATACCTCGAGAGCGTTTAATGAAAAATATTTTTAATATAATTTCAACATAATCTCGAGAAATTATTCATATTATTTAGGGTTTCTATGGATGTGTATTTTATGGATTTGAAGTATTTTAGTGATAATTACCTTAACTTGAATAGTTCATGGTATTTTACTGTAAATTTGTCTTGTATTGATATCTTGATGGTATTTTGATGAAACTTGTAATTCTTTTATTTGAAAAAAAATCAAGTTATTATATTTTGAAAATATATGAATTTGTAATATTTATATAATTATAAAAATTTAATTTTTTACTATTAAGTAGAAAATTGCGTTTTTCTTAAAAATCGTATTAAAAACCTTTCAAGACCGTATGCTCCGTGAGAAGGTCTGCATCTCGCTCTACTAGCCCAAGAATGTGCGATAATCCGCACCATCCAATAGCGGGTCCCCTAAAGAGAGTTGTAGAAGTTTATTTGCAAAGGAATTTTAAAATACAATTATAAAGAAAACCGTTTTTTATAGTAGATGGTATTTTAATGAAATATATTGTATTCGCCACAAAAATAGGTTCAAAGAGTGCTATGGAATCATGTGTGTTTGTGAGAGCTAGGTTATTACCCCGTGAAGTTTTCTAAAGGTATATTTCAACAAAGGAAAATAAGATGACATATATAAAGTTCATGATATTTAAACGAAAAAAAAGTTATTTTACATAAGAATTTAGATAGAATTTGATTCTAAATAACTATGAGTTAAAGTTACAAGTGATGTGTACAAATTGGACTTAACGAAGTATTAAAGATGAGTAGTTTTCTAAGTTTTAGTAAAAGTTGTCGGTAGTAACTTCACTTCAACATATATTTTGAGAAGGGATATTCAAAGTAGAAGGTGAGGATTTGAGAGGGACTTATGGGTGAAATAGTTTAAGGAGAGGTAGAAGAAGAGTGGGTTGTCGTCGTGGTGTCGCGGGGTCGCCAGAATAGTCTCGATTCCTCGCCGGAGGTTGATCGTTGGCTAACTCCTCTTCTACTCCAGTTGTACTTGAGAAAATTTGAGAGTTTTGGCTAGAATTTTTAGAATGAGGAAGGGTTAGGGTATGGGATATTATTTATAGTGTGGAATTAGGGTTTTGGAATTAAAAAGATGAATTAAAATACATTAAAAATATGATAAATGGGAAATTGAGGGGTCTCTGTTTGATTGCAGAGTAATCAAACAGTGCGGGGGAGTTAGGGGTAAGCCAAGGGACTTGTGTGCAAAGCCCGGGGTTTATTGCCCACGGTTGGACCGTCGGTACCGGTTTTTAAAGAGTTTTGGCCGGTCGATTTTTAAGGTTAGGTCTCTGGATTTTGGCCACGTGTACTCCCTTGTATTAATACCCTTTTGCACATGTTTATTTCTTCAGACTTTTCATTTTTTGGTGCATTGCACGTGTAACCTTTTGCGCTTCCAAAAAGTTTAAAAGAAAAATCAGAAAAAATATAATATGTCTGATGGGATTCAAACACAGGGCTACGTCGCAGTAGTGCAAGACTTTACCAGTGAGCTGCAAGTTGTTTCTTGCTATTTTTAAACAAAATTTTATTTTTAAATTATACTCAGGTTTGTAAAATTCTTTCTGTACTTTAAACCAAACAAAATTTTCGTACAGTAAATTCAGAGTCGTTACAAATATCTTTCTTATTCTCTTTCAAGCCCATTAAAAAACAAGTTAAATTAAACAAAACATTGCTTTATAATCGTGTTTCCAAAGCGTCCATAAACTTACGAAACCCTAATTTTCTAAAACGACGGTTGCACAACTTACCTTACAAACAGTGATTTCATTTTATCTAAATTGAAACCATGTTTTTAGAAACTTGGTTTCCAAACAAGAGGTCACCCACTTTCATCAAAGGTGTATATTCAATCTGCATAGTATATTAAAACATATTAGGGCATGTTTGGTTGCAGGATTATGGATTTGGATTTGGATTTTGGATTGTGGAATCCTGTGATTCCATAATTTTGTGTTTGGTTGATAGATTTGGATTTTTAGGATTCCTTTTTTTATGGGAGGCCCACCACAAAACAAGGATTCTTGAATCCTAAAAATTTTCAAGGATTTTCAACTATTCATTATACCTTTAGATGGGACCCGTGTACTTTATTTATTTAATAATCCTCTCTCTCTCTGTCTCTCTCTAAAATTCTCAAATTCAAATCCCACTTTTTTTCACCAACCAAATAAAGATTACAAGGCTCTACAAATTCAATACTAGGACTCCAAAACCAACCAAATAACAAATTACCAAATCCGGAAATTTCAATTGTACTATTTTGGAATCCAAATTTCATAGTCCTGCATCCAAACAGTCCCTTAAAAACACACCGAAGTCGTACACTTGTACTAGATGAGAATTGTGTGAATCTCTGGTCAAAGGTTCTACAGTGTAATCTACCATCATCATTTCATCTCCAAAATCTCCGGCTCCATTTCGCGCTGTCCCAATCCAAACCCGCTTGCGGAGGCGGGGCCCACAACGCCGCTTTGAGAGAACAATCCGAAACCCGATAGCGGCAAACCCTCAAGCCACGCATATAAATATCTTCGTCATCTGCTCTCTCTCTTTCTCTTTCCTCCTCATTTCGCATCGCCCTCTTTCTCTCTCTCCTCTCTCGTTGGCGGCTAGGGTTTGTGAAATTTAGGGCAGCGAGCGATGGGAGAGAACAAGAAGCAAGAGAGCCTCAATCTCGCCGATCTCGGCGTCGCTCTCCCCTCCATCGCCTCTGGTATCATATCTCTTCGTCTTCTCTCTCTCTCTCTTTTCGTTTCTCAATTGATCTTCTCTTTATACTGAAATCTACTGTGCTTTGTTTCTAGGGTTGAGCGTTGAGGATAAAGCTGACCTTGTGAGCGCCCTAAAGGTGAGGTTTTTTTTTTGATGATTTTGTTTTGATTTGGGGTTAGGGTTTAAGCGAGTTTTCATTTTTTGTTTCAATTAAATTTTTTTTGGTATGAGATTGTAGGATAAGTTGCAGAGCTTATCGGGTCAGAAATCTGATGTGATGGAGAACCTCAGCCCCAAGGTCAGGAAGCGTGTCGAGGCTTTGAGGGAGATTCAGGTTTATTTTCTGATTTCTGTTAGGGTTTATGTTTATATCTATGTTTTGTAAGATTTGATCTTATCATGGTTTTTGGGGGCTTATCAGTGTTATGCTGTTTGCATATGAATTATTAACCAATTGGATTCATTTCTTTGTTTAATGCAATACAATTATTGATTTGTATTTTACTGGCCACAAGCCATCTCAGATTACTGTTTAATATCCATTTATCGCGGAAATTTTGTTTGGTATCTTCATATCTTTTGGTTCTAAACTATGGTATGATATCAAAATGTCATAGTCGAATTTTTTTATCTTTCTATCCTGCCTTACTCATCATGTAGGCCAAAACAGACTACCAATATAACAATCACTATTTTCAAAGTAGTTTTAGACTTTAGCGTGTCTTCAGTTGTTTGTGTGGGTGTTGGTGCCATGCCAATACGTTTATTCAGTTGTTTTTGTGTGTATTGGAATACTGTATATTTAATATACAATCAGTAATTTATGTACTGTACCCTAAAACTTCAAATCTTGAAAAGAAATGATGCATCATAATAAAGCATCAAGTAATAAGTACAGAAAATATTTTATATTTGTCTGTAATAGAAACTTCTGTATAGAAGATGAACTTTATGTATAGCAGCTACTCATTGCAGTTAATGCCTAAAAATGTCAAATATTGGAAAAACCAAGTCAGATGATTTGGTGAAAATTCTGTTAGTCTTGTATACAGCCTGATCCCCCAAGTCCCCACTTGTCTCGTTATTAATTCCATATCTTGCGTTATTGGACATCTGAGGATTCATCAAATCGTTACTTTTTGGGGATATTCTAGCCGTGCAATTTAGTCTATAATGTTCAGAAACCTCTGTTTAGAGCGAGTCTGTCTAGTAGTTTTCCCGCTTTAGGCTTGAAAGTATGTAGTTAAAGTGGAGGCAGTGGTGGTTGTCACGTGTAGGTTTGTGAATTTGGCGGCAAGCTTGTTTTTCCCCCTTTCATTGGATTGGTTGTTAGGCGATATTTAATTCTTCTAAAATGTTATAAATCAATCAATAGCTTCATGTGAAGTCAGTAGGGTCCAGTCCCTTAATGTTGTAGAACTAACCTCCTTCACAGTTGTTTGTGCCTCGACGATCATTTTCACTTGCATGTGGCTATATTTGACTAGTTTGGAAATTAGAATGCATTTGTGAATTAGTGCAGTAATTGCTTGGTTAATAATGTGAAATCTGTTTGTTCGATATAAATTACTTTTTTGGCTTGAGCAATTCTTGTGAATTGTATTTGTATTTGGGGCAAGCTCTCTGGGAAAATTGCTTGAGACTGTAGTAGTTAGAAATTAGCATGTGTTTTTGATGGGTGGATCTTGTCGTCTAGGAACTTAATTTAAGTGGAGTATTAGGATAGATTGCTAGATTGCCTAGCCATCAATTTGAAATTGTAAGGAAATTGCTACCCAAAGACCATAAATCGACAGGGATATTATTGAGAAAATCCTGAAACAAACACAATTGCCATTTATTTTTCTAGTGTTGCACTGCAATATGAATAATTTTGTAGGGGTAGGAAAGGAGGCTTATCTATTAAGAAGCATGGACACTTCTAGTTGCTCTCTATGTTTGTGTCCGAGACATGTATCACACACTTGGGCACTCAGACACCCTATCTAACACCTTGTCCAATATACTTGGGCCGTATCGGTCCAAATTGGACGTCTCCGACCCTTCTACTTAGCGTGAAGGGTCGGGATACAATAGTGCATAATGTGTAGGCAAATTTGATACCGTTGAAGATACACGAATATTAAATATTTCAAAATTCGAATCTCTCTCATGTCGCGCTCGTACCAGAAATAAAGGTCTAAAATCTAAATTGATGCAAATAATGAAAAGATAAATCTATGAGTCGGTTTTAATTAAAAAGTTGTATTTCGTTTCTTGACTTTTACGAACTTTATTCTTGTATGTTTTAGCGTCAATTTTATGTGTTTGTTTATGCTCAAGAGAACTCATGCTCATGGATAAAAGTTATAATCTTAATTTTATTTTTTTTATGCTTTTAAAATTATACCGGTACATGTTTCTTGTAATTTCTTATATATTTTTGCTTAATTCATATAATTTAATACATAGATAAATAATATAGCTGTTTTTTCGTCATACCTTTTTACAAATTTGCAGTGTCCGTGTCCGTACTTCATAGCTCGTATAATTGACTTTTCTTTTCTCGTGCCAGCCTTTAGCACTTCATTATCAGATACAATATTCATTCAAAAGCTTCAGTTAAGCTTCTGGAATTTTGGATGTTAAAAATGTCAAGACGCGGTTGTCTAAATGAACCGTAGCCTCTAACTATTGACCAAGTTGAATGTTCTTTGCGGTCAGTGTTGCATAACTTGCATTGAAAAGCAGGCGTGAATTGGATTTTTAACCCAACCATCTCAAGTCAATAATTTCCGATGATTGAAAACAAATATTTGAAAAAAGAATCAATACTTCCTAGAATTCTATTTTAATTTCTTAATTATGTGCTTCATATGCTATGAAGCACAAACACAGGTGCGGAGACGGACATGGATGCGGGAGACTAAATTTGTAAAAAGGACACGGGAACACACCTATATTATTTTATTTATTTAATTTTATATGCTAAAATGTACGGGTTTATCATCGGATATTCTAGAAGACACTAAAAACTCGTATATAAACCTGTACATTCTATATATATATATATATATATATATATATAACAAAATAAATAAACTATGAAAAGCAAACACAAGAAAAGTAATTCAAGGCTATATTTTTCATTATAACTATGAGTTTTGTTGAGCACAAACAAACACTTATATAAAACTTAAGATAAACACACAAGAATAAACTTACTATAGTAAAAACAAACAAAATATTAACCCTTGGAGCCGACTTTCATAGAACCAATTTCATCACTTGCATTAGTTTGAATCAAGGTTCTAAATATCGGATGTCGGGTGCTTATCGGACGGGTGTTTTCAATATTGGATAGCGAAAATCGGGGGATATCATGGCGATACGAGTTCACATCAGATTTCTATATCGGACATATCAGATGCAAATATCAAGCATACCGGACGATAAAATTGGGCATATTACTTGTAGATATAAAAAATTAGCAACAAATATATATGAAATAAAACTATATAAGTATTGTTTAATTTTGATAACAATCTGACTAAATACATTTTGATAACAATCTAACACAAATATATATCAAATAAATACATAATAAAAGTTCTAAATATCAACAACCGCCACAAATATTCAGGAATTGTAAAGTGGGAATTGTAAATGGCAAATTTCAGCAGCGCGCAACAGCACACCAATGGAAGATAGATCCATGTTGGATCTGTATAAAAAACAAAAAATGAAGGTTAAAAATATATGACTACCGCTTACCTGAATAAGGATTGAAGAAGAAGATGATGGCGCAAGTTTCGACTCGAGAAGGTGATGGCGTAGGCGTCGTTCGGGAAGAGGTGATGGTGTAGGCATGGACTCGGGAGGAGATGGTGATGGCGCAGGCGTCGGCTCGGGAGGAGATGGTGATGGCGCAGGCGTCGAGAGACGAGGTGATGGCAGGGCTATGCGAGAGGAGGCGAAGAATTGAGGCCCAGCAAAATTTTTAGGGGTTTTACCGTTTAAGAATTGGGAAAAATTAGGGGCAAATATTTTATTAAAACTGTTAATGGGTTGGATCAGGTCGGGCTTAACCTTAAAGCAAATCAATTTATATACCATCTCGGCCGATACACAAGTGATACGAGATACCTGATATTTTCGCCTGACATTTAAAAATGTCGGCCGATATTGGCCCAAAATGAGATTTGAAAAAAAATTGTTGTATCGTATCGTGGCCGAGCCGATACCGAGATCTTACTCGATACGGCCAATATTTAGAACAGTGGTTTGAATCTATACACCTCGATCTAGTTCAACATGAAAGATATTGAAAAAAAATTTCTTTTATCCAAGGTATCAAAATAGTTTCCACACGTTCTTATTTTCAATCTTCTTACACTGTAAATGTGTTGGACACGTCTGATTTGGGTGGACATGGCACAAGCGTGTCGGACACGGCTCCAACGGAGTGTCCGAGTGTCCAATATGTGTCGGACACGGACACGGCGAGCAAATAGAAGTGCACGTGCTTCCTAGGTCATATGTAATGCTATCCAGCTATAGGGACGATTGACATTTGCTGGTTTCTGTTGTAGTTAATGTTCTTTTTTGATTCTGTGACTATCTTACCAGAGTCAACATGATGAGCACGAGGCAAAATTTTACGAGGAAAGAGCAGCACTTGAAGCTAAATACCAGAAGCTTTATGAACCTCTGTATATAAAGGTACATTTATCTTATTACAGTTGCTAGAGAACAATAACAAGAAGCCTTTATCTTAAATTTCTGTGGTTATGATTCCTGTAGATAAATAATATTAACTAGGACTCGTTTTTATAAGCATCATATAAAATTTCGCTGCTTAAAAACGCCGTGTTTGATAAACTATCTTATTGTTTTAATTACAACATGCCATTTGCCTCGCATTTTCTTACTCCAGCCCTTTCATCGAAAATTTTACAGAGGTTTGAAATTGTGAATGGTGTGGTAGAAGTTGAAAGTGTTGCAAAAGAAAATGCTGAGCAAACTGTAGCTGAGGATAAAGCCAGCGAAAGCACTGAAGGTTACTAGCCAAACTTGATAATCAATAAATTTATTTTGTTGGAAAACATGCTATTTCAATTTTCAAGTGCTCATTTGCTCTTCTTTTTCCTTCAGAAAAAGGTGTCCCGGGATTCTGGCTCACTGCCATGAAGACCAATGATGTTTTATCTGAAGAGGTTAGCAAGATTAGCATATTGTTTTATTTCTTTTTTATTATACTTGAAGAGTTCTTATCTAATAAGATTTCACAAATTTCAGATCCAAGAGCGGGATGAAGAAGCTCTAAAGTTCCTAACAGATATCAAGTGGTGCAGGATTGATAATCCAAAGGGTTTTAAGCTTGAATTCTTCTTTGATACCAATCCCTTCTTCAAAAATTCTGTCTTAACAAAAACATATCACATGATTGATGACGATGAACCAATTCTGGAGAAGGCATTAGGGTATATCTTGTATACCTGCTCCTTTTCTTCTCAGCATAAGTTTCTCACAAATTATTTCTCAAATCTTATTAAATTTCTCCTGGCTTTCACTGTAGGACTGAAATTGAATGGTATCCAGGGAAGTGCTTGACTCAAAAGATATTGAAGAAGAAGCCAAAAAAGGGTGCAAAAAACGCTAGGCCCATAACGAAAACTGAACAATGCGAGAGCTTTTTCAACTTTTTCAACCCGCCACAAGTCCCTGAGGATGATGAAGATATTGATGAAGATACTGTATGTTGTCACTAGACACAACATTATATATGTAGAATGCTAAAATTAAAGGCAAAACAGAAGGTAATGTATTTTTCTGTGATTGGTTGATCATTGCCTTTGTTTTGGGCAGGCTGAGGAGCTACAGAATCAGATGGAACAAGATTATGACATAGGGTAAGTCCTTGAGGTTTATAGTCTGCTTACTGCGTAAACCGCCCTATAATCCTTCTATTTGCCTCCATTTTATTTTTTTCAATAAATTTGTAAAATTTCATATTGAAAGTAGAATAGTCTTTACTCAGTTCATCATTTTTTAAATCTCTAAAATTATCACCTTAGACCTTATATTGATGAAGGATTTATTATGTGTGTTTTAATTCTTGAAAATAAATTGTACAACTCATTTGAATCATGACATCTTTCCTATCTAACAATCTGTGCCGCTGTTGACATAATTGATTTTTTTTCCTGAAAAATAAAAAACTTCGTGTTAACCATGATATGATCTGGTGTTGTTTTCCACTTGTATTGCAGGTCCACAATTCGTGACAAGATTATCCCACACGCTGTATCATGGTTTACCGGAGAGGCCGCTCAAGATGACGACTTTCAAGACCTCATGGAGGATGATGAAGAAGACGACGACGATGAAGAAGATGAGGAAGAAGACGACGACGATGAGGGCAAAGAAGAGGATGATGATGAAGATGAAGAGGATACCAAGTCAAAAAAGAAGGTGCTTGTCTTTATCACTTTGTAATGTATGGCTAAATTGTAGGAAACCCGTTTCACTTTTACTTGTAGAAATAGCATACCATCCTCTCCTTTCAAAAGTTTTAACGTCTGTTTGCTTTTTTCTCCTCCCTATTTTTTCAATTCTATTTACCTTTTCAACTCTTTTATTAATATGCAAGTCTAATGAAAATGTTTCAAAAAAATATTGGGCATTTGGGAATATATAATTTAAGAAATTCAAAAGAATCTCTAAAGTAATCTATATAAAAAAGTGGTAGTGTACTAATTATCTGCATTTTGTGTGCAAAAGTCAGAGGTTTCCTGCAACTAAGCATATTTTTGTGTATGTTGCCAAAAATCCATGTGAGATACTAATATTGCTGCTTCTTTTTTCCTGATATTGTGTCCAAAGCAGTCCATGACGAGCGAGAAGGTATATAAATCCTAACAACATCATCAAATTTGAAGAATTGAGCATTGTTTTGATGATAATTGGTAGTCTTGATTATTTATACTGAACTTGTGACCACATGCAACTTGCAGAAGAGTGTTGGAGATGGGCAACAGGTGGATCGCCCTGCTGAATGCAAGCAGCAGTAGTTGATGATTATGATTTTTTGATGAAATGTGATTTATTATATTCTACTTTGAGAAGTTTGGAGGTTGAACAGGTTACGCTTTTATGCTCTTGTGCTTTTTATTAAATTTATTGGTCAGTCTATTAGTAATGTATTCATGTAGTTCCGAAGTTGATTCTTTTTTCTTTTTCTATCTTACGAATGAGGTTGAAAAAGTTTTAATCATTGTGTTGAAACAGTTTGGAAAGATTTGATTATTTTATGATAGTAGATGTTCTTATGCTACAGATGTGGAGGAATATGATTTTGTGGAGTCAAATATTGGTAATATGCTATTTTCTGATGGCTTTCAGAAAGAGGTTTTTGTCATTGATTTGTTGTCATTCTATTCTACTCAGTACAGGGATGTCTAGTGATTTCGTAAAAGATTGAGTTTTACTCAAATTGACAATTGATACCTTTAATTTTGGGTTTCAGATGTTTAGTTCGCCTTGCCAATGCCTGTGGCATTGTGTTGGTACTGCTTAGAATTTTGGAACCTTACAGAAAAGTTTCATAAAGGCGTAGCTTCCTGGAAAGGTTAATGTTTTCTTGTGGGGGTAGATTGAACCCATGTCGATTCAGTTTTTCCGGCACGACCTTTATATTACTTCTCTCATTTTAGAATGCCCTAGTGTGATTAAAAATATCATTGCTGTTTGATCTTGCTTTTTGTTGAAATAGTAACGTTGATAGGTTAGCTAGAGCTTTTTACGATATGAATTGAGGCATGTTTTGCAAGTAGCAAAGGGGCCTTGGGATTAACCACCTATATGATCTTAATACTTATTTTGCAACTGGCTGACAGAATTATCTATGCTCATATTTCTCTATCAAGTTCTACTCTACTCTCTTTGTACGTGTGGAATTGTAATCTCTGTTGTATTTCTAAACTTCTTTTCTTTCTTTAGGTGAGGACCTACCACTTTCTTGGATGTGTTGTACAATTGATCTTTTGGAACAGACATGGTTCTTTATTAAACAACTATTTCCTCTTGTCTATGATTTTGCTGCAAGGCATTTTTGTGTTCACATAATCACTTGGGCCGTGCTCTATCCTAGAAATTTGAAAATACAATTCCGGAATTTGAAAATTCATATCAGTCCCAGGTTATTTAAAATTGGAATTTGCTTAATAGTGTTGGTCGAAACTAGCATTGAGAATTTGGATTTTAGAATTTATCATTCAATTTATAGTACAAAACTGAAAAAACAATCAACTTTCAAATTATCATGCATCCCAAGGTTTTCTAAAATGTCATGATATACATAAATTTAAATAAATCGTCCCACCGGATATTGTCATCACCTGCCGCCGTCCATTAACCGGACATCAACCGCCCCTACCACCGTCGCTGGCCGACACAGCCGCCGCCGGCCCTGTTCGTCGTCGTCCATCGCCGTCGCCGTTCTTCGCCACTATCGTTGCCGACCGCCGATCGTCGTCGTTCCCGTTCGTCGCCATCATTGCCCCCGACCATCACTGTCCCCGTTTGTCGCCGCCATCGCCGCCCCTGCCGCCGCCCCATTCATTTCCACCATTGCCGCCGTCCCCCGTCACCGTCCCCGATCGCCGCCTTCGACCGTCGACCGACCATCCTCGTCGTCGGTCGACTGCATCGCCATCGTTCAGCATCCGTCGAATCTCTGTCGGTTGAGTACCGGCTAACATCCACTGTTAAATGTTGTAACGACCGTGTTTTTTAACACCTAATAAAATATATTTTATTTAAATTTTTAGTATCAAATAATTATTTACATGTTTCGTTGATAGAAAAATATTTTTAAAGTAATGTTAATAATTTTCAAAACATTGAAATATGATTAAAGAAATTTTCTAAAATCTATTTATTGTTTTTCCAGACCTAAAATGTTTTAATAAAATTATATAATGCCTTAAAATAATCTAAATATTTTTATTATCAATTAAAATAATTAAGTCGTAATCAAAAATATTTTCAAGGATAAACTAGATTTTAAATAAGTATTATAACTAGCTAACACCATAGATATGGATATATTATTTAGTTTTAGCCCAAAATTATTTTTATACCAAAGATAACAATAAAATATATTTTCTGAATTTTTTCCATAATTTTCCCGTACTTTTAACTATTTTTAACAACTTTTAAAAACCAAATTCAATTTTTAAATAATAAACAGTTTATTATTTTTATTTAAAAAAATAACCTGGACCGTTGGATGCAAAGATCCAACGGTCTAGACTCTCGTGGCGGCGCCCATGTGGTGGGGATCACCCAAAAACGCGTGCTCCCCACACACAGACGCACACGTGGATGCGTGGCTTCTGGCGGCACAACCGAAGACCGTTTGTCACGACCCGAAATATTAGTTCGTGACCGGCACTTAAATCACGCCACGTCTAAAAGCGTGACGTAAATTAAGTAAGCCGAATCCCAGAAAGCTAAACCTTTTTAAAGAAAATAAAGTGGTGAAGTTTTGAAAATAAAGATACGATGAAAACAATATTTTCTAAAATGCATAGATAGTGGAACATGAAAAATGTAAGTAGATTTTAGTAGTTGAAAAACATGTTTCGTCTTTTAAAAAAATTGGGCAGCACCTCCTTTGTATATTTTGATCCAAAACCACAAATACATGAGATGATATAAAGGCATGCCTAAGGGGGAGCTAGCTCTTCGCCAATCGGCGGATTCACAACCACGCAAGACAAAAAATACACACACACACACACACACACAAGATCACCACAAAAGATGAATAAAGTAAAACATCAACCCACCAAGCGAGCATAAACCCATCGCTCAAGTCTCGCAACTACAAGTCTCACTAAGTCTTTACTTAATATACAAATACTAGTTTTGATTGATGGAGTTGACTAGATACAAAATGAATAATAATACAATAGTGGCACGATCCAACATGTACCACCTACCAAAGCAAAACACCCGAAAGCAGCTGTGTGCCAGTGATGCCACTACTGATCCATACGGTCAATCTGCAAGAACTGTGGCACAACGGGGGTGAGTTGCCAACTCGTGAGTAGAAAACATCAACAGGTAGAAATCGAATAGACAACGATTTCTAGGTCAACTGTATCATAAAGGTAATACTATGATATCTAGGGTGACCGTATCTATATATGTGCCAATATATACTCAAAGTCTATATGCAAGTAGATATCATCCAACCATATAATCAATGTCTGTATGCATGTGGATCTCGTCCACGTGTCAACCAATGACACAACATCATGCATGGAAATATCATTAAAGTACATGCATGTAAATATGAGGATATCAATCACTCCAACAACGACACATCAAAATTATGGAACCTGAGTGTCCAACATCGATACTCGAAACATCATGAAACCCGTGTCCAACATCGACACGTAAATCCTCATATCTCTCGGGCTCCGTCAGTCCGGATCGGCCCACGGGTTCCGTCTGCGGGATCGTCCCTCGGGCTCCGGCAGAACGGGTCGGCCCATATTCATCTCTCGACTCCGGTCGGTATCTTCCGGATAACCGCCAGGTCCAACCAATCACCGGTAGGTAGTAGTCCCTCTGCCAGGCTCATCGTTTACTGCACAATAATCCGTTCTCGTCCCGGGGTACCATACCGGGTCCACCATGAACCCGCAAACAGATCATCCAACTCCTCGAATCGGGTTTCACATATCACACGTCTCAGAACCGAGAAAACGCATGGTGGATGCACTGAAATATCATATCAAGAGAAACCTGGTTTTTAAAACAATACGTACTTTCTTTTGAAATAACCACGGTTCTCAAATTCAGAAATCTCATGAAAACAGCATATCTCAATGCGTATAATCGTAAAGCATGATGTATGCGACATATAACAGAATATAAGCATATCCGTATATCATGCAACATGGAACATTGATGTGAACATAGCAAGTAAATCATGCAAGGAGTCATATCATGATGCAGCAATTCTACTGTGTAAGTGACATAGCATTATCGATGATGAAGTGTGTGAGCCGGCCAATCTGTGTAAGTGTAACATACACATTATCGATAATGGTGTAGGTGTACTGGCATAGGTATATGCAATGCAATGAGAATAGCATGAGTGTAGCATAAGTAAATCGTCAGCTAAAAGCTATAAGGTATACGTATCTAATATGACCAAGTCGGTGAATCTAACAATCGACATCTAGCCTCACAACATCACGTACGGTATAATCCATCGTACGACATCCTCTAGTCAGGGTATGGATCAATCATCATAAAACTCATCACGTACGGTAAATTATTGTACGGCGGCATTAAACCATCAGGGATCCTATCAACCTATATGACACTGAGGGTACGGACCTAACGTTTCGTACGGCATATACTCATGATTCACAACATACATATCTATATACCTATATCCCAGGTCGCATCCATAACAATCTCATATCAGAGGACCGGCAAAGGTATCAATCTTCTCATATCGACTCGCATCCGTATACCGACGCTCGAAAGTGACAGTCAACTTCCTCCGTCTCAGTCGAAGTTGGGCTTAGGGGGACCCCTGCCTCCGCCTCAATCAAGTCATCATATCACATCGTACATTATTTTCATCACATTTATATCCCACATCAAGTCATTTACATATATCTATCCTCTCTTATACACCTAATGTCATGCTACTCAAAAACTCATACTTATTCTAGTGCAACTACATATCTATAAGTCGTGATTCACATTCGAGACATCATTTCTACCATATCATGTCAAGGAGTCATATCCCTATAACTTTCATTTCCTATCTCAATATACATATTCAATCATTCATATCACCTCTAAATTATCTTTGTAACCATATCCCTAGTTTTCTAATCTAGGTTTCTACGACTGTATCTTATAGATCAGTTTCCATCAAAACTTGCGGGGGTGCTATACGCCATCCACCTGATTTCCCCCGTAGATATAGATCTACTCACCTTGATCCTTGTTCAGCCATAGTCGATGTGCTTCTTCATCTCCGAATCCACGCGAAGGTACCTACAATATCAACACATATCGCAATACCATTAACATCAAGTCCGGAAAACCAATACGGCACACGGTGCGCTCATAGGTTAGAACCTATAGCCTACGCATGCAAAACCAACCAATTATCCCTTGTCGTGATGTACAAACATCTAACGACCAAATACAAATCCAGATATCAAAACTAATAATTCCAAAATACGGAAAATATAACCAAAAACAAAGCAGCAACTAAGGAAAATGGTCTCAGATTCTATCTCAGGTAAAATTGGACAAAACTAGCAAGTATAAGGAATTGTATATAGGGTATATGAGCTACTACAACAACCTAGACCCAAATACCCTCAAAGTGGCTGGCCACATGCCCAAAAATTCCGGCCACCTCGGCCAAATCTTCTCTGATGGGGTTCGTTTTGTCAGGGTGGTCTTCTAGTGCTCAGCCTAGGTCAATGGTATTGTTTGTTTTACTCAGAAACTTCCCAGGTTGTCCCAGATTCCCTGTAGGCCAACACAACTTCACAAAACTGATACGGGTAAAATCCTAGGTCTATAATTTGGGTTCTATTCTCAGTTCGAGGCCATACAACCCACACTAAGGTCTTAAAACACTCACTACAGCTCTCAGATTCTACCTATAGTAACTACCTAGAACTCTAGCGGTACCTGTTCATATCAGATTATTGCAATTTTATACCACCCAATTTTTATCATATTGCTTATCGGTAGGTACTCTTGAGCCGTGTTTGCTAGTCAATTGCAGAATACAGGTTCTCGGCTCTTAACAATGAAATTCATGGAAAAACACGACAAAATCCGGGTTCCTGCCAACCACAGATAAAACACGAATCTCTGCTCTTTATCCGTCTGTTGCCACACACCAGTTTAGGAGACAAAATGGCAAATCAAATGTCATTTTCATGCACAAGGCTCAATGGCAGTACAAGATCCAAGAAATCTACGCGGAGCTCGAGAAAATCATGACAAAAAGATCCATATCCAATCACCTTTTGATCAACAGAAATTCTGGAAAAATCGTGAAGCAATTCTGAGAAAAATCATATACCAGACTAATGGGAACAACAAATCAGGAAAACCCACCAAAAATGATGAACCAATTTCTCTAAAGTGCCGCGGTTCCGCGGCAATAGCAGGCTTAGGCCGCGGAACCGCGGCCGTATAGTGGCGACAGTTGACCAATTTTTGTGGGTAGATTGGTCATTTCACTTTAGTTCTGAATGTTGCCCTGGGTTTTCATTTTCCAGCCTATAAATAGCCCAGAACCTTGTGAAGCCAAGGGTGCTTAATCTTGTATTTTTTCTAGGTTTTAGAATACTTGTTCTTCTTCCTCTTCTCATCTCTTCTCCATTGAAAAACTTGTAGTGAGCTTTTGTGAGTGAAGAATGATGAATAAAGAAGTTCATTTTATTATCATACTTGTCTTGCTCTTATGTTAAATACTTGTAATTTTCATTTGTTAACTTATTTGTTGATATTTCTTGTTGTTTCTTTCTTTCTCTTTTTCTTTATCCTTAAAACAACAATGATGCTTACGCTTGATCCTTGCCAAGGTGAGGTCGCAAATAGCTAGTTGTTATCTTCTAATCTCTTTCTTTCTATCTTCCTCTTTGTTTTATTTTCTTTTCATTATGATGTGTGAGTAGTTTCCATACTTGTTAGGGTAGGATAAGGGAAGTTTGAGAGAAGGAAATCTCTCTCACTCTTTCCTTGCCCAACATCTTAAATCGACTCCCGTTAATTGAACCACAATCCGCTCCCTACGGCACCCTATCCTACATGATAGCGGTGATTCCGTAGTGAGACCGGTTGTGGTTGAATTAACCGGAGGTTATGACTAAGAGCCAAGAACGGACGGACAAGCACCAAAAGGAAGAACTTAAGCGTTGGAAAGCCTAGCTTATACTCGCAAGTTCCTTCCTAGTCGTGCTAATCCCTGTTGTTGCCGATTACCGTAACACCGATATTAAGAGTGGCAACGAAAGAAGTGAGCGACTCCTAACTCAAACTAACCTAATCCTAACCCTAACAAGCTCTCTTTACATATCATTTTAACACTTAGGTAATCACAAACAAATCTGGACTTTTGGACTTAACTCGTTAAAGCACATAGAAAAAGATTCCCATCTCCCTGCGGACGACCCGTACTCAACCGGCTAGCTACAAGCGAAACCGTTTTGATTGCGGTAATTAACTAAACTTGAACACGCAGAATCGCTAACAATCAAATGGCGCCGTTGCCGGAGAGACGGTAGTTTATTTTTTTGTGTAATTTCGGGTTAATTTGTGAATATAAAGCTATCCGAAAAACAAAACAAAAAAAAATATATACGTTGTAAAAAAAAATCATCTTGTTATTTTTGATTAGTTTTTGTGCAAGTGTGCAGGATAATACGGAATTCGAGTTCAGTGCCAAAGTCGTGGGATATTCGAAGTTCAAGTTCAGTGCCAAAGACGTGGGAAGATAGACCCATATTTCGCGGCTACACCGCGACGGATCAAAACGAAGCAAACGGTCTACTGTAAAAATCTGGAGCAGATACAGTGAGCAAATCAAGATTCAACAAATCCAGACAAGCAGAAGACAACCACAGAAGCACACACAAAAAAACTGAAGACCCAATCCCAACACCTTGCCGAGGAACCGCGGCCTAAGCACGTGTTTGGCCGCGGAACCGCGGCCATTTGTTGGCTTCAGGGTACCAAATTTTCTGTGAGTCTCTCTCTTCTCTTCCCCACTCCTCTGAACTCTACTGAATTGTGTTTTCTGCAGCATTCTTTGCGCAAATTCTCTTCCCCCTTCCAATAAACTGTTCTTGTGCAGGATTCTTGCGCGGCGCTAAAAATAAAAATTGTTTTCAGTTGATTTGTTACCGCTTTGCATTCATTAATACGGACTTAAGGGGCTTGAAACAAATTCAGATTGGGTGGGGATTTCATCACCCTTCCCAGGACCCCAGAAATCACAAAAAGCATATGCATTGACCATTGTTAAATTAAAAAATACTAGACTCAGCCCTAAGGACCTCGCGCTCAATAGGACAGAAGACTAGTTACAGGCATCGGCCGTTTATCCTATCTGACTTTTGCGGTGTCTAGGCAAGTGTGTCGAAGGCAAGTGGTTATTTAATTAAGGAACTTCGCGAAAGCGTTGGACAACCTTCCACTTACCTGGCACTTACCTGGTCGCAATTGACGGAGAAGAGACGGTTTGAGATCCTATTTCTAACCCTCTGGAACAGTTAGGAGCTGTCTAGCAGACCTGGGTGACCCTAGATCTAGGTGTTATTGTGCATATCTTGTTTGTGATTGCTTAAAGCCGTAAGTCCGTACCTATTTCTGTAAAGCTCTTTCTAAAAAAAAAAAAAATCAAAAACTTTTATAAAAACTTGCCCTTTGTCGCCAAAATCCATTTTTCACCCACCACCCATCGCCTTTCTCCATTGACGTTTTCTTACCCTCACCTTCTCCGCTTTGACTATACTAAACTCGTTTAGTGTATGTCCGCTTGGACTCGGGACACTAGCGCCCGCCTAGTCCGCGTTACGTTAGTCGCTACCGACTACGCGATCGACTCAGACGTCGAAACTCCGTCCACTCCTCTTTCACCTTTACCTTTGCCGGCCAACTCCGACGTTGACCGGAATTCTGTTTATACATCTTCACCTTCACCATCACCAACCTTTTCTTCCGCGATGTCAGGATTTAATCCGAACATCTCTTTGACTACCCCTGGATTGGCTCCATCTCCTACGGAGATCAATAACCCACCACCACCGCCTGTTGTAGCGCCGCAGCGAATCGCGCTCCAGGATCGTTTCTATCCCACCCGTTCTGCACTTCCCACCTGCCTTTCTCTTCCACCGGCCAATGGGGATAATTTTGAAATTAAGCCCCACTTCATCAACATGCTTCCACGATTTCATGGGCTTGAATCTGAAGATGCCTATATCTTCATCAATAAATTTCAAAACGTTTGTGCCATGATGAAAACTACCAAACTGTCGGACGATGCTATACGTCTACGGGTCATTCCGTTCACTCTATGCGATCTTGCTGAAAAATGGCTGTATAGCACCGCTTCCCACTCCATAACCAGTTAGGACGAGTTTGTAAAAGCGTTTCTAAAGAAATTTTTTCCGAATCATAAAACCGCAAGGATCCGAAATGAAATCAACCAATTCTCTCAGTTTCCTTTTGAACCCTTCTGAAAGTGCTTTGACCGATACAAAGACCTTCTTGTTCAGTGTCCTCACCACGGTATAGAGAAATGGCAACTTTGCCAAACCTTATACGAGGGCCTGAACCCAGCAACGAAGCAGTTGTTGGAAACCATCTGTCAGGGCCACTTCCTATCGAAATCTGACGAGGAAGCGTGGTAATTCTTTGACGACCTTGCGGAGCAAACGCTACAATGGGAGAGCACCAGACCGACTTCTTCTTCTTCTACCTCCACTTCTACCGGTCAGTCTAGGGTAGGAATTCACCAACTTGATGTCTCTATTGCGATGAAAGCTGAAATGGCTGCAATAACGAGAAAGCTTGAAGCGATAGAGAGCAAATTTTCTTCTCCTGCTCCTACCCCTGTTCTCCCCCTTCGTACCATTTGCGCTTGTTGTTCCGATCCTTCTCACTTGACCGAAGAGTGTCCTTACAATCCACCCTCTCAAGGACAGGATTAGGTTAATGCTACATTTCAGCAAAGACCGAGGAATGATCCATACTCTTCCACCTACAATCCCGGTTGAAGGAACCACCCCAATTTCGCCTGGAATCAGAATCAGAATCAATTCCAAGGCAACAATTTCCAAAGGCCCCCTCCGCCGCAACAACAAGCGCAACAACAAACTCAACATCAATTTCAGCAGCCCTTCCAACCCCAATCTTTTCAAAATCAGACGAACAACTTTGCACCCAACAATTCTTTTCCACCAAACAACTTTGTTCCGTCAAACAACGATAAGGTTTCCTCGCTCGAACGAAGTCTGGAGGCGTTCGTTAAACAATCGACACAATCCACTGCCAACATCCAGTCTTCCATTCAGTCCTTAGTGCAACACACTGCCGCTCACGGGCAAAGCATCAAGACCATCGAGGCCCAAATTGCACAGCTGAATGCGGCCTTAAGCGAGCGAGAGAAGGGGAAGCTCCCGTCCCAGCCACTCCCAAATCCCGGTCACCCACAGAATGTACATGTTGCTCTTGAACAACAGAACCATAATGTGAGTGCCGTGACCACATTGAGATCGGGAAGGATGCTGCAAAACAACATTGGCACACGGATCAACGATGACACCCCGGCCGCTGCTTCTTCTTCTTCTTCTTCTTCTTCTCCTGCTTCTTCGTCTTCTGAGCCTATTCTCCATTCTTCAAAAGGCTCTCCTCCTCCCCCTTCTTCTTCTTCTGCTCTGAACGGATCCGCTTCTCACTCCACGAAAACACCTGTTCTGGGATCCGTTCCCACTCCACAATCTCCTCCACAAGCATTAGACTCAACCAATTTTAAAAACGTCCAATTTCCAAACCGGTTGAGGTCTAATAAACAAAATCCTCAAATGGAGAAGATTCTGGAGTTATTTAAGCAGGTTAACATTAACATTCCTCTTTTAGATGCCGTCCAACAAGTCCCATCGTACGCAAAAATCTTAAAAGACTTGTGCACGAAAAAGAGGAAGTCTCAGGTACCAAAGAAAGTTTTCTTGGCTAGTGCTGTGAGTGATGCTCTTACCCAATCTTTACCACTAAAACGGAAGGACCCTGGCTGTCCTACGATTTCTATTACTATTGGGGATAAGAACATCAACCGCGCACTATTAGATCTTGGTGCCAGTGTTAACCTGCTTCCGTACTCAGTATACGAGCAATTAGGCATAGGAGAGCTGAAACCCACACACTGTACTCTCCAAATGGCTGACCGATCGATCACCCATCCTAAGGGTGAGCTAGAGGATGTGTTAATCAAAGTCGGGGACTTCATATTCCCCGTTGACTTCATTGTATTAGACACACAGCCTGTAGCTAACCCCCGGAATCAAATTCCGGTGATACTCGGTCGCCCTTTCCTTGCAACCTCAAATGCTGTGATCAATTGTCGCAATGGTTCGATGAACCTCTCTTTTGGAAACATGACAATTGAACTCAACATTTTTAGGTTGGGGAATCAGCCCTCCGAACCTAATGCTCATATACTGGACGTCTGCTCGATCCAGGAGATCACCCCAGAAGAGTGTGAATTCGAGGAGTTTCTGTTCGATCACGATAACCTTAACGCCACTAGTGCGTTCCTCCTTGAATCTGCTGCTGTTTCTGCGCCCGACAACGACTACGAGTGTTTCACGTTCTTGAACGATCTTAGCCGCTCGCATCCCGAGTTTGAATCCTTCGAATTTCCGGATGAGTTACCTGAACCATCCGACTCGGTCGCTTACACTCGTTTTGAACCTTTGCTGGAGTCCTTTGAGTTCGAGACCTCTGCACCAATCTTGCCTTCAATCGTTTCACCTCCGACGCTCGAACTCAAGCCTTTGCCGTCTCACCTTAAGTACGCTTACTTAGGTGAGAACTAGACACTCCCTGTCATCATCTCGGCTTCTCTAGCTCCAGAGCAAGAGAAAGCCCTTCTCGCGGTCTTGCACAGCAACAGGCAAGCTTTTGGCTGGTCCATGGCGGACATCAAGGGGATTAGTCCCTTGATCGTTGAACATCACATTCATCTGATGGATGATGCCAAACCAGCCCGGGATCCACAAAGACGTCTCAATCCAGTCATGAAAGAGGCTGTGAAGAAGGAGATCGTAAAATGTCTGGATAGTGGTATCATTTACCCTATCTCTGATAGCCAGTGGGTTAGCCCCATTCACGTTGTCCCCAAGAAATCAGGTATAACGGTCATCACTAACGAGGCGAACGAGTTAATCCCTACTCGCACCCAAACTGGGTGGCGAGTATGCATCGATTACAGAAAACTCAACGCCGCAACGCGGAAGGACCACTTTCCGCTACCTTTCATTGACCAAATGCTTGAACGATTGGCCGGACACGAGTACTACTGCTTTCTTGATGGCTACTCTGGCTATAATCAAATTCCCATCATCGAAAAAGACCAGGACAAGACCACTTTCACTTGTCCTTTCGGCACGTTTGCATATCGTCGCATGCCCTTTGGGTTATGCAATGCGCCCGCTACCTTCCAGCGGTGTATGATGGGAATCTTCTCAGACACGGTGGAAAAATTTCTGGAGATTTTCATGGATGATTTCTCCATCTTCGGCGATTCCTTCAACGAGTGTTTGCTGCATCTTGACGCTGTCCTTACCCGATGTAAGGACAAGAATCTCACTTTGAATTGGGAGAAGTGCCACTTCATGGTGCGCGAAGGTATTGTCTTAGGACATATCATCTCGCAAAATGGCATAGAGGTTGACAAAGCGAAGATTGAGGTCATTTCCAATCTCCCTCCTCCCCGATGCGTCAGAGATATCCGAGCCTTCCTTGGCCATGCCGGTTTCTATAGACGGTTCATCAAGGACTTTAGCAAGATTGCTAGGCCCTTGACTCTTTTGCTGGCCAAGAATACGCCATTCGACTTCAACTCGAGCTGTGTGACTGCATTCGAGTCATTGAAAAGCTCACTCACTTCTGCTCCCGTTCTTTCTTCTCCTGACTGGACGCACCCATTTGAGATTATGTGCGATGCATCCGACTTTGCCATTGGTGCTGTCCTTGGACAACACATCAACAAGATACCGCACGTAATCTATTATGCGAGCCGAACCCTGAACGACGCCTAACTCAATTATACAACAACTGGGAAGGAATTCTTAGCTGTTGTATTTGCTTTAGAGAAGTTCAGGCCCTACCTCATCGGCTCTCCAGTCATTGTCTACACAGACCATTCTGCTCTGCGCCATCTTTTTGCGAAGAAAGATGCAAAATCTCGGTTAATACGTTGGATCCTCTTGCTTCAAGAGTTTGACCTTGTCATTAAGGACAAACGAGGATGTGAAAACGTAGTTGCCGACCATCTCTCACGACTTCCTTCTTCGCCTGCGCTTCCAATTCCGATCAACGACGTTTTCCCGGATGAACAACTCTTGACAGTATCTTGCGAACCCTGGTTCGCAGATATTGTGAACTATTTGGCCACGGGATTACTACCGACTGAATGGTCAAGTCAGGACAGACTTCGCTTCTTATCCCAAGTAAAACACTTTTACTGGGACGAACCCTATTTGTTCAAGTACTGTCCCGACCAGATTATTCGTCGGTGTGTCCCTGACGAGGAATTCAAGAGTGTGCTGTCATTTTGCCACGATCAAGCGTGTGGCGGGCATTTTGGCCCCAGAAAGACAGCTGAGAAGATCTTGCAATGTGGTTTCTACTGGCCACAACTCTTCAAAGACGCTCATGACTATTGCAAGACTTGCTCCCGGTGCCAACACTTGGGCCGGATATCCCGGAGGAACGAGATGCCGCTCCAACCAATCTTGGTTGTGGAGATTTTCGATGTTTGGGGGATCGATTTCATGGGGCCGTTTCCCAGCTCTCTCGGGAACTTGTACATCCTTCTCGCTGTTGATTACGTCTCTAAATGGGTCGAGACTGTGCCCAGCCGGACTAATGACAACAAGGTTGTCGTTAGGTTTCTTAAAGAACACATTTTCTCCCGTTTTAGGCACCCCCGAGCGATCATTAGCGACAATGGAAGTCATTTCCGCAATAAGACCTTCGAGGCCTTGATGCGGAAATATTCCATTAATCATAAGCTATCTACACCCTACCACCCCCAAACCTGCGGGCAGGCCGAAGTTTCAAATCGGCAAATCAAGCAGATACTGGAGAAGACGGTTTCCAAGAACCGTAAGGATTGGTCGCTGAAACTCACTGATGCCCTTTGGGCATTTCAAACCGCTTATAAGACCGACCTTGGCATGTCTCCCTATCGGCTTGTATACGGAAAAGCGTGCCACCTACCTGTCGAAATAGAGCATCGCGCATTTTGGGCGATAAAGGAGCTGAATCTGTCTCTCGAAGATGCGGGCAGCCATCGGAAGCTACAGTTGAATGAATTAAGCGAGCTTAGGGATGAGGCTTACGATAATGCGGTTGTCGTTAAGAACCGAACGAAGGTGTTTCACGATAAACACCTTTTGCGCAAAACTTTCGTACCTGGTCAACAGGTACTGCTTTACGACACCAGATTACACTTCCATCCAGGAAAGCTCCGATCTCGCTGGAAAGGGCCGTATTTGTGCGGAATGTCTATCCGCATGCCGCTGTGGATTTGGAGAATCCAAAGGACGGTTCATTTTTCAAAGTGAACGGACACCGACTAAAACCGTACCTTAGCGCCGAACCAACAGAGGAGCTCCTGTTTTTACAGGAGCCGGTTTACCCTGCATAATCTTCCTCTGCCTACCTCCAAACTTCGGTTATCCAGCCAAGAACAAGTGGACACTGTTCCAAATAAGTTTGGGGGTATGTATATACCATTCTGTACATTTTTGTGGATATTCTTTTTCTTTTTCTTTTTCTTAAAACCAAAAACACAAAAAAATAAAACACTTTGTGTATATTTAACCGACAATTTTGACCCTTCAAATGATCTCTTCATGCAATGACAGTGAGGACACTGTCCAGTTTAAGTTTGGGGGTACGCTCGGTACACATTTCTTACCTTCGCATTCATATGTATATTTTGCATCTGCATATTAAAATCCATAAAATCCATAAAAATCAGAAAATTTTCTAAAAACATAAAAACCTTTTTGTCAAGTTAGCTAGTGGGAGGACTCTGATTCAACATTTCGACGGTTTTGTTTGATAAAATAAAAATAACTAAATCTTATTTTTAGATTTTGAAAACCTGAAAGATAACTCTCCTTTGAAATTAACTATAGCTGATATACGTCTTTACATCACACTACACGTGTCGTGAGTTTTGGAAATTAGATGACAAGTCTTTTATGTCTAAAAACTTTTAAATGGATAAATGATTTTCTGAGGATCAAATAGGTTTGTTCTGAAATAAGTAATATCAAGAATAGTTTATGAAGTGAAGTGAATATGAAGGAATGTTATTGATGCCTTAATTGGAACTAAGTCTGAAAAATAATCCATCCGAAACTTGATTGGAATGATTACACACCAAAACCCACTAAACACGTCTTTTATCCAAAAAATAATTGAACTGCCGGTTATATCTCCGTTCGTATTGAATCATCATGATTTTCACGCCAAACTGTCTTTTGTTTTTGGACCTAGGTAACTTGAGTAATTAAGTCCGCTGGGGTGTTTCTACACCTAATGCCCTAAAGCCAACTGGTATGGGTGCATTGGCCCAAAGCTCGCTAAGAAGCCTAGAAAGTCCAGATTAAAACAAAGTCAAGCAAGTGTTCTCTCCGAGTTAAAATTCCTAACGGTTCTTTGTGTGAGAATAATCTTGATAAAAGACAGGCTTTTATAAAAATTTTAGCGGAGATATGAAGGTTTTATTCTATGATAAAGACTATTGCACGTTCACAGAGGTGTGTATAAAATGAAAACAAGAAAAATGTGGAGTGAAAAATAAGACCTAGTTTCCTGTTAAGGAAGATAGAAATTCTGAAGTTGAAACCTTACTGGAAAACGAAACTTGAAAAAAATAAAAAATAAAAAATACTTAACTCTTTATAAAACTTATGTGATCCTTTTAAAATTTTATCTGGGCTTTATTGTGTGACATAATGACTTTAATCGATCCTTCTGGAAACTTAACGACACTATTTGCACTGCACGTAAAGACATATAAAATCTGTAGTTAAAGAGGAAGCGAGGTGTGAAAAATAAGGGTTTGATAGTCTAGACTTGGGATCATAGAATTGTTATTTTCTGAAACAAAACTTTAGGGGTTTGAATCATAGTAATTTCGCAAAACTAGCTTGACCGGATTTTGTGGGTGTAATCCGCTGAAAACCCTCAGGAGACAACACTCCTCCTACTAGGGACACCTAGAGGTTTAACGGCTTGTTGCACATGCTCAGTGCAATCGCGTTCCCTGCGAAAGTGAGGTTAGGAAATTTTTTGTGAATAAATTGGTTTTGCTCGGGACGAGCAAATGATAAGTTTGGGGGTATTTGTTCATATCAGATTATTGCATTTTTATACCACCCAATTTTTGTCATATTGCTTATCGGTAGGTACTCTTGAGCCGTGTTTGCTAGTCAATTGCAGGATACAGGTTCTCAGCTCTTAACAATGAAATTCATGGAAAAACACGACAAAATCCGGGTTCCTGCCAACCACAGATAAAACACGAATCTCCGCTCTTTATCCGTCTGTTGCCACACACCAGTTTAGGAGACAAAATGGCAAATCAAATGTCATTTTCATGCACAAGGCTCAATGGCAGCACAAGATCCAAGAAATCTACGCGGAGCTCGAGAAAATCATGACAAAAAGATCCATATCCAATCACCTTTTGATCAACAGAAATTCTGGAAAAATCGTGAAGCAATTCTGAGAAAAATCATATACCAGACTAATGGGAACAACAAATCAGGAAAACCCACCAAAAATGATGAACCAATTCCTCTAAAGTGCCGCGGTTCCGCGGCAATAGCAGGCTTAGGCCCCGGAACCGCGGCCGTATAGTGGCCACAGTTGACCAATTTTTGTGGGTAGATTGGTCATTTCACTTTAGTTCTGAATGTTGCCCTAGGTTTTCATTTTCCAGCCTATAAATAGCCCAGAACCTTGTGAAGCCAAGGGTGCTTAATCTTGTATTTTTTCTAGGTTTTAGAATACTTGTTCTTCTTCCTCTTCTCATCTCTTCTCTATTGAAAAACTTGTAGTGAGCTTTTGTGAGTGAAGAATGATGAATAAAGAAGATCATTTTATTATCATACTTGTCTTGCTCTTATGTTAAATGCTTGTAATTTTCATTTGTTAACTTAGTTGTTGTTATTTCTTGTTGTTTCTTTCTTTCTCTTTTTCTTTATCCTTAAAACAACCATGATGCTTACGCTTGATCCTTGCCAAGGTGAGGTCGCAAATAGCTAGTTGTTATCTTCTAATCTCTTTCTTTCTATCTTTCTCTTTGTTTTATTTTCTTTTCATTATGATGTGTGAGTAGTTTCCTTACTTGTTAGGGTAGGATAAGGGAAGTTTGAGAGAAGGAAATCTCTCTTACTCTTTCCTTGCCCAACATCTTAAATCGACTCCCGTTAATTGAACCACAATCCGCTTCCTACGGCACCCTATCCTACATGATAGCGGTGATTCCGTAGTGAGACCGGTTGTGGTTGAATTAACCGGAGATTATGGCTAAGAGCCAAGAACGGACGGACAAGCACCAAAAGGAAGAACTTAAGCGTTGGAAAGCCTAGCTTATACTCGCAAGTTCCTTCCTAGTCGTGCTAATCCCTGTTGTTGCCGATTACCGTAACACCGATATTAAGAGTGGCAACGAAAGAAGTGAGCGACTTCTAACTCAAACTAACCTAATCCTAACCCTAACAAGCTCTCTTTACATATCATTTTAACACTTAGGTAATCACAAACAAATCTGGACTTTCGGACTTAACTCGTTAAAGCACATAGAAAAAGATTCCCATCTCCCTGCGGACGACCCGTACTCAACTGGCTAGCTACAAGCGAAACCGTTTTGATTGCGGTAATTAACTAAATTTGAACACGCAGAATCGCTAACAATCAGTACCAAACACCTCCAAACACCTACAGAAAGCCACCCACAAAATTACAACACCCCAGGCACCCAATCGGCCGAGCTCGCCGGAAAATCTCCCCTCGTCGCCAGCCAAAACCGGTCAGATAAGGTCAGGGTCTCAGGTAATGACTTAGGGTCTCTGGCACTACGCTACTACACTGCTTGTTTTCACAGTGAACACTCGGGGTCACAGCAGATTACAGATATCCTAAAACGATACTAAAAATACGATATTGTGCACAAAACTATACTTTTAGTGTTCTAAATTGAAACTACAAAGCAACACAACAATAATAAACTCCTAAATAACAGTAGAGAGCACTACCTTCCCAAACTTGCTCAAAACTCTATCTTTCCAAGCTCCAAGTGATCACCATAAGCTCTAGATCAAGTTTAATGAAGGGTGTATTGAGTTTTGTGAAGATTTGCTTGGGTTTATGAGGATTTGGGTTAGGGTTTAGTGAAGAGCAAGTTGAGGGTTCAGTTTGGAGTGTGAGGGTGAGGAAATGAGGTGAAGAAATAAAGAGAATGAGAGTGAATGAGTGTATGAGTGATGGTGTACGTGTGAGGGTGAGGGAGAGGGAATACAAATGGGTGTGAGTTTAACATAAGCCATACCTCCCTCTCTCTTCATTTAATGCATGACATGCTTGCCATGCCTCATGATGCCCTCTCTCTCAAGTCAACCTAATTAAAAACCATTTTTATTTAAAATTTGAAAACTAATTAATTTAATAAATCACATATTACACTTAATGGAATGAGTTAATATGCCGTGGCTACTTAAGCATGGTTTAACCCTAAATTAACCCTAGGTTAACATGCACATGTGTGTGCAAGCCCACAATAAATTATAATAAAATATTAATTAATTTTTATAAAATATTTGAAAACTATTTTGGTAAACTTTTTACTAAAAATCCGTATTATCGTTTAATTAACACTAATCGCATTCTAAAGTGTTACACCGTTGGATCAAGATCCAATGGCCACGAAGCACTGGCGGCGGTGACTAATCACGGGGAATGATTGGGGCAATCATTGGCTGCGGATTTTCTGGGGATTTTGTTAACAGTTTTGGATTTTATGGTTGGAAAAAAAGCCCTATAAATAGAGACCTTCAATCAGTGATTTCTCACACCTGAGAACTTCAAAAATTCTGAAAAAAAATACTCACGCCTTCGTATCGACCACGCCGACGCTGTGGTTCCTCCCAAGTATCGAGGAAAAATCCGAGTGTGGAACTATTGAGAATTTAGTATGAGCCTACACTTTCAACCTATCGGTATCCGACTGAAACAAAAGGTAGGATCCGCCTCTCTCACTCATCTGTCGCCTTCCTTCTTGCAATGATCTTAGTTTCAACTTCTACTCATCAACCTCATGTTAAAAATATTCTGCATGCCTATTTTTCGGTACCTCTTAATGATAATAATATTAACCCGTGTTTAAAATGGCTTCTTTATTTTCTCCTATATGCAAAATTATTGCACTCTCATACTACTTGGAATGTGATATGCTTAATGTTATAACCCACGGGATATCAATTCATCCCTTACATACCCACACTTACCCATGCAACCTATGTGATCTCGAAATAGGTTACTTCCACAAAATACCCTCGTTTTATTAAAATGTTGTATTGTTTAAAATACCTATATGAGATAAGATATTTGGAATAAATGTTTTAGATACGATATATATTTTTTACTTACACTTTTATCCACCAACTATTTTAATTTTGTTAAATCCCTTTACCTTTTAAAAGAGGATAATACTAAATCTAAATAACGGCATATAGTTTTTCCAATTTAGCCCCTTTCACTCGAAAGGATATTTTTATATTAATTCTTCTTAGAATGTTAACTAAAATTTAATGAGTTACCCTAATAGGGGAATATTCCACATGAAACATCACATGGTTGCTAGACAATCGTCTTTGAAAAGGACACAAATTCTGCCGCCCATGTGCAGCAGTTGTCAATGCGGAGTCGTTCTTATAGAATAGCCCCTCTAATAGATTACCCTAATAATAGGGTAATGTTTTATGTAAGTACCTCGTGGTCGATAGGCAATCGTTCCTGAAAAGGACACAAATCCTGCTGTCCATGTGCAGCGGTTGCCAACATGAACGTATTTTCTAAAACGTTATCTCAAACTTAAAACAGTATAATTTCATAAAATTATTATTTACAATAAAATACCTCAATCCATTATAAAAAGAGATAATTTCATTTAAATACCTTGACCTTTACAAAAGGCTATTTTCAACAAAGACCATAACCCTTATAAATGATATTTTCCAAAAGAATATCTAAAATTTTATTAAAAGATAATTTTCAAATAAATACCATAACCTTTCATTAAAAGGATATTTTCTCAGTAAAATATTATGGGTTTCCAAAATGATAAATATTCCAAATATCATGGTTTTCTTATAAACAATAAATGTAATTAAATACTATTATCCTTTATTAACTAAGTGTTCTATAAGATGATACGAAGTGCCTTACAAACTTAAGAAGATAATAAGATAAAATGAGTGGTTGTGAAAAGCCATATTAAATGAGATCAACTTCTTGATTACAAGTTTATGACGTACATGACACATGATACGGTTAGGGTTAGAATGCGCGGACCTAGGTATGAAATAATTATATATGAGGATTCCTGCAGGCAGGGTGAACAGTCCAATGTGTGGACGACTACTAACCCGATATTCGGACGAATACTAACCCTACTTGAGGGCGAACGATCCAATATGTGGATGACATACAATGTGGAAATTCCATGCCTAGAGGTATACGCACTAATTCTAATTCGTCAAAACCTTTATACTGAACCACGGGGATGGGTAGTTTGATTAGGTAAGGAGATTCGGAACTCGGATTCCCCTACTACTCGATCTTGATCCCAGGAAGTGAAACGGTACATTTCATTTCCACAGTTATTGTTCCGTGGCCACAACGGAATAATCACGAGTATCTGGATCCTTATTTGACAAACTAAAATATTTACAATACATATTGATACTCAACACTAAACTCACATCATGTGCTATACCTACCTGTTATCTTATCTATCTTTGTTTATGAGACACGAGTTATTCAGTATCTTGGATGTGGATATTTTACCAGTTTAGACTTGTTGTTTATTATGGAACTGAAGGATGGAAATACCCGTGCACTTGAGTGATATTCACGCTAGACAAAGCTCCATCGTAGTCATGGGACACCTTTTGGGGATGTTCACGTTACCGCATTGATTGACACCCCAGGCACGAGTGCCAGCTCATACTGCTTCCAGCTAGTCATGGGATTGTAAGTGCACGGCGGCGCCCCGGCCTCCATCCCGAGGCCAAATGCGGAAGCGATGGTTAACTTTAATTTTTCTTGAACCGGCACCACCGCGCACTAAAACCCGGATCGGGCCATTAACTAGTTCTAGCTAACTACAAGATGGGGAAGAGAGATATACCGAGCGATCCGTGTCCTCCGGTCTTCTCGTCGTCGTCCCGATCTCCCGCGGAATGTCCGGTCTCCACCTCCTCGCCGGAAAGGGCACCACGTCGCCGGCTTCTTTTACGGGCTCCCACCTCTATACCGAGGCAACTTGGGCACGAAGTTGGCAAGCCGACGTGCCCAAGGTTTGCTGTAGAATGTGTAGTGCTCATGTCTCATTTTGGGGTTCATGAAGGTTGCCATTTTGTGGAGGAGAATGAACTATACTTTGGAGGTGGAACCATGGGATTTTTGTGAAGCTAAAAGACCAAAAATCCCCACATGAAATATTGGGACAGCCCCCCATTTTTGCTTGGCCGGCCATTTTCTCATGGTGGAAGTGAGAATGAGAGAGAGGTCAATGGATGATAGAACCACCACCATAATGCAAGGGAATAAAGATAATCATGAAGGGAAATGATCACAAAACAAATCCACACTCCAAAACAACCATCATCAACCACAAGTCAAAACATGATGACTAAAGAAAGTCAAGCAATGACGGTGCAAGTATCATGATACAATAAAATGCAAAGAACACCCTCCCAAATTGCTTATTTGCACAAATGCAAATAAGCCCTCCTCCACCAATCTTCGGCCAATGAAGGATACAAAGAAATATGGCCGAAACGAAAAGCAAACTGGCAACTCCAGAAAACTGGTTCCATAATAAATTACAGGAAAACCCCGATACTGTGCATACACACCCGCATCTGTATTCCGACCGAAATACAAATGCAATGAGACAAAATCTACACTGTACTATACTAGGATCCGGCTTAAACCAAAGCCGGCTAGTATTATCCGTCCGATCCTGATCCGTGCAATACCGCACGTATCTGATCGAACCCTGCCATATCTCCATACGGCCTCTACAGCGTTTCGCCCGAAAACTTGAGCAACTGAATGTGGGGGACTCTAAAGACTCGTCAACATCTTGGTTGTGGATTTAACCACTAGCACGTCAGAGGTATAAGCCAATACGTGACGGGCTACCAGCTATTGACCAAAAGGGACGTCGATGAGCGAACTCATCCTGACACCCTACTGAGCCTGTCAGTGAGAATATCCGTACAGTCCGGTCCGTTCGACTATGAGCATCGCATGGCGGGCCTAGGGGGTTGGTAAAAGTCAGACCCCCAAAAGCGGTACAAGTCGTGTCGGAGTGTAGCCCAGAACACCCTGAGATACTACTGGAATACCTACCAGTAAATCTCCTGCCTCGGCCGAGGGCTTCGTGTAATGGCTCTCCTAGACACAGCGTGACCTCACCCCCAATACCGGGAGAGACGAACCCCTGAAGATCCGCTCACTGCCTCCATATGGCTCGGGACTGTACCCAACTAAAACCTGTTTGCACGTCTCCTTTGAGCGTGGTAGGGTAGTAATCAAAGTACAGTGGGAACTCACACGAGACAAATGAAGATCCCCAGGTCGATGAACTAACCTGTACACATGTCACCAGGGAACTGCTATCTGACGTCAGGTATAAGACCAAGTAGCATGTTCCCGGCGAGTCCTGTCCGGTGTACTCATAACCCAATGAGCACCTGTATACATCTTAGGTGATCCAACTGACACCAGTGGCTTGTGAGACCGGCCACCGCCCCTCGTCGGGGTCTCGACTGTATACACTAGTCTACTCTGGAGTATCGATGCCCTGTCTCGAAACTCCCATGACTAGGGATCTTTTAAGGATGTGCTTATAGACTACCAGCTCCCACGTATATGATCGCCCTCATACTGCTGGCAGTCAAGCATGAATCCTAGGGGCTCTATCAACGTGTAATAGCGACCTGTCTGGTCACCTAAAGCAGTACACGATGATAGAGATAAACCAGATAGTATACAATCATCTCGAGTAAGACTGTCCTACTGGGACAGGTCCTTCCTCAATCATTGCAATCACGTGCCTGTGATCCAATAATTGACTCTGAGGGCACTATCTCCAACAGGGATTCCTCAAGGATACGAGTTTGTCCACCAGTCAATTCCATCCATACATATCTTGTTTTACCTGATCTAACTCTTAGACTGAATATCCGTTTGACTTGACTTGAACTTTTACCAAACATATATCTCACTCAACCTACTCATATTCACATATACCTCTGTCAACATATCTAAATTGTATACAACCTCATACCTTTATACCTATGTACATCACATTCATTATATTTATATACACCTGTTCGATTCTATACCTTTACTTCCTTATGAGGCAATCCTACTCGAGTATAACTCGCTGATGGACTTTCCTTTTCTTCCTCTATCTTTGAAATGTCCGTCAGATGAGAATGAGTATTATGGTGAGGATCAAGGTGTGGAGCCAACTATTGAAGATTATGCAGACTTGACAACGGAAGATTAGCTAGATTTAATTTTTGTTGTTGCCCACATGTTTAGGGCTTTTGTTTCTCCTTTGATGTAATTAAACTACCTAGTTTATTTTACTCTTTCCTTTGAGATGTAATAAAGTTTGGTTAATGGAAATAAATGCCTTTCGCTTTTATTATTTTGATTTTGGTACATATCCTACATGTTTGATATTCATACGCTTAACGTAACTGTATTGAATAGACCACCTTCAATACAGTTAGGTTGCGGACTTTGCCACGTCGTCCTTCACCTTCTTTTGGGAAGCGGGGCGTGACAGGTTTTAGTGGTGGCCCATGCAGGTTTTCTTGTATACTAAAGTGAAACCGTTAACTGACTTATTATATTTGTGAATCTCATCCATTTATACCGATTTCATAATTTTCTTATGTCCCTTGTCCCTTAGTTGACATTCTGTACCTTGACTATAGCCTTCCTTTCAGGTCATGGAAAATCTTTCCGACGAAGATGACATGTCCGATATTACTTTCGAAGCTATATCTAGAGATTCAGACGACGAAGTCGTAGACTCTCAGACGGTTATTTCCGACTGCGACTTGGAAGACGAAGAAGTCGATGCTGCAACTCCGGAGCCTACGATGGCCAATGACCCCGAAGACGAAGAAGAAGATCCCATGGAAGAGGAGCATATAGAGGAGGGGCCAGAAAAAGAGGCTCCTGCGGCGGAGGAGAATCTTAAGGAAAATGATCCTGATGGGGAGGATCCTGCAGAAGAAGAAGATCCTATAGAGGTGGAATCGGAGAACGAGGCTCCTGCCAAGGATGAGTCGAAGGACGAAATTTCGAGTGAAGAGGAACTCGAGGCCGAAGAAACTCAGGCAGTTGCCCCCGCAAGACACCGTGGGAATGGCCGTACCTTTCTTAGTGCGAGAGCCTATCGCAACTTGTTGAACTCCCATAAACGAGTTTAATAAGAGTTTTCCTTTTTCTTTTGGCCAAATAAAACGATGTAGAGCAGTAGGGACGTGTCCTTACTTTTCAGTTGTAATCTCCTTATTGAAGTTGAATAATAAAATCTTAGTTTCAAGCAAAAATCTCTCTTATGTCTCTCGCTCTTTTATTAGTTTTTCTCTTGCATTAATTGTTGTTCTTCCATGTAAGTTATTATTTTGTCTCACCCTTCAGCCTGTTTGTAACCTAACCTATTCTGATTCAGATCATCAATGGCCGGACGACACCATAACCGCAACCGAAGGGGAAATGGAGTCAATGAAGCCGCTGCTCAATAAGCAGTTATGCTACAAATGATTCAAGGGCTACTGGAGCAACAGCAGCAGCAGACAACCGCCCTTCATCAGGAGCTACAAGAAAGTAGGCAGCAGCAAGCAGAGATTTTAAATAAGGCACTAGCCCCAGTTCCTTAAGGTTCGACGGGAGTGAAGCAGTTCAGATCACTCCACCCTAAGACCTTTTCAGGGAAGGAACCTCCTTTAGAAGCTGAAGAATGGCTCAAAAGAACAGTCAATGATCTCAGTGCCACTCAAATTCCGAAGGACGCATGGGTGAACATTGCCAAACTACAACTTACGGATAATGCCAGAATATGGTGGGAGGCAGAGGAAAGTAGATTGAAGGAACCCATCGACTGGGAAACGTTCAAACAACGTTTTGATACCCAGTACTTTCCAGCCGTGACACACCTAGAGATGGAAAGAGAGTTTATACAACTCCAACAAGGGAGCATGTTGGATAAGTCGGTGGATGAGTACACTTCAGAGTTCGCGAGATTAAGTCGGTTCGCACATCATCTGGTGGCAACCCAGAACTTTATGCTAAGAGATTCCGACAAGGGTTGGACCTGAAGACGCAGTCCTCCATATTTTCTGCTACTCTTTCGACTTATGATGAAATCTTAGAGGCGGCGCGAAACTTTGAAGACCTTCAGCGACGCATGAGGAAGGATGACCGTTTGTCTAGCATTAAGCGACCTGCCAATCAAATTCTTGGAGAATTATCTTCCAGATTCAACGGGAGATAACAACCCAAGAGATCAGCAGGACTAACTATCTTCAGAAAACTGGCCGTGATATGCAACCATTGCGGTAGAGCCGGACACTACATGAGAGACTGTTACATTTTGAACAAACTTTGTATAGTCTGTGGGTCTCCGGATCATGCTATTGAGGACTGTCCTCAGAGAGGGAGACAATCAGGCCCCGTTAACAAACCAGCTAATTATGGAGCACCAACACAGGGAAACCGGCCACTTTCCGCCACTCAACCAACCGGTCAAATCACCAAAGGGACCACCCTTATCATCACAGGAGCGTGTTTTCAGCAAGCACAGCTAAATGGACTCAAACGCCAGACCTTCACCTTGACAGCCGAGAAGGCTGATGCCATGTGGCAAGACAACAGAGGTACTCTTTCCTTTTTTCAACCTTTCTTTCGATACCATACTTATTTATCCTTCGATAAAAATTTTAGTTAGATTCCCCATAATTCTTCTAATTTTCGTAGTTTCGACCAGTTGCCTTTACGTCATAACTCTCATGTTTTCCATCAATTCACAACTTTCTTTCAACTTCCAAACTTTTCTACCCGGAAGAAACTACCGATTTTATATTTTCCGATTCCTTATACCTAAACCCTTCAGAGACTTTCCATGCATCAAGTGATACACCAACTCTCGGGGGCGACACATGCAGCAAAGAGGATTCCTGACAGTGTTACCGATTTCCGTGCCTAGTAATGGCTACTCATTTGGAAATTTCAAAATCTGAAATTATTCTAAGGAGAGTAGATCATAACTATCACAACCATTCTTGCTATTCTTAGCAAACCCAAAAGTTTTAAACGTCAACTACGATTTTTTCGGGGAAGAGACTTGGTGGTGCGATGTATCAGCGCGGGGATATAGTTGCATATGCGTCAAGACAACTAAAGACTCGTGGACACAACTATTCCTATCCAGATCTAGAACTGACAATGGTAATGTTCATCTTGAAGATATAAAAACACTACTCTAAGAAGAACGTGGGAACACGGATGGTTGAAACACATGAAGCGGATGAGAGGGGTCAAGTTTTATATGGGAGAAGTACCGATCGGTTGGGACGATCCTGAAGATGGAGAAATTGTAAGATTGAGATAATTGTAGGAAAAAAAAAGTGGAGATGATGATACAATGCAGCGAGCGCGGAAAGCTCAGCCCACGACTCATCGGCCGTTTAACATCTTGGAAGGAGACGATGGGTTTGTGTATAGCCTAGTTCTGCTATTTTCTTTGGAGGGCGGGCATAATGCTTTTATATCTCACAGTTGAGAGGGTATGCTGGCAACCCAAGTCAAACTTTTGATTGTTCCGAGATCATGGAAAGGTTGGTGTAATTTACGAGCAGCAACTGGTCGGGATACTAGAAGGATGAAATCTTGAGGGACAAGACAATCCGGCTGGTTAGAGTTATGTGGAGAAAGAACTACTAGGCAGACATACACGGAAGTAAGGAAACGGGACGAGAGAGCGAGACCCAAAATATTTAACTGCCATAATCCCTTCTTAGTGATTTTTTCTTGACCCACCTTCTAAAATTTCAAGAACGAAATTATTTCAAAGAGGGTAGATTGTAACGACCGTGTTTTCTAATACCTAATAAAACATATTTTATTTAAATTTCTAGTATCAAATAATTATTTACATGTTTCGTTGATAGAAAAATATTTTTAAAATAATGTTAATAATTTTCAAAGCATTGAAATATGATTAAAGGAATTTTCTAAAATCTATTTATTGTTTTTCTAGGCTTAAAATGTTTTAATAAAATTATATAATGCCTTAAAATAATCTACATACTTTTATTATCAATTAAAATAATTAATTCGCAATCAAAAATATTTTCAAGGATAAACTAGATTTTAAATAATTATTATAACTAGCTAACACCATAGATATGGGTATATTATTTAGTTTTAACCCAAAATTATTTTTATACCAAAGATAATGATAAAATATATTTTCTGAAATTTTTCCATAATTTTTCCGTATTTTAAAACTATTTTTAACAACTTTTAAAAACCAAATTCAATTTTTAAATAATAAACAGTTTATTATTTTTATTTTAAAAAATATATTTTAATCCCTTTAATTTGGATCGTTGGATGCGAAAATCCAATGGCCCAGGCTCTTGCGGCGGCGCCCACGTGGTGGGGACCACGCGAAAACGTGTGGTCCCCACACGCAGACGCACACGTGGACACGTGGCTTCTGGCGGCGCAACCCAGAGCCGTTGGATCAAGATCCAATGGCCACAAAGCACTGGCAGAGACGGCTAATCACGGGGAATGATTGGGGCAATCATTGGCTCCGGATTTTCTGGGGATTTTGTTAACAGTTTTGGATTTCATGCTTCATGTCCGATTTCATAGGGATTTGCAAGTTACCTACCCATTTATTGCGCTGTTTTTGTTTTTGTTCGGAGGAAAATCATTATTCTTTTCAGCTACTCGTATCAGACTTATTTGAATGTGGCTAAAATCTAAAATTCCATGCCGTTTATGCATACTCGATCATTTTAACCAGCTTAGCAATTGATACGTTTTGCAATTGTATTGGCCTTATAACGATTTGTCCACTCCTCTTTCTCTCTAAGATTGATTTTGACCTTTGACATTATACCCCATCCAACGCGCTGCCAAGTAACGTTATGTCCCTTTTCGAAATAGTTGTACAGTGTTATTGTGGAAGATTAAGACCCAAATGTCACGTTAAGAACATGGTACCACATGCACCTCCATGAACTCAACCGGGAATAAAGCATGGTAAAAACGATGTATAGTCGATACCTGATGATGTTCAATATTGGCGATCTCCAAGATCAGGACACATGGCAGGTGACGTGTCCCAAAACTCAGAAGAAAGGGCCCACAGGGGCCGACCAGGCCACCCTGTACCCGACCTGCAAACACAAGCTGGCCCTCCTCAGGGCCCCCTTGCAAATTGGCTTCCTCGGCCCCGTAGCTCGTGCCGAGCTGCCACAAGATCTGGCCTCCTCGGCCTCCTCGCTCGTCCCGAGCTTCAGGCCGTGGCCCTCTTCCTTGGCCCTCCGACTAAAGTCACCGCTCACCGGCGTAACCGCCGCTCCGCGAATCTCGCCATGCGCAGATTCTACGCCAGCAACAACCCACGTTCCACGCCATCAATCCCCATTAATGGGCGATCCGCTTTCTACGCGGGCGTGACGTCAGGGGCGTAACTGCCGGCGAGATCCTCGCACCTGCCGCTGCGTACCACCACCGCTATATAAACCCCCATCACAGAGGGGTCAAGTAAGCCATTCTTCACTCTTTTAAGCCGTTACTCTGCTCGGATCTCATCACTAACTTGATCGTCGGAGGGTTCTTGGTGGTACCAAACCACCCCGGGACTTCTTTGCAGGTACTCGGCACCAAACTCCTCATACCACCTCTTCCACCAAAACCCATTGAGACCCACACGTAATAGAAGGTGACCACCTAAGTCCACCGGGAGATCAGCGGAAGACAACATCTGATAGAGACCCGAAAAGGACCTCCATCAGTTGGCGCCGTTTGTGGGAATCGACTCCCCAAAACACAAAGTTGGCCTTCTGATCTCCCTCCAAATGGCGAGCAGCTACCCTGAGGATCCCGGTACCAGCTGCCGCCTTACACTCACCGAAGGCGGGGACGAGCCTCCTCTGATGATCGTCATCAATGCCCTCGCAGGCCAGATAGATCGGCTGCAATCCCTCGTGGAGGCCCTCGTCCGCATCCAAACGGCCGGACCCGGGCCCCAGATCGCTGCTCCGCCGCCTCCAGAAGGCTCTGCCCCCGTCAGGGCGGTTGACCACCAGCAGGCAACGACCCTGGCCACCGATCTCTCAAGCCGATGCCCCCTGAGGCCCGCTGGGCGCCCCACGGCTCCACACCAAGATCCGCCGCCAGGGCACCCCTCCCCGAGCCTCCATGCGACCCTTACCCCCCTGAGGAGATGTCAGTCATCTCGCCTCTCCACAGGCGCGGTCGACACCACCACACTCGGCGGGGCCGCACAGAAGGGGTTCACCTCGGCGGTTCCAGAGCCACTTCGCCTCGGGATCTGAGGCACCACATCGAGAGGAACCGAGGCCGCTCCCAGATGCAGGTCACCCGCAGCGGAGGCCAGGGATCCCAAGACGCCGACTCCTCAGGATACCACGGTCGGCTCGATGCCCTCGAGAAGAAAATTGAGGGCATGCGCCGGGAGGCTCACCTCTCTAGCGACGGGGCTAAATATGCCTCCGACTCGCTCACAAAGCCGTTCACCGAGGAATTGCTCTCCGTCCACGTCTCCTCGCACAACAAGACCCCAAAGGTCTCTCTGTTCGACGGGAAAACCGACCCGAAGGACCATCTGGACTCCTTCACCGCGGGGATGAGCTTCCAGGATCACTCCGACGCCGCCCAGTGCAGAGCCTTCCCGGCCACCCTTATCCGCGCAGGTCGGGACTGGTTCCGGGGGCTCGAGCCTCGCTCAATTTCGATCTTCGACGAGCTAGCTACCCAGTTCCTCGGCCATTTTGTGGGGAACCGTCGACAGAAGCGCACGGTCGACTACCTCTTCACAGTTAAGAGTGGGGACAAGGAAACGTTCAAGACCTACATTACCCGTTTCTACAACGTCTTTCTCGAGGTGCCCGAGCACCGGGACGAAACCTTCATCACGGCGCTTAGATCTGGTCTGAGGCACAAGGAATGGTTACGCTCCTTCGCGTTGGTGCAACCTAAGACCATGGCCGAGGTCAAGGCGTGGACCGAGGGTGAGATTCAGCTGGAATCCGAGGTGAATGCTAACCTCCCCCGGGCAGACCGGACCGACCAGAAGAAGAGGGCTTGGGAGGAGAGGCCGGAGCGTCAGCAGCCCTACCACCCGGAGTTTCAGGAGTATACCCCCCTCAATGTCTCCCTCGCAGTGTTGCTGGAGGAGGCCCAGAACGAGGGGTTCTTCAAGTTCCCTCCGATCCCGCGTCAGGCCGCAAAGCGAACACGGGGCCCCGACTGCGCTTTCCACCAGGTACCGGGCCACGCCATGGAGGACTGCAAACAACCGAGGGACTATATCAAAGAGCTCATCCGGTCTGGGCACCTTGCCGCCTACCTGAGGGACAAACGGCAGGCCGACCGCGAGCAGGAGCAGCATCGCCCTCCCGCCGACCTGACCATCGGTCAGATCATGCTTGTTTCAGCGGACAGCCAGCCCGGAGCTCAGGGAGCCCCATGCCCTATGCCAAGCAAGGGGGCCAACAACCCTTCAGAGAGCTCGGCCCAAGCCAATAAAGTCATCTACTAGCCTGTACCTTTCTTTTAAAGCAATGTAAATTCTTCCTAGGATCTATTGTTAATTTAATAAAGATCAATGGAGCATTGCGAAAATGAAAGAAAAGCTTTGTTTATTCAAAGGGTATTATGGGCTCCTCAGCCATACATGCAAAAAGAAAAGAAAATTACAATAGTGGGGGAAGGGGGTGCAGCGAGCACTGCTCGTGGTACTCGGTAAAAATCTCCGCCAACCGGGGCCTCGCAAGGTCCAGCCTCTGTCCCCGGTTCCCCCCGCGCGCGTCGATCCTGAGCCTTAGCTCGTAGCATTCGCGGACGAGCGCCTCTGAGCGGGCCAGCCGGTTCGCAGAGATTAGGCCGAAGCGCCTCAAGGACCGCAGCTTGCCCACGGCTTCATCATAGAGCAGCTCAGACAGGGGTTGTAAAGCCCCGGCGACGCCCTCCAGATGGAGTACATCAGCAGCTGCAGCAGGGAGGAGCGTCGGGGGAGCAGCCGGCCGAAATGGTCCTCGATTCTCCCGTAGACCAGCTGCACAGTGTCCTCGGTGCAGTACGGGTCGTAAAGGTACACGTCTTCAAAGTGGACGATGTCGGGGATGGTAAACGGGAAGTCCTGCATTCTTGGCGACCTGTTTATGAAGGATGAAAGGACCAGTACTCCTTCAGCCCTATATAGCCCACTGCGCAGCCCAACAGTCGCCCGCTTTCACCCAGGGAGTCGCTGCTACGCAGCAGCCATCATGCCTTCTCCGGTGGAATCGAAGCGACGCGCCCCTAGCACTTCGCCTTCCCCCGCATTCAATGCGCTGGCTACACGCGCCGTTGCCCCGACCGTTCCCATTCCCCGCACCTACAGCTGAACGGTCGGGTTACACCACGACAAGATTCGGCCCAGCAGCTACCCTGCTCGGTCACCCCTGGCGGGTAGCTTCCCTACCGCAACGCCAGAGATCAAAAATCCCTCCCAGAGGCAGTCGAGCCCGAGGATCTCTCGCTCGGCTATCCCCAGCGGGCAGCTTCCTTGCCACAACGCTGAGGATCAAAAAGCCCTCCCAGAGGCAGTCAAGCCCGAGGATCCCTCGCTCGGCTATCTTTCAGGATAAAAGCCCTCGCCAAGAGGCACCGGGCAGTAACCCTGCCCGGCCAAGGGTCCTTGGTAGGCTTCTACAGCCCCTCCCGCGCTAGGGACCAAAGTCCTCCCAGAGGCAGTCGAGTCCTTGCTCGGCTATCCCTGGCTGGTAGCTTCCTACCACAATTGACAGCGATCAAAGTCCTCGCCAAGAGGCACTGGGCAGTAACCCTACTCGGTCCCCGTCCTGAAGGATCAAAAGCCCTCGCAAGAGGCAACCGAGCAGCTACCCTGCTCGGTCAACTCCGGCTGGTAGCTCCCTACCCTCGACGCCAGGGATCAAAAGCCATCATAAGAGGCACCAGGGCGGCTACCCCGCTCGTTCATCCCAGGCTGGTAGTTGCCTACCCACGACGCCAGAGATCAAAGCCCTCGTCAAGAGTCAACCGCGTAGCTTCACTGCCCGGTCATCCTTAGTGGGCTTCTTACAGCCCCTCCGGCGCTAAGGACCCAAGTCCTCCCAGAGGCAGTCGAACCCTTGCTCGGCCATCCCTGGTGGGTAGCTCCCCTACCACAACGCCAGGGACCAGAAAGCCCTCGCAAGAGGCGACTGAGAAGCTACCTTTCCCAGTCACCCCCGGATGATTGTCAATACTCGAAATCAGAGATGCCCTGTGGCCCGCGGAGGATCCGAGACCCCAGTAAGGGGCGTCAGGTCTGTCCAAGTCTAAACGATCTTCCCTCGACTCCAGGGCCCATGGGGATACCTCCTCGGCAGCGCTTGGCACGCTCATCGGTCAGTGATTGAAGTCAACTCGATGGACGATCGCCAGGCAGATGACCAACCTGACATGAAAGCACATTGGTACAGACAAAAATATCTTGCAAACAGATGGTAAAGTGCAATTCTATGGAGCCGAAGAAAAACTTTATTACTGCCAAAGATAAAGTTTTACAAAGGGTATATTTTGGGCTCCCCAGCCTTACAAAATTCAAGAAAACAAAATAAAAGGAGGAGAGTGGGGGCTCTATACGCCTCGGGGCCAGGTACGACTTCGAGGTCCTCGACCTCCACCACGTGGCTCGCTGGGTCCTCGGCAACCTCCTCACCAGGAACCTCTTCACCTTGCTCGTCGGTGCCTACGAGAGGGAACTCGGCCCAGAGATCTGCGTTGGCGAACTCCGGCATCCGGGACTTAACGGCATCGAGGGCGTCATGCCAAATGCGGGTCATGGCCATGGCCAAGTCGTCATAGAAGTCCTTCGACTTCTTATAGCCCTCCACCGCCCTCGATTTGGCCGACCTGGCCGCTTCGGCCGCCGCCCCCAGCTCCTTCCGGAGGGCCTTCACCGTCCTCTTCAGGTTGCCGGCGAGCACCTGGGTGTCCTCGAGCTTGCCCTCGGCGATCACCGCAGCCTCACGGTGCCGGGCCACCTCCCATTTCCCGGCCTCCACCTCGCCTTCCAAGGCGGCGACCCTCGCCGACATCGCCTCCAGCTCCCGCTTGGTGCTCTCTTGCAGCGAGGCGAACTGACCCGCAGCCTCCAGCGCCGGGGCTACCACCTCGGCCTCCATACGCAGGGCGAGGGCTACGTGCTGGAGAACCTAGAAAACACGGGAAAGATCAGAAAGATGAGGGGAGCACTGAATCTCACCATGAACAAAAAAAAACTTACCTGCACAGACTCCTGGGCGATGGACGCCAGCTGAGCCCTAAAGGTCCCCCCGGGGACTCTACCCCCTACCGAGGTCTCTATCTCGTGCAGAAGGCTGTCCGCCACGGACAGTCCCGATGGCACCGCAAATCGGAAGCCCCCTTCCTCCACCATGGTCGGCGAGGACCGGCCCCGGGAGGGTCTCTTGGAGCTTCTCTTGAGCGGCTCCGATGGAGAGCCGATCTCCTCTTCCGAGGCCGAGTCCTCCTGAATCAGGGCCCGCTTCCGGCCCGATGCTCTGCTGGGACCCGGGGCGGGATCCACCGCCGAGCGCTCGCGAGGTGCCACTACTGGAGCGGTAGGAGCCGGGCGGGCTTCTCACGAGAAGAACCGGCACCCCCAGCCCTCGTAGGCTGCCTCGGCTGGCGCATGGAAGCTCGGAGCAATACGAAGTCCATGGATTCTGCACAAAACAAATACCCAACGGATCAGCAACACGAGCAAGACACAAGCCAAATTGCTAACCTAACTTACCGACGAACTCAACAGGGCTGAGTCCAGCCCAGCTCAGAACCCTCTCGGACAGCAGCACGTCAGGTCGGGGGATGGGCTCCCACGATGCCACCCTCATCGCGGCGGGGTCATTGGAATGGTTCCCCGGCAAACATTTCTCCCTCGACCACTTGGTAGGAATGGGCCAGTCCTCGCCCTCGGGAGGGGAAATGAAGAAAAATTTCTTTTTCCAGTCATGAATGGAAGAGGGCAACGTCATGACCCCGGTCCCGGCAGCGCCCCCTGGCCGCTTCCTGTGAGATAAACCCATCTCGGGTCGCCCGCTCGACCACCGGGGTGACTCTTGAAGACCAGGGAGGAATCGAGAAGGGGAAGACTGAAGGGAACCGTCTGTAACTTCAGGCGGATCAAGAACCCGAAGAGGATCCTCCACGAGTTCGGCACTAACTGGCCGGGGGCCAAACCGAAGAAATTCAGCGCGACGACGACCTCAGGAGAGAAGGGCAGGCGCATTCCGCCCCAAAAGGCTTCCAAATATAGGGCAATCTCCCTGCCCCGTACTTGATCTGCCCTCTCTCCCTCCTTGGCCAGTCGAAGCGTGTAGCGCGAGGGGATGTGGAAGCGAGCCCGAGCATTGGCGAGCTCGTCCTCATGCCTCACCCAGCACGAGGTGCTGGGGGCCACATCTGCCGCCTCCTCCCTGGAGGCGGCCCCCGCCTCACGATCCTGGGGAGAGGATCCAACCCCTGCTCCCCGAGGAGACTGAGCCACAGCTAAAGGAACCCTAACACCTACTCCTACAACGTCTACTGATTCTATAGAGGAAGACATCTAACCTTGGGAAAGAAAATCTTCAAGGGCTGAAAACGGGAGAAGGGAGATGAGCGCCGAGCAACCAAGACTTGAGAGAGGAAAATATGAAGGAGTAAGGGCCCTAGTGCGGGCCCCGCCCATATTTATTGCTGTATACGGCCTCATCCAACGGCGCCTGTCATCTCCCGCCGAAATGGTTCCTTGCGCCCAACGGCCCCGATCGCTCCACGTGTCAGTTCTGCGCTGGGCCGCGTCCCATCAGACGCCGCAGGCCTGCATGCGTCTCATCAGCCAATCGACGCTCGATACGTGGACCGTCGCTTCAGTTGCAGAGTGCATGAACCGACGCACCTTCTTTAAATGCAGAGATCTCGCCTTGATTCGCTAGCGGAAAAGACAACCGACGGCCCGAGGACTCATCCCGACAAAACCCGGGAAAGGAGCTCACCTCGGGAGGCCCGGCAGTCCATTCCTGACCCGACCCATTAGCTGGTCGGGACAAGAGTGGGGGGCTAATGATGATGCTCAATATTGGCGATCTCCAAGATCAGGACACGTGACAGGTGACGTGTCCCAAAACTCAGAAGAAAGGGCCCACAGGGGCCGACCAGGCCACCCTGTACCCGACCAGCAAACACAAGCTGGCCCTCCTCAGGGCCCCCTAGCAAATTGGCTTTCTCGGCCCCGTAGCTCGCGCCGAGCTGCCACAAGACCCGGACTCCTCGTCCTCCTCGCTCGTCCCGAGCTCCAGGCCGTGGCCGTCTTCCTCGGCCCTCTGACCAAAGTCACCGCTCACTGGCGTAACCGCCGCTCCGCGAATCTCGCCATGCGCAGATTCTACGCCAGCAACATCCCACGTTCCACGCCATCAATCCCCATTAATGGGCGATCTGCTTTCTACGCGGGCGTGACGTCGGGGGCGTAATTGCCGGCGAGATCCTCGCACCTGCCGCTGCATGCCACCACCGCTATATAAACCCCCATCACAGAGGGGTCAAGTAAGCCATTCTTCACTCTTTTAAGCCGTTACTCTGCTTGGATTTCATCACTAACTTGATCGTCGGAGGGTCCTTGGTGGTACCAAACCATCCCGGGACTTCTTTGCAGGTACTCGGCACCAAACTCCTCATATCATCTCTTCCACCAAAACCCATTGAGACCCACACGTAACAGAAGGTGACCACCTAAGTCCACCGGGAGATCAGCGGAAGACAACATCTGACGGAGACCCGAAAAGGACCTCCATCAATACCTCTCAAAGCCATTGTGTCACAATTTTTCCTTAGAAGGCAAAACCCGACTAACCGGATATCAATAGGGGCCGAGAACAAGGATCAAGGTCAACATTACGGCTAAAAACTTGACTGTCGTATTTTTAAACTTAAGCCAAGCCTTTACCCAAGATCGATGCTAAAAAAAAAACCTTTCAATAAAATGTGAATCATGACTCACTCTCTTGGCTGCATCTCCTTTTCGTGAAGAACTCAACCATTAGTCCTCTAAGGTTAGGGTTCAAGGAAAGAAGCCTTTCCAATCATAAAGGAAAAGGAAGTCTGTCTTTCATCCTCATCACAATAATCTATCAAAGTGAGTTTCTACGATGATCCAAATATCCTATACCTGACACTATCCACCCGTATGATTGTTGAAAATCTACATGATGGATACCTGTGCCGAATTGCCGCAGGTCCAAGTCCAAATAGGTGATAAGAATTTCATCAATTTTGGATCGAGATAGGCCATGAGTCCACGGTAAACCCCTGTTATATTATTCCGATTTAATCTATATTTCTTATAGTTAATATAAAATTAATTAGTTTATTTTATTTGGCGTTTTATGGATTTATTAAATCGGATTAAGAAGAAGATTCAAAATTACAAAAATAAAATTGTGAAAATGTCAAAAGGCTAAGCTGCAAAGGCAATATTTTGAAGGGCTAAACTGCAAAGCCCAGATCACTAAATGGTCTTGTTTGCTGGGCACCAAACCCATGTAAATATTTCATGTATCAATTAGAAGGCCTAGTGATGTTAGGCTTCAGGTCTCACGGTTTGGATTTCAAATCCAAGAGGTGTTTCAACCGCAGATTGGAACGTAATTTTTTAGAACAATGTTTCAAATTTTCATCATCGCTTTATACAGTTGGTTAAGAAGACTATAAAAGGATTTCTGCATAGAAGAATAAAAACAGACTTATCCCGAGCAAGCTTTGTGTTGTCATCTGTTTGTGACTTCCGCAAATAGAGAGTAATTCTCTTCACACCAATTCTTCCATACAATCCGATTTGAGAAAATCTACTTCATTATTTTTCACTGGATACTAATTGCAACGGTATCAAAACCAAGCTTCCCTTGCGATTCGTATTCAACGTGGGAATTGGACAGGCCGAGAGTATTATACCTTGGAAACGTGTACGTTCGCAAAACCTGTACGGAGGGTGGTGGATATACGTTTTTAGGACAGCACAGTCAACTGCGTGTCTCATATCTACATGCTCACATTCTAAACTTTTTCGATGCACATCTTATATTATTTTATGTGACTATTTCTCATAAGAAAATTTATTTTGAAAACATTTCATTTTATAAAAGTATTAATTAAACAATTATTTCATTAATTTATCTAACAATCTAAAAATGTATATGAAATAATTATTTCATTGATAGCAGACTTGATAATTTTACCATCATAGTAATTCTTGTTGTTATAATTTCAGAATATTTGCATATCAAAATTTTATATGCATGTCTCCAAGCACAAAATCATTGTCAATTAAACCCGAAAGATTTAATGGGACAAATGGATTTAAGACTTGACAAACACAAGTTAAATATTGGCTGACAACGCTTGGACTTGTTTCCGCTATCTTCAGTGAACCCGCTGCATCTTCTACTCCATTTCAAGATTCCGTTATTTCAACCGATACAAGTGATGAAATCGTTTATCTTGTATTTTCTACTAAAACGGCAAAACCAAAAGTCTTTCAAATGAAGCAATTGATTATCATTGTAGAAGTAACTTTTGAGCGCTCTTGACAAAACACTTTATGAAAATTCTAGGTTTTCAAGAGTGCTAAAGATTTGTGGAATACTTTGGAAACTCAATATGGAATGGATAATACAGGCATAGACCGTTTTAACACTATTTCTTTTCGTCATTTCAAATTAATTGATAACAAGCCTATTAATCCACAACTTCATGAATTTCAAGAGTTGATTCAAAAAGTTCAAAATTTCGATACTATTCTTTCTGAAGACTTTAAAGTCTCCACTCTTATTGATATACTTTCTTCTTCTTGGAATAGTTTGGCAAATCATCTTAGAATGATCTAATACTTTATCATTTTTTGAAGTTCTTAATTCTATTCGAGTGGAGAATCAACATAAGTCCAAAATTAAACCTATAAAGGAAAATGTTCCAAAAAATCAATCTTATCTAATTTTTTTCAAAGTCTAATAATGGTGGTGCCAATAATTTCAAATCCAAAAGAAACAATTTAAAAGGAAAAAGCAAGGTCAAAACCAAGGTCCAAACAACTTTAATAAGTCTCAAAATTCAAGAGGGGAAATATTGTTTTGTATGTGGAAAGACTAACAATTTGGCTCCGAAATATTTCTTCATGAAGAAAGGTCAAGTTAAGAATACAAATAGAATAACAAAACCGTAAGTAAATGTTTTTGATGGTCGTAAAAATTCATCACTAAGGTTAGTCTCTAAATATATTATAAATTTTACAACTACTTTATTTGATTGGTGGGTTGATTTCGGTGTTGATGTTCATATTTGTTATGATTTGGCATGATTTACCACTTTTCAGGAAAAATATAGGGAAGGTAAAACGTTGGAAAATGAATTGGCGCCACCTATCAAGGGAATTGGAAATATATCATTAAAATTGTCTTCGGGCAAGATACTTATCTTGAAAGATGTGCTATACGTTCCCAATATTAGAAGAAATTTGATTAGCGATTTTATGCTTGTGAAGATGAGATATAAGTTAGTATTTGATTGTAGTTTATTGGTAAAGGTTATATGCGTGATGGACTGTTTAAATTCCATGTAATTTCGTATAATATTTCTAATAATGCAAATAATGATCATATTGTTTTATATATTGAAAATTCTTGTTTATGGTGTAAATTCCCAGTTCTGTAAATAAATTTTTCCATATTTTTCTAAGTCCCCTTGAATGTTTTACTATTTTCCCTATATTTTTGTATGCATTTAGATGCATATGTTTTTAAATTCTGAATTTTTCCTAAACAAAAAAAAATTCCCGGCCCAAGCCCCAATCCAAGCCCAAGCCCCATACCCGGCCCAAGCTCCATACCCGACCCGCTTCTCTTTCCCCACGCCCTTATTTTTCCCGCTTTTTTTCCTTCTCCCCATGTCCCCGCCGCTCGTCGCGACCACGTCTCCACTCCTCGACCCACAACTTCACACGCGCGCGTTCGCGAACTCCCTCCCCTGACCTTGTCTCCCTCTCTCATACAAAACCGAGCCTCTCTCACCAAACACCACCCGTTGCCTCCATTACCTTCTTCACCCAAAAAAACTCTCCCCAACTCCCTCTCCTCCTCCTCAAACCCTCAACCACCTCAACACCGAGCACCTTCGCCTGCACACCAACAGCCTCATCTTCTTCCTCCTCCACCTCTCTCTATTCCCGACTACACAACCCCAAACCCACTGCATCTCCACCGCAAGCATCTCCGGCCACCAACCTCCATTGCCGACCCCTTGCCTTCAACCATCGCAGCCACCTCCGGCCACTGCGACCTCTCGACACAGACGAAGCCGCCAAGATCCCCACATCACCTTCATCTCGTCACACCCAATCCCTAGCCGCAGCAGTTCCATCTCCAAGCTCGAGTGGAGGCCAAGCCCAAGCCTAACCGAGCCTCATTGCGTTGTAGTTGTGCCATACACGTGTCTCGTCGCCACCGCGTCGCTGCCGTATCGTCGTCGATACGTCATCAGGCAAGTATAATGCTTGCTTCATGCTAATTTTACCTATTTCAATTCAAATTACCAATAAATTATATATATGCTTTTCGTGCGAATCGGTGTAATGCAAGTGTTCGATGCAAAACCCGAATAGAAAACCCCCGTTAAATTGACGGAAACTAATCACATATGATGGCCCGAGTAATAACGAACGCTGTGTTATGATTTGGCTGGAAAATATGGACTTTAATGACGTGATAGGTCTTTCGCATTTAGACCCGTTAAAACTGAAATTTTCGTACTTGAACCTTGTAAAAATCACAGTTAATTGGTTATAAATTGGAATGTTGCGTTAGAGGGCTCATATCGAAGCCGACTCGACTAACTAGAACACCATAAGAGTTTTAATCTGTTTCTATGCTAAAAAGGTGACGGAAACTGGTTCGGAGTGCGGCTCTGGACTGCAGTCCAGAGCAGCACTGGCTGTCGATTCTAGTTTTGTAATACTTTCTCCCTGCTGTATGAAAATGTTATGATGCGGAACCCTATACTATAGCGAAGATAAATTTGTTAGCTAACCATTGAAAGTGATTTCATTCGTTTTTACTGTCGTTTACTATGTAAATTATATTTTAAATCAACAGAACCTATAGCAGTCCCAAACAGGGACAGAACGTATACCCCTTTATTGTATAATGCATATCTTCCAGTACACCATGGATATTATCAATCCGTCTCATGAATTGGAAACCTAACTAATAAACCTAAATTTTGTTCAACTATAGCGTCGCCAAATTTTGATCTCAACATGGTGAAAACTGTGTTGCGAAATGGACCTTCAGTTCAGAAACTGAATTTCCAGCAGCAAACACTTAAAATGAAATGACTGTAACTTGCGAACCCGAAACCCGATTGACTTGAAATCAATTTTGTTGAACTTAAGACTGAGTTTACTTATTAACGCTTTTGTATCTTTTTGCTTAATTCTGAATAAATGATTTAATACGAATTTTCTATGTTCATAAGATGCATAACGATTTGTACTGCACATAAACTGTTTAGCGGCATGATTCATAGTTCTACCCAACTACAAGACCTCTAGTGATAGTGAATATTCATGTTAATTCTCCGTGTATATTGCATTGTAGAACGTGTACAGTATCGGTGTGGTTGTGTCAAGTACGCTAGTGAATAGTGAGTGATTCGTGACAATGAACCATACAGTGAACAGTGAATAAATTCGTGTTACTGATGCTTGTACATGATTCTATGTGTCAAAAACTATATCTAATAACCGCAATCAAGAACGGCGTCGCATGAAGCTAGCCGGTGAGTACGGATCGGTCCACAGGGATTTTGTGAATCTCCTAATCGCGCTAACGAGTTAATTCCGAAGGGTGTTCGGATTAATTATTAAATCTAAGAACCTAATTAACCTAGGGCAATTATCTAGATCTATTCTTGCTAGGGTTAGGTTTAGGGATGGTTTGGAAATGCAGGTAAATCTCAACGCTTTCTATACCCGAATGAAGATCTGTGAGGAGTTATGGTAATTATCAATAAAGGGGATTAGATCCATTCGGGAAGGTGTTCCTTCCTCTAGGTTCTTGTCCTTCCTTTAGAGATCCTTACCCTAACCTCCATGGAAAACGCACGCAACCGGGCCTTTACACTACGGTGTCATCGTTACCTCGAGGGGTAGGATGCCGTAGGACGCGGTGTGTGCGTGTATGCATGGAGTCCTATTGAAAATATATTATCGGTAAGAAAGGGATGAGAGATCTCATCTCTCAAAAGGCTTCCCCAAAGCCAACTCTAAACAAGTTCCTAGGGCATGAAATTAAATCTACCTAGGGCAAAGAATTGAAATCTAAACTAGAGCAAGGAATTAAATCTACTTACAGATGCATCTCTCCAATCATCAATGCAGGGTTGTCAGATCTGAATTTCTGAATTGGAAAGAAACACCGATGCTCTCCATAAAGAGATCTAAATTTTATTTCATTAAAAGGAGGCATAGGGTTTACAATGATTTAGAGTCCCTATTTATAGAAGATAGGAAACCCTAGGTTACATTTGATTCGCACATCTGCATTTACAAAAATAGCCCTGTTAAAAAACCAGTCAACGCCGCCACCAATTTATGGAAAAAATTCCAACTTATCTTTGCGCGACCCAGCCGCGGAACCGTGGCCCGAGGCCCTGTTTGGCCGCGGTTCCGCGGTCAACCTAGAGAGTTGACTTGTGGGATTTCTTCTGCTGGCTTCTGATGACTTTTTATTTTTGTTTCTTCAGTACTTTTTTCATATTATTTTCTAGTTCTCTTCCAGATCTTTCCAGTGAACATTGTAGTGGACTTCTCACCATTCGCTTTGTGTTGACGTCTTGAACCTTGCTTTGTGTACTGTTCCCCATGTAGGCTTGATCAAGAGTGTTCTGTTTATTGGTCAAAGTCTCACTTTTACGTTGTCTTTTCATTATTTCCACTGCTTTAGATCCAAGAACCTGTAACCTGTAATATGTAGCAGACATGCGTCAAAAGTACTTGTTTATTTATAAAACGAATAAGAATGGGGAATATAATAATGCAATATTATGGTGTGAACGAATACCCCCAAACTTATCTTTTGCTCGTCCTCGAGCAAACTTATTTTTTTATTCTCGATAAAATTCTAACTTAGCCGCACTTTCGCAAGGAAACGCGATTGCACTGAGTACGTGCAACAAGCCGTTAAACCTCTAGGTGTCCCTAGTAGGAGGAGTGTTGTCTCCTGAGGGTTTTCAGCGGATTACACCCACAAAATCTTATCAATTCGGTTTTTCGACTTTTGTTTTCCAAATAGGTTTTCTAACAAGGAATTCTATTATCGTTGACTCGTAAATTATCCACCCTTATTCTTCACATTTCCTCATCATTTAACTTAAGATTATATATGTTATGCAGACTTACTTAGCTTTCGGCATTTCTTAAGTTTTCCTTCTAGGGTTCCATCTCCACTTAGGAATTTCTATCAATTCTATTAAAGATACAAGTTCTATTCTTCACTCCTTTCTCTCATCTAAACTCCAATCACATACCCCCTATGTGTGTGTATAAATCACCCCTACACTTGAAAATTCAAATCAAGCAATCATACCCTTGTCCATTGTCCAAAGTACTTATTAATTGGTGAATTTTAAATGAATTTTGCTTGCACATCCTTCATGCGACCGTTAATACTTCTTGAGGTACCAACAACCGATTACAAGATGTGTTTGCACTTTAAAGCGTAATTCCTAGTCTTGCAACACCCAAGGCTTTAGCAGTGACTCCCAAACCAGTTGGTCTAAGGCACTAGGTGATGAAGCACCCTCGCTAAATATTTTTCTATTTTTACAGCCTTAAGTAATCACAAAAACCAGTGTTCATTTTTTTTCTTTATTCACACTTTTTTTTTCTTTTTTCTTTTTTTATTGTACTAAGGACTTTAGACAGGAGCATATCAAGGTCTCTTCTACTATTCCAAGTTTCAAGGTGCGTGATTGTGCAAATTGTAGGGTATACATTTTCAGAATTTAGATTTAAGCTAGAAATTGTTTTTCAAACTTATATTCTAATAAGAATATCAATATTTTTTCTTCGTTTCGACTTAGCCCAAGAAGTAAACCCCAAATTTGCCTATTTCTAAATAAACTACAAAGACATATACTTTCTACCGCTAAACTTTAAGGAAGGTTATTTTTAGGGTTTTTAATTTACTAAGTCTAAGATCTAGTTGTTCCTAGCCAGTTAACCTATTTGTCAAACTCAAGTCAATTAGCCAAAATTGAATACAATAATTTTTATAATTTTGAAATTTTTCAAATTTTTATGGGCTTTCAAATAAGTATGCAAATGCAAAAATATATACAAATGAATGCGAAGGAAGAAGACGTACCGAGCATACCCCCAAACTTGAACTTGACAGTGTCCTCACTGTCATACTAAACCAAGAGGGTCAAAATGTCGGCACTCCCCTGTTTATTTATTTACAATTTTTTTAATTTTTTTTAATGTTTTGAATTTTTTTTAAAATTTTTTTATAGAAAAAGAAAACAAAAATATATATACATATATACAACAAGGCTCCCCCCAAACTTAAGCTTGGCCTTACACAAGCCAAAGGTTAGCACCAACCATTTAAAAATCTTATCGTGGTAATGGTACAGTTGGTGTAAGAATGGGGTGTGGAGGAAAGAAATGAAAAACACGCGAGACCGTGTGGAAAGAAGAATGGCAGAATATGGTCTCGGTGGGGGAGAAGAAGGGCGGAAAGGAGAAAGAAGAGTCGCGCGATCTTGAGGGTGTAAATCGAGTGAATAAATTAGCGCAATATGTGATGACCGATACGTTATAAGCGATTGCGCTAACCTATCAACCTGTCGAGAAATGGGGTCAAATCCCTCAAGATTCGCAAGAAAACATGGGTACGCCGAACGTGGTATTGGAGATGAAAGTGTAATGGTCTCTTGTTCGATCGGAATGATAGGAATGACGACAGGGAGTGAATTAGGGATAGTCTCTTTCTCACCGTAGTAAATTGTCTCGAACTTGAAAGATTCCATTAATGGTTCGAAACAACTGTAAGCAACCGAGTCTGATGGTTCAACTAACTCATCTGAAAATGTAAAGGACTCAAACTCGGGCGGTGAGTCATCAACATCGTCCGAAAAAGTGAAACACTCGTAAGTGTTATCATCTGTGAGAACAGTATCGGATACAAAGGAAAATTTTTCAACCTCACAGTCTTCAAGCATGGTCGGAACGATAGAAAGGAGGGAGGGTGATTTAGGTAAAGGTTTAAGAGGATGAATTGGAAAATCAGACATATCAAACAAAAATGGTTCAACCTCAATATGATCCTCAAAACTCTCCTCAATACTCTCCTTATAATCCTACTCAATATTCAACTCATCCATGCCATTATCATCAAAATCAAGACGCATATGAGATTCGGGAGAAACATTTAATAACTCAGGATGATGATTTGAACATAAAATTTCAATTAAATCGACAGGTTCATCATCCGAAATATTCCCGGCGTCTATATCCTCAATCAAGTGAAAATCAATTTCTTTAGACACCTCCTCAAAAGCATGGATGTTTATTAATGTAGGTTCTAGAGTGGAGGTGTAAAGGTCAAATGGATTAGGTGCGGCTTCACTCGAAAGGGGTTCCTCATAATCTGGCAAATCAAACACTACAAATTCGCACAACTCATCATTTTGGACACATGTTTAAAAATTGGAGTTGTTGGATTCAATTGGGTATGGGTAGGTTTGATTTGGAAATCCTCTCTCATTCTCACTCTGTCCAACCGCCTCCTTATACATTGAAAAATTTGGAGCTAGCGGGAAACTAGCTACCGGTTCAGCAGGTTGCATAAGGGCGGCTAAGGACGCTTCCACATTCCTAGTCATTTTATTTGTTGCTGCAATGTACGCTTCCAACGACTCTTCCAAACTAGACTTAGATGGTGAGGGGGTTTCAGTAAAAGATTCAAAATGGTGTGGATATGCAAAACTCCCAACAGTCTGTGTAGAAATAGTGTCTAGTGAAGGTGGGAAGGTCGGACAGGACTGGTAGGAAGTGGGTGGTTGGGCAGTGGTAGGGTCAACATGTGGATAAAAAGGTGAATAATCGTGCGGATCCCTAGAACTAGATGAGTGGAGATGGGTGAAAGATCGACTGCGAGATTGAGCAATATGCCCAGCAATGGACATCGGCTTAGGAGTTATAGCTGAACTTGAAAAAGTGGTGTCAACATACGAAGGTGGTGAAGGTTGACTTGGTTGACACAAAGTGGGTTGAAAAATCAAACTGTTTCTTCTAGACGCCTCTATGTGATCTTTCAAAGATTTTTTAGGCATGGAGGGATCGTCTTTAAATTGACCAAACAAATTGACGTACGACGCAAAATTAGGTTCGGGATACCAAACTTCGGCTAGTGATTTATTATGTGGGGTACCCATGTTAGAAGAAGGGGAAAAGAAAGAAGGTTGGTTGGTGCAAGGATTTATTTGCGGCAAAAGTTTGCAAGTTTTCTACTACTAATTTTCCTTTTTCTTTTTCTTTATTTGAAAATTGTTGCAAAAATATTTTTAATTAAAGATATGCAACCGAAAAATATTACTTGCAATCAGTTATTATTTTAAGCATATTGTTGGAGATAGTGCCCTCAGAGTCAATTATTGGATCACAGGCACGTGATTGCAATGATTGAGGGAGGACCTATCCCGGTGGGACAGTCTTACTCGAGATGATAGTATGCTATCTGGTTTATCTTTATCATCGTGTACTGCTTTAGGTGACCTGACATGTCGCTATTACACATTGATAGAGCCCCCAGGATTCTTGCTTGACTCCCAGCAGTATGATGGCGATCATATACGTGGGAGCTGGTAGTCTATAAGCACATCCTCAAAAGGTCCCTAGTCGTAGGAGTTTCGAGACAGGGCATCGATACTCCATTAGTAGACTAGTGTATACAGTCGAGACCCCGACGAGGGGCGGTGGCCGGTCTCACAAGCCACTGGTGTCAGTTGGTTCACCTAAGATGTATACAGGTGCTCATTGGGTTATGAGTACACCGGACAGGACTCGCCGGGAACCTGCTAGTTGGTCTTATACCAGATGTCAGATAGCAGTTCCCAGGTGACATGTGTACAGGTTAGTTCATCGACCTGAGATCGTCATTTGTCTCGTGTGAGTTCCCACTGTGCTTTGATTACTACCCTACCACGGCTCAAAGGAGTCGTGCAAACAGGTTTTAGTTGGGTACAGTCCCGAGCCACATGGAGGCAGTGAGCGGATCTGCAGGGGTTCGTCTCTCCCGGTATTGGGGGTGAGGTCGCGCTGTGTCTAGGAGAGCCATTACGCAAAGCCCTCGGCCGAGGCAGGAGATTTACTGGTAGGTATTCCAGTAGTATCTCAGGGCGTTCTGGGCTACGCTCCGACACGACTTGTACCGCTTTTGGGGGTCTGACTTTTACCAACCCCCTAGGCCCGCCATGCGATACTCATAGACGAACGGACCGGACTGTACGGATATTGTCACTGACAGGCTCAGTTGGGTGTCGGGGTGAGCTTCCTCATCGACGTCCCTTTTGGTCAATAGCTGGTGGCCCGTCACGTATTGGCTTATACCTCTGACGTGCCAGTGGTTAAATCCACAGCCATAGTATTGACGAGTCTTTAGAGTCCACCACACTTTCAGTTACTCAGCTTTCGGGCGAAACGCTGTAGAGGCCGTATGGAGATATGGCAGGGTCCGATCAGATACGTGCGGTATTGCACGGATCAGGATCAGACAGTATTGTACTAGTGGCCGTATAGTTATATGGCAGGGTTCGATCAGATACGTGCGGTATTGCACGGATCAGGATCGAACGGATTTTACTAGCCGGCTTTGGTTTAAGCCGGTACTAATTTGGTAGTGTAGTTTTGTCTCTTTGCATTTGTATCCGGACGGAATACAGATGCGGGTGTGTATGCACAGTATCGGGGTTTTCCTGTATTTTATTACGGGACCGGTTTTCTGGAGTTGCCAGTTTGCATTCCGTTCCGGCCGGTTTTCCTTTGTTCTCTCCCGGCCGGACTTTTCCGATGGAGGGGGTAATTTGCAGTTTTGCAAATTACTTTTGAGAAGGGGGTTTCTTGTATATGTGGGTTTTTTGATTTGACCATCACCATTCTCTTTACCATCACTTGCATTTAATAAGGGGTATGGTTTGTGTTTTGAATGGAGTGATGGCCGGCCACTGTTGGAGGAGATTGGAGTGGGTTTATTTGTATAGTGGAATGAATAAAAGATGAGGGTTTAATTTATTCATTTGGGTGTGCTGGAGATTCTTGTGGTGAATGGGTTTTTTGGTGCATGGTTTTAATTAATTGATATATACTTCCCACTTGCATGTTTCCAGTGAGGGCTTGCTTCCTTTTTCCTGTGAGCTCATCTTGAGTTGGCTGGCCGAGCTCCATTTTGAGAGAGCATGCTCATTTTCTCTTTGCATCCACAAATGAAAATCATTGTGCACAAATTCCTCCATCTTGGCAACCTCATTAACCCCAAAGAGACAACGATTCTACATTATTCTACAGCAAATCTTGGGCGCGTCGGCTAGCCAACTTCGCGCCCGAGTTGCCTCGGTATAGAGGCGGGAGCCCGTAAAAGAAACAGGCGATGTGGTGCCCTTCCGGCGAGGAGGCGACGACCGGAGTTTCCGCGAGGAGATCGGAGTGACGAGAAGACCGGAGGACTAGGATCACTCGGTATACTTCTTCTCACCCCTTCTCTTGATAGCTAGCGTAGGTTAATGGTAATCGATCCGGGTTTTCTTTGTCCGCGGTAGCGCCGGTTTCCGAGTAAGGAAAAATTTTGATTCCGCAATTTGGCCTCGAGTAAGACGGCCGGGGCGCTCCCGTGGCGCAACATGGTATCAGAGCCATGCCATTAACCTAGTCTAGCTTACTCTAGTATGTTTAAAGACCCGATCGAACAAAAATCGCAAAAACTGTATTTTGTGCGCATCAGTTTTCTGTCGAATTTTCTTGGACTCTAAAAATTTTTCAGGTAGTTGCAGAATGATGTGCAGGGAGTTTTAAGAAATCTGGTAGAATTTGGTCGCCTGAATCCATACTCTCACCGCGGAAACGCGGCCAAAGCCATGCTTTGGCCGCGGTTCCGCCGCCGGCTAAACTCCTCACTGCACCAAATTTTGTCAGATGGTCTTACACTCTAAAATATGGTTTTTGGAATATAATATTTGGGCCCAGATTTTCTGTAAGTGCTACAGTGATGCTTGGGGCCCATTTGGTACAATTTGTTCGATCGGATATTTTAAACTTGCTGGTTCACAGTATTTACATTATATCTGCGACCGTGAATGTCACTCTATCGGTAAATCCGGTCTAACTGCTATAGCCCGGTTAGACGGATTTGCGAACGTGACTTTCACGTTGATGTTCTATGTTTATGCTGTGATGTTGCGGATCGGTCGTGGGGGATAGCCTGGATGCAATGCTAGTACAGTTTTGTTGTATTATGTACATTTGATTTTGCGGGGCGAGCGTCCGACATGTGGACTGCCGTCACTGCCTGCTTGTATTATTCTTTTGGGGCACGACCTGGTTGCGGTCGATGTACCCGATGTATGTATATTTTACTTTCTGTACTAGGATTACCCCGCGGAGGGGTGCACGGATAGCCGGGTTCTGGAGGGCAACAAGCCCGCATCTCATGGCATTGGGACGGAAGGGGCTTCAGTCTGGAATTGGCGGGCTGTTCGACGCACTCGTAGGGGGTATAGGTTGACCCAGGAGGGGTGCCCAAGTTACCGGATTCCGTGAAGTGCTGGGTGGTCCATTCACGGAGCTGAAGGGGGCTGCCTCGCTTCAGGTTTTGGCGGGTGACTTGCCGCACCCGTAGGGGTCTAGGATTTCATTGCACAGGCTATCCACACGACCAGGGGAACGTCGGGTTTCAGCAGCGGCTCTGTGAAACCCGGGGCTTCCAGATATCTGTATTGTTCTGTGATGCTGTACATTTCTGTGATGTTGCATTTTATTCACGCCTTGAGCGAAATACTATATATTGGTATATATATTAGTAGATGTTGTATATGTTTTACATCCGCGCTAGTCCAGTCCCCGCTCTGCCGTTAGTTAGCTAACCTAACGGGTGATGACGGGACCCAGTGGCGAATGCGGATGGCATATACGTACGTCAGTATATTTTCGTTCTTTGTGGTGTGATCAATTGATGGGACTGCATTGATTCGGATCAATGCAAGTTTAAACAAACCTATTCTGATGTTGTTGGAACACTTTTCAAAAAACTGTTATTGCAAGGACGTTCGCTTTTGTTTTGCATCGTGGTATTCATTTGGAATATCCTGCTCCTCAGTCGACGAGGCAAGGGCCGAGATCCCTTCACCGGGAGTGACCCCTTGGACAGAAATTTGCGTCAGGGCAATAACTTCACTATAGCCGATTACTTTTGCTTTGCATTGTGGTATTCAGTTGGAATATCCTGTACCTCATTCTACGGGGAAAGAGCCGAGATCCCTTCACCGGGAGTGACCTCTTTAGCAAAGGCTTTCGTCACCATATTTTTATAAAAACTATGCAGTTCCTTCAACGATATCAAGTTCATTACGTTAAAGGTTTTTCGCCAAAAACCAGTCGTAGCCCTCCGTCATTTCAGATTAGTATTACTTAGTATTCGTGCTGCGTTTGTCGTGCATTGCCGTGGCGTAGTGTTCGGTAGCTATGTAATGCTTTTCTGTCACATGGATAAGTGGATTGGTTAGGACAGTCGTGCGGTCTTGTTGGCATTGTCAAGGACTCATACGGGTGGGTTTAATGCAATCAAGATAATGACGGGTAGAACTTGACTAGGACTCTTTGATTTGTTGGCATTGTCAAGGTCACTTGGGTCCTAGGGGTAAAAACATTTATCGGGAGTTTCAAAAGAACTGAAACTTGCCAAGCATGCGCATACCTTCTGGAGTGTGGTGACGTGAGTGGATTCCGTCACGTTATCATGCGATGAGAGTTGGATCCCGATTCCCACTGATGAGTTGGTTTACTCCTCGGGTGATCCCGACTAATTCTTCTTTCAGGTTTGGAGGAGAATTTGAGGTACAGTGGGAGGTTTCCAGATTAGATAAAGTGATAACCATTCTGATCTAGGTTAGAGTGCACGCTGAGTGTTTCTTTTCTCTCTCTCTTTGGCAGCGACCATTGACTCGACCCTGGACTTTGACTCAGTGACCAAGTTGACCGAACCTTCTTAACACTGGCTTTTGGATTGTCAGAGTTGCAGACCTCATTGCCACTCCTACTTTTACCCTTTTCTCCAGGACACCCCGTTTTACTACGAACGTCCACTTCCATTGGACAAAACCATCGTATGGTTATATACGAACTCGAAGGATTTCGAGGATGGTTTCTGGTTCTGGAGAAAACGGATAGGACTATTCAGTTGTCTTTTCTTTTCACCTTCTCTCAGGTTGCGAGTACTCCTTAGTTTAGGAGTAGTACACCTATTACGCAAATTGGATAGTCTTCTTCCAAACCTTAGGCTGGTGCCGACCGGTAGGGAATGAAAAAAACCAATTAGCATAACGATGGTGTGCAGAAGGTATTAAGTTCAGACAAAGAAAGGGATTAGTAGGAGGGCAAAGTAAATTGCGACTGATATTCACGACCAAACCAAGTATTTCTTCGCCAATCCTAAATCACCTTTGTATTTCTCCAGGACACTCCGTATCACTACGAAGATCCACAGTTTATTGGATATTCCATCGTATGGTTATATACGAACTCGAAAGGAACTTGTTCCAGTTCGGGGATGGATTCTGGTTCAGGAGAAATAGGAATAAAGTACATTCAGGTGTCTTTTATCTTCACCTTCTCTCGCATTGCGAGTGCTCCTAGGATTAGGACAGTACACCCTTTATGCTTTTTGGATAGTCTTCTTCCAAACCATAGGCTGGTGCCGAACGGTAGGGAAGGAAGAAAACCATTTGGCCTAAAGGGGTGTGCAGACGGTATTGACTAAGGACATATAAAGGGATTTGGACAGGTGGCAAGGAATTATACGGTTATAGTTGTGAATCTGGATGATGGTAGAGGCATTACTAGGAATACCAGGATACCCCATCGAAACATTACAATGTTTCAGTTTCACTGTGTACTGTTAAAAGAAAACTGATTTCCCGATTAGACACTTATTCCAGGGTATGTATTTACCAGGTTGGATTCTCACATCTGTATGGTTTTACAGATGATGAGTGGGAGTAAGTTATTGGGAATTGGGTGATCGTCCTCATTATATCGGGATTCGTTGTAATCGGTGATATTTGAGGAAGTCACCTGGGTTGTTTGCCGGTCGGCAAATATTTGGTTATGAATATCCGCTGTTGTGCACCAATTTCAAATTGATATATCTGTACGTCTATTTTCATAGAGTGAAATATACCTTTTGATATTATGTCGATGACATTTACCTATATCAGTGGATGGTTAGGTAAGGAGCATTAAACAGCGGTGTAATTCTTCTTAACCATAAGTACAGTTTTCAACCTACGACACACAGTGAAAGAGTTGTTAGACTCAGAGGACTTATACAGAGTATTGTATGTTGTCCAGTGTCCATTAGGACAGAGGGGTTGGTCCTCATACTATATTCTGTTTACTTTTAACTTCTCTAGTTCTTAGACATGTGCTTCGAGGAAACACAGGGTCTGAGTTTTGAGGAGTTATAGGTATTTGAATAGAGTAGAGAACCAGGTATGGCAAGTATCGGGATTCTTCAAAGTGATCGAAGATGTAGATACTTGTGTATGGTATTCAGTTGATAGTAATGATAATGAGAACTTGCTTCTCTTTCAGGTTACTCATAATTGGAAGCATTCCTAAGTTGAGTAACGCTGATCGGCCTCCTTCCATTTAGTTGACATGCACTGGAGACAGCTGCATGATTTGAATCTGGTTCAATTAAATCAGTGCCTCTGGTTCTATATTGGATATAGAACAGTTCATATCTTAACATTGTTAAGGTACGGGGAGTTGTCCGGCTTATGCTTAAAACCAGACTCTGGATAACTCGAGGCACGTTTCTGTAATGGCTGTTTGTGGGTTGACCCAGGCTATGACGAGGGTTGACTTTCTACCATCTGGCAGATCAATAGAAATATTGTTCTTGACTCGCCACATTTTTAAAAGAAATGGATTTTTCAGAAAACAGTAGTGGGAGTATGGTAGAACTGGAAGTGATTCCAGAACCGCAAACGATTACTGAAGATTTGATAAGGAACCTAAAGATTCAATCTGGTTTGACATTCCATTGGCCACTCCGCAGATACGGTGGGTAACTTCAGGCACCCGAGAGGTACTTCGGTAGCCTCAAGGACGGTGACAGGGAAGTTCTTGTTTACCCACACTTGCCATTGCTGTTGTTCCAGGCTGCGAGACCCGGTGGGAGGATGAGTATAGCGTCGTTCTAAACTAGCTTTAGAAGTGCACGTCTATATGACTCTGCCAGAGGGTTATCGTAGTCAGTGGGAGCAGCGGAAGCATTGGTGGACATCAGGCTTATGTCTATTTATAGACTAAAGCAGATGTAGCGGAGATAGATCATCTATTTCTGATGTGACAGTCATAGGTTTGACGTCATCAGAATAGGGGATGGATCTGTTGAGAAGGTAGTAGGAAGTGATATTCCTATACTACGATCGGTTATACTTTGGTTGTCACACAGTGGTTTCTCCACACAGGACTTGGATATTATATCAGACATACTGGTTACTAGATCTATGGTTTTAGATCTAGATTTGGGTGGTTTCCCAATCAGGGTACTTTGACAGCATTCTAAGAGTATTTAGAATGGACGACTCCTGGCACGGTAGTACACCTGCAGGTAATGGAGTCACCCTCTCTAAAGGTGTCTTACAGACTAAAGGGGAGAGGGATACGCATGATTGACAGATCACTTGCTTAGGCAATTGAGTCAATCATGAGATGTCAAGTACCACACCAGATGTTGTTCTTGCACTAGATGCAATAAGTTGATATTGATCCAATCCTGGAGGAACAGTCGGAAGCAGTTTTAGAACATAAGTGAATGTTCTAGGGATATGATAACGGCTGTCTCCTTTAGGAGACGGTCATCACTCCAGGCTTCCAAGGTGACATGGACGACAAGGAAGTTGTCAGAGTTATAGTTCTCCCTCTGACGAGGGGCAGTATTTTGGACAGGTGGTCCAAGGCAATACTGAGGGAGGCATGGCGCAGGATACTGATTAAGTTCAGTTGACGATACAGTCTAAGAAGTTTGGATTTGGAGTTCATTTATGAGCTAGGTCCCATCAGACATCCAGACATTCTAAGACAGGTATTGCTCATTTCGGGAGATGGCTTTCTCCGCGAACTTGAGATATAGAGAGACATAGAAAGAAACATCACTGCGGATCCACTCACTGAGGCTATTCCTCGAACGCAATAGTTTCGCAAACGAGCTTTGTGAGACTGACTAGTAGAGGAGTTGGGTGTTCGGTATCACACGGGCTGTGAGTACGCGACATCGCAATAATTAACCTTGAGTGCAAGTGGGAGATTGTTGGAGATAGTGCCCTCAGAGTCAATTATTGGATCACAGGCACGTGATTGCAATGATTGAGGGAGGACCTATCCCGGTGGGACAGTCTTACTCGAGATGATAGTATGCTATCTGGTTTATCTTTATCATCGTGTACTGCTTTAGGTGACCTGACATGTCGCTATTACACATTGATAGAGCCCCCAGGATTCTTGCTTGACTCCCAGCAGTATGATGGCGATCATATACGTGGGAGCTGGTAGTCTATAAGCACATCCTCAAAAGGTCCCTAGTCGTAGGAGTTTCGAGACAGGGCATCGATACTCCATTAGTAGACTAGTGTATACAGTCGAGACCCCGACGAGGGGCGGTGGCCGGTCTCACAAGCCACTGGTGTCAGTTGGTTCACCTAAGATGTATACAGGTGCTCATTGGGTTATGAGTACACCGGACAGGACTCGCCGGGAACCTGCTAGTTGGTCTTATACCAGATGTCAGATAGCAGTTCCCAGGTGACATGTGTACAGGTTAGTTCATCGACCTGAGATCGTCATTTGTCTCGTGTGAGTTCCCACTGTGCTTTGATTACTACCCTACCACGGCTCAAAGGAGTCGTGCAAACAGGTTTTAGTTGGGTACAGTCCCGAGCCACATGGAGGCAGTGAGCGGATCTGCAGGGGTTCGTCTCTCCCGGTATTGGGGGTGAGGTCGCGCTGTGTCTAGGAGAGCCATTACGCAAAGCCCTCGGCCGAGGCAGGAGATTTACTGGTAGGTATTCCAGTAGTATCTCAGGGCGTTCTGGGCTACGCTCCGACACGACTTGTACCGCTTTTGGGGGTCTGACTTTTACCAACCCCCTAGGCCCGCCATGCGATACTCATAGACGAACGGACCGGACTGTACGGATATTGTCACTGACAGGCTCAGTTGGGTGTCGGGGTGAGCTTCCTCATCGACGTCCCTTTTGGTCAATAGCTGGTGGCCCGTCACGTATTGGCTTATACCTCTGACGTGCCAGTGGTTAAATCCACAGCCATAGTATTGACGAGTCTTTAGAGTCCACCACACTTTCAGTTACTCAGCTTTCGGGCGAAACGCTGTAGAGGCCGTATGGAGATATGGCAGGGTCCGATCAGATACGTGCGGTATTGCACGGATCAGGATCAGACAGTATTGTACTAGTGGCCGTATAGTTATATGGCAGGGTTCGATCAGATACGTGCGGTATTGCACGGATCAGGATCGAACGGATTTTACTAGCCGGCTTTGGTTTAAGCCGGTACTAATTTGGTAGTGTAGTTTTGTCTCTTTGCATTTGTATCCGGACGGAATACAGATGCGGGTGTGTATGCACAGTATCGGGGTTTTCCTGTATTTTATTACGGGACCGGTTTTCTGGAGTTGCCAGTTTGCATTCCGTTCCGGCCGGTTTTCCTTTGTTCTCTCCCGGCCGGACTTTTCCGATGGAGGGGGTAATTTGCAGTTTTGCAAATTACTTTTGAGAAGGGGGTTTCTTGTATATGTGGGTTTTTTGATTTGACCATCACCATTCTCTTTACCATCACTTGCATTTAATAAGGGGTATGGTTTGTGTTTTGAATGGAGTGATGGCCGGCCACTGTTGGAGGAGATTGGAGTGGGTTTATTTGTATAGTGGAATGAATAAAAGATGAGGGTTTAATTTATTCATTTGGGTGTGCTGGAGATTCTTGTGGTGAATGGGTTTTTTGGTGCATGGTTTTAATTAATTGATATATACTTCCCACTTGCATGTTTCCAGTGAGGGCTTGCTTCCTTTTTCCTGTGAGCTCATCTTGAGTTGGCTGGCCGAGCTCCATTTTGAGAGAGCATGCTCATTTTCTCTTTGCATCCACAAATGAAAATCATTGTGCACAAATTCCTCCATCTTGGCAACCTCATTAACCCCAAAGAGACAACGATTCTACATTATTCTACAGCAAATCTTGGACGCGTCGGCTAGCCAACTTCGCGCCCGAGTTGCCTCGGTATAGAGGCGGGAGCCCGTAAAAGAAACAGGCGATGTGGTGCCCTTCCGGCGAGGAGGCGACGACCGGAGTTTCCGCGAGGAGATCGGAGTGACGAGAAGACCGGAGGACTAGGATCACTCGGTATACTTCTCTCACCCTTTCTCTTGTTAGCTAGTATAGGTTAATGGTAAACGATCCGGGTAATTGTCCGCGGTAGCGCCGGTTTAAAAGATAAGAAAATTTTGATTCCGCATTTTGGCCTCGGATAGACGGCCGGGGCGCTGCCGTGGCGCAACACATATCACAAGAATCTTTATTTGGAAAAAAATTGTTGCAAAAAGATATTCGAGAAAAGATATGCAACAAAAAAAAAATTACTTGCAATCAATTTCTATTTTGAGCGGGGCCCAAAAATCCTGCACAAGATTGTTATTTGGAAGGGAATATATTTTATAGCTCACAGAATTCTGCAGGAATTTCCAGAAAAGATATGTCAAAAATTACAGAGGAGGAACCAGAGAAACTTACAGAGGAAATTTCCTGCGCTGAATACACTGGATAACCGCGGAATCGCGGTCGTAGGCGGCTTGGCGCGGCGGATGCGCGGCGGCGGAAGCGGCGCAGTTCCCGAGATCTCACCAGGGTGCCGTGGAAGGGCGGCAGAAAGCGATTTTTGCCGCGGAATCACGGTCTAGTGGGCGGCTCACGTCTCGAGAATTTTTCTGTTGTTTCGTTTCTGAAATTCCCCTCTGTTCTGATCTTCTGATTTCTGTTTGGCTTTCTGTAAATTTCCAGATCCAAGTTTGTTCCTGCAAGATTTCACACAACAAAGTACCCTTTCCAAAAAATAACAATTGATATATTTTTATGATTTTTGGATTTTTTTAGATTTTTATGATTTTTTATTTTGATTAACCCGAAATTGCAAAAAGGAAATTTCTACGCCATCCCCGGCAACGGCGCCATTTGATTCTATGTGTCAAAAACTATATCTAATAACCGCAATCAAGAACGGCGTCGCATGAAGCTAGCCGGTGAATACGGGTCGGTCCACAGGGATTTTGTGAATCTCCTAACCGCGCTAACGAGTTAATTCCGAAGGGTGTTCGGATTAATTATTAAATCTAAGAACCTAATTAACCTAGGGCAATTATCTAGATCTATTCTTGCTAGGGTTAGGTTTAGGGATGGTTTGGAAATGCAGGTAAATCTCAACGCTTTCTATACCCGAATGAAGATCTGTGAGGAGTTATGGTAATTATCAATAAAGGGGATTAGATCCATTCGGGAAGGTGTTCCTTTCTCTAGGTTCTTGTCCTTCCTTTAGAGATCCTTACCCTAACCTTCATGGAAAACGCGCGCAACCGGGCCTTTACACTACGGTGTCATCGTTACCTCGAGGGGAAGGATGCCGTAGGGCGCGGTGTGTGCGTGTATGCATGGAGTCGTATTAAAAATATATTATGGGTAAGAAAGGGATGAGAGATCTCATCTCTCAAAAGCCTTCCCCAAAGCTAACTCTAAACAAGTTCCTAGGGCATGAAATTAAATCTACCTAGGGCAAATAATTAAAATCTAAACTAGAGCAAGGGATTAAATCTACTTACAGATGCATCTCTCCAATCATCAATGCAGGGTTGTCAGATCTGAATTTCTGAATTGGAAAGAAACACCGATGCTCTCCATAAAGAGATCTGAATTTTATTTCATTAAAAGGAGGCATAGGGTTTACAATGATTTAGAGTCCCCATTTATAGAAGATAGAAAACCCTAGGTTACATTTGATTCGCACATCTGCATTTACAAAAATAGCCCTGTTAAAAAACCAGTCAACGCCGCCACCAATTTATGGAAAAAATTCCAACTTATCTTTGCGCGACCCAGCCGTGGAACCGCGGCCCGAGGCCCTGTTTGGCCGCGGTTCCACGGTCAACCCAGAGAGTTGACTTGTGGGATTTCTTCTGCTGGCTTCTGATGACTTTTTATTTTTGTTTCTTCAGTACTTTTTTCATATTATTTTCTAGTTCTCTTCCAGATCTTTCCAGTGAACATTGAAGTGGACTTCTCACCATTCGCTTTGTGTTGACGTCTTGAACCTTGCTTTGTGTACTGTTCCTCATGTACGCTTGATCAAGAGTCTTCTGTTTATTGGTCAAAGTCTCACTTTTACGTTGTCTTTTCATTATTTCCACTGCTTTAGATCCAAGAACCTGTAACCTGTAATATATAGCAGACATGCGTCAAAAGTACCTGTTTATTTATAAAACGAATAAGAATGGGGAATATAATAATGCAATATTATGGTGTGAACAGTACACAACTAGCCCATATTCATGAATAGTGAAACCTGGGGAAAAAGGGGAATTTGAAGTGGAAAGGGAGTTGTATTTAGAGAGATCAGTGATTTAGAGGATGATCATTCGAACAACGACTCTTATATATATTAGGTTGGGTCTAGCGGTCCGGCTGACAGGCTTATGTCCCGGGCAACAGCGGGTCGTAGTCTCGGGTATGTATGAGACCCTCATTAAACATGATCAACCTTTCCACAACTCGATTTCAAAAGTGACTTAGAGACCGATAGAGACACAGATCATAAATTGCATTAGCTAGTGACTTATTGATTACCTACATTTTATCTCCACCGTTATTACTTTCATTTTCTTTTCTCTTGTTATTATTATAATATTGCTATTATGTCGCTCTAACGACCTGAGTATGCATGCTCAGACCATGAGGAAGAACCAGTTCAGGAGTCAGACCTGCCCTTCGAGCTTGCAGAGATTTAAACGGTCGTGCCTCCAGTACCTTTACTGTTTTCCCTAAAGAAACCTTATATTCACACTTGGTTAGTAGTTCTTTTTTTTGTTTTGTTGCAAATTGTGAACAATGAAAGTTGATGTAATAACTAGTGATGTATTTTCTTTACTTCTGTGCTGTGTTTACTGATTACCATGTAATGCTAGAAGCCGAAGTGTGACTACAGCGGGATTATTCCTTGACCGTAGGAGCATGGATGGCCTAATTATCCCTCGTATTTCGTATTTTGGGAAGCGGGACGTGACATGGTTTTGTTGGTATCAGAGCCGCGTTTAGTAGTAAGGGATAACATTAACTACACTTTATTACATTATTTTCGCTTCACTATCCCTCACTTTCATCCTTGTATCTAATCATATTCGTTTAAATGTCTTCCAGTGACATGACGTCCCCGAACGACCACTCCTGGGACTCAAGTTCTCAGGATCGCACGGAGGGGATCTTGAATGCACTGATGACCCTCGCAGAAGCTCAAGAGAGAAAGACGGATCTACTCACCGAAGGATTCAGGGCCATTACCACAGTATGGGGACCCTCCGCTCTCATTACTGCCCCTGAGAGCACCACTTCACCAGCTTTTTCTGCCAGGGCTGGCACCGTGTCGGATTTTCGGGGGTTACATCCAGCTGTATTTACGGGACTAGCCGAACCACTCGAGGCCGAGCAATGGCTGGTCAATATGGAGAACCTACTGACGGCCGCAAGGGTACCCGATGAAGAGAAAGTGAATGTGATAAAGATCCAGTTGGAGGACGAAACCCGTACTTGGTGGTTGGTTGAAGAAAGCAGACTAGAAGGGCCAATCGAATGGAGCAAATTTAAGGAGTGCTTCTTGGACCACTATTTTCCTTCCACCGCCAAGGCAGAGATGGAAGAAACATTCATCTTACTGAAGCAGAATGGCCGTCTCGTGGACACATATGCGGCAGAATTCAACCGTCTGAGCCGATTTTCTCCGTATATGGTCGTTTCAGAGGCCACCAGGGCCAGGCGTTTCTTACAGGGACTTGATTTTGAGCTACAGCAGTTGATCGCATCACTCAAGTTGCAGACTTTTGCGCAGGTGCTCAACGCGGCACAAATTCAGGAGAAGCTGATCAATAAATTTAGGGGCCCCAGCTCAAGTGATAGGAGGCCCCCAGTTGTTCCAGCGTGTACTCACACACCGTCTCGAGGGGTCATACCAGTTCACAGGCTAGGGACAACGCAGATGAAGCGTCCATTCGTGCCCCAGCATCGCCCCCATAGTAAAGACTTAGTTTGCGGCTACTGCCACAGGGATGGGCACACCCAGAAGGACTGTCGCCGTGCCAAGGGACAGTGTTTGATTTGTGGATCCAGCCAGCACCGAGTTAGTGGTTGCCCCGAGCGAACAGAGTTACAGGAAGGGTCTGGACTGCAGCAGCAGAGGTCACAGGAACAGAGGCAGCCCTACACAGGCTGCGATCAAGGACGGGCTTTCACCTTGACCGCCGAGCAGGAAGATGCTTCAGGTGAAGTTGTTATAGGTATTCTACTCATACATTCCATACCAGCTAGAGTACTGTTTGATTCTGGAGCATCACACTATTTCATATCTGCGCATTTCATTGATACACACTCCATACCACATGAACCATTAACCAAGGGTTGGGAAATACATACGGGTAATGGTGTTATAGTATCCAGTCGAGAATGTAGATCCTGTCCAGTTGTAGTGTGTGGAAGGGAATTCTATACAAATTTCCTTTTAATTGGAACTGGCAGCTATGACGCAATTCTTGGGATGGATTGGATGGGTACATTCCATGCAATTATTGATTGCCGAGCAAGGAATGTGACTTTCCGCATTCCCAATCACCCAGAGTTTATTTTTGAAGGCGGGAGCGAGTCTTTGGAGCCAGCCAAGTCTAGAGCCAAGCCAAAAGTGTTGACAGCTATGAAGATCGATGAGAGTCCAGCCCCAGAGATTGTTCGGGATTTTCTGGATGTGTTCTCCGAAGATTTACCAGGTCTACCACCTCCCCGCATTTTGGAATTCTCTATTGATTTGATTCCAGGTACAACACCAGTTTATAAGGCTCCATACAGAATGGCACCGGTTGAGTTGGCAGAATTGAAGAAGCAAATTAGAGAACTACTGGAGAAAGGATTTATCCGCCCAAGCGCTTCACCGCGGGGTGCACCAGTTTTATTGGTAAAGAAAAAAGATGGATCACTACGGATGTGCATAGACTACCGGGAGCTGAACAAAGTCACGATAAAGAACAAATACCCTATTCCGCGCATCGACGACTTATTTGATCAGTTAAGTGGGGCCAGAGTATTTTCGAAGTTGGATCTCCGTTTGGGCTATCACCAGATCAGAGTAGCGGCCGAGGATATATGCAAGACGGCTTTCAGGACCCGATACGGGCATTATGAGTTCCTTGTGATGCCATTCAGTGTTACCAATGCTCCAGCTATATTTATGGATCTGATGAATCGAGTATTTGCAAAGTACTTGGACACGTTTGTCGTTGTATTCATCGATGACATACTAGTCTACTTTAAGACTCGAGAGGAGCATGCCGAACACTTGCGAACAGTATTACAAATTCTTCGGGAAGAGAAGTTGTATGCAAAATTGAGCAAGTGTGAGTTCTGGCTCGACAAGGTGCAATTCTTGGGACACGTTGTTTTGGGCGAAGGCATCTCAGTAGACCCGACAAAGATAGAATCTGTTAGAGATTGGCCGATACCGAAGTCAGTGGCCGAGATCAGAAGCTTCCTGGGACTGGCCGGATATTATCGATGGTTCGTTCAAGACTTTGCACGAGTCGCTAAATCTTTGACGAAGCTGACACGGAAGGATGTACCGTATGTGTGGACTGAGGAGTGTACTCGGGCTTTTGAGGCACTGAAGCAGAAATTGACCATGGTGCTTATTCTTACAGTACTAGATAATTCCGGTGGGTTGGTGATACATAGCGATGCTTCACGAAAGGGCTTAGGCTGTGTTCTGATGCAGCACGGTCGGGTGGTTGCTTACGCCTCACGACAGCTGAGGAATCACGAGAGGAACTACCCTACTCACGACTTGGAGTTAGCCGCAGTGGTTTTCGCATTGAAGATATGGAGGCATTACCTGTTAGGCGAGAAAGTAGAGGTGTACACGGATCACAAGAGTCTGAAGTACGTGTTCACTCAGAAAGAATTGAATATGAGGCAGCGCCGATGGCTTGAATTAATGGCGGACTATGACTTAGACTTACAATATCATCCGGGAAAAGTAAATGTTGTACCCGATGCTCTCAGTCGTAAGCCAGCGGTCATGATATTGACCAGCTAGAGGAGCATCATTGAGGAATTTCAGAAGCTCGAGCTAGAGGTCGTTACGCCAAGTGCAATCAGGCAGTTTTGGCAACTACAGGTGCAGTCTTCTCTTGTAGATCGTATCAAGGCTGCGAAACCTGATGATCCTCGATTGCAAAAGTTCAGAGAGCAGGTGGAAGCTGGGCTGAGAACAGACTTACTCATATATTGAGACGGTTCTCTGAGATTCGGTAGCAGACTCTACGTACCCAAAGGGGATGTTCGAGAAGAGGTACTTGCTGAGGCTCATAGTTCAGCTTATTCTGTGCATCCAGGAGGCACGAAAATGTATCGAGATTTGAAGCAACACTTTTGCTGGAACGGGATGAAGCGAGAGATTGCACGGTTTGTATCCAGGTGTTTGGTATGTTAGCAAGTGAAGGCGGAACACCAGAGAACAGCGGGACAGTTACAACCGCTTCCGATACCAGAGTGGAATTGGGAGCACATTACTATGGATTTTGTGACTGCCTTACTACGGAGCCCTAGGGGCAACAACTCCGTTTGGGTTATCGTTGACCGCTTTACGAAAGCTGCACACTTTATACCCTTCTGGGTGGGGCAGACGACAGAGTCGCTTGCAGAGAAATACATGCAAGAGATAGTGCGACTTCACGGAGTTCCGGTCAGCATTGTGTCAGATCGAGACACCAGATTTGTTTCGCACTTTTGAAAGAGCTTATAGGAGAGTCTAGGTACCCGCCTCAAGTTCAGCACAGCGTATCATCCACAGACGGACGGACAATCTGAGCGTACGATTCAGACGCTCGAGGACATGTTGAGGGCTTGTATGTTGGACTTCCAGGGTTCTTAGGAGGATCATCTGCATCTGGTTGAGTTTTCTTATAACAACAGTTACCAGGCTAGCATCCAGATGGATACTTTCGAAGCACTTTACGGGCGTAAATGTCGATCCCCTGTTTGTTGGGATGATGTGGGCGAACGGAGATTACTGGGCCCCGAACTCATTGTTCAGACGGTAGACAAAGTCCAAATGATCAGACAGCGCATTAAGACGGCTCAGGACCGACAGAAGAGTTGGGCGGATGCCAGCAAGAGAACGCTAGAATTTGAGGTCGGAGATTACGTATTCCTGAAGATTTCCCTTACCCGCGAAGTTATCAGGTTTGGAGGTCACGGGAAACTCAGTCCCCATTTCATCGGACCTTTTGAGGTGCTAGAGCGAGTAGGAGAGGTGGCCTATCGACTTGCCTTGCCTCCGTCGCTAGCTGGCGTTCACAATACTTTCCACGTATCTCAGTTACGGCGTTATGTTCGGGATGACAGCCATGTTCTGGACCATTCGGAGTTAGCTTTGGGCACTGATCTATCTTACGAGGAGTAGCCCACCACTATCCTCGACTACAGAGAAAAAGTGCTGAAGAATAAAGTCATTCCGTTAATCCGAGTATCTTAGGGCGGTCGTTCCCCAGGAGAATCTACCTGGGAGCATGAGGAGGATATCCGTGCACGTTTTCCACATCTGTTTGTGTAGTGCTGTTTCGTTGTCTCTTTTCTAAATTTTGAGGATGAAATTTTGTAAGGAGCGTATGATGTAAATTCCCAGTTCCGTAAATAAATTTTTCCATATTTTTCCAAGTCCCCTTGAATGTTTTTCTATTTTTCCTATATTTTTGTATGAATTTAGATGCATATGTTTTTAAATTCTGAATTTTTCCTAAACAAAAAAAAATTCCCGGCCCAAGCCCCAATCCCGGCCCAAGCCCGTACCCGGCCCAAGCTCCATACCCGACCCGCTTCTCTTTCCCCACTCCCTTATTTTTCCCGCTTCTTTTCCTTCTCCCCACGTCCCCGCTGCTCGTCGCGACCACATCCCCACTCCTAGACCCACGACCTCACGCGTGCGCGCTCGCGAACTCCCTCCCTCGACCTCATCTCCCTCTCTCATACAAAACCGAGCCTCTCTCACCCAACACCACCCGTTGCCTCCATTACCTTCTTCACCAAAAAAAACTCTCCCCAACTCCCTCGCCACCTCCTCAAACCCTCAACCACCTCAACACCGAGCACCCTCGCCTGCACACCAACAGCCTCACCTTCTTCCTCCTTCACCTCTCTCTATCCCTGACTACACAACCCCAAACCCACTGCATCTCCACCGCAAGCATCTCCGGCCACCTACCTCCATTGCCGACCCTTTGCCTTCAACCACCGCAGCCACCTCCGGCCACTACGACCTCTCGACACAGACGAAGCCGCCAAGATCCCTACATCACCTTCATCACGTCACACCCAACATCACCCGTTGCCTCCACCCGTTGCCGACCCGTTGCCTCTCTCATACAAAACCGAGCCTCTCTCACCCAACACCACCCGTTGCCTCCATTGCCTTCTTCACCAAAAAAAACTCTTCCCAACTCCTTCGCCACCTCCTCAAACCCTCAACCACCTCAACACCGAGCACCCTCGCCTGCACACCAACAGCCTCACCTTCTTCCTTCTTCACCTCTCTCTATCCCCGACTACATAACCCCAAACCCACTGCATCTCCACCGCAAGCATCTCCGGCCACCAACCTCCATTGTCGACCCCTTGCCTTCAACCACCGTAGCCACCTCCGGCCACTACGACCTCTCGACACAGACGAAGCCGCCAAGATCCCCACATCACCTTCATCTCGTCACACCCAATCCTTAGCCGCAGCAGTTCCATCTCCAAGCTCGAGTCGAGGCCAAGCCCAAGCCTAACCGAGCTTCATTGCGTTGTAGTTGTTCCATACACGTGTCTCGTCGCCACCGCGTCACTGCCGTACCGTCGTCGATACGTCATCAGGCAAGTATAATGCTTGCTTTATGCTAATTTTACCTATTTCAATTCAAATTACCAATAAATTCTATATATACTTTTCGTGCGAATCGGTGTAATGCAAGTGTTCGATGCAAAACCCGAATGGAAAACCCCTGTTAAATTGATGGAAACTAATCACATATGATGGCCTAAGTAATAACGAACGCTGTGTTATGATTTGGCTGGAAAATACGAACTTTAGTGACGTGATAGGTCTTTCCCATTTAGACCCGTTAAAACTGAAATTTTCGTAGCTGAACCTTGTAAAAATCACAGTAAATCGGAATGTTGCGTTCGAGGGCTCATATCGAAGCCGACTCGACGATCTAGAACACCATAAGAGTTTTAATCTGTTTCTATGCTGAAAAGGTGATGAAAACTGGTTCGGAGTGCGGCTCTGGACTGCAGTCCAGAGCAGCACTGGCTGTCGATTCTAGTTTTGTAATACTTTCTCCCTGCTGTATGAAAATGTTATGATGCGGAACCCTATACTATAGCAAAGATAAATATGTTAGATAACCATTGAAAGTGGTTTCATTGATTTTTACTGTCGTTTACTATGTAAATTATATTTTAAATCAACAGAACCTTTAGCAGTCCCAAACAGGGACAGAACGTATACCCCTTTATTGTACAATGCATAACTTCCAGTGCACCATGGATATTATCAATACGTCTGTTGAATTAGAAAACTACCTAATAAACCTAAATTTTGTTCAGCTATAGCGTCGCCAAATTTTGATCTCAACAGGGTGAAAATTGTGTTGCGAAATGGACTTTCAGTTCAGGAACTGAATTTCCAGCAGCGAACACTTAAAATGAAACGACTGTAACTTATGAACCCGACACCCGATTGACTTGAAATCAATTTTGTTGAACTGCCGACTGAGTTTAATTATTACTGCTTTTGTATCTTTTTTCTTTCTGAATGCATGATTTAATACGAATTTTCTATGTTCATAAGATGCATAACGACTTGTACTGCACATATACTGTTTAGTGGCTTGATTCATAGTTCTACCCGACTATAAGACCTCTAGTGATAGTGAATATTCGTGTTAATCCTCCATGTATATTGTATTGCCGAACGTGTACAGTATCGGTGTGGTTGTGTCAAATACGCCAATGAATAGTGAGTGATTCGTTACAATGAATCTTACAGTGAAAAGTGAATAAAATCGTGTTACTGATGCGTACTTATATACAACTAGCCCATATTCATGAATAGTGAAACCTAGGGAAAAAGGGGAAATCGAAGTGGAAAGGGAGTTGTATTTAGCGAGGTCAGTGATTTAGAGGACGATCATTCGAACAACGACTCTTATATATATTAGGTTGGGCCTAGCGGTCCGGCTGACAGGGTTATGTCCCGGGCAACAGCGGGCCGTAGTCTTGGGTACGTACGAGACCCTCGTTAAACATGATCAACCTTTCCACAACTCGATTTCAAAAGTGATTTAGAAACCGATAGGGACACAGATCATACATTACATCAGCTAGTGACATATTGATTACCTGCATTTTATCTCCACCGTTATTACTTTCATTTTTTGTCTCTTGTTATTATTAGAATATTGCTATTATGTGTAACGTTTTGAAATCGTTTCGGTGAAATTTCGAAAAATCGGTAAAATAAGGGGGTTTTCTGTAAAAAGTCAAAATATAAATATCTTTATTATAAAATTAAAAATACATATCCTAGCTATGAAATTGCTAATGTTTAGTATTTATTGAGCCACTGGTGAAATTTCAAATTTTCTGAAATTTTTTCCGAAATTAATTATATTAATATTATTTTAAGCCGTCCCTAATACATTTAATTAGGGAAAATTACAAATTGGAATGAGTTGAAAGAAATTTTGTGCATCATAGCACATTAAACAAAATTTTATCATGTGGTTTTTGAAATGAAATGGTTTGCCCAAACGGTTTAGAAAATATCGAAGAAAAAGGTTTTTTTTCGGTGAAATTAGTGTAAATGGTTTTGGGGGTATAATATGTATCTTTTTCTTTCCACACCTACACCCACACTCCACATTTTTCCTCCCTTCCTTGGCTGAATTTCAGCAGCCCCAAGTTCCTCCTTTCCTTGGCTGAATTTCAGCAGCCCTAGATCTGGTGCTTGAAAAAAGCACCTCACTTTCCCCACTTGAATTGTTAAAAGAAAAGAAAAGAAAAGGAAATGGTAGAAATGAGAGTGGACTTTGACTAGGGTTGACTTGATATCATTTTTCCCCACCTCCCTCTCTCTCTCCTCTCTCCCTACCTGCAGCCAAATCCCCCTTTGCTGTCCAGAATTTCCCCCCTTGAACCCCACTTCATTTTGGCCTAAAAAATGTCCAAAATTCCATCTAAAATCAAGCTAAAATCCAAATCCGACTCCTACCCATTTCTCATTAGCCAATATTGCATGGATCTTGGTGCAAGGATTTCAAATTGGAGGTCTAGATCTTAAGTTTGATCCATGGTTCATGAGGTATAAATCTTGGCCTTTTGTTTAAATTATTGCTAAATACTTTAGTCTAGCTTAATTATAAGTTTAATTGTGGTTTAATTGAAAGATGTGGGTTTTCAAGAGAAATATTAGATTAGGGTTTTGTTGTGGATTTGTGTTGTGATAAATTGTGCATGGTTTAGTGATGTGGATTAATATCTTAAGTTTTGTAGAAAGCTAATCTAGTTGTTAATTATAAACCATTACTTATAAAATGTTCTAATTAAGTTATTTTGCTAACTAGGGTTTTTGGAAAATTGTTAATGCTTTAGGTTAAAATATAATTTTGGTTTCATGTCATTATAAATATTATATCGAGTGGTTTAATGCCTTTAGTTCATGAAAATCCAAGCCAAATTGTTGTTTGTATATTTTTGCTATAAAATTGTTAAAATTGGGTATTTTGTAAACTAGAATTTTGGGGTTAATGGAATTTAATGAGATTAAATTATGGGAATTGTTTTTATGACTTATTTAAGATATTTAATAAGTATTATGGCCGCTAGATTTGTTTAAACGTCGAGTTATGTACTAAAACGGGTAATTTTTGCTTCCTAGATTTTCGGAAAAATGGCTTTAAAGGTGAATTTGGGGTTTTTTGTAAATTTTAACCTATTTTATATTATAGTTAGTGTTTGTGGATGCACAAATGAGTGTGTTTGGGTTTTCTCGATGGTTTGACGTTTGTACATCGACATCGAGGGTTAGTTTGGCTATTCTTGCATGCATAGGCGATAGGTTTTGACCTATGCGTGATACGCGTGCCGATTTGATTTTCGTATGCCGTTTCGATTTCGAATTTTGTTTTAATGCGATATGGGCGTTATGATATGTAGGTACCCCATGTGGACTTCGAGACGACAAGCAAGCGCGTGGCGACGTCGGCACCGGCGAGCGAGGACCAGGTGAGTAGATTTATATCTACGGGGAGAAGTCGGGTGGATGGCGTATAGCACCCCCGCAGTTCGTGGTGATGTATACGAATGCGTATACACACATATATTGATTGTATATTGTTTGAGGTTATTGATGCTAAATATGGATATTTGGTGTGCTTGGATGATTTAGTGTCGCGAAACCCTAGAGTAGTGGTCACACCACACATGCACACACACACACCCATACTTGCATTCATTCTTCTTTCATATGCGCTTATATGGGATTCTATATAGTTATGTGTTCACATGGGTATGGGACTATGTGTTCATATACTGGATTTGAGATGAGTCGATGAGATTTGAGTTGAGGCCGTGAGATCGGTGATATGGCAGGATTCGTACTTGAGATACGTCCTGATGTTATAGCGGATCTTTGGATGACAATGCCATGTGAATAGTGATATTAGTAGTGTACTAGACGTAGGTCAGTACCCCAGATGATGATCTTGATAAAGAGGAGACCAGCTGAACAGTGTGATGAGTATGATATTGACCCGTACCCAGATTTGGGGACGCCGTACGACGGATTTACGTACGAGCTATATATTGATGATTGATCCGCACTCTTGACTTGGGATGTCTGATTATAGATATGGTATCGGATATGATATTATTGAGGCGGGATCACCGACTAATATATATACAGGTATGTATACGTATCGACTCAGATGTTAGGTGGTTTCCTTACCTGTAGTTCAGCTTGTTAGTTCAGCCGTATAGTTTAGTGTAGTTTTTAGACTAGATTAGACTCCTACCTGTTTCAAAACTAACGAATCGTGGGTATTTTAAAAGACAGGTCAAGGGATTCTACGGATATTTCAAAAGACGTATCTTTTCTTAAAAACACCGTAGCCCTTATTTTCAAAACACCGCGATTCGTGTTATTTCAAAAGGCACTATTGTAGGACTTATATTAGGGTAATGCAGTTTAGTTATCGTTGTGTCTAGTATTCCGCTCATTATTGCCGTTCGCTCCGCATCGCATACTTATATTATAATTTCTTATTGCATTGTTGATATCATACTGTTAGGACACCAGCACCATTACCGATGATCCGTATGTACCACGTACACTTACTTGCCGGCTCACACACATCTTCATCGGTAATTGCCATGTCACGTACACCTTAGAAAATATTATTGCTTGACTTAGCTTGTTAGTAGTAATTTGACATGATATTAGTGTACCTGCCTTATTTGCCAGCTTAACATTGTAGTTATTACTTGTCACTTCATGCATACTGTTATTCATTGTTATGCCTATATTCATGGTTTTACATGCAATTGATGATTTGGATTCGGATTTCCATGAGATTTTCTGGATTTGGGGGGGGGGGGAACCGCAAAACTTATATAAACTGCTTTCTCTTTTTTTAAATAAAAAGTGCGGTTTTTTCCCATAATGTATGAGTCGTCCACCATGAGTTTGCTGATGGATTTCGAGACCCGATTCGAGGAGTGGAGGAACCGTTTCGGGTACATGGTGGGCCCGGTGCGGTACCCCGGGGCGAGAAGGCCGTGTTGTTGACGTTGAGCCTGGCAGGGGAGTACTGCCGACCGGTGATTTTACCCGACGCGTCGGATATCCGGAGGATACCGTCGTGGTCTTGAGATTGATGGTAGGGGCCGGTCAGGACTGACGGCGCCCTAGATAGTGAGATTGATACTGAGATTTTGAGATATTGAGGTACTAAGATTTGATGATACAGGCCAGTCCGGATAGCTGGAGCTTCGGATTTTTGAGACATTGGGATTTATGTTTTGTGTCGATGCTAGACACTGTTTATGCTGATTTCATTTTATGATACCTCGCTTTAAAAATAAAGTAATCTCACAAACTTATGAAAGCAGTTTCTTCAGTACATGTATTCTGTTTTCATGCATTCCTACATCATCCATATGATATATTGCTATGTGAGGCACTGACACGAGCACTTGGTATTACTGTTGTTTAGTGGTATACCCTAGCCATGGTTATAGGTTGCTGGTTATATTTTGATGATATATTATGATCGTATGACCTAGGATTGCGTCATACATGCGATTTCTATTCGTAGATGTTTTTCTATTCACGAGTTGGCAACTCACCCCCGTTGTGCCCCAGTTTCTTGTAGGTTTGCCGTACATGTTTCATTACGGCTTTGCTGGTACTACTTCCTTTTCCGGGTGATTTGCCTCGAGACGTTTCGTAGTTTAAGTGCCGGTCATGTTCCGTACTTTCGGGACGTGACATTATGTCGGTCTGACGACCTGAGTATGCATGCTCAGACCGTGAGGAAGAACCAGTTCAGGAGTCAGACCTGCCCTTCGAGCTTGCAGAGATTTAGACGGTCGTGCCTCCAGTACCTTTACTGTTTTCCCTAAAGAAATCTTGTATTCGCACTTGGTTAGTAGTTCTTTTCTTTGTTTTGTTGCAAATTGTGAACAATGAAAGTTTATGTAATAACTAGTGATGTATTTCCTTTACTTCTGTGCTGTGTTTACTGATTACCATGTAATGCTAGAGGCCGAAGTGTGACTACGGCGGGATTATTCCTTGACCGTAGGAGCATGGCTGGCCTAATCATCCCTCGTATTCCGTATTTTGGGAAGCGGGGCGTGACATATGGCATGATAGATTAGGGCATGTAAATTATCATACTTTAATGCACATGATGAAATTGCATTTAATTCCTACTCACCAAATTGATATGAATATGAAAAGACAAATCTGTGTTACTGCCAAGCAAACCGAAAAGCTTTTTAAAGATGTGTATAAAAGTACCCATTTATTAGAGCTTATACACTCGGAGGTTTGCGATTCTACTAGTACTCCTACTAAAAGCGGAATATTTTGTTACTTTTATTGACGATTATTCCAAATTTTGCTATGCATATCTTATTAAAACAAAAGTATAAGGTTACGAATAAATTTAAAATTTATAAATCCAAGATTGAAAATCAAAAGGATAAAACCATTAAAATTCTTAGATTTGATCGTGGGGGTAAATATGCCTCTAATGAATTTATTATATTTGTGAAGAGCACGGCATTAAGCATGAGATGACTGCACTTTATTCTCCTCTAAGGGCGTAGCAGAACGTAAAAATAGAATATTAATAAATATGGTAAATTCAATATTACTAAGTTCCGGTGTTTCTAAGAATTTGTGGGGGAGCCCTTTTATCAGCATGTTATATTCTAAATAGAATATCTCAGAAATTCGGTAACCGTATTTCTTATGAACTTTGGAAAAATCGACCATCTAATATTAATTATTTTAAGGTTTGGGGTTGTTTAGAGAAAGTTTCAATCTCTGAAACTAAACAGGTCCACAAACTATAGATTCGTATTTATAGGTTATTCCCTATATAGTAATACATATAGATTTTTAGTGGTTAAATCCGATATATCAGATATATCCAACAATAACATTTTAGAATCTTGCGACACCTTTTTCGAAAATATTTTTCCATTTAAACCAAACATTAGTAACCCTTTGCCTATAATATCTTCTAACTTAGGCGAATACTCTCATTCTAGTGAACCTTGTAAGACTAATATTCCTTTACATCCTATACCCGAAACCGAACTTTGAAGATCAAAAAGAACTAGGATAGAAAAGAATTTTGGTGAGTGTATGTTCATTTATTTGATTGAAAGAGAATTATCTAGTTATGTCGATGCTATGTCTAGTGACGAACCCCCGTTTTGAAAAGAAGGCATTCAAAATGAGATGGACCCTATTATTCAAAATAATACATGGGTTGTGACTGCTTTACCACAAGGGAATAAGGTTATAAGATGCAAATGAGTTTTCAAAAAAAAAACTTAGATCGGATGGATCTATAGAAAAATACAAGGCTAGATTGGTTGCTAAAGGATATACACAAAAGAAAAGGCATTGATTTCTTCGATACATATGCTCTCGTTACGCGTATAACTATTATGCGTGTTCAAATTGCATTTGCTTCTATTAATGATCCTTTAATTCATCAAATAGACGTTAGAACTGCATTCTTAAATGGAGATTTAGAAGAAGAGATTTATACGGAGCAGCCGGAAGGTTTTATTGTTAAAGGCCAAGAACATAAAGCTTGTAAATTAATTAAATCACTTTACGTTCTTAAACAAGCTCCAAAGTAATAACATACTAAGTTTGATCAAGTTATTTTAAATTACGGTTTTGTTATTAATCGATATGATAAATGCGTTTATTTTAAACAATTTGAAAATAATTATGTTATTTTATGTTTATATGTAGACGATATTTTATTATTTGGTACATCACTTAAAATAATAAATCATGTAAAACAATCCTTATCTTCTAACTTTGATATGAAAGATTTAGGTGATGCAGATTTTATTCTTGGTATGGAACTAATTAGATGTTATAATGGTATCGCTTTAACTTTATCGGATGCTATTGAGAAAATACATTTAAGAAATTTAATTATTCTGATATCAAACATGTTTCTATATATTTTAATTCAATCCTACATCTTACTACAAATAATGGTGAACTCGTATTACAAAATAAATATGCACAAATAATTGTCAGTTTACCTCATGTTGCTAATCGTATTAGACCCGATATTTTTATGATGTTTCTATACATAGTAGATACACTAGTAACCCGAATAAAGATCATTGGTGTGCTTTTGAAAGAATTTTTAAATACCTAAGAGAAACATTAGATTGGAGTTTGTTTTATTTCGGTTTTCCTAATATAATCGAAAGATACAGCGATGCCAACCGGGTAACTGATTCACTCGATGTGAAATCTACTATTGGTTATGTATTCTTACTTGATGGTGCATCCTTCACTTGGGGATCTACAAAACAAATTGTTATCGCTAGGAGCACATTAGATTCCGAATTAATTGCATTGGATACTGCTTGTAAAGAAGAGGAAAGGATAAAAAAAATTAATCTCGCAATTATCTTGTGTTCCAAAACCTATATCTGCCGTAAGTGTAAACTATGATAATAGAGCATTATTGGATTTATTGAATCAAGAAAATTGCAACAGAAAAATGAATCGACATTTGCAAATGAGATATACGACAATAAAAGAACAAAAAGATAATAAAGTTGTATCACCATTATTTGTATATTCTCAGCAAATTTGATAGATAATTTGACCAAGGGTCTTAATAAGAACCAGGTCTTAATTTCATCTAGGGGGATGGGCTTAAAGCCTATATCTATATCACTAAGAGCAGGAGCCCAACTTTTTACCGCCAAAAATAGAGACAAATTGGGATGGAACGTCTTGCCTGAATTTGGAGGCAGGTACTACCTCTGTGTAGGACTCTAAAGAATCGTCAATACGCCGGCAGTAGGTGATGATCATATCAAACACCCACAAGCTGCAAGCGGTCAGCTAAACGTAACAGCCACCCAGGTATTGAGCGATCAGAAGATCAACAAGCAAGCCTGTACATTCTCCTGCGAATTCAATCACTAACACTCACGTACAGTTCGGTCTCGTCATCTAATATGTCGCATATCTCGCATAGGGGTGGTAAACATCAGACCCCAGTAGCTTGATAAGTCGTGTCGATATGAGGTCTATAACAGTTCGAGAAACTACTGATAACACTTACCAGTAAATCTCAGCAACCTGGAACATATCCATCCACCTCTCCGAAAAGACCAAGTTGATTTATAACACCGTTTATCATAGGTTTGGACGGATATAACCGATATAGCAGATTTATCAGATTCCCCCTCACGGATGAGGGGTTTTTGATTGTGAGGACGCTTTCTCCTGCAGGCGCAAGCCTTTAAAGTTAATTACATTATCGCAAAGTGATAACAACTTCCTCCAGCTCTATGCATATCATTTCGTGTTGTGTTGTATATTATTTATTTTAGGGTTGCCCTTGGATTGTATACGGAGACTAGCTTTGTCGCTCGTAGGGCGCGGATTAGTCCAAATTCGTAAATCTTAGATTTGGGATGAACTTAGGTATTTTCTGCCATTAGTTCAAAAGTTGAAGGACCGTTAATCTTGTTTTAGAATAAGATCGACTTAAAAAATATCGATATAGGGACCGTTGGTCATCTTTAAGACTTAGATCAACTTATATTTATTGATGTTTTGATCAAAGCATCATACATGAGAAGCAAAAGCTTCTGTATTTGGTTTATTTTTGACTAAGTGATCAAGCAATGACTTGCTGTTTCAAGTGCGCAAGCACGTATGAGATGCGCATGTATATTAATTCTTTTGAAAAGGGTGCACATGTGTGTATCATGTGATGCGCATTTGTTGCCGGGTCAAACTTCTATGTCCACACGTATATATGTGTGCATCTGACTAAGTCAACTTCTTTGACTTGCGAGCATGTGCTTGTCACGTGACGCACATGCGTTCATTGGGTAGCATTTTCGTCTGCACCCATATGGATATCATGTGACGCGCATGCCTTTATAGGTGGTATTCATCAAGTGCGCACACGTGCATATCATGTGATGCACACATTTCCAGGGTCATTATTTTCCTATGTGCACACATATGTATCATGTGATATGCAAGTCTGTATGATTTTATCGAGTGCGCACTTGGTTTTAGGGTACGCATATCTTGAATAGAAAGCAAAGACTTTCAAGAAGAAGCAATGGCTTGTATTCTTTGATTTTTCATTTCTTTTCCTCCTTCTTTTCTTTTTTTAGAATCAGAAGCTTCAGTTTTTATGATGCCTAGGCATCTTTGATGGTTTTTTTCTCTTGAAACTTATGATTAATCTCTCACAAAACTTGAAACTTTTGTAAACAGAGAGATCAACCTTAAGATCTCATGATCTTCTACATGGTGAATTGATGGATTATTAAAAGAAGCAAAGGCTTCTGTGCAAAAACTTTATTATTTTATATAAAAGCCATAGCTTTTTGAGATAGGAGAAGTTTTCTTCTTCTTCTTTTTTTTACCTTGTTTAGGGAGGAAGAAGATAAGAATTCTTTTTTTTCTTGAGCTTATGGAGGGTCTGTGGTATGAGATTTCTGTGAGTGAGCCTCCTATTCATAGGAGAGGAACAATTAGGGTTTTTTGGATTTGTTTTGATCTCAATATGATATCAGATTGATTTAATTGATTTTTATCAATTAAAGATGACATGCGCACCGTAGGATTAAGATCCATGGATCTGTTTGTTAAGGTATTTTAACCAGCAGAATATTTTTCTGTTAAATAAAAATTTAAATCCTTAATAACAAGATTTATTTCTTTTAAAAGTGTCTGTTCCATAGGGTGCGGATGCGCACTATTTGTTTGATTTGACATGCATGTGCACCGTTAGATCTTTGATTTGTAGTTTATTTGATTTGATTTTATCATTATGGAATCAGCTGTGATCAGGGTGCGCATGTGCACGTGCGTTGCACTTGTGGCATGTCTCGAAGATAAGCTTTGCCACTTGCGAAGATGCCGCATGTGCATCTAGCATATGCGCATGTGCTTTGCACATGTGCAAGGCAGCCAATGATTTTACCAAGTGTGCATGTGTATAGGTGCGCATGTGTCTTATACATGGGTGCGATCAGTGTCAAGCTGCGATCCGTCGGATTTGCCTCGAAATCCATGGGGATGCGAATCGAATTTTATACCCTATAAATAAGGGCCATCTACTCCATTTCTTTTAGAGCTGTATTCTTTCTGAAGCCTTTCCTTCTTGTTATAAGCCCTTACTTCTTTATTAACTTGGTAAGTGTTCATGAGCATCTCTGCCTTTGCACACTTGACTTAAGTTGAGCTTGTGCACCTTTTGGGTTGCGCACTTGAGTTAACATTAGCTTGCGTACCCTTTGGGTTGTGCAATTGATTTAAGTTAAGATAACTTTTAAAATTTTTTAACTTCAAACATGTCACTTAAGTTTGGTTTTAATCAACCAATTTTATTCTTTAGTTTTGAAGTAGAATATTCCACCCCTTTATAAGACTTCTTAAATTTGCGGATTGACGTCTTTCCGGTTTCTTTTCTTTTAGGTATCATGGTTAATCGTCTGTATTCTATCAGGGAGATTGTTTCCCATGCTGACATCCACTTTTATGAACTGGCTTTTCGATGCTCAATGCTAAGTCGTGCTTCGTCGTTATGAGGCTCATTGTGGGCGAAAACTTCATCGATGCTCCACTCTGCTTCAGTTGATATTTCAAGCCATCCATAATGCCATTCCTAGGGATGCAGACGTAATGCCCCTTCATGCTTTTGACCAAGATGAGGGTAAAATGTATTCGGTTTTCTTGATGGGGCTTATCTCCAAAGGGTTGAGAGACCGTGTGACCGCCTTTTTACACATAATCTTCCAACATAGAGCAATCATGTCTGCATATGATAGAGGCAACCCTTACGCTTCTCCTCGCGAACAGACACATACAATAATGGAGGATAAGGCTTTTGAGTCTTTGTCTGGGTCTATTTATGATTTCACTCATTTTTATAACTCGGTCAATCTATTGCCGCTCTAAACTTTGGACGATATAACATCTTTTACTATTATTTGTCTTTTACTTTTCAGTACCTTTTTTCAGTCGGTAGTCTGTAATCCACCATTTTGACGTATGAATGAAAAGTACCTCTTCTTTTATATTCACACTTCTTTTTCATTTTGTGCTGAAATGGTTTTGCTTAGTTTATTTACTCATTTTGGAGTTTTCAGTTTACCCTTAGGCTCATACATACCCCCTTTTATCATAGGAGTCCGTTAGCATGTACGTTCCGTTAGCATGTGCGCATATTAAAGATTTAGCATACGTACACGTGTTCTGCATATGCGCATGGAACTTAGTGATTTTAGCCAAGTGCGCATGGCATGGATGCGCACGTGTCGCTGCCTATGTCACTCATTAGCCATTAGATGCTCACGTATATAAGTGCGCATGTCATCAAAGCCGTTTTTCCATCAAGTGCGCATTTGATATTGATGCACACTTAAATAGGTGCGAACAAATGCCCCTAATCGATTGCGTGCACGTGACCTGCACGTGGGTTCGATCGGTGTCAAGCTGCAAACCACCAGATTTGTCTCGAGATGCGCAGAATGGGAACTAAATTTTAGATGGCTATAAAAAGAGGCCCATCATTTCCATTTGTGATCACACCTATCATTTCTTCCTTAAAAAATTTTCTTAGTGCTTGCGCACTTAGTGCTTACGCATTTGTGAAGCCTTTGCTTCCTGCAGAAGCTTTTGTTTCTTGACCAATTGGTAAGTGCACTGCGCACCTCTGCCCTTTGTATTATCGGCAAATTCGATAGCGGACCTCTGCCTTTTGTTCATTTGACAAGTACGACATTGCGCTTGTGTCATTTGATCATTTGACATGTGCGCTCTTCATGCGCCTTTGATTATTTCATGTGTGTATCCTTTTTAGGGTGCACACTTGGTTTTTAAGTGAACAATTAAGCATGCGCTCTTCATCATAGTGTGCACTTCACATTTTACTTAGAGTTTTTACCCTAAGTCCTAATTTTAGGATCCAAGTGGCCATCTTATAGAATTCATAGCTTTTGGAGCTTAAGATTCTATGTTTTTACTTTTCTTGTAAGGTTCTTCCTTCAACCTAACACTTTTTTAGCCTTCTGATTTCCAGGTACTATGTCAGGCTTTGAATATGACCATTCCGAAGATTTGCATCCCGAAGAGCTGAATGACAGAGAGATTTTCCTTAGAATCCAGACTTATGACATCCCAGAGCTGCACCTCAACCGCTGGGCCACTTGGCACAATCAAATGATTTGGGACTGAGTTAGCTTTTGATCTGAGGCACCTTCCGATTCTTTAGGGCCTATTTGGTATACTAATCCTTTGTTGATTTCCTTTATGGTGGAGAGAGATGACTGGACAGCACATAACCGGCTACAGCCCTCTAAAGATAGTGTCGTCATGCCGGATGCTGTTGACCTCCTTGGATGACGCATAAGCTAGGAGGAAGCCAGACCCTGGGGCATACCTAACCATGAAGGTAAGACGCCGTGACCCTTGGCCGGTTATATAACTTAGGCCAGATATATCTTAACCACTGAGACATGCTTGCTGGAGCGGGCCGGTCTTTACTACGCTGTTTATGCTTCTTTATTTGAATATCCACGAACAACGCCATGGTGGATCAAGTCATTTCCGGAACAGTAGAATATTCTGACGAGCACTTTCATGATGGACAACCAGGAAGTTTCGATATCTTTGCTAGAGTTTCACCAGATTTCCGGACTGCCAATCATGGGAGAATATTATGAAGAATTCATCCTTCACGGTGAATTTATGTTCGCCGCACAGTCTCCCACTGAAAATTTAACAAGCGCGAATGCCATGTCTTTTGTACTACCAGGTCTTCGGCATGTGTTTCTCATTTTTGATGAGTTGGATATGACCTCCCAACGACGTGGAGTTACTTTTGAGGCGTTCATCGAAAGGTTCGTCCGTTCAAATGCTTTATATGCAGACACTAACCGACACGTTGATATTGACAATCTTTTCAATTTGGAGAGGTCTGAGTCAGATGATGCTACCACGGTAGGAGAAGACTTCTTCTGTCCCTAGAGTCCTTCCTATAATTTCACAGCCATTGCCGAGCCTGGGATTGACAGGGAAACTTTCTTCATTGCGTTCATAGGCTTATGGTTGAGCTGGTTCACTATCCCAGTACACCCTTGTTTGATGCGGGCCTCTGCTTTCTATCATGCCTATCGTATTTCCACTGGCAGAAAATTAGCAATCGGTATTGCCAGGTTGTCATACCTATATCAGGGTTCACTGAATTGGCTGATTCAAATGACCTAGGTATGGTGCATGCATATATACTGCTCCATTACTTCGGTGCTTAGACCCAGATGCACCTCCGAGGCTTATTCAGTGAACGTATACAATTTCCATTCTTTCGCACTGGTCTCTTTCCCCTTTTGATGCAACTAGTTGAAGCTGCTGAAGTTACGCCGGGTCGGGATATTCGCTGATTATGGCTTAACCCAACCAAACTCCTGATGGACGAGTAGATTTACTTTGAAGACTGGATTATTGACCCTAATCTGAGATCCGATCGACCCATGTCAGATGTAAGGGAAGGCTATTCCTTGGCGTTGTCGGATAGGGAGATAGCTTATTTATACTCTATTAGGCCCGGCTTTATGGTATTTCGAAGAAATGATGAAGTCATTCATAAGCCTTATTGCCCGTATCGCTTTTCTCAACAGTTTGGCTATGATTAGGGTGTAGCCCTCCAAGCTTTCCATTGCCGTCCAGCTCTCACAAAGGAGTCCACAAGACGCGTAATTCATCATTTTATGTAGTTAGGTATCGGGGCTTGCTTTGTGCTTCCTAACTGGGACCACGTCCGACTCTTATCGGTTCACCAGAACTGGTATTCATGGTTCATGAAGGGGATCATAGACATAGAGAGACGCTTCTTTGGGTCGCGACGTAAGGCATAAAAAGTGTCGCAATTTGACTTCAGCTTGATGCCACGATCGGTTGTTCTTCCTTCTTTACCACGGGAAGGAAATCAAACGATAGATGCTTTGGTCGTCTCTGAGCTTCAGACAGATTAAACACTTGGGGGAGACCAGCCCAAGCGTACCCCAGGGGCTCGAAATAGGGCTTCAAAAGAGAAGAAGCAACCGGCTACTTCCTCATGATCTTCAGGGAGAAAAAGTGTTTTGCCAGGGTCCTTACCCAGGCTTCAGCCAATCCGATGATCTAGACGTGCTACCTCAGCGTATAATATCACGGTAGAGGATTTAGAGCATGCACCTGATCTTGGGAAGATTCGGGAGAATGCCCTCGCAAAGAGGAAGCACCTTCTAAAAGCACCGCCTCGGGTTCTCAGAAGAGACTTCGCTCATCCATACCTTTAGCTAACGTTGCTCCTGGGCAGTAGGTTCAGATCCCATTTAAACTTATTTGAACATGGGACTAACGAAAATCTTCCGTTTTTAGAGGAGATTGAAGCGGAGTACATTGATACTGCGATAGCTTTGGTAGAATTGTATGATGAAGCGGAGCTCACCAATTTTGACAAGGATGTCACGTCGTCCCGGCAACAGGCTCGGAAGGAAGAGGCGATAAAGGCTGTGATGGCGATCACTCCTTATACTGAAGATGTTGTTCAAGCCTCCATTTAGACTTATCGTGAAGACGAGGAACGACGTGCTGCTCTTACTTCTGGTATACACTATTCTTCATCCTAACTTTATAATGAACAATTTATATCATTTGTATTCTGATCCGTTTTCTTTGCGGGTTACTTTTACAGCAGCAAGTACTGTTGTAGCGGCTTCTACAGTCATTGCTTCCACAACCGTAGCTTCTTCAGCTATAATCCCTGAAGAAATGACCTCTGTGGCAGCTGTTGGCTTAAGAAGAGGACAACTCCTAGCCGTTGCCTTCAAGGACACTTCCCTGCCAATCATTACACTGCCGCCAATTTCTCTAACATTGGCAGAGGAAATGGCGTTAAAATGGCCAATATCCGCTGCATCTAAGGATGAGGCTGCTCGGAAATCGGGCATGGCTCCTTTCCTGATTGAAGCACGGCAGGCATGTCTAATAAGGAAGGAGCAGAGGAGGAAGCCATACTTTTGGCCTACTGGGACATTGGTACAACCTATATCCTTTATATCTTGCGATGAACGATTTATTTCGTCTGTGTCCTTATATTTCTTCTTTTGTAGGGATTTCTGCGGCTGGTGTGGGCTCCGGCGATCAAGCTTCCCTTGACGCTCCCGCAGAGGGTGCCATTCTTTCGGTTGAGAATTCCGAGCTGTTAACCGAGTCAATCGACATCGAGGATGAACCAGCAAGCTCTTCATAAGACTTGTATGGGTCCAAACTTTCTGGTTCTGAAAGCAACAATCTAGCTGTTGGCGGCTCAGATGTTGGCTTGGATGCCACTGTCTCTATCAGCGGTTCCCAACTGCCCCTCAGTGATGCGAGTGCAGCGATGGCATTTGATGATTTGAGAGATATGGGCTCTTTTCTTGGTCCTACCTCTTCCGAAGTAATGGAGTCCGAGGAGACTGGCTCTCTTGAAGTTAGCAGTCCTTCAAAAATGCTCGCGGTTCCCATTATCACACCCCGTTTTCCAAAAGACGGAAACATGCACGTGACAAGCCTGCGATGTATTTATTTCGAGAAGGTCACTTCCCGGAGTAAATATGCTAAGCGTAAAATAAGCAATATAAAATGACAAGAAATTAGCATGGGATTTAAACTTCAACAACTTTATTTACATTCAACTTGATACATTTACAATACATGAGTTCAACTGAAAGAAAATACAAGAAGAGAAATGCCTAAACATGTGGCATACATAAACTGAAAGAGAGGATAACTAGTGTAGGCCTGAGTCGCGATCTGATTGTGCTCCTCCTAGGTGGTGTCCTCCTCCTCTGTTCCCACAGTATCTGACGAACTTTCCAAGAAACAAAGATGTGTGGAATGCCTGTCAGTGAACTTTCGCTCGGTAAGTCCCCAAGAAATGGGTGTGAAGTATAAAAGTATAATGGCAAAGAAAATGTATATCATGAATCAATGGACTAGGAGATATGGTGTTTAAACATGTCATTTAATATAAGCATGGCAATTCTATTTAACATGCAGTTCTATATATATATCATGGAAAAATAACATGAGTATACAATAGCATGGCCGTGTAGTATAGGTGTAGTGGACATGAAGTGAATGTAAGTGTCCTAAAAGGTCTTTATATGGGTAAACTAATGTAACGTAAGTTTAAGAGTGAATGTTAACCAATCTCAAGAGTGTTCTCGAACCCAACATGCTGTAATCCAGGGATAAGGAACCACGAGCCCGAATCAAGTGTTACTAACGGGACTTCAACCTAGTGTTGAAGTATTCCAAACTCAACAGACTATAATCCAGGAGCAAGTAAACACGGGCCCTCATGATAGCTTGCTTGTGTTAGTAGACTTGGATTCATGATCTAGGAGGGGACTCCTGAGATTTTGTTGGATTCACACCTGAACTACCCCAACACCCCGTATATTCTAGGTTACAGTTAAAATTACTAGTCTTGCTCGAATCTATGAATACATCAAGTTGCAAGGTTGAGTTCATGTTAATATCAAGTATTTGTGTCAAGTGTTCATGTATTCATGTCAAGTTGTATTCATGGTTCGAGTCAAGTCAGTTTCAATAGCAGCCATTGTGTTTTGGTATTCATGTTATGTTCATGTCAAGTCATAGTATTCTAGTATTCAAATTTTGGGATATTCACGTTCAAGTGTTCTGGTTTGTGATCAAAGGTTCAAGTTTATGTTAAAGTTTGGATCCTGATTGAATTTGTATTCAGGTTAGAGTAAATATCTTATGAAAGGATTTAGTTCTTGAATTTATTAAGTTTGGGAGTAATCGACAACTACTGCACATGGACTGTAGGATTTGTGTTTTTTTCCAAGACAATTTCCATTTGATAACCCCGTTAAGTTGTTTAACCTGAATAGGCAAGCACTCACTTTCTCCGGCTCCATGGGGCTCAAGAGAATTGATTCCGCTTAAACCTATATTAATCTAAAATCTTTAGTATTGTTTGCAGATCTCGAGAGGGTTTTATGAAAAATACTTTAATATAGTTTAAGAATAAAGCTCGAGGGTGATTTATAATATTTAGGCTTTTCATGAACATGTATTTTAATTATTATGGTATTTTGGTGATAAAACCTAGCTTTTTAAAGTTTGTGGTATTTTTATGAAAACTACTATTTTTAGAAACTTGGTGATATTTTATTTACAATTTTAATCTTTCTTTTAAAAATATAGTTTTTTTATTGAAAATACAGATTTATGATTTTTATATAATTTTCCCAAAAATTAGTTTTTATTGGAAAAAGTCGCGTTTCTTAAAAACCATATTTTTATTCTTTCGAGACCGAATACTCGGCGAGGAGTTCTGCATCTCGCTCCACTGTCCTAAGGATGTGTGATAATCCGCACCATCTATTAGCGGGTCCCCCGACGAGAGTTGTAGAGGCGTAATTGCCAAGGAGTTTAAAATATCGATTTAAAAGAAACCCGTTTTGAAACGGTGTGGTATTTTAATGAAAATGTTCTTCTTTAAAATTAACTTTAGCTCTAGAATACCGTGCTATGGAACCATAGTATTCATGTGGGGTAGGTCGTTACCCCATGAAGTTTTTTCTAAAGATATTTAAACTAATTATCGATGATAAGGCGATACTAAAGTTCATGGTATTTTACCGAAAAAGTTCCTTATATATTTGTTTCATATGAAAATTTTGTTAAATTAAAAACTAAAAGAGGTAGAATTATGTTAAGATTAAGGTAGCATGTGTAGGGTTCCTAGGCACTCTAGTGAGGTCTCCCAAGCCATCAACCATGGCAATTTCAAAAAATATGGTGCCTACAAACCCTAAACTACGGATCGATAACTAGATGTCTAGGCGAAAAAGAACTAGTTAACACTTAACTATTGAGAAAACGGAAATACAACCTTTGTAGATCCGGTGCTCCACCTCCATAGCTCCGCAACGAAGTCCTCTCCGCTGTCCAAGTCAAATCCGGGCTCTAGGATCGGCTTCGTCGGAGAATGGGCAAGCTAGGTCGTCGATGTCCATGCCGAAGATGATCTACGTCGAGGCATCGCTAAATCAAGCTCCGACTTCACCAAGTCAAGAAACTTGTGAAGTAAACACACTCTACTACTTGGCAAGAGGTAGAGGATGAAGAAATAGGAAGTGGGTTAACTTTAGAATTGGATTTCTCACTCAAAAATATCAATCACCATTGATGAGGTAAGCTTTTCTTCATGAAGTCAAGGAAGAAGAAGAAGAAAACTTATCCAAAGTTATGATAAGTTAAAAAGAATAAGAAAAGAAAATGAATTCTTATCATAATTTTAACTAGAGTCAAGTGTAGAGAATGAATCATGGTTAGTGGGAATGGTTAGGGTTAAGGATGAGATAAGAATGGTTGACTTGAACAAAGCTTCATGAAGCTTCAACTAAAGAATAAAATTAGCCACCATTCTTTTCTCTTTTCTTTTATTCATTTATCAAAAATAAAAAGGATAATTAAATAAGATAAATGAATAATAAATAATAAACCCTAACCATTTCATTAACCAAGGTTTAATCTTTACACTTGAACCCTAGCATGACATGTATCATCAAACATGATACAATCAAGTGCACAAAAGTATATCGCATATACAATGCGCCCATCCGAGTGAGAAAATCCATCTTAAGTAAACCGATACTAGTTGATGCAAAGTAATATATCAAATATATAAATATGCATTAAATCATTAAATCAACACTTGATTCAATGACCCGGTTATGTCGCACACAACCGACTAGTATACAATATATCGGCTTATCGAATCAACGCTTGAATCGATAACTAGGTTATATCGCATACAACCATTCGATATATTTATCGCGAGAATAGAATACGGTATCACATACACGCATTATTCTCGGTCCCGCACATATCTCATATGCGCTCCTACTTCGTTTCGCTTGAGCCAGGAAACCTCTGTGTAGGACTCTAAAGACTCGTCAATACGCCGGCAGCAGATGATGATCATATCAAGCATCCACAAGCCGCAAGCGGTCTGCTAAACGTAACGGCCACCCGGGTATTGAGCAATCTGAAGATCGACGAGCAAGCCCGCTCACACTCCAGTGAATCCGACCAGTAACACTACCGTACAGTCCGGTCTGATCGTCTGATATGTCGCATATCTTGCCTAGGGGTGGTAAACGTCAGACCCCAATAGCTCAATAAGTCGTGTCGATATGAGGTCTATAACTGTTTGAGAAACTACTGGTAACACTTACCAGTAAATCTCAGCAACCCTGGCCAGGGATTTCCTGTTATAGCCAATCGAACACAGCGCAACATCAACCCCCTATACCGGGAGAGACGAATCCCCTCCTATCGCTCATTGCCTTCATGTGACTCGGGACTGTACCCAAAAACCACCGTTTTGCACGCCCTCTTGGACGTGGTAAGATGGAAATCAAAGCACAGTGGGAACCACACAAGACTCTATGACGATCTCGGGTCAACAGACTACTCTGTACCAGTGTCACCAGAGAACTGCCATCTGACGTGAGGTATATACCATCTGGGAGTTCTCGGCGAGTCCGTCCAGTGTACCCAGTCTCTACTGAGCACCCGTATATCATCTCTGATGTCAAACACCGATGGATATGGGATCATCCATCGCCTATCTATATGGGTCGAGAAGGTATACGCTAGTCTACTCTGGTATATCGATGCCCCGTCTCGATACACCCACGACTAGGGACTTTGAAGGATGTACTTATGGACTACCATGTCCCCACTAGTATGATCCGCATCATAGTCCAGGTAGTCAAGTACAGATCCTAAGGGCTTTACCAACATGTAACAGAGAGACAATCAGTATACACGTTAAGGTAAAGATCAACCAGATAGCATACTATCATGTCGAGCAAGAAAGTCCTCCCTATATATGTCCCAGCATCCACTACAATATACATCCTATGTACAGTAATGGCCTCTAGGGCATATATATAACTAACAATCTCCCACTTGCACTAGGGCCATCTGTAGCAGTGGTTTGAAGTATCTCATACTCAACCATCCCATAAAAGTCTCTCTCTGGGAACAGGACTTTGTGAGTGGATCCGCTGTGTTGTCCTCTGAGTCTACTCTCCTTACCTCGATCCCTTAGAGATCAACCATCTCCATGATCAGGTGATACTGCCTTAGAATATGTCTGGATCACTGATGGGACGGACGTTCCTTGGCATAAGCCACAACTCCATTGTCACACAATGGGAGGAACATAGTTCATCTTATGAACCAATATACACCCAGACTGCCTCTTTGGTAGCATCTTAAGTAGCGATGTATCCTGCCTTTATCGTCTAGTATGTCACGGTATTTAGCTTGGAACTCTTCCAACATACCGTCCCTTTACTTTGGGTAAAGACAATGCCTACGACTGACACTCAGTCGTCTTTATCACCCTGGAACACTTCCAGTGATTCTCGTCAGGATCGATTGACACCATCTCACTACATCTAGTGAGTATCCTAACATCCATTTAGATCTATCTCATAAATCCAAAATCCAGGATTTAGTAGGTATCACTTTAATCCTTTATGGAGAATCATTGTGATAAGCGGAGATTGACCGAGCGTAGCATAGGAAACTCCTTCCCTATCAAGAGTATGTCATCCACGTACTCTACGAGGATCACCAACATACTCCCTACTACCTTTTTGTTCATACAAGGTTCATCTACCATTTTGATGATGTCAAACTCTTTGACTAATTCATCAAAACAGATGTTCCAACTCCGCGATGCCTGCTTTATCAGATAAAACATCTTGCACACGTTTCCGCTGCTCCCACTGTTTACGAAGCCCTCTGGCTGTGTACTTATAGACGCTTTCTTCCAAATCATCATTTAGAAAAGCAGTCAAGACACCCAACCACCAGATATCGCAGTCATGGTATGTAGCCGTGGCAAGTAGGATCCGAATGGACTTAAGCATAGCTACTTGAAAAGGTTTCATCATTATCCACGCCTGGTCAATGACGAAAAGCTTTAACAAGTCTAGCTTTGAAAGTCTCAACTTTTCCATCTATACCAAGTAATCTTCTCAAGATATACTTGCTCCTGATGGGGATTTAACCCTTCAGATATAGCAGCCAAAGTCCATACTTTGCTGGTGTATAAGGATTCCATCTCAGATCGATAAGCATCCAGCCATTCTTACAGAGTCTTACTCCTGATGGCCAGCTCGAAGCTAGTTGGGTCATCATCTCATGATGCAATCCTCGCTCCCACTGTCATAGAGAAACCGAAGTATCTCTCAGGTGGGTGAGGAACCCTACTAGATCGGCGGAGAGGCTGAGGTTCGTTGGAATCTACTGAATCCTTTGGTTCTATCGAATCATGTGCTGTTGTTTGTATAGCTGGAACCATTCCAGTTCTACATTACAGATCTTGCCTCGAGCTTGTCTGGATTATGCTTTTAGACATAGGCCGGACAACCCCAAATCTTAACTAGCTTAAGACATGGGCTCTTCCCTTTCCATATCTCATATGGAGTGGTAGGCAACTGATTTGATTGGAACCACATTCAATAGGTATGCAGCTTCTCAAGCGCATAACTCCCAAAAGGAAATAGGTAACTCAGTAGTACTCATCATAGAGCACACCTTATCACATAGGGTGTTATTGCTCCGCCCCGATATACCATCGTGCTATGGTGTATTCGGAGGAGTAATGCTGAGAGAGAATCTCATTCTCCTTTAGTATAATCCAGGATTTCCGTGCACAAGTATTCTCCTCCCTGATCTCATCATAGGACATAATACTTATACCCGTATTTTGGTTCTCTACTTCTAATTTATATTCTGTGAATATCTCAAAAGGTTCGGACTTGTGTTTCAACAAAAACATATGTCTGAATCTAAAGAGATCATCAGAGAACGTAATGAAGTATAAAGAACCAGTCCTGGCATGTGTAGACAGGGGACCTTACATACATCAACATGTATCATCCCAAGAGTTCACTAACTCTTTCTCTGTTTCCAGTAAACGGAGCTATGGTCATCTTATCTTTGTGACATGACTGGCGAGTTTCACAAGATGTAAATTCAAACTAATTTAAATATGCATCTTTATGTAACTCTAGCTAGTCGGGTCATATTGATCTGACCTAGTCTACAATGCCTCAAGAAGAATTCGTTCATTTCTGAACTCTTCCTCTTGTGTGTGTTCTGTATACAAAAAACTGTGGTTTGATTTAGAACATTAATGCTTTTAGATAACGTGCCTGAACCGATCAACTTTTGATATAGGAAATGTTCAAAACATTATCCAACAATACAAAATTATATCCTTTCTTTACTAATAAAGAGACTGATATGATTTTGTATATCAGGTTCGGTATCTAACAACATTCGTTCAGAATCAATGTATCGGTAATACAGGGTGACAGTGACCGACAGACTTGGCTGCAACTCTTGCCCCGTTTTCTGCCTCATGAAACTTATCACCCGTTCTCAGTTCTCTACCTTTCTGTAGCCCTATGTAACAGATTACATATCTGGGATCCTGATCTGGTATCACATACCCAGGACGTAAAGGACACTGAGAAACAGTTCTAGTAATGAACACACCCGAAGATGATGCATCAGCATGCACTCTCTTCGTTTGGGCGGCACGGGAATTCTGGTAATCCCCAATTTCCTGCTCTGTCTTATAACAATTATAAGTTGGAGCGGGACCAACGTTCCCCAGCTCAGTATAACAAGCGGGTTCGGTCAATATTCCGTATTATTATCTTGATTAAGGCGTGATATGGTCGCTACCTGGAGAGAGAGAGAAGAAAACACTCAGCGTGCGCTCTGTCAAGAATAGATTGGTTATTATTTTATCTAATCAGGATGGCTCCCACTGTTTTTTATCAAATCCTCCTTCAAACCCTAAAAGGAAAGACTAGCCGGGATTAATTACACACTACAAGTTCGCCAATCTTTCAGCCAGGCCAGTGTCGGTACTTTGAGGGAGGTCCCCCGTGCTTTCGCACGAACCTAATTACTGTAAACCTCGTTTTCCCAGAGGCGTAACCCCGTTGACACCTTTCTAGACACCTACTTGATCGGCTAATTGTAATATGCAAAACTCTCCCAGGAGTAACTCTTACTCGCAGCGGGTATCGGGATCCAACTATCTCATAGAAGGTATGCAATCTCATTGCAAATTTCAACACTTGAAATTCCCGATAATATTTTGCCCCTAGCTCGCTATGACCTTGACGGAGGCCAAACAACCCATAGTCCGCTAGTCAAGTTCAACCCGTCATTTCCTGATTGAATTAAACCCACCCGCACGACCCTTGACGGAGGCCAAACAACGCCGTACGAATACCCTAATCCAATCGCATCATATGCTAGCAGATAAGCACTAGTTAGCTACCGTACACTACGCCTTGACGGAGGCCAAACAACCGCAGCACGAATACTAACTAGTACGTATCTGAAATGACGGAGGGCTACGACAGGTTTTTCTGAAAACCTATTGCGTAATGAACTTGATATCGTTGTAGAATCAAATGATTTTAAAAATGGAGTGCTTTTGAGGCTTTTCTAGTTTTGCTAAAGGAGTCACTCCCGGTGAAGGGATCGTCGGTCCTTTCCTCGTCGAATGAGGTGCGGGATATATCATATATATCACTGTGCAAAGCAAAAACACTTAAAAGCAATCAAAAGACAAACCGAGTGTGTAGCATCTGCCAGTTATTGCTAAAGGAGTCACTCCCGGTGAAGGGATCTCGGTCCTTTCCTCATCGAATAAGGTGCAGGATATATCACATATACCGCTGTGCAAAGCAAGAACTGTAGCTACCTGTTTTATTTTGAAATTCGATTCTACAACATCTTAGGTTTCTTTTATTTCATTAATCACATTAATGAAGTCCCATCATTTAAGTACCTAAACATCACAGATAAATACGACGTACACTTATGCCATCCGCATTCGCCTCGATGTCCCCTCGTGCACCGTTAGGTTAGGTAACTAACGGCAGAGCGGGGCAGGGCTAGCGCGGGTGTAAAACATAAGTAACGCCTATATAATATATCATATATACTATATACTGTATCTATCACAGAACATCACATGATCACATCACAGATATCGCAGCAGAAGAAACATATGAAATATTGGATATACTAGGACGTCCGTGTTTTCAATACGAGCCAGTATAAAACACGGATTCCACTGTCGTGATGAATAGCCAAACCCACACCCCTAGACCCCTACGAGAGCGGCAAGCAACCCTACCAATTCTGGAGTTAGGAGACCCGGACCCGACTCCTCGAGTTGGTCTCCCACTGGACTCCAGAACCCGGTTACTTGTGCCCTCCTCCTTGGGTCTATCCTAGTGCGGAAAAGTAAATAATATACAACAGGTGACAACTCCCGCAACCTGGAAGCGCCCCAATAAAAGAATATTACATACAAGTTTTTACATGAATGAAAATGAAAAACACTCATCTCACATAAAAACCCCCGGCTATTCAAACACGACGATCCAATATAACATATCCAGCAACACATAACATCACATGTCATCAACGTAAGTAAATATGTCCATCCCAATTGTCGTTGACGTATAGCAACGAAACCGGCGATATCACATATTACACTTACGGTCACAGAAAAGAAAGTGTAAAACTACAACAGTTGGAATCCGCAATCACCTCAGACATCGCATGCCTGACCAAATGAATTACTTAGACATCACATGTCTAACAATTATAAACCCCGCATTTTAGTCTCATTATCGAAAACTCTTTTCAATATCAAGTCGGGCAATTCAACAAGATTCCCGAAAAACTGATCGAATGCTCGTCGCAAACTTTAGTAGGCGGCAGCACCCCTGATACCGTCGACGAAGTGCACCAAGGCGGAATACCGCTGCCGCGAGCACCCGAACGGATGCTTTCGGCGACGGGGTTCTCCTACAGTCACTTGGTCGGGGCTATGGAGTGAGGCTGTCTATTAAGTTTACCCGGCGAGTATCCGCGTACGCTACGTGATTGCGACGGACTTTTGATCACATCAAAATTCCGTGGCAACCGATCAAGTGAGACTAAATTGCTACGTTTATAACATTCATTCAGTTATCATATAACTTATTGTGAATTCCAATTATTGTATCCCATTCCAGATAAACAGAAAATGTTAAACTTTCCGATCGAATAATCGAACACCCAAGTTTTCCCGATACAGCTCAACATATGAAATAAGTCTAACAACATTCCGTTCGTACCTCAGTACCAACGGTCCAGCCGTAGAAGGGTCAAGCCAACGCCTCATATGTGGCACGCCGTACTGCCCCAAACCCGAAGGTTCAAAGGGCAGTTCAAGACGGTCACATAATCGAGTTAAGGTTTGTGTCTTCTAGAGGGACCATCGCGTTACTTGCACTACTTAGAACGTCGTCAAACTACGGAGAAATCCAACACTTGGAAATTTCCCGACAGGGGAAAAATTGGGTATTTATATCCGGTCGAACTTTTTAACATATTCTAGAATTTATCCGGAAAACCAAACAGACAAAATTTGATAAACCCGATCGAATCATCAAAGCTCCAAAACATCCCAGATTATTCAACACTTGAATAAATATTAAAAATAACCAGAGAAGTCAGCACAGAAACAAATGAATTACTGTGCAAAAATTAGTTGATGACGTCACATTCCTGCCGCTCATCCGCCGCATTATCCACTATTATGCCGCGGATCCGCGCAGATGTTCACTGTTCATCAAAAAATTTTTGTGCCGAAATTCTTATATTTCTCTGCTGGTTTTTCTACATATTTTTAATACTGAAAAATCACTGTTTTTAGAAAAAGTACAGAGAGCACATTTTGGAGTTGGTTTCGGGTTCGTTCCGGTTTCAAATTCCGTCTGGACTTCGCCTAAGGCTCTAGCCAGGCTCTAATACCACTGTAGGGTTCCTAGGCACTCTAGTGAGGTCTCCCAAGCCATCAACCATGGCAATTTCAAAAAATATGGTGCCTACAAACCCTAAACTACGGATCGATAACTAGATGTCTAGGCGAAAAAGAACTAGTTAACACTTAACTATTGAGAAAACGGAAATACAACCTTTGTAGATCCGGTGCTCCACCTCCATAGCTCCGCAACGAAGTCCTCTCCGCTGTCCAAGTCAAATCCGGGCTCTAGGATCGGCTTCGTCGGAGAATGGGCAAGCTAGGTCGTCGATGTCCATGCCGAAGATGATCTACGTCGAGGCATCGCTAAATCAAGCTCCGACTTCACCAAGTCAAGAAACTTGTGAAGTAAACACACTCTACTACTTAGCAAGAGGTAGAGGATGAAGAAATAGGAAGTGGGTTAACTTTAGAATTGGATTTCTCACTCAAAAATATCAATCACCATTGATGAGGTAAGCTTTTCTTCATGAAGTCAAGGAAGAAGAAGAAGAAAACTTATCCAAAGTTATGATAACTTAAAAAGAATAAGAAAAGAAAATGAATTCTTATCATAATTTTAACTAGAGTCAAGTGTAGAGAATGAATCATGGTTAGTGGGAATGGTTAGGGTTAAGGATGAGATAAGAATGGTTGACTTGAACAAAGCTTCATGAAGCTTCAACTAAAGAACAAAATTAGCCACCATTCTTTTCTCTTTTCTTTTATTCATTTATCAAAAATAAAAAGGATAATTAAATAAGATAAATGAATAATAAATAATAAACCCTAACCATTTCATTAACCAAGGTTTAATCTTTACACTTGAACCCTAGCATGACATGTATCATCAAACATGATACAATCAAGTGCACAAAAGTATATCGCATATACAATGCGCCCATCCGAGTGAGAAAATCCATCTTAAGTAAACCGATACTAGTTGATGCAAAGTAATATATCAAATATATAAATATGCATTAAATCATTAAATCAACACTTGATTCAATGACCCGGTTATGTCGCACACAACCGACTAGTATACAATATATCGGCTTATCGAATCAACGCTTGAATCGATAACTAGGTTATATCGCATACAACCATTCGATATATTTATCGCGAGAATAGAATACGGTATCACATACACGCATTATTCTCGGTCCCGCACATATCTCATATGCGCTCCTACTTCGTTTCGCTTGAGCCAGGAAACCTCTGTGTAGGACTCTAAAGACTCGTCAATACGCCGGCAGCAGATGATGATCATATCAAGCATCCACAAGCCGCAAGCGGTCTGCTAAACGTAACGGCCACCCGGGTATTGAGCGATCTGAAGATCGACGAGCAAGCCCGCTCACACTCCAGTGAATCCGACCAGTAACACTACCGTACAGTCCGGTCTGATCGTCTGATATGTCGCATATCTTGCCTAGGGGTGGTAAACGTCAGACCCCAATAGCTCAATAAGTCGTGTCGATATGAGGTCTATAACTGTTTGAGAAACTACTGGTAACACTTACCAGTAAATCTCAGCAACCCTGGCCAGGGATTTCCTGTTATAGCCAATCGAACACAGCGCAACATCAACCCCCTATACCGGGAGAGACGAATCCCCTCCTATCGCTCATTGCCTTCATGTGACTCGGGACTGTACCCAAAAACCACCGTTTTGCACGCCCTCTTGGACGTGGTAAGATGGAAATCAAAGCACAGTGGGAACCACACTGTTAGTTGTATGTATGCCCTAGAGGCCAGTATTGTACAGATTATGTATATTATATTGGATGCTTGGACATATATAGAGATGACTTTCTTGCTCGACATGATAGTATGCTATCTGGTTGCCATTTATCTTAACATGTACACTAGTCTCTTTATACTGTCTTATAGTTACATGTTGGTAAAGCCCTTAGGATTTGTACTTGACTACCTGGACTATGATGCAGATCATACTAGTGGGGACATGGTAGTCCATAAGTACATCCTTCAAGGTCCCTAGTCGTGGGTGTATCGAGACGGGGCATCGATATACCAGAGTAGACTAGCGTATACGCTTCTCGACCCATGTGATGGGCGATGGATGATCCCATATCCATTGATGTTTGACATCAGAGATGGTATACGGGTGCTCAGTGGAGACTGGGTACACTGGACGGACTCGCCGAGAACTCCCAGATGGTATTATACCTCACGTCAGATGGCAGTTCTCAGGTGACACTTGTACAGGTTAGTCTGTAGACCCGAGATCGTCATAGAGTCTTGTGTGATTCCCACTGTGCTTTGATCTCCACCTTACCACGTCCATGAGGGCGTGCAAAACGGTGGTCTTTGGGTACAGTCCCGAGTCACATGGAGGCAATGAGCGATAGGAGGGGTTTCGTCTCTCCCGGTATTGGGAGTTGATGTTGTGCTGTGCTCGATTGGCCGTAGCAGGGAAGTCCCTGGCCAGGGCTGATCAGAGATTTACTGGTAAGTGTTACCAGTAGTTTCTCGACCCGTTACGAGCCTCACATCGGCACGACTTATCGGGTTATTGGGGTCTGACGTATACCACCCCTAGACTTGATATGCGACGTATCAGACGAAGAGACTTGACTGTATGGTAAGTGTTACTGGTCGGATTCGCAGGAGTGTGAGCGGGCTAGCTTGTCGATCTTCTGATCGCTCAATACCCGGGTGGCCGTTACGTTTAGCAGACCGCTTGCGGCTTGTGGGTGCTTGATATGATCATCATCTGCTACCGGCGTATTGACGAGTCTTTAGAGTCCTACACAGAGGTTTCCTGGTTCAAGCGAAACGAAATAGGAGTGCATATGAGATATGTACGGGACCGAGAATAATGCGTGTATGTGATACCGTATTTGATTCTCGTGATTAATGTTTCGATTGGTTGTATGTGATATAACCTTGTTATCGAATCGAAGATCGATTCGATAAGTCGATACATTGAATACTAGTCGGTTATGTGCGACATGACCGGATCATTGAATCAAGTGTTGATTTAATGATTTAATGTATAATTATATATTTGATATATTACTTTGCATTAACTAGTATTGGTTCACTTTAAACGGATTTTTCTCACTTGATGTGCACATTGTATATGTGATATACTTCTGTGCAATTACATGTATCATGTTTGATGATGCATGTTGTTTTGGCTTTGTGTAAAGAATGCAACCATGGTTATGAGAGTGGTTAGGGTTTAAGATTTATTCTCTTATTATTAAATCCTTTTATTATTTATTAAATAGATTTATGGAAACAAAAGGGTTTCATTTTATCATGAAGTGTGGTGAAGCTTCATGAAGCTTTTTGTAATGATGCCATTTTGTCTCCTTGCTTAAACCTAACCACTCCCACTAACCATGGTCAATTCTCTACACTTGACCATGGTTAGAAGATGATAAGAATTCCATTATTATTCATTTTAGAAATAACTTATCATAAGTTTTTCTATCATCTTCTTCTTCTTCTAAAAGTGAGAAAGCTTGCTACTTTAATGGCAAGTTGTGATCTAGTGAGCAAAATCCAAATCTAAAGTGAACCCATCTCCTATTTCTTCACCCTCTACCTCTAGCCAAGTTGTAGAGTGTGTTTTCTTCATAAATTTCATCACTTTGTGAAGTCGGAGCTTGAACTTGCGATGCCTCGACGTAGATCGTCTTTGACACGAAGCCGGCGATCTAGCTCACCCGTTTCTCCGACGAAGCCGACGTTTGAGCCCGGAGCTCGACTAGGACAGCGAGGAGACGTCGTTGCAGAGCCGTGGAGGTGGACATCCGGATCTACAAAGGTTGTATTTCCGTTTAAACTATAGTTAAGTGTTAACTAGCTTTCTTTTTCGCCTAGACCTCTAGTCTAAGATCCGTAGTCTAGGGTTTCTCGGCACTAAAAATTTTAATTTGGCATGTTCGATGCCTTGTGTGACCTCATTAGGGTGCCTAGGATCCTTACAGTGGTATCAGAGCCTAGCTAGAGCCTTAGGCGAAGTCCAGACGCGATTTGAAGTCCGATCGAACCGAAACCATACCCGGAAAATTGCTCTCTGTCCAATTTTTAAAATCTGGTATTTTTCCACATTAAAAATGTTCACAAAAATAAGCAGGTGAATATATGAAATACTGTGAAATTCGTGCCCATAATTCCTTTATATTGCCGCGCTTCCGCGGCACGAGCTAGCCTCGTGCGGCGGTTGCGCGGCGGTACGGCCTGTTTGTTCAGTGGTTTTTATACAGTATCTCATAATTATTAATGCTGGATTTTCTGTGCACTTTTAATATTTTTCCAGAGTTGAATATTTCTGAGTTGATTTGGGAATTCGGTCTTTCGATCGGGATATCAAATTTTGTCTGAGTGTTTTTCCAGATAACTGTAGAATATGTTAAAGAGTTCGACCGTATACAAATACCCAGGTTTTCCCCTGCCGGAATAATTCCAAGTGTTGGATTTTTCTGTGGTTAAAAGACGTTCTGAGTAGTGCAAGTAACACGATGGTCCCTCTAGAAGACAACAAACCTTAACTCGATTATGTGACCGTCTTGAACTGCCCTTTGAACCTTCGGGTTTGGGGCAGTACGGCGTGCCACATGTGAGGCGTTGGCTTGACCCTTCTACGGCTGGACCGTTGGTACTGAGGTATGAAGTGAATGTCTTTGAACCTAATTCATGTGTTGATCGGTGTCGGGAAAACTTGGGTGTTCGAATGTTCGATCGGAAAGTTTGATATATTCTATTTATCCGGAATTGGATACAATAATTGGAATTCACAAAAGGTTATGAGATAACTGGATGAATGTTATAGATCTAGCAGTTTAGTTTCACAAGATATCGAAAAGAGTTTTCGATGATGGGACTAAAATGCGGGATTTATAACTGTTAGGCATGTGATGTCTAAAGAGATTGCGGATTCCAATTGTTGTAGTTTTACACTTTCTTTTCTGTGACCGTAAGTGTAGTATGTTCATATCGCCGGTTTCGTTGCTATACGTCAACGACAATTGGGGTATGCATACTTACTTGCGTTGATGACATGTGTTGTTATGTGTTGCTGGATATGTTATATTGGATCGTCGTATTTGAATAGCCGGGGGTTTTTATGTGAGATGAGTGTTTTTCATTTTCATTCATGTAAAAACTTGTATGTAATATTCTTTTATTCGGGGCACTTCCAGGATGCGGGAGTTGTCACCCTTTGTATATTATTTACTTTTCTGCACTAGGATAGACCCAAGGAGGGGAGCACAAGTAACCGGGTTCTGGAGTCCAGTGGGAGACCAACTCGAGGTGTCGAGTCCGGGTCTCCTAACCCTAGAATTGGCAGGGTTGCTTGCCGCTCTCGTAGGGGTCTAGGGGTGTGGGATTGGCTATTCATCACGATCGTGGAATCCGTGTTTTATACTGGCTCGTATTGAAAGCACGGACGTCCTAGTATATCCAATATTTCATATGTTTATTCTGCTGCGATATCTGTGATGTGATTCTGTGATGGATATTGTATATAGTATATATGCTATATTATATAGACGTTACTTATGTTTTACACCCGCGCTAGCCCTGCCCTGCTCTGTCGTTAGTTACCTAACCTAACGGTGCATGAGGGGACATCGAGGCGAATGCGGATGACATAAGTGTACGTCATATCTATCTGTGATGTTTAGGTAATTAAATGATGGGACTTCATTAATGTGATTAATGAAAGAAAAGAAACCTAAGATGTTGTGGAATCGAATTTTAAAATAAAACAGGTAGCTACAGTTCTTGCTTTGCACAGCGATATATATGATATATCCCGCACCTCATTCGACGAGGAAAGGACCGAGATCCCTTCACCGGGAGTGACTCCTTTAGCAATAACTGGCAGATGCTACATACTCGGTTTGCTTTTGACTGCTTTTGCGTTTTTGCTTTGCACAGTGATATATATGATATATCCCGCACCTCATTCGACGAGGAAAGGACCGAGATCCCTTCACCGGGAGTGACTCCTTTAGCAAAACTAGAAAAGCCTCAAAATCACTCCATTTCAAAACTACATTTGATTCTACAACGATATCAAGTTCATTACGCTCATGGTTTTATGAAAACCTGCGTAGCCCTCCGTCATTTCAGATAAAGACTGTTTAGTATTCGTGCTGCGTTTGTTGGCCTTTGTCAAGGCGTAGTGTGCGGTAGCTGAATAGTGCTTATCTGTTTATGCATATGATGCAGATTGTTTCAGGGTAGTCGTACGACCTTGTTGGCCTTTGTCAAGGGTCGTGCGGGTGGGTTTGATTCAATCAAGAAATGACGGGTTGAACTTGACTAGCATCCTGTGATTTGTTGGCCTTTGTCAAGGTCATAGGACACTAGGGGCAAAATATTATCGGGAATTTCAAGTGTTGAAATTTGCAATGAGATTGCATACCTTCTATGAGATAGTTGGATCCCGATACCCGCTACGAGTAAGAGTTACTCCTGGGAGAGTTTTATACATTACAATTAGCCGATCAAGTAGGTGTCTAGAAAGGTGTTAACGAGGTTACGCCTCTGGGAAAACGAGGTTTACATTAATTAGGTTCGTGCGAAAGCACGGGGGACCTCCCTCAAAGTACCGACACTGGCCTGGCTGAAAGATTGGCGAACCTGTAGTGTGTAATTAATCCCGGCTAGTCTATCCTTTTAGGGTTTGGAGGAAGATTTGATAAAAAGCAGTGGGAGCCATCCTGATTAGATAAGATAATAACCAATCTGATCTTGCACGAGCTTACGCTAAAGTGTTTTCTTCTCTCTCTCTCCAGGTAGCGACCATTTCATGCCTTAATAAAGATAATAAAATGGATGTATTGACCGAACCCGCATGTTATACTGTGCTGGGGAACGTTGGTTCCGTTCTTTCCTGTAAGAGTTATAGGAATGAACAGGATATAGGGGAATACCAGGATTCCCATGCCACCCGAATGAAGAAAGTACATGATGATGCATTTTCTTCGGGTGTGTTCGTTACTGAGAACTGTTTCTCCATTTGCTCTACGTCCTGGGTATTGGATACCGGGTCGGGATCCCATATATGTAATCAGTTACATGGGCTAAGGAAAGGTAGAGAACTTGGAGAAGGTGATAAAGACATAAGAGTTGGAAATGGTGCAATTGTTGCAGCCAAGACTGTCGGGGAATATCACCTTGTATTACCAACTGGTAATACATTGGTTCTGAACGAATGCTATTACATGCCGAACCTGATATGCAACATTATATCGGTTTCTTTATTAAGTAAAGAGGGATATAATTTTGTATTACAGGACAATGTTATGAACATTTTCCATGACCAAAAGTTGGTTGGATCAGGCACGTTGTGCAATGGCATTTATGTTCTAAACCAATCAACAGTCTTGAGCATAACAAACACACACAAGAGGAAGAGTTCTGAACTCAACGAATCCTTCTTGTGGCATTGTAGACTGGGTCACATCAATGCGACACGACTAGCTAAGTTGCATAAAGATGGATATTTAAATCCGTTTGAATTTTCATCTTATGACACTTGCCAGTCATGTCTCAAAGGCAAGATGACCAAGACTCCGTTTACGGGACACGGAGAAAGAGTTACCGAACTCTTAGGACTAATACATAGTGATGTATGCGGTCCCATGTCTACACATGCCAGGGATGGTTCTTCGTACTTCATTACATTCACTGACGATCTCTCTAGATTCGGATATGTGTTCCTGATGAAACACAAATCAGAAGCTTTTGAGAAATTTAGAGAATATAAACAAGAAGTCGAGAACCAAACCGGAAAAAGTATTAAAATCCTTCGATCAGATCGGGGAGGTGAATACTTGAGCAATGAATTCCTGGACTTCCTAAAAGAGAATGGGATTCTCTCTCAGCTGACTCCTCCTTATACACCACAGCACAACGGTGTATCTGAACGGAGAAACCGCACCCTATTAGATATGGTGCGCTCAATGATGAGTACAGCTGAGTTACCTATTTCCTTCTGGGGTCATGCGCTGGAGACAGCAGCATACCTATTGAATCAAGTTCCATCTAAATCTGTACCTACCACACCATATGAGATATGGAGTGGGAAGAGACCATGTCTTAAACGAGTTAAGATATGGGGTTGCCCGGCCTATGTCAAAAGGCAAAATCCGGACAAACTCGAGGCACGGTCAGTTCTATGCAAGTTTGTGGGATATCCAAAACATTCACATGGATATCTTTTCTACCATACAGAGGAACAAAAAGTGTTTGTTTCTCGACATGCCACCTTTTTGGAAAAGGAATTTCTTGCAAAAGAAATTAGTGGCGATGAGGTAGAACTGGAAGAAATTCCAGCAACACAAACTCAAACTGAAGATTTAGTGGAACCAGAGGATTCAGTAGCTCCCGACGAACCCCAGCCTCTCCGACGATCTAGTAGGGTTCCTCGCCAACCTGAGAGATACTACGGTTTTCTCATTGATGGTGGCAGCGAGGATTGCATCATGGAGGATGATGACGCAACTAGTTTCGAGCAGGCCATCACGAGTGGGGACTCAGTGAAATGGCTGGATGCTATGCGGTCCGAGATGGAATCCATGTACACCAACAAAGTATGGACTTTGGAAGTTGCTCCTGAAGGGGTAAAACCCATTGGGAGCAAGTGGATCTTTAAGAAGAAACTTGGTGTAGATGGGAAAGTGGAGACTTTCAAAGCTAGACTTGTAGCAAAGGGTTTTCGTCAAAGACCAGGTGTGGACTATGACGAGACCTTTTCTCCAGTGGCTATGCTTAAATCCATCCGAATCATGCTTGCCATTGCTGCCTTTCATGACTACGAAATCTGGCAAATGGATGTTAAGACCGCCTTTCTAAATGGTGATTTAGAAGAGTGCGTGTACATGACTCAGCCAGAGGGCTTCGTAGACAGTGGGAGCAGCGGGAAGGTGTGCAAGCTGCTTAAATCCATTTATGGATTAAAGCAAGCATCGCGGAGTTGGAACATCTGCTTTGACGTCGTTATCAAAGAGTTTGATTTCGTCAAAAATCCAGATGAACCTTGTATTTACAAGAAGGTGGCAGAGAGTAAGGTTGTCTTCCTCGTATTGTACGTGGACGACATACTCTTGATAGGAAATGATATTCCTATGCTGCAATCGGTCAAGCTCTTCTTATCACAAAGATTCTCAATGAAAGATCTTGGTGATGCCTCCTGCATATTGGGAATAAGGATCTATAGAGATAGATCCAAACGGATTTTGGGATTGTCCCAATCCAGGTACATTGACACCATACTAAAGAGGTTTAGTATGGAAGAGTCCAAGCGTGGGAATATGCCCACGATCTCTGGAGTCACTCTCTCCAAAGAGATGTCTCCCAAGACTGATTTGGAGAGAGCTCGCATGCAAGGGATACCCTATGCTTCGGCAGTAGGCTCTATCATGTATGCGATGCTATGTACCAGACTCGATGTAGCATACTCACTAAGTGTAGTGAGCAGGTATCAAGCTGATCCTGGAGAGAGTCACTGGACAGCTGTGAAGAGCATTCTCAAGTACTTGCGAAGGACTAGAGATATGTTCTTGGTGTATGGTAACGGAGAGCTCCAAGTGGAGTCCTTTACCGATTCGAGCTTCCAGAGTGATAAGGACGACTCTAAGTCGCAGTCGGGCTTTGTCTTTACCCTTTACGGAGGGGCGGTTAGCTGGAAGAGTTCCAAGCAGGAAACCGTGGCAGACTCGACGATGGAGGCTGAATACATCGCTGCCAACGATGCTGCTAAAGAAGCTGTCTGGATCAAGAAGTTCATTACTGAACTTGGTGTGGTTCCATCCATTGAGCATCCAATACCTTTGTATTGCGATAACAATGGAGCAGTGGCTTTGGCCAAGGAACCCAGGTCCCATCAGCGGTCCAGGCATATTCTGAGGCGGTATCACCTGATCCGGGAGATAGTTGATCGCCGGGAGATCGAGGTCAGGAGAGTTGACACGAAGAACAACACGGCGGATCCACTCACGAAGGCCATTCCCCAGATACAGTTTGAGAGACTCTTCGGGATGCTCGGTATGAGATACTACAGCAGCTGGCCCTAGTGCAAGTGGGAGATTGTTAGTTGTATGTATGCCCTAGAGGCCAGTATTGTACAGATTATGTATATTATATTGGATGCTTGGACATATATAGAGATGACTTTCTTGCTCGACATGATAGTATGCTATCTGGTTGCCATTTATCTTAACATGTACACTAGTCTCTTTATACTGTCTTATAGTTACATGTTGGTAAAGCCCTTAGGATTTGTACTTGACTACCTGGACTATGATGCAGATCATACTAGTGGGGACATGGTAGTCCATAAGTACATCCTTCAAGGTCCCTAGTCGTGGGTGTATCGAGACGGGGCATCGATATACCAGAGTAGACTAGCGTATACGCTTCTCGACCCATGTGATGGGCGATGGATGATCCCATATCCATTGATGTTTGACATCAGAGATGGTATACGGGTGCTCAGTGGAGACTGGGTACACTGGACGGACTCGCCGAGAACTCCCAGATGGTATTATACCTCACGTCAGATGGCAGTTCTCAGGTGACACTTGTACAGGTTAGTCTGTAGACCCGAGATCGTCATAGAGTCTTGTGTGATTCCCACTGTGCTTTGATCTCCACCTTACCACGTCCATGAGGGCGTGCAAAACGGTGGTCTTTGGGTACAGTCCCGAGTCACATGGAGGCAATGAGCGATAGGAGGGGTTTCGTCTCTCCCGGTATTGGGAGTTGATGTTGTGCTGTGCTCGATTGGCCGTAGCAGGGAAGTCCCTGGCCAGGGCTGATCAGAGATTTACTGGTAAGTGTTACCAGTAGTTTCTCGACCCGTTACGAGCCTCACATCGGCACGACTTATCGGGTTATTGGGGTCTGACGTATACCACCCCTAGACTTGATATGCGACGTATCAGACGAAGAGACTTGACTGTATGGTAAGTGTTACTGGTCGGATTCGCAGGAGTGTGAGCGGGCTAGCTCGTCGATCTTCTGATCGCTCAATACCCGGGTGGCCGTTACGTTTAGCAGACCGCTTGCGGCTTGTGGGTGCTTGATATGATCATCATCTGCTACCGGCGTATTGACGAGTCTTTAGAGTCCTACACAGAGGTTTCCTGGTTCAAGCGAAACGAAATAGGAGTGCATATGAGATATGTGCGGGACCGAGAATAATGCGTGTATGTGATACCGTATTTGATTCTCGCGATTAATGTTTCGATTGGTTGTATGTGATATAACCTTGTTATCGAATCGAAGATCGATTCGATAAGTCGATACATTGAATACTAGTCGGTTATGTGCGACATGACCGGATCATTGAATCAAGTGTTGATTTAATGATTTAATGTATAATTATATATTTGATATATTACTTTGCATTAACTAGTATTGGTTCACTTTAAACGGATTTTTCTCACTTGATGTGCACATTGTATATGTGATATACTTCTGTGCAATTACATGTATCATGTTTGATGATGCATGTTGTTTTGGCTTTGTGTAAAGAATGCAACCATGGTTATGAGAGTGGTTAGGGTTTAAGATTTATTCTCTTATTATTAAATCCTTTTATTATTTATTAAATAGATTTATGGAAACAAAAGGGTTTCATTTTATCATGAAGTGTGGTGAAGCTTCATGAAGCTTTTTGTAATGATGCCATTTTGTCTCCTTGCTTAAACCTAACCACTCCCACTAACCATGGTCAATTCTCTACACTTGACCATGGTTAGAAGATGATAAGAATTCCATTATTATTCATTTTAGAAATAACTTATCATAAGTTTTTCTATCATCTTCTTCTTCTTCTAAAAGTGAGAAAGCTTGCTACTTTAATGGCAAGTTGTGATCTAGTGAGCAAAATCCAAATCTAAAGTGAACCCATCTCCTATTTCTTCACCCTCTACCTCTAGCCAAGTTGTAGAGTGTGTTTTCTTCACAAATTTCATCACTTTGTGAAGTCGGAGCTTGAACTTGCGATGCCTCGACGTAGATCGTCTTTGACACGAAGCCGGCGATCTAGCTCACCCGTTTCTCCGACGAAGCCGACGTTTGAGCCCGGAGCTCGACTAGGACAGCGAGGAGACGTCGTTGCAGAGCTGTGGAGGTGGACATCCGGATCTACAAAGGTTGTATTTCCGTTTAAACTATAGTTAAGTGTTAACTAGCTTTCTTTTTCGCCTAGACCTCTAGTCTAAGATCCGTAGTCTAGGGTTTCTCGGCACTAAAAATTTTAATTTGGCATGTTCGATGCCTTGTGTGACCTCATTAGGGTGCCTAGGATCCTTACACACACAAGACTCTATGACGATCTCGGGTCAACAGACTACTCTGTACCAGTGTCACCAGAGAACTGCCATCTGACGTGAGGTATAATACCATCTGGGAGTTCTCGGCGAGTCCGTCCAGTGTACCCAGTCTCTACTGAGCACCCGTATATCATCTCTGATGTCAAACACCGATGGATATGGGATCATCCATCGCCCATCTATATGGGTCGAGAAGGTATACGCTAGTCTACTCTGGTATATCGATGCCCCGTCTCGATACACCCACGACTAGGGACTTTGAAGGATGTACTTATGGACTACCATGTCCCCACTAGTATGATCCGCATCATAGTCCAGGTAGTCAAGTACAGATCCTAAGGGCTTTACCAACATGTAACAGAGAGACAATCAGTATACACGTTAAGGTAAAGATCAACCAGATAGCATACTATCATGTCGAGCAAGAAAGTCCTCCCTATATATGTCCCAGCATCCACTACAATATACATCCTATGTACAGTAATGGCCTCTAGGGCATATATATAACTAACAGCATGTTAGTTTGTTTTAATTTGCTTAATACATGCCTTACAAATGTACAAAGAATATAATTTCGGAGATAACTCCTATTTTGTAGAGTTGTTTTAAAAATATGAATTGAGATGAAAGAAAATGAGAGAAGAGGGACTTACGGCTTTGTAATATCAAGAAGAGGGTAAGGAAGAAGGGAGGGGGCTTCGTGGCGTCGCGGAAGCTCCGAAAACGGCTTCGATCTTTGATGGAAGGAGCTTGGTTGCTAACTGTAGGGTTCCTAGGCACCCTCAAAAGGTCTCACAAGGCATCGAATATTTCAAATTTTAACGGTGCCGAGAAACCCTAATACGGATCGTTGGCTAGAAAACTAGGCGAAAAAGTAAACTAGTTAACACTTAACTAATGGGAAACGGAAATACAACCTTTGTAGATCCGGTTCTCCACCTCCATAGCTCCGCAACGAAGTCCTCTCCGCTGTCCAAAAAGAATCCGGGCTCTAGCGTCGACTTCATCGGAGAATAAGCGAGCTAGGTCGTCGATGTCCATGCCGAAGATGATCTACGTCGAGGCATCGCTAAATCAAGCTCCGACTTCACCAAGTCAAGAAACTTGTGAAGAAAACACACTCTACTACTTGGCAAGAGGTAGAGGATGAAGAAATAGGAAGTGGGTTCAATTTAGAATTGGATTTCTCACTCATTTTCATCAATCACCATTGATGAAGTGGAGGTTTCTTCATGAAGGAAGATGAAGAAGAAGATAAAGAATTATGATAAGAATAATAGAATAGAAAATGAATAATCATTTCTTATCATAATTTAACTATGGTAATGTGTAGAGAGTTGACCATAGTTAAATGAATGGTTAGGATTTGATAGATGAAGACAAAAGGGTTAGATTGGTCAAAGCTTCATGAAGCTTCACTAAGCTTCATGAAAGAAACCCTTTTGTTTTCTTCTTCTCATTTATCTTTTATATCCAAATGAAAAGATAAATGAATTAATAAAAGAAAACCCTAATCATTTACTTAACCTAGGTTTAACTCATTACACAAAACCCTAGCATGCTTGCATCATCAAACATGATACAAACAAGTGCACAAAATCATATCGCATATGCAATGCGCACGTCCGAGTGAGAAAATCCATCTAAAGTGAACCGATACTAGTTAATACAAAGTAATATATCAAATATATAATTATGCATTAAATCATTAAATCCACACTTGATTCAATGATCCGGTCATGTCACACATAACCGACTGGTATCATCAGTAACAACTTATCGAATCAACACTTGATCCGATAACCCGGCTATATCGCATATAACCGATCAATGTTACATCGCGAGAATCGAATACAGTATCACATACTGGTATCATTCTCGGTCCCGCACATATCTCATATGCACTCCTATTTCGTTTCGCTTGAGCCAGGAAACCTCTGTGTAGGACTCTAAAGACTCGTCAATACGCCGGCAGCAGGCGATGATCATATCAAACACCCACAAGCCGCAAGCGGTCTGCTAAACGTAACGGCCACCCGGGTATTGAGCGATCTGAAGATCGACGAGCAAGCCCGCTCACACTCCAGTGAATCCAACCAGTAACACTACCGTACAGTCCGGTCTGATCGTCTGATATGTCGCATATCTTGCCTAGGGGTGGTATACGTTAGACCCTAATAGCTCGATAAGTCGTGTCGATATGAGGTCTATAACTGTTCGAGAAACTACTGGTAACACTTACCAGTAAATCTCAGCAACCCTGGCCAGGGATTTCCTGTTATAGCCAATCGAACACAGCGCAACATCAACTCCCTATACCGGGAGAGACGAATCCCCTCCTATCGCTCATTGCCTCCATGTGACTCGGGACTGTACCCAAAAACCACCGTTTTGCACGTCCTCTTGGACGTGGTAAGATGGAAATCAAAGCACAGTGGGAACCACACAAGACTCTATGACGATCTCGGGTCAACAGACTACTCTGTACCAGTGTCACCAGAGAACTGCCATCTGACGTGAGGTATAATACCATCTGGGAGTTCTCGGCGAGTCCGTCCAGTATACCCAGTCTCTACTGAGCACCCGTATATCATCTCTGATGTCAAACACCAATGGATATGGGATCATCCATCGCCCATCTGTATCGGTCGAGAAGGTATACGCTAGTCTACTCTGGTATATCGATGCCCCGTCTCGATACACCCACGACTAGGGACTTTAAAGGATGTACTTATGGACTACCATGTCCCCACTAGTATGATCTGCATCACAGTCCAGGTAGTCAAGCACACATCCTAAGGGCTTTACCAACATGTAACAGAGAGACAGTCAGTGTACACGTTAAGGTAAAGTGTAACCAGATAGCATACTATCATGTCGAGCAAGAAAGTCCTCCCTATATACGTCCTAGCATCCACTACAATATACATCATATGTACAGTAATGGCCTCTAGGGCATACATATAACTAACACTAACTCCACTTGAGTCCACTTGCACTTAGGAAATTTTGAGGTGATTTTGCTAAAATTTTCAGAATAGTGGAAAGCTAGGGCATGGGGTGATATTTATAGTGAAGAATTAGGGTTTAGGAATTAAAATTTTGGATTAAAATGCATTAAGAAGATGTTAAATGGTGAATTGAAAGGTCTCTGTTTGATTGCAGAAAAATCAAATACTGCAAAGGAGTTAAGGGGAGCTGAAGAGGTGTGTACGTGCAAAGCACGGAGCCATTTGGGCTCATACCGACCGTCGGCGCCGGCCCCATCCTTGAAACGGGTGGTTGGATTTTGAGGCATTGCCTCGAGATTCGTGCCATGTGTGTATATCTATGTTTACTCCATTTTGCACATGTTTGATTTTTCTAAAACTTTTCATTTCTCAGTGTATTGCACGTGCAACTCTTGGACGTACAAAAATTAAAAGGAAAAAAATCTTAAAATAATTGGGTCTGATGGGATTCGAACACACAGGCTATGTCGCAGCAGAGTAGAGGCTTTACCAGTGAGCTACAAGTTGCTTCTTGTTTTTATTGAACAAAAATAATTTATAACTTCACATCAGGCTGAAATAAACAAGAAATTTTTGTACAGGGATTTCAGAGTCGTTACACCCGTCCCACTAACTTCCGAAGGAACTCCTTCCATCGCCATTGGGACCCCACTGATCCCTTCAGGAACTGGACAAAAAGTTGAAAGTACTCTTTCTCTTTTTCATGTATTGGCCTTACTATTGACCTTACTCTCCTATTGGCCGAATCATGTTTCAGAGCTACGAGAGTTGGCGTCTTCCAAATTGGAAAGTTATCCGAAGGAGACTTTCTCTCATTTATTTGGTATGGCAGCCCCGCTTGTGGTACCTCCCCAACGGATTATACTCTCATCTGGAGATGGTCTGTATCCTTTTTTACCTTTCTATATTATCCTTTCTATAGCGATACTGACAAGTTTATTTGCACTGCAGTTTTGCAACCTGACAATGAAGTCGAGATCTTAGACGGACATGGGGATCTCCTAGATTTTCCTCCTATGACCGTGGGTGAGTGATGCTTCGGACCTTCGTGCGCGCGCACACACACAAACATATTTTATCTATCTTTCATTCTGGAAATGCGTATGACTTTCCTATGTTTTCCTTACTTTGACACAGCTTCACCGGCCCCGACCCCGACCCCGTTTGTGCCTCGCATATGTATGATTGAGGGTCTTTATGCGAGACGTGCGACTGATAGGATGACAAAGAGCAACATATGCTTGCTGACCGATCTTATTGAAGACCTTTGTATCGGCATTTCATTCACCGTGGAAGGGTTTACTGCTGAGGCTAACACTTTTTTATTTGCCCTTGCTACTTATCATGATGAGATATTGGTCTGTGCTTGGGTCTGTTCTCCGCCGAAAATGGGGACGAGACCGTGTAGGTCCGTCTGGCCTAAATTTCGAGGGCAGATGCTATTTGGTGCTATCCGTCCACCTCTCCGAAGATGCCAAGTTGATTTATGGCACCGTGTATCGGAGGTTTAGACGGATGCGACCGATATAGCAGACTTCGTCAGATTCCCCCTCGTTGAGGGGTTTTTTGATTGTGGGGACGCATTTCCCTGCAGGCGCAAGCCCCTGCGGTTAATTACGCTACCACATCGCGGTAACCACTTTCTCCTTCTCCAGATGGTCACTTCGTGTCGTGGGTGTTTGTTTTGTTTTTGGTTGCCCGTGGATTGTATACGGAGACTAATTTATGTTGTCGCCCGTAGGGCGTGGATTAATCCAAATCCGTATTTTCTTAGATTTGGGTTTTGGGTTGGGTTTAAGGATACATTAGTCTCATTTAAGACTAAGATCAACTTAAATGCTCGTTGATGATACGTTAGTCTAATTTTAGACTAAGATCAACTTAACGGGATCATTTAGATCCAACAAGAAAGCATTTTTCCTCTGTTGTTTAGTTTAGGGACATTGCGGTCGATTAGTTTAAGGACATTACGGTCCAAGGTTAAGGACATCATAGTCCATTGGCTTAAGGACCCCACAGTCCGAGGTTAAGGACATCATAGTCCATGGGTTTAAGGACCCCACAGTCCAGTTTAAAGACGTCATAGTCTATGAAATGTATGGTTGTCGGGACCCATTACCTCTCTGAAGACGTTGAAGGATTACAACGAGAAATATCAGAGGAGTAAAGAGATATACCCTTGAACCAATTTTGGTTGAGATATTTGTAGTCCAATTTGAGACTAAGAACAAAAGATTTGTGAGCATATGGGCTCAGTTAATCTGAATTGAGGACTTATGGCCAATCTTGGGCTAAGTCCAATCAAGTTAAAATGTTCAACATTTATTTTGGGCTGCTGAACATTTATTTGGGCTTGACCCTTTTAACAATACTGAGTATTGATTTGGATTCTGACAATATTTTTGTCTTTTATTGAATGCTGAGCATTCATCATAGCTCTAGGGCTTATTAAAGAACAATTTATGTTCTATCAGCGCAGCACATGGTGCGCTTGGTGCTTTGCGCCGGTCAAAGAGCGCAGTGCGCTTCTGTGGACGCTCATATGTGTGATCTCGATGAGATTATTTCTTACGGAGATATTCGCGCACTCGGCCGTTCCCAAAACCGAGAATTTACAAACGCCCAGTATGCTGAAATTATGGGTCGCTTTGATGCATACAATGGTTGACTGCTTCGTCGTCGTTCCTCTCTCTTGAAGCTTGTTGTGGAAGCGATCTGGGGAGCACTTCCTCTATTCTATGCCGGCATTCCGCTTAAGGCATTGGACGACACCGAAGATAAGGTGCACTCAGTGTATCTGATGGGCTTGATCTCAAAGCAAAGGCGAGACAACCTTGTTGATATCCTGCATCAACCTTTTCAGTAGGCGGCGATACTCGCTGCCTATCGAAGAGTGGAGGACATCGGTGGGGATCCTGACGCTTGTGATCGTGAAAAGATGCACACGAAGATGGTCCGAGAGGCCCGAAAATTTTTGGATGGCCTCACTTTTGAATTTCTCAATCTATGTTCTGGATTTGATGTCTTTCCTTTGTAAACATATTAATGGCGTTTTTGTTTACCGCTTTCATCAATGTAAGAATTTTCAGAAGTATGAATGGCAAGCTTTTCTATTTCCATGTGTTTATCTTATGCATTAAACCTTTTCGCTCATGCATGAATGGGTGCGCTTTGAATGCTTAACTGAATGCGAATCAAATGTTCCCCTAACTGTTGCTTTCTTCTCTTCGCTGTGTCGTTGCCATGCGATTTTAGCGAGTGTGGCCTGTAGATAGTAAGTGACGGTCCATCTTGGACTCTTTGCAGGGTAATGATGGCTTAGGAAATACGTTCAGGTCTGCTGCCTTAAGACTTTTCAATTTTATGAGCCATGAGGGTCTCATAAAGACTTTTCTCCCTACGAGTTGAGAGGATCTCGTAGGTGTATTTTCTCCTTAGGAATCGTGAGGATTCCTAAGTGTGCTTTCTCTTGAGAGTCGTAAGGATCTCACAAGAAAATTTTCCCACTTACAAGTCGAGAGGACTCGTAAGTGGTTGTTTCCCTCCTTGTCGAGATTCGACTTTGGAGAGTGTGGTCCGTGAATAGTATGCAAGAGTCTATTTTGGACCGACTTGCAGGGTCCCAGTGCTTAGGAAACAGGTTTTTTAATCCCCACTGCCTAAGGCTTTTCCCTACGAGTCGAGACAAATCGAGAAGTTTTCGCAAGGATGTCCTAATGTCACAGTTAACCTCTGCTCTTTACGACAGAGGTCCGTTAGGGTCTGTGGTACTAGGGTTTTGCCTGTCGTACCGTCGCGTTGGCTGATGTATCCCTCGATAGGCAATCTTGCTGTTTGAGTATCCTTGCGACTGTCGTGTCTCTGATCCCTTTGGGGGCTGGGCAAGACGTCTTCAAGCAATCTTCCAAGGCAGTTTGACCGTCGGAAGAGCAAGCGTTAGGAATTTTGCCATGCCGCTTTTTACTTGAGGTTAGGCTCAGTTTGGGGAGCCCCGATGAGTCATAACCACTCCATGCTGGTGTGGGATGATCTCCGATAGTCTTTCAGGTCTTATATGAGTTGCCGTCAAGAACCTGAAGCTAGGAATTTGGCCTTCGCTTCATTTGCTTTGGCGTGTCCGAATCCTGTTGGAGGAAGGATGCTGTAGTGACATCTCGTCTGCTGTATCGAGACGAACGCGAGGTGGTGACCACTCCGCGCTGGTGTGGAATGATATCCGATAGTCTTTCAGGTTTTATATGAGTTTCCGTCAAGACCCTGAAGCTAGGAATATTGCCTTCGCTTCGTTGTTTTGGCGCGTTCGAATCCTGTTGGAGGAAGAACGCTGGGGTGACATCGCGTCTGCTGTAACGAGGCGAATGCTGAGGTGGTGACCACTCTGCACTGGTGTGGGATGATCTCCGATAGTCTTTCAGGTTTTATATGAGTTGCCGTCAAGACCCTGAAGCTAGGAATATTGCCTTCGCTTCGTTGTTTTGGCGCGTCCGAATCCTGTTGGAGGAAGAACATTGGGGTGACATCGTGTCTGCTGTAATGAGACGAATGCTGAGGTGGTGACCACTCTACGCTGGTGTGGGATGATCTCCGATAGTCTTTTAGGTTTTATATGAGTTGCCGTCAAGACCCTGAAGCTAGGAATATTGCCTTCGCTTCGTTGTTTTGGCGCGTCCGAATCCTGTTGGAGGTAGAACGCTGGGGTGGCATCGCGTCTGCTGTAACGAGACGAATGCTGAAGTGGTGACCATTCCGCGCTGGTGTGGGATGATTTCCGATAGTCTTTCAGGTTTTATATGAATTTCCGTCAGGACCCTGAAGCTAGGAATTTGGCCTTTGCTTCGTTTACTTTGGCGTGTCCGAATCCTATTGGAGGAAAAACGCTGTGGTGACATCTCGTCTGCTGTATCAAGACGAACGTCGAGGTGGTGACCACTCCGCGCTGGTGTGGAATGATCTCCGATAGTCTTTCAGGTTTTATATGAGTTGCCGTCAAGACCTTGAAGCTAGGAATTTGGCCTTTGCTTCGTTTGCTGGCATTGCGTCTGCTGTACCGAGACGAATATCGCGGTAGTCTCTAGTTTGTTGGTGAATCGTCGAGATTTGGAACTAGGAAATTTGCCATGGCTCCGTTGTTTTGACCCTGGGGTGACATTGCGTCTGCTGTAACGAGACGAATGCTAAGGTGGAGCTGGGATTTTGCCATCACTCCGCTTTGTTTCGACTGTGAGGTCTTTCGTTGATGTTGCATCTGCATCCTGCTGGACTGCGAAGGAACACCGTTGTTGACATTGCGTCTGGTGTAATGAGATGAATGCTGAGGTGGAGTTGGGATTTTTCCATCACTCCGCTTTGTTTCGACCGTGAGGTCTTTCGTTGACGTTGCATCTGCATCCTGCTGGACTATGAAGGAACGCCGTTGTTGACATCGCGTCTGGTGTAACAAGACGAATGCTGAGGTAGAGCTAGGATTTTTCCGTCACTTCACTTTGTTTCGACCGTGAGGTCTTTCGTTGGCGTTGCATCTGCATCCTGCTGGATTGCGAAAGAACGCCATTGTTGACATTGCGTCTGGTGTAACAAGACGAATGCTGAGGTGGAGCTGGGATTTGCCATCACTCCACTTTGCTGACGTCGCATCTACTGTAACGAGACGAATGTCGAGGTGATCTCTAGGTTGTCTGTGAACCGTCGAGATTTGGCGTCTTTTCTGATGGAGCCTGGTGGGAAGGTATGGTTTCTTCTTTGTTTGTACCCCTGGATTGTATACAGGTATCGATGTGATCTCACCTGTAGGGCAAAAAGTTTCATTTTATATATATTTTCTCTTTCCGCGATGCTCTACCATTTCAGCTTTTATATCGCGAAAGTCGCGATTGCCCAATCATTTCGGCTATTTTTCATGGTGCCCAATCATTTCGGCTATTTGTTTTATTTACTCGCTACTTTTTATTGCGAGTTGCCCAACCATTTCGGCTATTTTGTATGCATACATTTTTACTTGCCGATTTTGTTGCAAGTTGCCCAATCATTTCGGCTATTTCGTATGCATTTGTGGATTGCTGGCTTTTCGCTGCGAATTTGGGATTTGATACCGATTTAGGCATCATCATCGCTACAACTGGGATATTGCCAGGAGCGAATCATCATTTGCCTTTGTCGATGTCGAGCAAAGGTGGCTTAGCGAACAGGGTTAGGATCCTGTCGACTAAGGCTTTTGACTTCATGAGCCATAAGGGTCTCATAAAGGTATTTCTCCCTACGAGTCGTGAGAATCTCGTAGGTGCGTTTTCTCCTTAGGAATTGTGAGGATTCCTAAGTGTGTGTTCTCTTATAAGTCGTAAGGATCTTATAAGAGTGTTTTCTCTTTATAAGTCAAGAGGACTTATAATGGCTGTCCACTGTGTGAACATATCCCTAGTCGCGGGTGGGACTTTGTTAGGGAAATGTTTATTCGTGCCCGTAGATTGTATACAAGGGTCAATATTGAACCGCCTGTAGGGCAACATTGGAGATTGTGATGGCTTAAGAACAGGTTCAGATCCCTGTAGCTTAATGCTTTTGAATCCTATGAGCCGTGAGGGTCTCAAAGGGGAATTCTCCTTACGAGTCGTGAGGATCTCGTAAGTGTAATTTCTCCTTAGGAATCGTGGGGATCCCTAAGTGTGTTGCTCCCTTGTGAGTCATAAGGATCTCATGCAGGCATTTTCTCCTCACAAGGTCGAGAGGACCTTGCAAGTGTCTTTTAATGAGATCGTGCCCTTTCGGGTTTTCGCAAAACTCGCCGGTAGTCCTGCTGTTTTTACTCACGGAGCCCTTTCAGGTTTTCATCCGTGCCCATCTTGCTTATGGACATACCGGTTTTTTTGTCAGTCTTAGGATGCTGCGGTCCATAGTAGTTTATCGACGTCTCGGTCAATAGCCAGTTTTAGGACATAGTGGTCCATCGTTAGTTTAGGGACATTTCGGTCCGTCGTTAGTTTAAAGACATCTCGGTCCGTCGTTGCCGTATTTGAGGCAAATTTCTAGTTTACGGACTTTTCGGTCCAGGGCCTTTCTCTATGAATGAGCACGATGCCGCTGGCATGTCCATCTTTTTCGGATCATGTGGTTGTGGCGGGTTCATCTTCCAGTTTTCAGACAACGTGAATTTGCCCAGTTGGTATTGGTCCTCAATCTAGCCTTTGAAGACGAAGCAATCTTCGATTGGATGGCTTACTGCTTGGTGGTAAGGGTAGTAATTAGGATTATTGATATCGCCTGGCTGCAACGGACGTTTTGGATCCGGCAGATTGATGAGTCTGTTATGTACTGCCAGCTCGAACAGTCTCCTCATTTTATCCCGGGGAAACGAGTAAGGACGTCCCAATCTCTCCTAGAGGGATGGGCGCGCGTTGTTTTGGCGAACAACCGGCTTTAAGTTGCTCGGCTGTTGTTGAGTATTGGCGACGAAGGTCGTTTTTCCTTTCCCTTTTTCATTCCATGATTCCAGCTTCGAAGGAGATGGTCTATGACCCATCTGATCCATTTGGGCCAGCTTTTCAATCAAGGCCTGGAAAGTAGTTACTTGAAGAAACATCATAAATTGGGAAATGGTCGCCTGAGGGTCGAGAGTACCCACGAACATGCCTACCGCAGGTGCTTCTTCAATGCGCTGCTCGCACTTCGACCATAAATTCCGCCATCGTATTACGTACTGGACCCATGTCTCGCCTAGCTTCACCCTGGCGTTAATTAGTGCGGTAATCGGAGTACGCTCGCTAGCGCTTCCGAATCTTTGTGTGAGCGGCAGCTCCATTTCTGCAAATGTCTTGCCAGAGTCGTTTGGGAGTTCAGAGTACCATTCGAACGCTGTCTCCGACAAGCTGCCGACGAACTAGCGAAGTATTAGTTTATCGTCACCTCTAGTGTTGCCACATAGAGCCCTGAACTGGGCGACATGCCGGTGGGGATTGCCCGTCCCTTTATATACATGGAATTTAAGGATCGTATATCCCGGCGGGTACCTTATTTGGTCATACCAGCCCGGATAGGGTCGTCCAGTCTTAACGATCCGCCCGGCCGTTTCGCTCGCATGATGAGCTCGTATTTGCTGAGCGATGTAATCATCCAGAGCGGCCTTGGAGATGGTCTCATCCTTGGCTGCTGAAAGAGCCGGAGGAGGGTTCGATGTCTCCCCTCTGTCGTCTTCAATGACAATCGGAGGGTTTTCACCTGGAGGTTCCGGCTGTAATATCATCCCGGCCATGTCTTGAAACAAAAAAGCCATTCGTTTTATGTTGGCCGCCTGCTCCGCGGCCTCTTTTTCTTTCCTCTCGAGCATTCTTCGGAGAAATTTAGATTCAGTTTCATGTTCCTGATGCTGCTCTGAGGTCTCTGGATTTTCTTTCAGCCCAGTGAGTGCGGCTATTGCAGTCAGCATCTCCTGAATTTTTTGCTGCTGTTGCTCCTGAGCCTTTGTTATCGATCGGGTAAGCGATCGATGACCCGTAGAAGCACGAATTTCCTATTTTCCGGAAGCCATATAAACGGTATGAACCACTATGCCCCCAGACTTAGGGCGTTTAGATTCAGCGTCCTTGCAGTTTGTCGCGGCCACAGGGGCTTTCTCCGGCCTCCTTCTCTTGTGAACGGTTGAAGTTGAGGAAGCCGTTGCAGCGGGCACCCAGACAGATGACATCTTCTGTGGTACCACGGGATGGCTCTTTTCCTGCCGAGCTTTAATCTTCTTAGGTCGGCGAGAGTATTCCTGGTCAATCACCGATTCATGGACCTGTCGCCAGACTTTGTAAATTTTGGAGGATAGCCGCTGAGGGGGCTGCTCTAGCTTCACCTTAGTAGCGTTCTCCACGGGTGGAAGAGATCTCTTCAGCACGGCAGTCGGAGAGTTTTTGCGCACTCTCCTTAGCGGTTCAAAGCTATTCCCAGTTGGAATAGCAGCATCAACTTCCATCATTGGAGTTGGCGGAGTCAGTCCAGAAGGGGAATTGCCCCCAGCTTTTCTCACTTGACGCCAGTGGCGACGTCGAGCATGTCGTGTGGCCCGGATCACCTCCGCTATTGGATGAGCTTCCTCATGCCCCCTGTGTTGGTCAGAAGTTGTCGTTGTCAGCCTATTGAAGACTGATTCCGCTGAGTGGGGATAGCCAACCTATCAAAGACAGACTTTTGAGCAGGGGAAGCAGCCTTGACGATTTCTCCTGAAATGGGAGCTGAAACAGTCAGTCTTGTAAAGACCGACCCTTTGGCAGGAGAAGCTGCTTTGATGACTTCGAGAGCAGGAATGGCTATCCTTTTTGGGATGACCCTTTATGGTATCACAGGCTTCTTCACGGGCCCACATGAGCTTTGGCCCAATCTGTCAAAGACTGAGGCGTTGGATTTGGGCGACCTGTTGAGAGGGGCCGCGGTAGTAGTAAATCGATCAAAGACTGACTTCTTTGGAGCTTCTTGTGACAACAGCGGGGTATTGAAGCTCATCAGTGGGATCATGGTCCCAAAGAACAGCCCAGTGGTGGCCTGAGTTACTTGCTCCACTGGCATCTTGAACAGGGAGGCCGCTTGGGGCCCGTAGGTTACACTTCCAGATGAGGTGGAACGGGAGTTGCAGTTGCAGTTGGAGCAGTTAAAGACCATTGATGTTCTTTTTTCTGCACGGGAACAAAACCAAATCTTAATATCTCGAACCCAAGGGCAACCATATTAAACCGCGATTCGTTCACGAACACGACACATGAAGTGTGGAGTGGAAAGAGGAAAAGGTCCTACCGGACGTGCCAGAATCTGTTCTCCGCGCAAAAACGGGGACGAGACCGCGTAGGTCCGTCTGGCCTGAATTTCGAGGGCAGATGCTATTTGGTGCTATCCGTCCACCTCTCCGAAGATGCCAAGTTGATTTATGGCACCGTGTATCGGAGGTTTAGACGGATGCGGCTGATTGAAAGAGATTTTAACGATCACCAAAAATATTTTACCGCAATCAGAAACGGCGTCGCTTTGCAGCTAGCCGGTGAATACGGGTCGGTCCATAGGGACGTTGTGAATTTCCTAATCGCTCTTACGAGTTAATTCCGAAGGGTGTTCGGATTGATTATTAAATCTAAAATCTAAATCTAAATCTATCTAAGATTATCTAGATCTATTCTTGCTAGGGTTAGGTTTAGGGATGGTTTGGAAATGCAGGTAAATCTCAATTTCTATACCCGAATGAAGATCTATGAGGAGTTATGGTAATTATCAATAAAGGGGATTAGATCCATTCGGGAAGGTGTTCCTTCCTCTAGGTTCTTGTCCTTCCTTTAGAGATCCTTACCCTAACCTCCATGGAAAACGCGCGCAACCGGGCCTTTATACTACGGTGTCATCGCTACCTCGAGGGATAGGGTGCCGTAGGGCGCGGTGTGTGCGTGTATGCATGGAGTCCTATTGAAAATATATGATGGGTAAGAAAGGGATGAGAGATCCCATCTCTCAAAAGCCTTCCCCAAAGCTAACTCTAAACAATTTCCTAGGGCAATGAATTAAATCTACCTAGGGCAAAGAATTGAAATCTAAACTAGAGCAAGGAATTAAATCTACTTACAGATGCATCTCTCCAATCATCAACGCAGGTTTGTCAGATCTGAATTCATGAGTTGAAAAGAAACACCGATGCTCTCCATAAAGAGATCTGTATTTTATTATTAAAAGGAGGCATAAAAAATTACAATCTTTAGAGTTCCTATTTATAGAGAATAGGAAACCTTATGTTACATTTTGATCCGCATGTCTACAATTACATATTTGCCCTTATGAAGACCAGTCAACGCCGCCACTGCCTTTTGGTAAAAAAATTATTTTTTATTCCTTAAAAACTGCCGCGGAACCGCGGCCCGAGGCATGGTTTGGCCGCGGTTCCGCGGCCAAACAATGGTGTTGGCTTGTTGGATTTTTAGGGCTGGCTATGCTGCTTTTTATCTTCTTATTTCTTTATGTCTTTTCTCAATTTAGCTTCTGGTTCTCTTCTAGATTTTCCAGTGAACATTGTAGTGGACTTCTACCCATTCGCTTTGAGTCGATGTCTTGAATCTTACTTTTTTGAATTGTTCCTTATGTAGGCTTGATCAAGAGTCTTCTGTTTATTGGTTAAAGTCCACTTTTTCATCGTCTTTACCTTGTTTTCACTGTTTTCTGTCCAAGAACCTGTAACCTGTAACATGTAGCAGACATGCGTCAAAAGTACCTGCTTATTTATAAAAAGAATAAGAATGGGGAATATAATAATGCAATATTATGGTGTGAACAGCGGCCGATGTAGCAGACTTCGTCAAATTCCCCCTCGTTGAGGGGTTTTTTGATTGTGGGGACGCTCTTCCATGCAGGCGCAAGCCCCTGCAGTTAATTACGCTACCGCATCGCGGTAACCATTTTCTCCTTCTCCAGATGGTCACTTCGTGTTATGGGTGTTTGTTTGTTTTTGGTTGCCCGTGGATTTGTAACATTTCGAAATAATAAAAATATTATTTTTGGGAAATTCATAATTTAATATTATTTTATTGAATATTTTAATAATTCGGTAAAATTAAATACAAATAAATGGGGAAAGTTTTTGGAAAATTATGGAAAAATTCTAAAATAGGGTAAATTAGAGAATTATGCCGTTTCTAAGTTTAATTGATTAGTTATATGCTAAATTAGTGCTAATCGCGATTTTTAATCGCGATTAGCACTAATTTAGCATATAACTAATCAATTAAACTTAGAAACGGCATAATTCTCTAATTTACCCTATTTTAGAATTTTTCCATAATTTTTCAAAAATTTTCCCCATTTATTTGTATTTAATTTTACCGAATTATTAAAATATTCAATAAAATAATATTAAATTATGAATTTCCCAAAAATAATATTTTTATTATTTCGAAATGTTACAATCTACCCCCCTTAAATAAATTCGGTCCCCGAATTTAAATTTAAACCCCCAACTACTAAAACATTCAGTAACAATCCAAGTTGTCGGATACGTGATAATCGAATCGCAAAATCACAAATCATAAATACCGTCGTCGGTAGTTCCTCCTTCAAGGTCGAGAAGGAGTCGGTGTATCCAATGCTAGTAGCGCAAGATATCTACTTGCCTCTTGCTCACGGTCTGGCGTCCTCTGACTCTGGGTCCTTATCTTCTCTGCAGATTACCTATCTCGCAGTCAATCGGCTCATCGGCCCTGTCAGGTGTGCTAACGGGGACGATTCCGTTCTGGCATTTCTCTGGTCAACTCTCGGTCAATCCTCACGACCACTCGTAAAGCAGCATGTCACTGGCGTCGGCCTCTGGCTCTCTGAATGCACATCACACATCTGATCCTGGGTGCAAATATCATTGCAGCAATGTCCTGGAAGGAATCCTGCTCAAGGTCTCTTCCGATCTTGCCTATGCCGAACTATACGGAGGCTGGCTCTCTTGCATAATCTCTTCTCACTCGATAGACATCTGTGTCCTCAGCACAACATTTTCTCGGAAATTGGTCGCAACCCAACGCCTCTGTAAGCATATCAGGTCTCTAGTCTCGACGGGAAGTAATGACAGCTCGTCAGCGTCTCGCCCGAACCTCTGGTTCCACCTGTCTCTATCATCGTCCACTATGACGTCATGCCATGCTATCTACATACTGCACTGTTCTCGGCCACGGTCAATCCGAAGTCTCTCGCACGAACTCGAAATCGCGTACTCTGTAGCTTCACCATTCTATAGAAGATGTCTGGCCGAACAGGTCCTCGGGAACGCGTCCCAACCATCGGAGGAATGCTCAATACTCTTTCGTCCTCGATCAATTTACAACGCATCTGGGTGAGGTCCTTTATCCGAACCGGTCAACTACCTTGTCGACGATGCCGAACTCTGGCCTGCTGGGTGTGCGCAATATGACCATCCCTGGGTCTAGGTCTTCTCGTATCGTATTCCAGAAAGGTCCTGTCGAGGTTTCTCTCTCAAATCTCTTTCCTGCCGGATTGCCCGGAAGTCATCATCCATTGCTGAAGCAAATTCTTATTCCGGAACGGCTGCATACTTATCGCGCCTCTTTCTGGAAGATATATCCATATACAACGCCTCTGGGTGCGTATTACATCTCTAATGTCAGCGGAGTGGGACGCCATCTCGTCGAAATCTCTTGCGAACTCATTTCTTCACTCTGCTTCAATGTCGACTGATTCGGACTCGTCTCATAGTGGCTGCATGGACTATGCTCCAATGGCTATACTCGTATCTGGAGTTTCCCAAGCAAAGCATCCCATCACATGATATCCGAAAGATGTCGAATCATTCGATCGACTCGTCAGAGCCTTATAATCCCCCAAGAGATCAACATCTTGAGTACAGTTTAATAGTATTGAGTATATGCCACAGCGTCGGTGGTCCAGCCGTAGATGGGCAAACCCAAGCCTCACCAATGGCGCCGCGGAACTACCGCAACCCTAAGGTTCAAAGGCTTTCACACGGTCATTAAGTCGAGTTAGGGTTTCATTCTTCTAGAGGGTCCATAGAATCACCTGCATGTCTTTCCGTATACTTTAAACTTGGAAAATGGGCTCCTGACATTCGATCGTCTCTATCGACTCTCAACGAACCTACGTGAAGTCGCCTCTAGCAAGAAACAATCTATCTGATAACCTCGCATCGGTGAACGAACCACATGTCCTAGTCATTCATCCTCAGGTGACTAGCGACCATCCATCATATCTCTAAGTATATGCTCATGCTGCAGTAGCTCCAACCATCTGGGCGATATCTCGTCATTTGTAGCAGCAACTGGCTCATTCGCCTGTACGCCGAACAGCGCTTCAATCCTCCAGGAAAGGCGATACCTTGGCGGTCATCTCTGAATCGGTCTGCTCTAGATCTGAGTAAGACTCTCCACACTGGAAATCTTTAACTCAACTGGGCCCGCTCCGGCGCATAAATCGGGTGAATTACCTTTGTCTCTCAAATCGGGTAGACTAGCTATCATTTGTCTCATATCTGTCTGGAAGCTCCGGCAACCTCAGCGCGTAAGCTTCGGAAGCGACATCCTGTCAATCTCAGCAACAGCTGGTCCATCTGTCTGCACGGTAGGCGACATCATAATCTCTGAGGTATGTTGTACATCAACAGTCCTCTCTCAACTGGCAGCTCTAACAATGGCCCGATCATCCAGTGCAAGACCAAGCACTCGCCTCCACTAGAGGTCACAATCACCAATACTAACTCGAGACGTTCCCATGTCACCAGAAAACACAATGGTCGGCCCTCATACCAGACGAGCTCGCACTGACTGTAACCCTAGCAGCAGTCCAAACTGCGCTCAACATGGCAACAGGAACCTCAATCGAGTATCGAAGAGAGCAGATCAATGGCAAGAAAGAGAACAACAGATCCAGAGTGGATACATGATCATAAGAAGGAACAGCATCAATAAAGGTATGATCATGAAACTAATAGAATCGGGGATCTCAAATGGATGTATAATCATGGATATGAAGAGAATCACTGATCTCGAAAATATGTACATCCTAAGGTTCCTTAAGCGGAGTGGCGTGTCGTAAGTATGCCGCGGAACATACCCACGGTACGTCACTCTACTTTAGTCACCTATTCCATCAACCAAGGGTCATCCTACGCGACGAAAGTTCGGGTCTAATACCCCCTCGACTAAGTCTAAGTTCCGTAAGGTCAAGCCTAAGTTCCGTATATATATATATATATATATATATATATATATATATATATATATAAACGCCCTAGGCTCCACATAGTCAAACTTAGACTCGAATCAAGGTCAACCTAGCGCTCTGATACCAACTTTGTCACGTCCAGAAAGAGCACGTGACTGGCCCTTGAACCATATGAAGTCTATAGGACTCCATCTGATCCAAGTAAGCCAAAAGCCCAGAAATCTAAAACCATATTTAGGATAAATAAACAACAAGAAATATACTATACAACGCCGAATGGCGAGGATCAAAATTTAAAAGAAACCCAGATAAGCATGAAAACTGCAACACTACTAAGCGTGACTCTAAGGTCGAAATAATACATCACTAGTGTCTGAGTCTGAAACAATATACAAGTTTTGGTTGATGGAATTTCTGGATACAATGAATAATACATGTGCAATGGCGGTTCTGATACAAGGAACCCACCTACTAAGCAAATCACCCGCAAAGGAAAGCAGTGTGCCAGAAATGCCGCTATGGAACCTGTACGGCAAACCTGCAAGAACTGTGGCACAACGGGGGTGAGTTGCCAACTCGTGAATAGAAAATATCTACAAGCAGAAATCGAAAGCAAGACATAATCCTAGGTCAATACGATCAGTATATAATATAACCCTCAAATGAATAAGTCTGAAGCATAGTAAAGTAGCAATGTAACATCTAAACATAAGTGTAGTGCCAAGAACTCGCGCTAGTGCCTCACGTAATAACATATCATAAATATGATGTATGTATGCGGTAAAATGAAAACAGAAGATATCATGAATGAAGTCATCAGGAAATAAATGTCGAGCATCGACGCAAACTATATATCTCAATATCAAGTGAATCCCATCTATCGTGTATCCGATATGTATGCAACATGCATGAAGGTACTCTAATATATGATGCAATGCATATAAAATAAATGTGGGGTAGGGGAGATATAATATACCATCGGCCATAAAGGCTCCTCTCATATCGAGCACATAGGCTCCTTTCATATATCGGGCATCCGTCAGTCCGGGTCAGCCTTCTCTCAATATATCGGGCATCCGTCAGTCCGGGCCAGCCCTCTCTCAATATATCGGGCATCCGTCAGTCCGGGTAAGCCCTCTCTCAATATATCGGGCATCCGTCAGTCCGGGTCAGCCCTCTCTCAATATATCGGGCATCCGTCAGTCCGGGTCAGCCTTCTCTCAATATATCGGGCATCCGTCAGTCCGGGTCAGCCCTCTCTCAATATATCGGAATGCATATATAAGTTTGCATAGATCATCATGATGATATATTAAGTAGGTGTATATATATATCGGCGTCCCATACCACTAATATATATATACTATGGATATACATATATATTTCAGCGTCCCATACCACTGATATATATACGCAGGAGTAAGACAATCCAGAATCATCATATGCAACCATATCACAGTGCGAAATCCATGAATTATAATACATGCAACATGAAACACTAATATGAGCATGGAACTTGTAAAGGCATATGCACAAAGGAATATGAATCAATAACATATAAGCATGCAATGCAATGCGAGCCGTAGAGTGAATAGTAAATGAATAGCAATGCAGCTTGCCATTTGAAATAAGTATGACTCAGGTCTAGTCTAACATCTACTATGCAAACTACAGATCTAAGTATCAGGTCAACCGGAAAGGGTATGGAATCCACCTAAATCTGAGTCGGTATATATATATAGTCGGTGATCCCGCCTCAATAGTATTGCGTACGATACAGTATATCATATGGCATCCTCAAGTCGTGAGTGCGGATCTATCATTAATATAAAGCTCGTACGGTAAATCGTCGTACGGCATCCCATTAGCTGGGTATGGGTAAATATCACATTCCTCTCATCAAATATCAGGTATCATTATCATCATATCACATAATCTGGGGTACTGATCTAAGTCTAGTACAACTGATACCATCTATATACTGCGTGTGCAAGCACACGTCCAAAGGCCCGCTAAAGATCACATGTCGTATCCCAAATACGAATCATATCAAATCACCGATCTCGCGGCACAATGTCCAAAATCATCTACTCATCTCCAATGTCATCCAATATCACTATCACACCGTGTAAGTATAAAGAATATGCAAGGGTGTGCGTGTGTGTGTAAATCTATTGTAGGGTTCGCGACTATGAACTACACTAGTTTACTTCTAACCCTAAACTATCCATAATATACCTAACACAATATCCATGACACACTGTAACTATCATACAATATAGTATATCAACTATGGACTGTGGGGTGCTATACGCCATCCATCCGACGTCCCCCTGTAGATATAATCTACTCACCTTGCGTCTTCATTGTCGACGTCACCACGCGTTTGCTTGTCGTCCAGAAGGCTGCATGGGGTACCTACACATTAACATATCGCAAATGCGTATCAAAACTGTAGGGTTCCTAGGCACCCCAAGGAGGTCTCACAAGGTATCAAACATGCCATATTAAAATTTTACGGTGCCTACAAACCCTAAACTACGGATCGTCGGCTAGATGTCTAGGCGAAAAAGAACTAGTTAACACTTAACTATTGGGAATACGGAAATACAACTTTTGTAGATCCGGTCCTCCACCTCCACGGCTCCGCAACGAGTTCGTCTCCGCTGTCCAAATCAAATCCGGGCTCTAGGATCGGCTTCGTCGGAGAATGGGCAAGCTAGGTCGTCGATGTCCATGCCGAAGATGATCTACGTCGAAGCATCGCTAGATCAAGCTCACAACTTCACCAAGTCAAGAAACTTGTGAAGTAAACACACTCTACTACTTGGCAAGAGGTAGAGGATGAAGAAATAGGAAGTGGGTTAACTTTAGAATTGGATTTCTTACTCATATGCATCAATCACCATTGATGGAGGTGAAGCTTTTCTTCTTGAAGTCAAGGAAGAAGAAGAAGAAGCTTATATGATAAGTTAATAGAATAAGAAAAGAAAATGAATTCTTATCATAATTTTAACTAGAGTCAAGTGTAGAGAATCAATCATAGTTAGTGGGAATGGTTAGGGTTAAGGATGAGATAAGAATGGTTGACTTGAACAAAGCTTCATGAAGCTTCAACTAAAGAACAAAATTAGCCACCATCCTTTTCTCTTTTCTTTTATTCATTTATCAAAAATAAAAAGGATAATTAAATAAGATAAATGAATAATAAATAATAAACCCTAACCATTTCATTAACCAAGGTTTAATCTTTACACTTGAACCCTAGCATGACATGTATCATCAAACATGATACAATCAAGTGCACAAAAGTATATCGCATATACAATGCGCCCATCCGAGTGAGAAAATCCATCTTAAGTAAACCGATACTAGTTGATGCAAAGTAATATATCAAATATATAAATATGCATTAAATCATTAAATCAACACTTGATTCAATGACCCGGTTATGTCGCACACAACCGACTAGTATACAATACATCGGCTTATCGAATCAACGCTTGAATCGATAACTAGGTTATATCGCATACAACCATTCGATATATTTATCGCGAGAATAGAATACGGTATCACATACACGCATTATTCTCGGTCCCGCACATATCTCATATGCGCTCCTATTTCGTTTCGCTTGAGCCAGGAAACCTCTGTGTAGGACTCTAAAGACTCGTCAATACGCCGGCAGCAGATGATGATCATATCAAGCATCCACAAGCCGCAAGCGGTCTGCTAAACGTAACGGCCACCCGGGTATTGAGCGATCTGAAGATCGACGAGCAAGCCCGCTCACACTCCAGTGAATCCGACCAGTAACACTACCGTACAGTCCGGTCTGATCGTCTGATATGTCGCATATCTCGCCTAGGGGTGGTAAACGTCAGACCCCAATAGCTCAATAAGTTGTGTCGATATGAGGTCTATAACTGTTCGAGAAACTACTGGTAACACTTACCGGTAAATCTCAGCAACCCTGGCCAGGGATTTCCTGTTATAGCCAATCGAACACTGCGCAACATCAACTCCCTATACCGGGAGAGACGAATCCCCTCCTATCGCTCATTGCCTCCATGTGACTCGGGACTGTACCCAAAAACCACCGTTTTGCACGCCCTCTTGGACGTGGTAAGATGGAAATCAAAGCACAGTGGGAACCACACAAGACTCTATGACGATCTCGGGTCAACAGACTACTCTGTACCAGTGTCACCAGAGAACTGCCATCTGACGTGAGGTATAATACCATCTGGGAGTTCTCGGCGAGTCCGTCCAGTGTACCCAGTCTCTACTGAGCACCCGTATATCATCTCTGATGTCAAACACCAATGGATATGGGATCATCCATCGCCCATCTGTATGGGTCGAGAAGGTACACGCTAGTCTACTCTGGTATATCGATGCCCCGTCTCGATACACCCACGACTAGGGACTTTGAAGGATGTACTTATGGACTACCATGTCCCCACTAGTATGATCCGTATCATAGTCCAGGTAGTCAAGTACAGATCCTAAGGGCTTTACCAACATGTAACAGAGAGACAATCAGTATACACGTTAAGGTAAAGAGCAACCAGATAGCATACTATCATGTCGAGCAAGAAAGTCCTCCCTATATATGTCCCAGCATCCACTACAATATACATCCTATGTACAGTAATGGCCTCTAGGGCATACATATAACTAACAATCTCCCACTTGCACTAGGGCCATCTGTAGCAGTGGTTGCAGTATCTCATACTCAACCATCCCATAAAAGTCTCTCTCTGGGAAAAGGCCTTTCGTGAGTGGATCCGCTGTGTTTGTCCTCTTGGTCTACTCTCCTAACCTCGATCCCTTGGAGATCAACCATCTCCATGATCAGGTGATACTGCCTTAGAATATGTCTGGATCACTGATGGGACCGGCGTTCCTTGGCATAAGCCTCAACTCCATTGTCTCACAATGGTAGGGACGTAGTTCATCTCATGAACCAATATACACCCAGACTGCCTCTTTGGTAGCATCTTAAGTAGCGATGTATCCAGCCTTTATCGTCTAGTATGCCACGGTATCTAGCTTGGAACTCTTCCAACATACCGTCCCTTTACTGAGGGTAAAGACAATGCCTGTGACTGACACTCAGTCGTCATTATCACCCTGGAACCCTTCCAGTGATTCTCCCCAGGATCGTTTGATACCATCTCACTACAACTAGTGAGAATCCTTACATCCAATTAAATCTATCTCATAGATCCAAAATCCAGGATTTAGGAGGTATCACTTTGATCCTATATGGAGAATCATTGTGATAAGCGGAGATTGATCGAGCGTAGCATAGGAAACTCCTTCCCTATCAAGAGTATGTCATCCACGTACTCTACGAGGATCGTCACCATACTCCCTACTACCTTCTTGTTTATACAAGGTTCATCTACCATTTTGATGATGTCAACTTCTTTGACTAATCCATCAAAACAGATGTTCCAACTCCGCGATGCTTGCTTTATCCTATGAAGCATCTTGCACACGTTTCCGCTGCTCCCACTGTCTACGAAGCCCTCTGGCTGTGTACTTATAGACACTCTCTTCTAAATCATCATTTAGAAAAGCAGTCAAGACACCCAACCACCAGATATCGCAGTTATGGTATGTAGCCGTGGCAAGTAGGATCTGGATGGACTTAAGCATAGCTACTTGAAAAGGTTTCATCATTATCCACGCCTGGTCGATGACAAAAAGCTTTAACAAGTCTAGCTTTGAAAGTCTCAACTTTTCCATCTACACCAAGTAATCTTCTCAGGATATACTTGCTCCTGATGGGGATTTAACCCTTCAGATCTAGCAGCTAAAGTCCATACTTTGCTGGTGTATAAGGATACCATCTCAGATCACTAAGCATCCAGCCATTCTTACAGAGTCTTACTCTCGATGGCCAGCTCGAAACTAGTTGGGTCATCATCTCATGATGCAATCCTCGCTCCCACTGTCATAGAGAAACCGAAGTATCTCTCAAGTGGGTGAGGAACCCTACTAGATCGGCGGAGAGGCTGAGGTTCGTTGGAATCTACTGAATCCTTTGGTTCTATCAAATCATCTGCTGTAGTTCGTATAGCTGGAACCTTTCCAGTTCTACATTACAGGCCTTGCCTCGAGCTTGTCCGGATTTTGCTTTCAGACATAGGCCGGACAACTCCAAATCTTAACTAACTTAAGACATGGGTTCTTCTCATTCCATATCACATATGAAGTGGTAGGCAACTTGATTTGATTGGAACCGTATTCAATAGGTATGCAGCTTCTCAAGCGCATAACACCCAAAAAGGAAATAGGTAACTCAGTAGTACTCATCATAGAGCACACCTTATCATATAGGGTGTTGTTGCTCCGCCCCGATATACCATCGTGCTATGGTGTATGCGGAGGAGTAATGCTGAGAGAGAATCTCATTCTCCTTTAAAAAAGTCCAGGATTTCCGTGCTCAAGTATTCCCCTCCTCGATCACATCAAAGGACATAATACTTATACCCTTATTGGTTCTCTACTTCTCGCTTATATTCTGTGAATATCTCAAAGGGCTCAGACTCATGTTTCAACAGGAACATATGTCTGAATCTTGAGAGAGTATCAGAGAACGTAATGAAGTACAAAGAACCAGTCTTGGCATGTGTAGACAGGGGACCTACATACATCAACATGTATCATCCCAAGAGTTCACTAACTCTTTCTCTGTTTCCAATAAACAGAGCTAGTGTCATTATATCTTTGTGACATGACTGGCAAGTTTCACAAGATGTAGATTCAAACTGATTTAAATATGCATCTACATGTAACTTCAGCTAGTCGGGTCACATTGATCTGACTTAGTCTACAATACCTTAAGAAGGATCCGTTCATTTCTGAACTTCTTCCTCTTATGTGTGTTCCATATACTGAGAACTGTAGTTTGATTTAGAACATCAATGCTTTTAGATAACGTGCCTGAACCTATCAACTTTTGATATAGGAAATGTTCAAAACATTGTCCATCTATACAAAATTTTATCATTTCTTTACTGATAAAGAGAGTGATATGATTTTGTATATCAGGTTCGGTATCTAATAACATTCGTTCAGAATCAATGTATTGGTAATACAGGGTGACAGTGACCGACAGACTTGGCTGCAACACTTGCCCCGTTTTCTGCCTCATGAAACTTATCACCCGTTCTCAGTTCTCTACCTGTCTGTAGCCCTATGTAACAGATTACATATCTGGGATCCTGATCTGGTATCACATACCCAGGACGTAAAGGATACTGAGAAACAGTTCTGTATAATGAACACGCCTGAAGATGATGCATCAGCATGCACTCTCTTCGTTTGGGCGGCACGGGAATTCTGGTAATCCCCAATTTCCTGCTCTGTCTTATAACAATTATAAGTTGGAGCGGGACCAACGTTCCCCAGCTCAGTATAACAAGCGGGTTCGGTCAATAATCCGTATTATTATCTTGATTAAGGCGTGATATGGTCGCTACCTGGAGAGAGAGAGAAGAAAACACTCAGCGTGCGCTCTTGCAAGAATAGATTGGTTATTATTTTATCTAATCAGGATGGCTCCCACTGCTTTTTATCAAATCTTCCTTCAAACCCTAAAAGGAAAGACTAGCCGGGATTAATTACACACTACAAGTTCGCCAATCTTTCAGCCAGGCCAGTGTCGGTACTTTGAGGGAGGTCCCCCGTGCTTTCGCACGAACCTAATTAATGTAAACCTCGTTTTCCCAGAGGCGTAACCTCGTTAACACCTTTCTAGACACCTACTTGATCGGCTAATTGTAATGTATAAGACTCTCCCAGGAGTAACTCTTACTCACAGCGGGTATCGGGATCCAACTATCTCATAGAAGGTATGCAATCTCATTGCAAATTTCAACACTTGAAATTCCCGATAATATTTTGCCCCAAGCGATCTATGACCTTGACTGAGTCAACAAATCATAGACCACAAGTAAAGTTCAACCCGTCATTTCTCGATTGAATTAAACCCACCCGCACGACCCTTGACTGAGTCAACAAGGCCGCACGACTACCCTAATCCAATCGCATCATATGCTTTGCAGATAAACAATAATCAGCTACCGCACACTACGCCTTGACTGAGTCAACAAACGCAGCACGAATACTAACTATTACCTATCTGAAATGACGGAGGGCTACGACAGGTTTTTAAGAAAACCTTTTGCGTAATGAACTTTATATCGTTGTAGAATCAAATGGTTTAAAAATGGAGTGCTTTTGAGGCTTTTCCAGTTTTGCTAAAGGAGTCACTCCCGGTGAAGGGATCGTCGGTCCTTTCCTCGTCGAATGAGGTGCGGGATATATCATATATATCACTGTGCAAAGCAAAACTCTTAAAAGCGATCAAAAGACAAACCGAGTGTGTAGCATCTGCCAGTTATTGCTAAAGGAGTCACTCCCGGTGAAGGGATCTCGGTCCTTTCCTCATCGAATAAGGTGCAGGATATATCATATATACCGCTGTGCAAAGCAAGAACTGTAGCTACCTGTTTTATTTTGAAATTCGATTCTACAACATCTTAGGTTTCTTTTATTTCATTAATCACATTAATGAAGTCCCATCATTTAAGTACCTAAACATCACAGATAAATACGACGTACACTTATGCCATCCGCATTCGCCTCGATGTCCCCTCGTGCACCGTTAGGTTAGGTAACTAACGACAGAGCAGGGCAGGGCTAGCGCGGGTGTAAAACATAAGTAACGTCTATATAATATATCATATATATACTATATACTGTATCTATCACAGAACATCACATGATCACATCACAGATATCGCAGCAGAAGAATCATATGAAATATTGGATATACTAGGACGTCCGTGTTTTCAATACGAGCCAGTATAAAACACGGATTCCACGGTCGTGATGAATAGCCAAACCCACACCCCTAGACCCCTACGAGAGCGGCAAGCAACCCTACCAATTCTAGAGTTAGGAGACCCGGACTCGACTCCTCGAGTTGGTCTCCCACTGGACTCCAGAACCCGGTTACTTGTGCCCTCCTCCTTGGGTCTATCCTAGTGCGGAAAAGTAAATAATATACAACAGGTGACAACTCCCGCAACCTGGAAGCGCCCCAATAAAAGAATATTACATACAAGTTTTTACATGAATGAAAATGAAAAACACTCATCTCACATAAAAAACCCCGGCTATTCAAACACGACGATCCAATATAGCATATCCAGCAACACATAACATCACATGTCATCAACGTAAGTAAATATGCGCATCCCAATTGTCGTTGACATATAGCAACGAAACCGGCGATATCACATATTACACTTACGGTCACAGAAAAGAAAGTGTAAAACTACAACAGTTGGAATCCGCAACCACCTCAGACATCGCATGCCTGACCAAATGAATTACTTAGACATCTCATGCCTAACAATTATAAACCCCGCATTTTAGTCTCATAATCGAAAACACTTTTCAATATCAAGTCGGGCAATTCAACAGGATTCCCGACATTTTGATCGAATGCTCGTCGCAAACTTCAGTAGACGGCTGCACCCCCGATACCGTCGACGAAGTGCACCAAGGCGGAACACCGCTACCGCGAGCACCCGAATGGATGCTTTCGGCGACGGGGTTCTCCTACAGTCACTTGGTCGGGGCTATGGAGTGAGGCTGTCTATTAAGTTTACCCGGCGAGTATCCGCGTACGCTACGTGATTGCGACGGACTTTTGATCACATCAAAATTCCGTGGCAACCGATCAAGTGAGACTAAACTGCTACGTTTATAACATTCATTCAGTTATCACATAACTTTTGCGAATTCCAATTATTGTATCCCATCCCAGATAAATAGAAAATGTTAAACTTTCCGATCGAACAATCGAACACCCAAGTTTTCCCAATACAGATCAACACATGAAATAAGTCTAACAACATTCAGTTCGTACCTCAGTACCAACGGTCCAGCCGTAGAAGGGTCAAGCCAACGCCTCACATGTGGCACGCCGTACTGCCCCAAACCCGAAGGTTCAAAGGGCAGTTCAAGACGGTCACATAATCGAGTTAAGGTTTGTTGTCTTCTAGAGGGACCATCGCGTTACTTGCACTACTTAGAACGTCGTTAAACTTCGGAAAAATCCAACACTTGGAAATTTCCCGACAGGGGAAAAATTGGGTATTTATATCCGGTCGAACTTTTTAACATATTCTAGAATTTATCCGGAAAACCAAATAGACAAAATTTGATACCCCGATCGAAACACCAAATCCCCAAAACAACTGCAGAAAATTCAACTCTTGAATAAAATTTCAAAACATCCAGAGAACTCAGCACTGAAAATTGAGAATTACTGTGAAATTTAAAATTCACAAAACGACAAAGTAGCCGCGCATCCTCCGCACGAGCCAAGCTCGTGCCGCGGATCCACGGCACTTTGATTGATTTACTGCATCGAATTTCACAGTATTTCTTATATTATCCTGCTGATTTATCTGCATATTTTTAATATGGAAAAAGACCAGATTTTAAAAATTGGACAGAGAGCATGTTTGATTCGGGGTTTCGGGTTCGTTCGGACTTCGAATTCCGTCTAGACTTCGCCTAAGGCTCTAGCTAGGCTCTGATACCACTGTAGGGTTCCTAGGCACCCCAAGGAGGTCTCACAAGGCATCAAACATGCCATATTAAAATTTTACGGTGCCTACAAACCCTAAACTACGGATCGTCGGCTAGATGTCTAGGCGAAAAAGAACTAGTTAACACTTAACTATTGGGAATACGGAAATACAACCTTTGTAGATCCGGTCCTCCACCTCCACGGCTCCGCAACGAGGTCGTCTCCGCTGTCCAAATCAAATCCGGGCTCTAGGATCGGCTTCGTCGGAGAATGGGCAAGCTAGGTCGTCGATGTCCATGCCGAAGATGATCTACGTCGAAGCATCGCTAGATCAAGCTCACAACTTCACCAAGTCAAGAAACTTGTGAAGTAAACACACTCTACTACTTGGCAAGAGGTAGAGGATGAAGAAATAGGAAGTGGGTTAACTTTAGAATTGGATTTCTCACTCATATGCATCAATCACCATTGATGGAGGTGAAGCTTTTCTTCTTGAAGTCAAGGAAGAAGAAGAAGAAGCTTATATGATAAGTTAATAGAATAAGAAAAGAAAATGAATTCTTATCATAATTTTAACTAGAGTCAAGTGTAGAGAATCAATCATAGTTAGTGGGAATGGTTAGGGTTAAGGATGAGATAAGAATGGTTGACTTGAACAAAGCTTCATGAAGCTTCAACTAAATAACAAAATTAGCCACCATCCTTTTCTCTTTTCTTTTATTCATTTATCAAAAATAAAAAGGATAATTAAATAAGATAAATGAATAATAAATAATAAACCCTAACCATTTCATTAACCAAGGTTTAATCTTTACACTTGAACCCTAGCATGACATGTATCATCAAACATGATACAATCAAGTGCACAAAAGTATATCGCATATACAATGCGCCCATCCGAGTGAGAAAATCCATCTTAAGTAAACCGATACTAGTTGATACAAAGTAATATATCAAATATATAAATATGCATTAAATCATTAAATCAACACTTGATTCAATGACCCGGTTATGTCGCACACAACCGACTAGTATACAATACATCGGCTTATCGAATCAACGCTTGAATCGATAACTAGGTTATATCGCATACAACCATTCGATATATTTATCGCGAGAATAGAATACGGTATCACATACACGCATTATTCTCGGTCCCGCACATATCTCATATGCGCTCCTATTTCGTTTCGCTTGAGCCAGGAAACCTCTGTGTAGGACTCTAAAGACTCGTCAATACGCCGGCAGCAGATGATGATCATATCAAGCATCCACAAGCCGCAAGCGGTCTGCTAAACGTAACGGCCACCCGGGTATTGAGCGATCTGAAGATCGACGAGCAAGCCCGCTCACACTCCAGTGAATCCGACCAGTAACACTACCGTACAGTCCGGTCTGATCGTCTGATATGTCGCATATCTCGCCTAGGGGTGGTAAACGTCAGACCCCAATAGCTCAATAAGTCATGTCGATATGAGGTCTATAACTGTTCGAGAAACTACTGGTAACAGTTACCAGTAAATCTCAGCAACCCTGGCCAGGGATTTCCTGTTATAGCCAATCGAACACTGCGCAACATCAACTCCCTATACCGGGAGAGACGAATCCCCTCCTATCGCTCATTGCCTCCATGTGACTCGGGACTGTACCCAAAAACCACCGTTTTGCACGCCCTCTTGGACGTGGTAAGATGGAAATCAAAGCACAGTGGGAACCACACAAGACTCTATGACGATCTCGGGTCAACAGACTACTCTGTACCAGTGTCACCAAAGAACTGCCATCTGACGTGAGGTATAATACCATCTGGGAGTTCTCGGCGAGTCCGTCCAGTGTACCCAGTCTCTACTGAGCACCCGTATATCATCTCTGATGTCAAACACCAATGGATATGGGATCATCCATCGCCCATCTGTATGGGTCGAGAAGGTACACGCTAGTCTACTCTGGTATATCGATGCCCCGTCTCGATACACCCACGACTAGGGACTTTGAAGGATGTACTTATGGACTACCATGTCCCCACTAGTATGATCCGCATCATAGTCCAGGTAGTCAAGTACAGATCCTAAGGGCTTTACCAACATGTAACAGAGAGACAATCAGTATACACGTTAAGGTAAAGAGCAACCAGATAGCATACTATCATGTCGAGCAAGAAAGTCCTCCCTATATATGTCCCAGCATCCACTACAATATACATCCTATGTACAGTAATGGCCTCTAGGGCATACATATAACTAACAAAAACCAATTCCGAACTAAAACGGCATATGAATCTCAAAACGATACGCTAAGATCTATAGGTTAGAACCTATGGACAACGCCTTCCAAAACCATCAACAACCCTCGATATCGTCGTATAAACGCCAAATAGTCGAGGTAAAACACCAAACACAAATTCAGAATTAAGAATACGGAATACGGAAACACGAATCCAAAACAGCAACTTAGGAAATATGTTCCAGATTTCACCCTAGGTCAAATTGGACAAATCTATATATACCAGGGGTCTAATCTATGCATGTAGGGGCTACAGAACCAAAACGAGAAGGTTTGGTGCAGGTATGGCCGCAAATTGCGGCCAATTGGAATAATTCTGCGGACGGCTTGATGAGTTAGGGGTTGGGGTCTTGGTGGTAGCTTCCTGGGTGCCTGCACATGTCACTGTCCAATCAATTTTAATTTAGGATGTCTCGGGTGATAGCAGATTCAATATACCCTTCACAGATTCCATAATTTCTCCGATATCGGTTTCTAAATCCGTATTTCGGGTTTCAACTCTCAGGTTGGGGTCTCAATTCATGCACTAGGGTGTTGGTGTAGCCTCTACTGAACTCAATTTCACATCACATCTCATAATTTCCTCAAACCCTAACTAGGTTTTCCTTAACTCCACAATATCAAACAATATCGGTTCAATCTAAACATGGGGGTATAAGTAATGCTAAAACTAAGTTAATGATCCAGAAAATACCTCATTTGGCAACTCAAGAAAATTCTTGAGTTGCTCCTAGTGGCCAAAATCGTTGCTTTCTTGGTCCAATATGTAGATCTTGAGCTTGTGCACATTTTTAATGAAATGAGAGTGGGGTTTTGGAGTTGTTTTAGAGCTGTTTAGAGGGTTTGAAGAGGGGAGGGAGGTGAGGTGCAGGAGCAGCAGCAGCAATGGAGGGAGAGGGAGGGAAATGAGGGAAGGAAAAATGGCTAAGTGTTTAGTCAAAGGAGCCCATACCTCTCTTTCTCACCAAACCTCATTCTTTATTCTTTTCCCATTTTCTTTTCCTTTTCTTTTTCTTATTCTCTCAAAATCCTTCTCCCAAGAATAGTAAACCCAAAGTGAACCATGGCAAAAAATGCACAAGTGTGAAAAAGTGATATGTGCATGTTTTGCACAAAAATGCTAAAAACCGATTAGCGATTTTTAATCGCGATTAGCACTAATTTAGCATATAACTAATCAATTAAACTTAGAAACGGCATAATTCTCTAATTTACCCTATTTTGGAAAATTATGGAAAAATTCTAAAATAGGGTAAATTAGAGAATTATGCCGTTTCTAAGTTTAATTGATTAGTTATATGCTAAATTAGTACTAATCGCGATTAAAAATCGCTAATCGGTTTTTAGCATTTTTGTGCAAAACATGCACATATCACTTTTTCACACTTGTGCATTTTTTGGCATGGTTCACTTTGGGTTTACTATTCTTGGGAGAAGTATTTTGAGAGAATAAGAAAAATAAAAGGAAAAGAAAATGGGAAAAGAATAAAGAATGAGGTTTGGTGAGAAAGAGAGGTATGGGCTCCTTTGACTAAACACTTAGCCATTTTTCCTTCCCTCATTTCCCTCCCTCTCCCTCCATTGCTGCTGCTGCTCCTGCACCTCACCTCCCTCCCCTCTTCAAGCCCTCTAAACACCTCTAAAACAACTCCAAAACCCCACTCTCATTTCATTAAAAATGTGCACAAGCTCAAGATCTACATATTGGACCAAGAAAGCAACGATTTTGGCCACTAGGGGCAACTCAAGAATTTTCTTGAGTTGCCAAATGAATTATTTTCTGGATCATTAACTTAGTTTTAGCATTACTTATACCCCCATGTTTAGATTGAACCGATATTGTTTGATATTGTGGAGTTAAGGAAAACCTAGTTAGAGTTTGAGGAAATTATGAGTTGTGATGTGAAATTGAGTTCAGTAGAGACTACACCAACACCCTAGTGCATGAATTGAGACCCCAACCTGAGAGTTGAAACCCGAAATATGGATTTAGAAACTGATATCGGAGAAATTGTGGAATCTGTGAAGGGTATATTTAATCTGCTATCACCCGAGACATCCTAAATTAAAATTGATTGGACAGTGACATGTGCAGGCACCCAGGAAGCTACCACCAAGACCCCAACTCCTAACTCATCAAGCCGGCCGTAGATTTATTCCAATTGGCCGCAATTTGCGGCCATACCTGCACCAAACCTTCTCGTTTTGGTTCTGTAGCCCCTACATGCATAGATTAGACCCCTGGTATATATAGATTTGTCCAATTTGACCTAGGGTGAAATCTGGAACATATTTCCTAAGTTGCTGTTTTGGATTCGTGTTTCCGTATTTCGTATTCTTAATTCTGAATTTGTGTTTCGTGTTTTACCTCGACTATTTGGCGTTTATACGACGATATCGAGGGTTGTTGATGGTTTTGGAAGGCGTTGTCCATAGGTTCTAACATATAGATCTTAGCGTATCGTTTTGAGATTCATATGCCGTTTTAGTTCGGAATTGGTTTTGATACGCATTTGCGATATGTTAATGTGTAGGTACCCCATGCAGCCTTCGGGACGACAAGCAAACGCGTGGTGACGTCGACAATGAAGACGCAAGGTGAGTAGATTATATCTACAAGGGGACGTCGGGTGGATGGCGTATAGCACCCCGCAATCCATAGTTGATATACTATATTGTATGATAGTTACAGTGTGTCATGGATATTGTGTTAGGTATATTATGGATAGTTTAGGGTTAGAAGTAAACTAGTGTAGTTCATAGTCGCGAACCCTAGAATAGATTTACACCCACACGCACACCCTTGCATATTCTTTATACTTACACGGTGTGATGGTGATATTGGATGACATTGGAGATGAGTAGATGATTTTGGACATTGTGCCGCGAGATCGGTGATTTGATATGATTCGTATTTGGGATACGACATATGATCTTTAGCGGGCCTTTGGACGTGTGCTTGCACACGTAGTATATAGATGGTATCAGTTGTACTAGACTTAGATCAGTACCCCAGATTATGTGATATGATGATAATGATACCTGATATTTGATGAGAGGAATGTGATATTTACCCGTACCCAGCTATTGGGATGCCGTACGACGATTTACCGTACGAGCTTTATATTAATGATAGATCCGCACTGACGACTTGAGGATGCCATATGATATTCTGTATCGTACGCAATACTATTGAGGCGGGATCACCGACTATATATATATACCGACTCAGATTTAGTTGGATTCCATACCTCTTCCGGTTGACCTGATACTTAGATCTGTAGTTTGCATAGTAGATGTTAGACTAGACCCGAGTCATACTTATTTCAAATGGCAAGCTGCATTACTATTCATTTACTATTCACTCTACGGCTCGCATTGCATTGCATGCTTATATGTTATTGATTCATATTTCTTTGTGCATATGCCTTTACAAGTTCCATGCTCATATTAGTGTTTCATGTTGCATGTATTATAATTCATGGATTTCGCACTGTGATATGGTTGCATATGATGATTCTGGATTGTCTTACTCCTGCGTATGTATATCAGTGGTATGGGACGCTGAAATATATATGTATACCCATAGTATATATATATTAGTGGTATGGGACGCCGATATATATATACACCTACTTAATATATCATCATGATGATCTATGCAAACTTATATATGCATTCCGATATATTGAGAGAGGGCTGACCCGGACTGACGGATGCCCGATATATTGAGAGAGGGCTGACCCGGACTGACGGATGCCCGATATATTGAGAGAGGGCTGACTCGGACTGACGGATGCCCGATATATTGAGAGAGGGCTGACCCGGACTGACGGATGCCCGATATATTGAGAGAAGGCTGACCCGGACTGACGGATGCCCGATATATTGAGAGGAGCCTATGTGCTCGATATGAGAGGAGCCTTTATGGCCGATGGTATATTATATCTCCCCTACCCCACATTTATTTTATATGAATTGCATCATGTATTAGAGTACCTTTATGCATGTTGCATACATATCGGATACACGATAGATGGGATTCACTTGATATTGAGATATATAGTTTGCGTCGATGCTCGACATTGATTTCCTGATGACTTCATTCATGATATCTTCTGTTTTCATTTTACCGCATACATACATCATATTTATGATATGTTATTACGTGAGGCACTGGCGCGAGTTCTTGGCACTACACTTATGTTTAGATGTTACATTGCTACTTTACTATGCTTCAGACTTATTCATTTGAGGGTTATATTATATACTGATCGTATTGACCTAGGATTATGTCTTGCTTTCAATTTCTGCTTGTAGATATTTTCTATTCACGAGTTGGCAACTCACCCCCGTTGTGCCACAGTTCTTGCAGGTTTGCCGTACAGGTTCCATAGCGGCATTTCTGGCACACTGCTTTCCTTTGCGGGTGATTTGCTTGGTAGGTGGGTTCCTTGTATCAGAACCGCCATTGTACATGTATTATTCATTGTATCTAGAAATTCCATCAACCAAAACTTGTATATTGTTTCAGACTCAGACACCAGTGATGTATTATTTCGACCTTAGAGTCGCGCTTAGTAGTGTTGCAGTTTTCATGCTTATCTGGGTTTCTTTTGAATTTTGATCCTCGCCATTCGGCGTTGTATAGTATATTGCTTGTTGTTTATTTATCCTAAATATGGTTTTAGATTTCTGGGCTTTTGGCTTACTTGGATCAGATAGAGTCCTATAGACTTCATATGGTTCAAGGGTCTGTATACGGAGACTAATTTATGTTGTCGCCCGTAGGGCGTGGATTAGTCCAAATCCGTATTTTCTTAGATTTGGGTTTTGGGTTGGGTTTAAGGATACGTTAGTCTCATTTGAGACTAAGATCAACTTAAACGTTCGTTGAGAATACGTTAGTCTAATTTTAGACTAAGATCAACTCAACGGGATCATTTAGATCCAACAAGAGAGCATTTGGCCTCTGTTGTTTAGTTTAGGGACATTACGGTCGATTAGTTTAAGGACATTACGGTCTAAGCTTAAGGACATCATAGTCCATGGGCTTAAGGACCCCACAGTCCGAGGTTAAGGACATCATTGTCCATGGGTTTAAGGACCTCACAGTCCAGTTTAAAGACGTCATAGTCTATGAAATATATGGTTGTCGGGACCCGTCACCTCTCTGAAGACGTTGAAGGATTACAACGACAAATATCAGAGGAGTAAAGAGATGTACTCTTGAACCAATTTTGGTTGAGAGATCTGTAGTCCAATTTGAGACTAAGATCAAAAGATTTGTGAGCATATGGGCTCAGTTAATCTGAATTGAGGACTTATGGCCAATCTTGGGCTAAGTCAAATCAAGTTAAAATGTTCAACATTTATTTTGGGCTGCTGAACATTTATTTGGGCTTGGCCCTTTTAACAATGCTGAGCATTGATTTGGATTCTGATAATATTTTTGTCTTTTATTGAATGTTGAGCATTCATCATAGCTCTGGGGCTTGTTAAAGAACAATTTATATTCTATCAGCGCAGCACATGGTGCGCTTGGCGCTTTGTGCCAGTCAAAGAGCGCATTGCGCTTCTGTTGAATAGTGCACACGTGAGGGACACATGGTGCGCTTGGCGCTGAGCGCCAGTCTATTAGCGCATTGCGCTGATTTATGAGCGCAAAGCGCTATTAGTTCAGTGGAGCACACGTGAGGAGCACGTGGTGCGCTCGACGCTGAGCGCCACTCAAAAGAGCTGAGATACTTCTTTTAAGTAGCGCACACGTGAGGAGCACGTGGCGCGCTTGGCGCTGAGCGCCAGATAATGAGCGTAGTGCCCTATGTTTGGAGCGCTAAGGCTCTTCAAAATTAAGAGCGCCAAAGCTCTGCAGTGCTTTGCGCTAGATGTGGAGCGCTGATGCTCTTCTTTTATGCAACTTAAATCAGTTTTGCGCTCTGAGAATTAAATTCTCTTTTTATAAGAGATTTTGTCTCAAGGTTCTAATAACAAAGTTCTTATTTTATAGGAGATGCTTCAATCTCTTGTATTGATGAAAGGCTTTACCTTTATGGATATATGATCCTTAAGAGAATTGAATTATTCTCCCCCTTTTTTTATAATGATCTCTTTGTATAAAAGACCTTCGTCTTGTAGATCTATGATCTGTGAGAAGAATTATGTTCTTCTTTTTATTTTATGATGAGATCCTTTGATCTCTTTGTGAAAGACCTTGGTCTTGTAGATCTATGATCTTTAAAGAAGTGAATTCTTCTTTTTAATTATGAGATGATTTCATCTCTCTGTTCATTGTTTACCTTGAAGAAACTCTTCTTTTTCTGAGAGCTTGGCTCTTCTTTCTGAGATCTCTCAAAACTTATGGGGGAGTTTCTCTCTTTGTTTCTTCTGTATCTATGAGGCTTGAAGTCTTGGGGCCTTTATATAAGGCAAGCTGATTTGTTCAATCAGTTAAGAAGATCTTTTCTCCAATTGATTTGGAGGTTTCCCCACCGTTGGATCTTTGATCCAAGAGCTTCTCATTTACAGAAGGCAATCTTCTTGTTTTTAACAATATTGGAAAATCTTTTCATACAGAATTTATTCTGTACTTTTGGTGAGTTTTAATCACCATTAGATCATTGATCCAACGATGCTCTGATTTACAGAGCACAATCTTGTTGTTTGGAAAGATTTTGAGGAATATTTTCTTAACAGAATTTAATTATGATTAATTAATGATTTATCATTATTATTGGATCTTTGATTTGACGGTGGGGAGCTTTTAGTTCCAGCGCTAGCGCACCCGTGCTTTGCACGTGGTGCGCTGCTTAGGACGCAGCGCGCTTGGCGCTAGCGCACATGTGCTTTGCACGTGGTGCGCTGCTTAGGGCTCAGCGCGCTTGGCGCTGCTTCTGAAGCGTTGCTTCTGAAGCGTTGCTTCATTTCAAAATTTGAATTTTAAACAGAGCTTTGCTCTGATTGGGGGAAACAGGGTCGAATATTTTCGGCGAGTTGAAGCCATTATTCACGAGCTTGAGCATAAGAGTCTTCCCTCGGAAATCTCATCTCTATGGGCCCGGCTAAACGAATGGGTTGAGAGATGCAACACCAATGTTCGATCTTGTGAGAAGAAGTTAACTCGAAAATATTCAAAGAGCGAGTTAGCTTCAAAGGCCTTGGAAGATCTCTGAGCTCAACTAGTATCTAGTGCCACACGAGCTTATGAGATCCGGAAAGCTCTCCAACACGCTGTGACAGAAGTGGTGGATTTTGATAGAGCTGTTAACTTCACGGAAGAAGTAGTGGAGGGTCACATGGCTACAGAAAGGGAACTCGAGCGTCGACTTGCCTTGTATCAACAACAAAAAGAGCAAGCAAAAGCCCAGCTGGCTGCATTGATAGAGCTTGAAGCGGAAATTCAATGGGGGGGTGCTCTTATGGCTGACTTGTTGAGAGATCCGCTATCTTAGGCTTTTCTCGATGTAACATTTCAGAAAAATAAAATATAATTTTTGAGAATTTTTATAATTAAATAATAAATATTATGAATATTTTATTAGTGCGGTATAATTAAATATCGATAAATCGGGAAATATTTGGAAAATTATAGGAATTTCTGAAATGATGGTGTTTTATGTGATTTAGGCAAATTATGAATTTTTATAATTAATTATATAAAATTTTAATGCTAATCACGATTAAATATCGCTGATCGTGTATTAAACTAGTTTTGTGCATGCGACATGCACCAAGTCATTTTTCACACTTGTTACATTTTCCTGCTATGGTCTTTTCTTCATTTTTATGCAAGGTTTTGTTTTAAAATGATAGGAAAAGAAAACAAAAGAAAAGGAAAGAAAAGAATAAGATAAGGAGGTATGGGCATGAGAGAGAGAAGAGAGAGAGAGAGGTGAGGGGTCAAACCTTGGACCATGCTCATTGTTTCCTTCATTATTTCCTCCTCCATTTTCCTCCTCATCTCTCCCATGGCAGACCCTTCTCTCCACCTCCTCTTCATCCTCACAAACACTCTCAATCCCACCTCAAAACTCCATCCCCCTTTCATTAAAAACATGCACAAGCTCACTACAAACACTTTGGACCAAGAAAAATCGGATTTTGAGCACTTGGGGCAACTCAAAAAGATTCTTGAGTTGCCAAATGAGGTACTTTCATCACCATTAGCATTGTATTTGTTTCACTTTAGCATACATGTTAGTTTAGAATCGATATTGTGTGGTTTTGTGAACTTAGAAAATTCATAGAAGAGGGTTGTGGGATTCTTGATTTGAGGAAGTGTAAATTGAGGTTAGTAGAGGCTATACAACCCTTGTGGTGATGGTTTATTGGACTAAACCAGAGAATTAAACCCTGCAACAGGAACTTAGAAACCCCGATATTGTATTTGTAAGCTTTGGTGATGGTATTTTGACATCTGCTATAACCCCGGTGACCTGAAAATTATTTAGCGATCACAGAGAGTCATGCAGGCAACCTAAGAGCTACCCTGATGACCCGAGACCCCAACTCCATACATTGGCCGCAGATTTATTCCTTCTGGCCGCAAATTGCGGCCAGGTCTGGGGTGATAGGCTCCGTGTTTGGTCCATTGCTCTATTTTCAGTAAATTAGACCCTCCACATGTGCAAAATTGGCTAATTTCACCTAGGGTAAAATCTGGGACCATTTTCTTGAGTTCCTGCATTGTTTTGCGACTTCGTTCTAATTTAGGATTTGGTATTTGATATTGTGTTCCATCGTCTGATGTTTGTACGTCAGCGACGGGGGTTGTTTGGTGGTTTTGCAGGCGTAGGCTATAGGTTCTAACCTATAAGCGATTCACATGCCGTTTTGGTTTTCATATTCGATTTTGATACTGTATGACGCATTGGAAATTGTAGGTACCCCCACGTGGACTTCGAGACGACGAGGATGAGCGTGGCTCATCGACTCCAGCAAGTGCGGATCGAGGTGAGTAGATATATATCTACGGGGGAAGTCGGGTGGATGGCGTATAGCACCCCTGCAGTTCGTAGTGTAGTATACAAATATGTTATATATGATTACAATTACGTGTATTGTGTGACTAGATGATTATCTAGATAGATCTTAGGAGATCATGGATTAAATTTGAGTATAATTGGATGATAGTGTCGTTAGTTAGTGTTAGTCGCGAACCCTAGAATAAGGTTTACACACACACACTTGCATACATTTTATTACTTGTGCGTATATAGGGATATGTATATATATACACACACATAGGTATGGGACTATGTATGTATATATATGTATACATATACATGGATGATGAGGATAGTTTACGATATTTGGAGATGAGTCAATGAGATTGGGCATGGTGCCACGAGATCGGTGATATGATTTGGTTCGTATTATGAGATACAATATAATATTATAGCGGGTCCTTAGGCGATGTGTTTTCATACACACGCATACATATATATATATATATATATATATATATATATATATATATAGATGGTATCAGTATATACTAGACCTTAGATCAGTACCCCAGTTTATGATATGATGATAAGGATACCAGATAAATGATGAGATAAATGTGATATTCGACCCGTACCCAGATTGGGATACCGTACGAGCTATATATTGATGATAGATCCACACTCTTGACTCGAGAATGTCATATTATATATTGTATCGTATGTGATACTATTGAGGCAGGATCACCGACTATTATATTTATATATATCGACTCAGATTTAGGTGATTTCCTTACTTTTTCGATTAGTCTGTTAGTTTAGTCCTGTAGTTTATTTGCAGATGTTAGACTAGACTTGAGTTATACCTATTTCAAAACTAACGAATCGTGAGTATTTTTAAAGACAGGCCAAGGGATTCTACGGATATTTCAAAGGACGTACATTTTCTTAAAAACACCGTAACCCTTATTTTCTAAACACCACGATTCGTGTTATTTCAAATGGCAAACCTGTATGACTCATATATATTAATGTAGATTCTTCATTGTTGCGTTTATTATTCATTTTCCGCATATTCTTGCTATTCGCATCACATTGCACGCTTAAATGTGTTTTATTGTTATATTGAAACCCATGCTGTCAGGACACCAGCACCATTACCGATGATGCGTATACTCCACGTACACCTGCTTTCCGGCTCATACACATCATCATCGGTAATTGCCATGTCACGTACACATTAGAAAATACTACTTCATTAGTATAAAATGTTAGCTGATAGTTTTGACATGGTACTAGTGAGCTTGCTTTTATATGATAGCTTAGACATTGCATTTATCACTGTGATTTTCATGCATATTTATATATTCATTTGCCATGACATTATGGGCCAGTCCGGATTGCCGGAGCCCAATATTATGAAATTCATTGTTTATTTACCCTTGAGATTTGGTTTTCGGATTTCCATGAGATTTCTGGATTTGGAGAAACCACAAGGATTTTATAAACTGATTATCATTTTAAAATGAAAGTTGCGGTTTTCTCCTGATATGATTTGAGATATGTCCACCATGAGTTTTCTCGGCTCTTGAGCGATATCATACACCCGATTCGAGAAGGACGAGGAACCGTCTGTAGGTGCATGGTGGACCCGGTGCGGTACCCCGGGGCGAAAAGGTCGCAGATGATAGCGTTGAGCCTGAGACAGGGAAGCACTACTGGCCGGTGATTTTATTATGACGCGCTGTATATCCGGAGGATACCGACGTGGTCTTTTATTTGAGGATTTGGGCCAGTCCAGATAGCCGGAGCCCTAGATATTGATATTTGATGATACAGGCCAGTCCGGATAGCCGGAGCCTGAGATATTGAGATTTGATGATATAGGCCAGTCTGGATAGCCGGAACCTGAGATATCGAGATTTGAGATTTATATTTTGTGTTGATGATTGACACTGATTTTCTGCATGATTTCATTGATGATACTCGATTTTATACAGAAATCTCACTGAGATAGGAAAACCGTTTCCACATTTAGATGCATTCTGTTTTCATGCATTCATACATCATATTTATGATATATTGCTACCAGAGGCACTGACACGAGCACATGGGATTACACTTATGCATAGATGTTACCTTTGCCATTATTTTATGCTTCAGGCCATTTTATTATTTGAGAATATTACTGATCGTATGACCTAGGATTGAGTCATACATACGATTTCTGCTCGGTGATATTCTACTCACGAGTTGGCAACTAACCCCCGTTGTGCCACAGTTTCTTGCAGGTTTTGCCGTATAGGTTTCCTTGGCGGCTTTGCTAGCACATTACTTATTTCCGGGTGATTGCTTGGGTAGGTGGGTTCACTCGCATCGTGACCACCTTTGTATTTTATTTACATTGTTGTATCTAGTAAACTCCATCAACCAGACTTGTATATTATTCAGACTTAGAAAACCAGTTGTTATTATTTCGACCTTAGAGTCGCGCTTGTATTATTATGGTTTTCTTGATGATTTGAGTTTCCTTTTGAGTTTTGATTCTCGCCCTTCGGCGTTGTATATTATATTGCTTGCGTGGTTGTGACCGCCAATTGGCGAAGAGCTAGCTCCCGCTTGGGGATGCCTTTATATATATTTCATGTGTTGTACCTTTTTGGGGCCATTATTACAAAGGAAACTCTGCCGAAATTTTCAGGAAAGATTTGATGTTTTAAATATGCATACTTCGGCTTATGTTATTAAACTACTTGCTTTAAAACTAGACTTTTCCTTATTTCTTCTTTTAAATGGTTTAGATTTCTGGGTTTTCGGCTTACTTGAATTAGATGGGGGTCCTATAGACTTCATATGATTCAAGTGCCAGTCACGTGCCATTTCGGGTCGTGACAAAAAGATATTCTTTTTGTGACTTGTACTTTTTTCTAATTGTCCTAAAATGGCATAGCTTAGTTTATTTACTTATTCCGGAGCATTCAATTTATCTTACCCTTAGGTAAATACAAAACTCAGCCTAACGTCAAACATGCATAACCCCTATCGATATAGGTGTCCGTTAGGTTTGTGGTGCTGGGTTTTGTCCATCTCACCGTTACGTCAGCAGATTTCTTCTTGCTCCATGTCCACTCAGGTCGCTGGTTCGAGTAGCCGTGTACTTGCTGTATCACCCAACCCTACCACCGCAGGATACAACGTCTCAAGTAGCCTTCTTAGGCCGGTATGTCCGTATTACCGTCAGATGGTTCAGCATTAGGTGATACCGTGGCGCTTTAACTTGAGGTCAGACTACCTTCTTTAAGGAGTCCCAGGAAAGTCAGAGCCGCTTCCCTCCGAGGTGGGTTAATATCCAAAGGTCTCTGGGCTTTGTATATATTGCTATCAAGACCCAAAGGTAGGAATATGCCATCACTTCACTTCATTTTTGACCCTTGGGTCCTTGGTTACGCCGCAATCGTACTTCACCAGAGTGAGTCGGATGTTCATGTAATCTTTGTGCTATATAAGTGCCATCAAGACTCGGTTATTCATTTGACGGAACATAGGGAAACACATCGTTCCATTGCCTCCATGAATTGTCTATAGAAATTGAAATTCGAACCATCTGCAGGACATAAATTTTTTTATTTTATCATTTTTTTATTCTCCATGATGCTTTATCATTTCAGCTTTTCTTATCACGAAAGTTGCGATTGCTGAATCATTTTGGCTATTTATTCGCAGTGCCCAATCATTTCGGCTATTTCATTTTATTTTTTACTCGCTGGTTTTTATTGCGAGTTGCCCAATCATTTGTCTATTTTATGCATTTTTAAAGTTTGATACCAATTTTGGCATCAGTATCGCTATAACTGGAATATTGCCGGAGCAACTCATCATTTGCCATTGCCAAAGATGGCTTAGAAGACGGGGTTAGAATTCCGTCAACTAAGGCTTTTCAATATTTACGAGCTGTGAGGGTCTCATAAAGTTATCTTCTCCCTATGAGTCGAGATGATCTCATATGTGCATTTTCTCCCTAAGAATCGTGAGGACTCCTAAGTGAATCTTGTAAGTCGTAGGGATCCTACAAGAGTACTTTTCTCCTTCTACGTCGAGAGGACTTATAAGTGTTGTCCACCATGTGGAACTTGGATTTGTTTATGTTTATTTTTGCCCATGGATTGTATACAAGAGTCGATATTGAACTGCCTGTAGGGCTATTTTAGAGGGGTATATGATGGCTTAGGAACAAGTTCATATCTGTAAGCTAAGGCTTTTGAATTCTATAAGCCTTTATGGTCTCATAAAGGGGCGTTTTCTCCTTACGAGTTGAGGGGATCTTGTAAATGTATATTCTCCTTGAAAATCATGAGAATTTCTAAGTGTCTTTCACCTTTGTGAGTCATAAGGATCTTACTTAGGTGTTCTCCTTGCAAGTTGAGAGGACTTTGCAAGTGTATGTTCCCGAGTTTGTGCCATTTTAGGGTTTTCACAAGCTCACTGGCAGTCCTGCTGTTTTTACTCATGGAGCCCTTTCGGGTTTTCATCCATGCCCATTTTGCTTATGGACATACCGTTTTTTAAAGCTTTGTAGATGGATGGTAGTTCAATATTGCTTGTCGACGGGACTCTCGGAAGTAGTTTCACTGCAGGTGACCCAACTATTTGCCGGTGGAGCTTAGGGACGATATGGATTATTTATGCCCGTGGATTGTATACGGTAGTCAATTTGGAGACTGTCCGTAGGGCAGTAAATATTAGTTTAGGGACATTTAGGTCTAACATCACCATACATGGGGTGAAGTACTAGATTAGGGACATTTCGGTCCAACATTGCTGTGTTCAGAGTGACGAGCTAGTTTAGGAACATTTCGGTCCATCTTTCCATTTTTGGTATGTGGTGGTCCAACATGGACATGCTGGGGAGGGTTCCTGGCTCTCATGGTTCCAACTTAGTAAGATAAGGAGCGGACATAGAAGTCACAATTTATTGTTGACCTAAGTCGCAACCCTTCAAGCATAATACTTTGTTTAACGTGAAAAATACATCAAATAATAATAAACATGGATTTAAATATTTATTTCAATATAGAGTGAAAAGATCACTAAACATGGGATTAGGATTATAGGGTCAATAAAACAACATATAAAGTTCTCTAACCCCTTCTCGCCCCTATCTACCATGTCGTAACGGCAGTTCCCATGAAGGGTCCCTTCCCATCTGTCAGCGCCGTGCTCGTCGGTAAAAGAAGACATGACAGCCCGTCGAGCTCGGATTTGACTCAGCATATGAATCGAGCGGTCCCTCAGAGGCCTTGTAATCAAGCGTGCCTCATGAACGCAGTCGATCTTGTCCTCTGCTGCGTTGAGCATCGCTAGAGTCATCTCTGCCGGATGATGGGGAATGTCGTCAAGGATGGCCAGGAAAATCGTGCGAGGCCAGATGGATCTGGTAGGAAGAGGATATCCCTTATGAATCATGAGCTCGTTCATCACCATGTCGCACCGATCATCCGTGAGAGCGGGATTCGCCAGACGAGCAGTAAAACGAGGAATAATCTCCCCGATAGGCACTTGATTGGTTCGTTTCTTTTTGGAAAAATTAAGAAAAGAAGAGTTTAGAAGTTTTAGTAAAGTAACCGCAATCAACATGGCGTCGCGTGTAGCTTAGCTGTGGTGAATACGAGTCGTCCTTTGGGATTCGTGGAATTTTATAGTTCTTGCTTTAGATGGTTGAAAGAAAATATAAAAGAGAAAATCAAGAAAATCAAGAAGATAGTTTCAAGATCTAATTGAAGAAAATCAAGAAAATGGTTTCAAGATTTAATTGAATTATCAAGAAAATGGTTTCAAGATCTAATTGAATTATCAAGAAAATTTATATGAAAAAGGCTTGTAGGATTCTTTAGGATTTAGTAGCCATGGATGACTAATAAAGATTACTTCTCTTATCTATTGATAGATTTAAAACTAGATTGATGGCAATGAATGAGGATTAGGGTTCTTTGGAAGAAACTAGGGTTTCTTCTCTATTGACCCTTGTCCTTGTTAGTTGTATGTATGCCCTAGAGGCCAGTATTGTCAGATGATGTATATTATATTGGATGCTTGGACATATATAGAGATGACTTTCTTGCTCGATATGATAGTATGCTATCTGGTTGCTCTTTATCTTAACATGTATACTTGTCTCTTTATACTGTCTTAGAGTTACATGTTGGTAAAGCCCTTAGGATGTGTACTTGACTACCTGGACTATGATGCAGATCATACTAGTGGGGACATGGTTGTCCATAAGTACATCCTTCAAGGTCCCTAGTCATGGGTGTATCGAGACGGGGCATCTATATACCAGTGTAGACTAGCGTATACGCTTCTCGACCCATGAGATGGGCGATGGATGATCCCATATCCATTGGTGTTTGACATCAGAGATGGTGTACGGGTGCTCAGTGGAGACTGGGTACACTGGACGGACTCGCCGAGAACTCCCAGATGGTATTATATCTCACGTTAGATGGCAGTTCTCAGGTGACACTTGTGCAGGTTAGTCTGTAGACCCGAGATCGTCATAGAGTCTTGTGTGATTCCCACTGTGCTTTGATTTCCACCTTACCACGTCCATGAGGGCGTGCAAAATGGTGGTTTTTGGGTACAGTCCCGAGTCACATGGAGGCAATGAGCGATAGGAGGGGTTTCGTCTCTCCCGGTATTGGGGGTTGATGTTGCACTGTGCTCGATTGGCCGTAACAGGAAAGTCCCTGGCCAGGGCTGATTGGAGATTTACTGGTAAGTGTTACCAGTAGTTTCTCGACCCGTTATGAGCCTCACATCAGCACGACTTATCGGTTATTGGGGTCTGACGTTTACCACCCCTAGACTTGATATGCGACATATCAGACGAGGAGACCGGACTGCACGGGTAGTGTTGCCGGTTGGCTCGACGGGAGTTGTAGCAGGTTCGCTTGTTCTCTTCTGATCGCTCAATACCCGGATGGCCGTTACGTTTAGATGACCGCTTGCGGCTTGGGGGTGCTTGATATGATCATCACCCACTGCCGGCGTATTAACGAGTCTTAGAGTCCCATAAAGGAGTTACCTAGTCCAGGTGAAATGTTGTGGTGCGCGTATGCGATATGCGCATGGACCCGATTAAAATGCGCGTATAGGATACCGTATATTGATCGGGCGGCTTGCTTTTGGTGGGGTCGTATGTGATATGGCCGGATTGATAAATCAAGTGTTGATTTATCATTTAACCATTAGTTTCTCACTAGAAATCCTTTCTTGTGTTTGATGGATGTATGCATGCATGTATGCTTTCTTTATAGATTCATGCACATATGGATGTGCATACATACATACATACATACATCATCTATCATGGTTGTTTATACCTAGAAAATGGTGGCAATTTAAGACTCACACCATGGTTTATATTATGGATTTTTATTTCTATTTATGCTAAAACAAAAGAAAAGAGATAAGATTAAATCATGGATGAGTTTCTACACTCTTCTTTTGACCTAACCTTGTTCACCTACCTTTTGACCATGGTTTAATCTTTCTCTTGTGTTTTAACTAAAGTAAAATTAAATATCCATAAAAGATAACCATGGTTTGAGATGAAGAAAGAAAAATATATATGCTTATCTTTTTCTTTTTCTCATTGGAGTTATTCTTCTCTTCTTCTAAAATTAGCCATCATCTTCTTCAACCTTGATCTCTTGCTCTCTAGAATTTTCAAGTGAGCAAAATACTCCACAAGATAGGATTTTGAAGTGAGAAAGAGAACCACAACACCATTCTACACAAGTCTAGCCCACTTGTTTAGAGTGTAAGCTTCATTTCATTCTCTAGATAAAGTGAAGTTGCAAGCTTGGACAAAGCGGACTCCGGATGGATCATCGTGGACCTAGAGGAGTTCAAGCGGACTTTTTCCAAACCCCAAGTAGCCGAGGAGTCTAGCGTAGGGAGATACAAAGGTTGTACTCTCAAAACCCTAGCTTTTCATACTTGTGATGAAGTGTAGTTTTAGAAACCCTAATTTTTCTAGGATAGATCCTTTGTGTGTTCATTTAGCACCATAAAAATTTGATCTTTGTGACATGTGATGCTTTCAAACTCTACATAGGGTGCTAGGTAAACCCAACAGTCCTTTCATTGATCTCCATTCATGTCTAACCCTTAACAAAAAGATCGTCAATCTTATCTCAAATCATGGTTGAGATTATCAAGAAATTGATATTGCGCCCGATAAGGATGTTGATAGTTCTTTTATTAAAGTTTATAAACTTCATAAGACTTAAAAGGAGTATAGAATTTTCTCACCCATTTATCTACCTTAATCCTACGAATCCTATCATGCGGAGAATTACTCACACATCATGAAAATAAAATAAAGAATAGAGAAAGAATTCATAATGAGGAAATTAAAAGTAAGCGAATTGATAAAACTGATGATCTACCTTTATTACTCAACTTCACAATACATTTCTCCAAGTTTAGATTACAAGAGAAAGAAGAATTTGCTCTCGATCTCTGCCTTGAAGAAGTAAATGTTCCGTCGATCTTCACGTCGCTTGATCACCTAGAATCTTGGACCTATCTTGGATCGCTTGCTCGTTGACGGTGATTGGCTTCGTATAAAGGAGATTTGCTTGATTGATTGTTTGGTTGATTTCTCGATGGATTCTTGATCTAGGATCTCAAGATCGAAGATTCTTGATCTTAGATCTTATATCCCTTTTGATATTGGATTTGATCTTGGATTTTTAGGATGGTGATTTGATGTTGTTCTTGGCTCTTTTTGCTTTTTGAATTGGATGAAATTGGATCCCAAAATGATGTAGCCCTCGGTCCTTTTTATAGCCCCAAAACCAGTAACTGAAATCCCCAACAAACTAAGTTTGCTACGAAGAAAATTCCAGAAAACTCTCGCCTCCTAACCCCCTGAATCGGCCGTGGATCCGCGGCGACTCGGCCTGACTCGGCCGCGGTTCCATGGCGACTCGGCCTAACTCGTCCGCAGTTCCACGGCGTCTTGGTGAGATTGTGGCTTCGAACTTTTAGAGTTTTCTCCTGTTGGTATTTGGGTATTTCTTTGATGTCTGGAACCTTCTTATCTCTTCTGAGTCTCTGCCAGTATTTGATTTTTCGACTTTCTTTACTTCATCGGCAGATTCATAATTCCTGATATCTGACCTGAGCTAATCTTGCAGAATATCTTCAATGAACAATATTAGTTATATTTGAGATGCAATTTATTATGCGTAAAATATTAAACATACAATTTCCTTCATAATGTTGATTATAATATATAAACACATGGTAAATGATATTTTGCAGATGAACTTCTAATATGTGTTATATTTATAACAAACACCCTCAGATGATTAAGAAAGGTAAGGAAATTGTCATGTTAAAAGTGCACTATTTTCGACTGAACAAATACCCCCAAACTTGACTTTTATCGTCCCGAGCAAACTATTTATTCGAAAATAGAAAGAAAAAGAAAAACTAACTAGCACACTTTCGTAGGCAACACGATTGCACTGAGCATGTGCAACAAGCCGTTAAACCTCTAGGTGTCCCTAGTAGGAGGAGTGTTGTTTTCTGAGGGTTTTCAGCGGATTTCACCTACAAAATCCAATAATAAAAGAAAGATGGTGAACGTTATATATAAAGATAAGAACTATAAAATAAAAGAACTTGAAAATAAGAGTTTCCAACTACACTAGCTTTTCGGTTGCCATGAGCCCTATCTTAATGGTCATGAAAAGATGTCAGAAATCATATCATCCCTCAATAAAACATCGCCTTTAGTTTTCCTCCCTACCTTTCTTCCAAACACCGATCATATACCCCTACGTGTGTGTAAAAGACATCTCTACACTCAGAGAATTCAATTCAAGCTATCATACTCTTGTCTATCCACCTCAGTACTTTTAGTCGGTGACTATTTTAGATGGAATTGCTCACACATTCTTCATGCGACCGTTAATACTTCTTGAAGTACTAACTGACCGATTACTAAATGTGCTCACTTATTAGGCATAATTAGCAATTTCCTCATCTTGCACTACCTAAGGGTTAGCAGTGGCTCCCAAACCAGTTGGTCTAAGGCACTAGGTGATAAAGCACTCTCGCTATATTTTTTTTATGCTGCCTTGGTGATTAGAAAACCAGTGTTCATTTTTCTTCACCATTTTATACTTTATGCTTCATTTATATTTTCTTCGTACTTTGGCTTTTAGACAAGAGCATTTCAAGGTATTCTCTACTATCCCGAGTTTCAAGACGTGTGTAAATGCGTATAGTAGGGTATCAACGTTCAGATATTTGGCCTCAAGAATATGGACTATTTTTCAGACTTGTTTTTATCCTCAGATTAGTGACTTCCTTCATCTTACTAACCCTTGGGACAACGGGTCATAACTACTTATTACTAGTTTCGTTTAAGAAAACATCTAAATTTCTTGTTTTTCTCAAAATCTTTCAATCTTTTAAATGTAATTTTTCACTTTCTAATCTTTCATTATCAAAATAAATTTTGTGCTTATGCAAAGTGTAATGCAAAGTAATGCGTAAATAAGCACAAACCTCCCCCAAACCTGTTTACAGCAGTGTTCTCACTGTTGTCATCTTTTAAATCCCAAAAACCTGTAGACTTGGGAGGAAAAATTATCAATGGGGACAAGAAATAATGAAAGTGAAATCCTCCCCCAAACTTATTTTTGGCTCAAAATTTTGTGTACAAATTTTATTTTTAAGAGCCAAAATATTTTTCTCCCCCCAAACTTGAGTTAAACAATATTAAGCTTTTAATATCATAAGAGGGGGATAAAGTTATTGGTCTATGCAAAGCTTTACAAAGACCAAAAGTCAACACCAACCATTCGAATATTTTATCAATGTAACGCACTGGTTAGTGGAAGAACATGTTATATATAGCCAAGAAGAAGTAGGGAAGAGATAAGTGGTGTAATAGAATGGGTTTACGTCTCGATTTGTAGAGACGAAATAATGATGATGGATTACTCGCATTCTTGTTATTGTTAAGAAGAAGGGGCGGTGGTTCAACTTCTTTAGTTTGGGGTTGATTTATCACAACTCCCATGTCTTCTAAGAATGCGAGTTTATCAGCGAAAATTTCTTCAAAGCTTTCATCGATATCCCGAAGAATAATCTTATCGGAAAGAACGGGATGATACTCAGACTCCATAAAAGGTTCATAATAAGCGTTAGATATTGACCCGGACAGCTCGATAGAAAGGTCCGTATGTGTATAATAAATAGCGGGGTCAAACAACGTATTAAGGGAGTCTAGATCAGTACTGTGAAGTTGTTCAAATTCGTTGCTGTTGGTATCCATCATTTTGACAGAACATACTTGAGCAGAGGGTTCGGAGGGTTCACTTCCCAACTTGTAAATATTAAGCTCAATTGACATCTTCCCAAAGGATAGGTTCATAGAGCCGTTTCGACAATTGATTATAGCGTTGGATGTCGCTAAAAACGGCCGGCCTAGAATCATCGGAATTTGGTTCCGTGGGTTCGCTACAGGCTGTGTATCTAAAACAATAAAATCCACAGGGAATATAAATTCCCCAACTTTTATCAACACATCCTTTAATCAGCCTTAGATTGGGTGATAGATCGATCTGCCATCTGGAGAGTGCAGTGTGACGGTTTTAACTCTCCGATATGACATAGTAAGGAAGCAAGTTAACACTAGCGCCTAAATCGAGTAGAGCACGATTGATATTTTTACCCCCAATAGAAATAGATATTGTAGGACTCTCAGGGTCCTTACGTTTCTTAGGTAATTGCTGGGTAAAAGCTGTGCTTACATTACTTGTCATGAACACCTTTTTCGGCACTTGAGATTTTCTCTTCCTAGTGCACAAGTCCTTAAGTATTTTCGCATAAGCCGGAACCTATTGTATAGCCTCTAGGAGAGGGATATTTATGTTAACTTTTTTAAAAATTTCCACAATCTTCTCCATTTGTGGACTTAGTCTATTTCCCTTTAACTTATTTGGACAAGGAGCTTTATCAATAAGAGTTGGGTCTAATATTGGAGAAGATCGAGGGGGTGGAACGGATCCCAGAATTGGAGTTGGGATCATGTTAGGTTGACTCAAAGAGGTGGGCGGAGGGTTCGAGCCTAGAGGAAAATGGAGAATAGGCTCAGAAGAAGATGGTAGATTAGATGAAATAGGGTTAGAAGTGGAAGCCGGGGTATCATTGATTGATTCCTCATTATCAACCTGTTCACCGACTTGGTTGTTCAGCACTCTTCCCGATCTCAACGTGGTAATGGCATCCACATTATGATGTTGTGAGTAGCTAGGATTCGGTAGGGGTTGAGATGGAAGTTTCCCTTTCTCTCTAGCACTCATCGCGGTATTTAATTGTGCAATTTGTGCTTCTATCGATTTTATACTCTCACCGTGGGAGGCGGAGTCCTTCGTTAATGTATCGATAGAAGACTTTATATCAGACGACATTTGCATGGAATGTTTCATAAACAAATCTAAGGTTCTTTCGAGTGCAGAGGAGTTTTCGGTACTGGCAGTTTGGAAGGAATTATTATAAGATGCAGAATTGTTGGCCGGATTTTTAAAAGTTTGTGGTTGAAAGGGGTGCTGACTCTGTGGTGGTTACCGTTGCTGTGGAGGAACCCATTGATAGTTATTTTGGTTTGGAACCGTATTTTGAGTTTGAGTTTGGTGTTTGTTCCAAGCAAAATTAGGGTGATTCCTCCAACCCTGATTATATATGGAAGAATAAAGATCATTTCTAGGTCGCTGCTGAAAAGCAGTATTAGTGTGTTCTTGACCTTGAAACGGATAATTCAAAGGACATTCTTCCGTCAGATGTGATGGATCGGAACATCATTCACACACGATTTTAGGGAGCATCACCTGGTTTAGTGAGGCTAATAAAAATTTGTTTTCCATAGTTTCGAGTTTCTTTTGCATCACTGCCATTTCGAATTTTACTGCGATGGAAATATCAAGCTGATGGATACCTCCCCTAGATGATGGTGGTCTAATACTTTCCCATTGCAAAGTATGTTCAGCAAGATCTTCCAGAAATTTCCAGGCTTCACCATCGTCTTTGGACATGAAATTGCATTGACACATGGTTTCAAGCATCTGCTTTGTCGCTGGAGTAATGCCCCCATATATAATTCGGCACAGATCCTATCTATGGATTCCATGATGAGGACATTGGACAAGCAGATTCTTAAACCGTTCAAAACATTTTCAAAATAGTTCGTTGGGAAGCTGGGTAAACTGGTTGATTTCGCTCTGAACACGGGCGATCTTATAATTGGGATAAAATTTCTTAAGGAATGCTATAACGAATTCATCCCAATTGGAAATAGAGTGTGTAGTTGTGTTATAAATCCATTTATCAGCTAAATCGCATAAAGTAAACGGGAGAAGACGTAAATGCATAGCATCCACGGAAAGTTGTGAAGTGCCTATCATAGCACATACGTTTTCGAATTTGGTGATAAAAACGTATGCGCCTTCAGACTCAAGCCAGTGAAATTTAAGCAAAAGATTGATAAAGTAAGGTTTGATTTCAAAATAATCCCCATTGGCTGGTGGAATAGAAAGACAAGTAGAAAGGGGACCACGTATAGGGTAGCATCTCTCTTGGAGAGATATGCGCGGTGGATTCTGCACACCTGCGGGTGGTGGCCGAGTGTTGTTATTAAAATTTGATGGAGAATCGTCCATCTCGGTCGATGTTGTGGGTGGGGAGGAAAAAGAAGATGAAGAAGTACCGACTTCAGAATCAATAGAAAAAACGCGGACAAGACGGGCACTAGAATCCCGTGTCCAGCCGAGCATGCACTAAGCGGGTTTAGCGCAAGTGGCAGCGTTTGTGAGAATTACGTAAAAAGAAAGGTTTGTTTTTGAAAAACTTGGATTTAGACAAATCACAAAAATGCACAATCAACCCTAGATCTAAGGTCACTTAAGTCAAGTCACTAGACCACCCCTACACTTCCAGAAGACGAATCGCAGGATCAATTCTCTACTAGCTCTTTATCCATGTTGTGGCCAGGTAAGTGTCAGATAAGTGGGAGGTATCCGCTATACGAATCACCGTAAATAGCGGGCCTAATTAACTAACCACTTGCCTTAGACATACTTGTCTAGACACCACAAAAGAAATGCGGATAAGCAGTAGATTACCCACGACCCTTCTCTGTCCTTAATGAGCGCGACGATCCTTAGAGTCTTAGTCTAGATATTTTTTAATGAAGGGTGATGCGGATGCTAGTTTTGTGATTTGTGCGGCTTAGGAAGGGTAATGAAATCCCCGCCTAATTTGAATTTGGTTTTTGCCCCTTAATTGTTTGTATTATAATATGCAAAAACAACCAAAAAACAAAACACGCAACAAGATTTTTTTAAGCGGCGAATTTTTGCAAAGAATCCTGCAGAAAAATTGTTATTGGATTTTTCAGAGGAGAGAGAAGAAGATAGAAAAGATACCGGAGAGACTTGAAACCCTAATTCACCAACTCGGCCGCGGTTCCACCGCCAACACACACTTCTTGACGTGGTTCCGCCCCTACTTGAGGCTTCTTGAAATTATTTTTTTCTACAGTTGCTTCCTTTGCTCCTATCGTCCTGATGAATGCTTCTGAATATTTATCTCCCCGCTACAGTGATTCCAGATCCCTTTGCAAAAAATTCACACACTAATCGTTAAGCACAAGATGCGTTCTTGATTTATATTTTGATGGAATAATAATATTTCAACCCAAATAACAAGAAAGAAAAATTACGCAAGTATCCCCGGAAGTGGCTCCATTTGATTGGTTCGTTTCTTTTTGGAAAAATTAAGAAAAGAAGAGTGTAGAAGTTTTAGTAAAGTAACCGCAATCAACACGGTGTCGCGTGTAACTTAGTTATGGTGAATACGGGTCGTCCACTGGGATTCGTGGAATTTTATAGTTCCTGCTTTAGATGGTTGAAAGAAAATAGAAAAGAGAAAATAAAAGAAATCAAGAAGATAATTTCAAGATCTAATTGAAAAAAATCAAGAAAATGGTTTCAAGATTTAATTGAATTATCAAGAAAATGGTTTCAAGATCTAATTGAATTATCAAGAAAATTTATATGAAGAAGGCTTGTAGGATTCTTTAGGATTTAGTAGCCATGGATGAATAATAAAGATTACTCCTCTTATCTATTGATAGATTTAAAACTATATTGATGGCGATGAATGATGATCAGGGTTCTTTGGAAGAAACTAGGGTTTCTCCTCTATTGATCCCTGTCCTTTCATTGATTTCCATTCATGTCTAGACCTTAACAAAAAGATCGTTAATCTTTTCTTAAATCGTGGTCGGGATTATCAAGAAATTGATATCGCGCCTGATAAGTATGTTGATGATTCTTTTGGTAAAATTTATAAATTTCATAAGATTTAAAATGAGTATAGAATTTTCTCACCCATTGATCTAATTTAATCTTACGAATCCTATCAAGCGGAGAATTGCTCCCACATCATGAAAATAAAAGAAAGAATAGAGAAAGAATTCATAATGCGGAAATTAAAAGTAAGCGAATTGATAAAACTGATGATCTACCTTTATTACTCAACTTCACAATACATTTCTCCAAGTTTAGATTACAAGAGGAAGAAGAATTTGCTCTCGATCTCTGCTTCGAAGAAGTAAATGTTTCGTCGATCTTCACGTCGCTTGATCACCTCGAATCTTGGACCTGTCTTTGATCGCTTGCTTGTTGACCGTGATTGGCTTCGTGTAAAAGAGACTTGCTTGATTGATCGCTTGATTGATTTCTAAATGGATTCTTGATCTAGGATATCAAGATCGAAGATTCTTGATCTTAGATCTTAGATCCCCATTTGATATTGGATTTGATCTTTGATTTTTAGGATGATGATTTGATGTTGTTCTTGGCTCTTTTTGCCTTTTGAATTGGATGAAATTGGATCCCCAAATGATGTAGCCCTCAGTCCTTTTTACAGCCCCAAAACCAGTAACAGAAATCCCTAACAAAATAAGTTTGTTACGAAGAAGATTCCAGAAAACTCCCGCCTCCTAACTCCCTGAATCGGCCATGGATCCGCGGCGACTCGGCCTGACTCGGCCGCGGTTCCGCGGTGTCTTGGTGAGATCGTGGCTTCGAACTTCTAGAGTCTTCTCCTGTTGGTATTTGGGTATTTCTTTGATGTCTGGAACCTTCTTATCTCTTCTGAGTCTCGGCCAGTATTTGATTCTTCGACTTTCTTTACTTTATCGATAGATTCTTGATTTCTGATATCTGACCTGAGCAAATCTTGCAAAATATCTTCAATGAACAATGTTAGTTATATTTGAGATACAATTTATTATGCGTAAAATATTAAACATACAATTTCCTTCATAATGCTGATTATAATATATAAACACATGGTAAATGATATTTTGCAGATGAACTTCTAATATGTGTTATATTTATAACAGACACCTTTAGATAATTAAGAAAAGCAAGGAAATTGTCATTTTAAAAATGCACTATTTTCGACTAAACAACACCTCACATGGCTGTCGAGGAGCATGCAGGAGATCGCAGGCCATGATTCTCTCTCTGTGAAAGTGAAGAAGAAGATGAACATTGCTTCAGATTATAAAGAGAAGTATTCAAGTCTCGACACAGAAAATATTGTGTATGATGTCAATTGGAACTATTTCCAAGCTCCGAATAAAAGAAGGTGTTGGAAAATAAAATGGTTGACTCAGAAAAAGAAGAGAAAGAAGGTGAAATAAAACCCTCATAAAAAAATAAGGCAGCGCCTTATGTTTCGGGCATATGAGCGCCCGCGTGCAAAGCACGTGGATGCCTGTCTCCGATAGGATTAAATGCTATAGCAACGCCTCACGTTTTAGACACGTGAGCGCCTGCGTGCAAAGCATGTGGGCTCGTGCTATAGATAAGATTAAATCCTAAGGCAGCTCCTCACATTCTGGGAATGTGAGCGACTGTGTGCAAAGCATGTGGGCATCTGTTTCAGTGAGAATTAAATTCTTTGGCTATGCTATGTGCATAGCACGTGAGCGTCAGCGTCCAAATTGAAGCAGTTTAGTTTCGGGTAGAATTAAATTATACATGGGAAAATATTCTTGATTGAAAAGAATTCTTGATGTGTAGTATGAAATTTGTAAAGAAATCACAACCAAAAATTATTTGACCGCAATCAACTACGGTGTCGGATGTAGATTGTAAGTGAGTGCGGATCGTCCACAGGGAAAGTGTAATCGTTCGTCTTTTGAATTATATGAGTTGAAACTTTAATGAAAAGAAAACAAAACAATTCATGATTTGAAATTGAAGTTCAAGAATGAGAAAAATCTAGATCTAAGAAAGCATTAAAAGATAGAATCAAGAATTGATCGTTTGTTGATTTTTCCAAACCAAATATCAAGAATCGAAATGAGGCTCGTAGGAATCGATCGGATCTATAGATGTGATGTAATCTTACAATTACGTATTCTTATCCTTCGATGAATTGATACTAGATCGATGATGATCGATGAGAATTAGAGACCTCTTGTGAAACTAGGGTTTCATCTTATCTCTTGTTCTTTCATTGATATCATTCATATTCTAGCCTCTAGTAAATTCAAGAAATGATCGTAGATCCCTAATTTCGAGCGATCACAATCAAGAAAGCATCGCTACGAAACTAGGTCATCGATTCTTGAACTTGCTAGGGTTTACAAAACTCGTAGGACTTAAAAATCGTATTAAGATTTGTTACATCATCATTCTACAATCGTCTCGACTCCTTTACGAGCGGAGTTTTACTCAAACATCACAACAAGAACAACAATTACAAATTGAGATCTAATCATGATGCAAGAATTAAAAGAAAGCAAGATTAAAGAATTTCACCTTTTATTTATATCAACAATTTCATTACATTCGCTCAAGAACTACAAGAGGAAGAATTTGATCGTCGACTTGGCTTCGCTCGTCTCCGTGGATCGCGGATCGGCTTGGATCACTTGCCCGACTGAAGATCGGCTCGGCTCCTAAAAGGTTGAAGGCTTCTTGCTTGATTGGTACTCAAGATCTTGAATTTGGAGTGGAATTAGGGTTAGGGTTTCGCACAAGCCTTGTCACTAGACTTGTGGAAGAAGATGATGAAAGAGGGAAAGATTAACTAAAATTGATTCCCTAAAGATTGATTAGCCTTTAACCCTTAGATCTAGGCTCTATTTATAGGTAACCAAACCCTAGATCTAGGATTTCAAATTCTAAGTTTCCCTCCAAAAGTTTGTTGAGGAAATTCAAATTTCCCTCCAAAAGTTAGTTAGGGGAGAAGCTTCTAGATGTAATTAGTTAGGAGGAGCTTCTAGAAGAGGATTAATTAGGAGCTTAATTAGGATTAGCCTTCCTTAATTTTCTTCGCTGATCTGGCAGTAGCTTCGAGGGTATTCTGGAATTTGACATATCACAATGAACTGTGGGCCCTGAGAGAAGAATTCTTCTCTAAAAATGCAATGCTGATGTGGCAGAAGCGCGGCGGATCCGCGGCGCAAGCCTGTTCCCGCCGCGCTTCCGCGGCTACTTGTGGGAGTTGACGCTTGGGCTTTCTGGTTAGGTCTTGGGCTCACTTTTGGGCTTTTCTCTGATATGTGGAATTTTGTTTCTCTCTTTATATTGATACCAGATCTGAAATTGTTAAGTTGGCGTATTTTTTATCAGCTCTTTTGCTTTTCTTCTGTATTTCCTGAATAGATCTCGAAACAAGTGTTGCGCAAATACAGAAATGATGCGATGCCATGAAATGCGGTTAATTTCCTTTAAAGTGTCGGTTTAAAAGTCTAATACATGCAATCTCATATTTTGTGACAGATTTGCTAATATGTAGAATATGAATGCCGAACACTTCTAAATGTATGCAAATGTTAGGGAAATTGCCGGCTAAAATATACAATATTTTCGACTGATCAAATACCCCCAAACTTAATTTCAATCGTCTCGAGCGAATGTTTTATTAAAAAGAGAAGGAGAAAAATAAAGAAAGAGAAAAACTAACTAGCACACTTTCGTAGGCAACACGATTGCACTGAGCACGTGCAACAAGCCTTTAAACCTCTAGGTGTCCCTAGTAGGAGGAGTGTTGTCTCCTGAGGGTTTTCAGCGGATTGCACCCACAAAATCCAATAATAAAAGAAAGATCATGAATATTACATTTAAAGAAAAGAATCGTAAAAGAAAGACTTTGAAAATTAGGGTTTCCAACTAAGCTAGCTTTTCGGTTGTCATGAGCCCTATCTTAATGGTCATGAAAAGATGTTAGAAATCACGTCCTCCCTCAATAAAACATCGTCTTATTCTTTATTCCTATCTTTCTTCCAAACATCGATCATATAACCCTGCGTGTGTGTAAAGACATCCCTACACCCGGAGAATTCAATTCAAGCTATCATACTCTTGCCCATCAGCCTCAGTATATAATTTTTTTTTCCGATGAGCTCACACACTTTCATGCGACCGTTAATACTTCTTGAGGTACTAACCGACCGATTACTCATGTGCTTGCTTATTTGGTGTATTTTCCTAATCTTGCACCACCTTAGGTATAGCAGTGACTCCCAGACCAGTTGGCCTTAGGGCACTAGATGAAAAGGCACCCTTGCTATATATTTTTTATTTCCCTTGGTGATAACAAAACCAGTGTCCATTTTTCTCACCATTTTTCATTTTTTTCTTTCCTTCATACTTTTGGCTTTAAGACAAGAGCATTTCAAGGTATCCTCTACTATCCCAGGCTTTAAGACGTGTGTAAGTGCGAATAGCAGGGTAGCAACGTTCAAAATGTTTGGCTTCCAGAATAGAAACTATTTTTCAGACTTATTTTTATTCTCAGATTAGTGACGTCTTTCATCTTACTAACCCTTGGGACAACGGCTCATAACTACTTATTACTAGTTCGTATAAGAAAACTTCTAATTTTCTTAGTTTTCTTAAATTTTTCTAATCTCATGGATGTAATTTTTCATTATCTAAACTTTTATTATCTTATTTATATACAAAAATATTTTTATAATTTTGAAAATTTTTAAATTTTTATAGGTTTTTTTTAAAAAAAAAAAATGTTTTGTGCTTATGCAAATGATATGCAAATGATGCGAAAATAAGCACAAACCTCCCCCAAACTTGTTTTCAACAGTGTCCTCACTGTTGCCATCTGCTAAATCTCGAAAAAACCTGTAAGCTTAGGAGGAATTTATTAGTGGGGGCAAAATATTTAAGTGAAGAACCTCCCTCAAACTTATTTTTGGCTCATCATTTTGTAAAAATTTTCTTTTCAAGAGCCCGATTATACCCCCACAAACTTATGCAATGTTAATCTTTGAAAATCACATGAGGGGGTCAAAAATCAGTGGTCGATGCCAAGCTTTGCAAAGACCGAATGTCAACACCAACCATTCAAAAATTTTATCAATGCAGTGCTCGGGTTGGTGGAAGAAGAAGTGGGGAAAGGTTAAGTGGTGGAAGAGAGTGTTTGTGCGTCTCATATTGGAGAGACGATGCAGTGTATGTGATGGATTACTCGCATTCTTTTTACAAGTCAAAAGAAGGGGTGGAGGTTCAATTTCATTGATTCGGAGATGATTCATCTCAACACCCGTGTTATTCAAAAATGCGAGTTCATCAGCGAAGATCTCCTCAAAAGTTCCATTCATACCCCGATGAATAATGTCATCACAAAGTGCGGGGTGATCTTCAGACTCTAAGAACAGTTCATAATCAGTGTTAATTGTTGACCCGGACATCTCGGTGGAAGAGTCCGTATGTGTAAGATACATAGTTGGGTCAAACAATAACATATGAAAAGAGTCAAGATCGATATCAGGAGGATCATCAAATTCGCTGCTGTCGACATCCATTAAGTCGACAGAACAGACCTGAGCAGTAGGTTCGGAGGGTACACTTCCCAACTTATAAATGTTCAGCTCTATTGACCTATTCCCGAAAGATAGGGTCATAGAACCATTACGACAGTTGATAATAGCATTGGAAGTGGCCAAAAAGGGGCGACCTAAAATCACCGGAATTTGACTCCGTGGGTTCGCTACAGGTTGTGTATCAATTACAATAAAATCTACCGGGAATATAAATTCTCCGATTTTTATTAACACATCCTCCAGTTCACCCCTAGGTTTGGTGATTGATCGGTCAGCCATCTGGAGAGTGCAATTGGTTGGCTTCAACTCTCCGATCCCTAATTGCTCATAGACTGAGTATGGAAGCAAGTTAACACTAGCGCCAAGGTCTAGTAGAGCACGGTTAATGTGTTTTTCCCCAATAGAAACGGAAATAGTAGGATATCCAGGATCCTTACGTTTCCTCGGTAATTGTTGGGGGAAAGCCGTGTCTATTGTCTTTTCCATGAATATCTTCTTGGGCGCTGGATTCTTCCTCTTCCTAGTGCACAAGTTCTTAAGAGTTTTCGCATAGGAAGGAACTTGTTGGATGGCATCTAGGAGAGGGATGTTGGTGTTTACTTGCTTAAAAATGTTCATGATCTTCTCCATATGTGGACTCGGTGTGTTAGCCCTTAACCGATTAGGATAAGGTGCTTTAGCAATAAGCGCTGGGTCCATCATAGGAGAAGGAAGTGTGTGTGGAACCGAACCCGGAATAGAAGTGGGGATCGTCCGTGGAGGGGTAAAAGAGGTGGGCTGTAGTGGCGAGCCTTTTGGGAAATGGAGAATATGCTCGGAAGAAGATGGTGGGGTAGAAGAAGTAGGGTCAGAAGTGTGTGTGTGGAAATGTCTCAGCCGGGGTGTTATTGATTGATTTTTCAGTATCATCAAACTCTTCCCCAAGGTGATGGTCAAGCACTCTTCCAGATCTCAACGTGATCTCATCCACATGATGTGAATAGCTAGAATTAGGTAAAGGTTGTGCTGGAAGTTTCCCTTTCTCTCGTGCACTCATTTCGGCTTTTAGTTGTGCAATTTCTTCTTCCATCGATTTAATACTCTCGCTTTGGGACGCAGAGTTTTTCTTTATATAATCGACAGAAGATTTTAGGTCAGCCGAAACTTGCATGATATTTGTTAAGACCAAATTCATGCATTGTGCAAATGCATAGGTTTCATCAGTCCCGGTCAACTGCAAAGGACTAGATGGTGTGGGTGTGTTGACCGGATTTTGGAAATTTTATGCTTGAAAGGGGTGCTGACTCAATTGAAGTGGTGGCTGCTGTTGTGGTGGAGGAATCCTTTGGAAATTGTGTTGTGTTGGAACCGTGTTTTGAGATTGTGATTGGTTCCAAGCAATGTTAGGATTATTCCTCCAACCCTGATCATATGTGGAGGAAGATGGATCGTTTCTAGGTCTTTGAAATGATGCATTGGTATACTCAGGACCTTGAAACGGACATTCTTCCGTCAAGTGAGACGGATTAGAACAACAACCACATACAGTTTTGGAGAGTGATATTTGACTTAGGGCAGCTAAGAATTTTTCCATATTCTCGAGCTTCTTTTGTATAGCTGAAATGTCAGCTCTAACTTCTATGGAAATATCATTGCCATCCCTAGACGATTGACTCACACCCTCCCACTGTAAAGATTTTTCAGCGAAATCTTCTAGAAATTTCCAGGCTTCCCCATCATTTTTGGTCATAAAATTTCCTTGACACATGGATTCAAGGGACTGTCTTGTGTAAGGAGTAATGCCCTCATATATGATTCGGCACAATTCCCATCTCGGGATGCCGTGATGTGGACATTGGATTAACAGATCCTTAAAGCGGTCAAGACATTTTGAAAATGTTTCATTTGGAAGCTGGGTGAATTGATAGATTTCGCTACGGACTCGAGCTGTCTTTTGATGTGGGTAGAATTTCTTAAGGAATGCTTTGACGAATTCGTCCCAATTTGAAATGGAATGTGCGGTAGTGTTATATAGCCACTTCTCGGCTAAATCGCACAAGGTAAATGGGAGAAGACGTAGACGGAAAGCATCCACAGAAAGATGTGAAGTACCCATCATTGCGCATACATTTTCAAATTTCGTGATAAACACGTATGCGTCTTCAGACTCGAGACCGTGAAATTTTGGTAGAAGGTTGATGTATTGGGGTTTTATTTGAAAATTTTCCCCGTTGGCTGGTGGAATGGAAAGACAGGTGGAAAGTGGGCCTCGTGTTGGATAGCACCTCTCTTGGAGAGAGATGCGAGGTGAATTCTGCGCACCAACGGACGGCGGCAGGGTAGTGGAAAAGAAGTTCGATGGAGGTGGATCCATCGATAGTGGGTGTGGTGGTGGGTAAAAGAAAGATAAATGTAGAAATACCGACTTTTGGATCGATGAGGGAAACGCGGACTTAACGGGCACTAGAAACCCGTGTCCAACCTATCTTGCACTAAAAAGGGTTAGTACAAGTGGCAGCGTTGGTATAATTAGAGGAAATGATATGAATGTGGTGTTTGTTTTGAAAAGTGGTACGGATTTTTGAAAATATGATGCAACAAAACAAATGCAGCACACAAAACCCTAATTCTATTGGTCACCTAGGTCCAAGCTCTAGACCGCTCCTAACTGCCAAAAAACAAGTCGCAGGATAAATCCTCCACTGCCTCTTTGTTCCCCTGTGGCCGGATAAGTGCCAGGTAAGTGGAAAGGTACTCCACTACGTAAGTAGTGGGCCTAATTAAAAACCACTAGCCTTAGACACACTCGCCTTAGGCACCACAAGAAAACGCGGATAAGCAATGAATTACCCACGGCCCTCTTCTGTCCTAATTGAGCGCGACGGTCCTTAGAGTCATCTCTAGATATTTTTTAATTAATGAGGGTAAATGCGGATGCAAGTTTTGCGATTTTCGGGGCCTAGGAAGGGTAATGAAATCCCCACCTAATTTGGATTTGGTCGTGCCCCTTAAATTTCCGTATTAATATGCAACAACCACAAGAATCAAAAACACGCAAAAATTTTATTTTGCTTTGCGGCGCTGCGATTATTTTGCAAAGAAACCTGCAGCAAAATTGTTATTGGAGCAGATGAGGTAAGAGATAAGAAAGATAGAGACTTACTGAAAAAATTGGTGCAGTGAACAGTCAACAGAGCCGCTCTTCCGCCGCAAAATGAAGGCTAACGCCGCTGATCCGCCGCGGTACAAGGTGATCTCTGCATGAAACTTTCACAGTAGGTTCCTGTTCACTTGAAAGGCTCTCTGGAATTTTCAGAAAATTTTTTCTCCAGCTCCAATGATTCCAGATTTTCTCGCAACAAATCACAACACACGTATTAGTGTTTGCACGAATTTAGATCTTAAAAAAAATATGATGGAATAAATTGTTCAACTCAAATTTCAAAATACGAACTATTAGCGCACTATCCCCGGCAACGGCGCCATTTGATTGAAAAGAATTCTTGATGTGTAGTATGAAATTTGTAAAGAAATCACAACCAAAAATTATTTGACCGCAATCAACTACGGTGTCGGATGTAGATTGTAAGTGAGTGCGGATCGTCCACAGGGAAAGTGTAATCGTTCGTCTTTTGAATTATATGAGTTGAAACTTTAATGAAAAGAAAACAAAACAATTCATGATTTGAAATTGAAGTTCAAGAATGAGAAAAATCTAGATCTAAGAAAGCATTAAAAGATAGAATCAAGAATTGATCGTTTGTTGATTTTTCCAAACCAAATATCAAGAATCGAAATGAGGCTCGTAGGAATCGATCGGATCTATAGATGTGATGTAATCTTACAATTACGTATTCTTATCTTTCGATGAATTGATACTAGATCGATGATGATCGATGAGAATTAGAGACCTCTTGTGAAACTAGGGTTTCATCTTATCTCTTGTTCTTTCATTGATATCATTCATATTCTAGCCTCTAGTAAATTCAAGAAATGATCGTAGATCCCTAATTTCGAGCGATCACAATCAAGAAAGTATCGCTACGAAACTAGGTCATCGATTCTTGAACTTGCTAGGGTTTACAAAACTCGTAGGACTTAAAAATCGTATTAAGATTTGTTACATCATCATTCTACAATCGTCTCGACTCCTTTACGAGCGGATTTTTACTCAAACATCACAACAAGAACAACAATTACAAATTGAGATCTAATCATGATGCAAGAATTAAAAGAAAGCAAGATTAAAGAATTTCACCTTTTATTTATATCAACAATTTCATTACATTCGCTCAAGAACTACAAGAGGAAGAATTTGATCGTCGACTTGGCTTCGCTCGTCTCCGTGGATCGCGGATCGGCTTGGATCACTTGCCCGATTGAAGATCGGCTCGGCTCCTAAAAGGTTGAAGGCTTCTTGCTTGATTGGTACTCAAGATCTTGAATTTGGAGTGGAATTAGGGTTAGGGTTTCGCACAAGCCTTGTCACTAGACTTGTGGAAGAAGATGATGAAAGAGGGAAAGATTAACTAAAATTGATTCCCTAAAGATTGATTAGCCTTTAACCCTTAGATCTAGGCTCTATTTATAGGTAACCAAACCCTAGATCTAGGATTTCAAATTCTAAGTTTCCCTCCAAAAGTTTGTTGAGGAAATTCAAATTTCCCTCCAAAAGTTAGTTAGGGGAGAAGCTTCTAGATGTAATTAGTTAGGAGGAGCTTCTAGAAGAGGATTAATTAGGAGCTTAATTAGGATTAGCCTTCCTTAATTTTCTTCGCTGATCTGGCAGTAGCTTCGAGGGTATTCTGGAATTTGACATATCACAATGAACTGTGGGCCCTGAGAGAAGAATTCTTCTCTAAAAATGCAATGCTGACGTGGCAGAAGCGCGGCGGATCCGCGGCGCAAGCCTGCTCCCGCCGCGCTTCCACGGCTACTTGTGGGAGTTGACGCTTGGGCTTTCTGGTTAGGTCTTGGGCTCACTTTTGGGCTTTTCTCTGATATGTGGAATTTTGTTTCTCTCTTTATATTGATACCAGATCTGAAATTGTTAAGTTGACGTATTTTTTATCAGCTCTTTTGCTTTTCTTCTGTATTTCCTGCATAGATCTCGAAACAAGTGTTGCGCAAATACAGAAATGATGCGATGCCATGAAATGCGGTTAATTTCCTTTAAAGTGTCGGTTTAAAAGTCTAATACATGCAATCTCATATTTTGTGACAGATTTGCTAATATGTAGAATATGAATGCCGAACACTTCTAAATGTATGCAAATGTTAGGGAAATTGCCGGCTAAAATATACAATATTTTCGACTGATCAATTCTCCTAAACAAGAAAGATATTTTCTGTTAAACAGAGAGCCGTAGGATCAAAAATCCAATTGTAGAATTAAATTCTATTAGGGAAAAATATCTCCCTGATCATTCTAAATAAGAAAGATATGCTCTGTTAAACAGAGTGCCATGGGATCAAAGATCCAATGGTAGAATTAAATTCTATATGGGAAAATATTTTCCTAATCTTGTTAAAAAAAAAGAAAAATATATTCTATTAAACATAGAATTTTGGATCTAAGATCCAACGGTGATTAAAAATCACCACTTGATCATGAAATCAGACTGAGATCTCTTAAATAAAGGATCCTTTTAACTAATCAATAGCTTTCCCTCACCATTATAAAGGACCCGAGACTTTAAGGCTAAAAAACCCTCTATAAGTTTCTACAAAAAAGAGATAGAAACCACAACCGAGAATTTAATTCTCTTTCTAAAGAAGATCTTCTCGTTCCTCTAAAACCCTAAGCAAAGAAAAAAGCAGAGATCAAAATATTTCTTTTGCCTCGCATATATAGAGATATAAGGGTTTAACCCTTTATAAAGAACTCAGTTCTTTTTTTGGATCTAAGATCCACAAGACAAATCTCGCATAAGCTGAGAATTTAATACTCATTGGGAAGATTTTGTTCTTCAGATTCAAGATCTAGAGGAAAAACCAAACATGAGAAAATAAACCAAAAAAATGGAATTTACATTCCAGGAATTTAATTCCTCAAAAAATAGGGTTTAACCCTTTAAAGAACTTAGTTCCCACAAAAAAGTAACAGAAGAATTTAGTTCTCAAAAATCCGATCCCAGATTTTCAAAACAGAGATCTTGGTGGTCATTAATGGCCAAAAAAACATTAATAGAAGTTTAAATCCTCTTCAAAAAATAAACAGAGATTAAATTTCTAAGGACTCAGCGTCCCACGTGACACTCACGTGAGCGCCCAAGGGCCATGAAGACAACGCCTCACGGGCTATACACGTGAGCGCCCATAGGCAAAGATCTAGCGCCTTAGGTGCCATACACGTGACTGTTTAAAAAATTTCAAGCTCGACCGCCTCATGTGATACCCACATGAGCGATGTATAAAATGCTTAGCACTAATATGGCAATGTCCAAGGACTCTGTGCCTCACGTGACATCCACGTTTGCGCTAACATATAATAAATATCCACAGTGACCAAGTGCTTAGCATTGATAGGGCAATGGCCAAACCTGAGCGTCTCACGTGACACCCATGTGAGCGCCAGAAATAAAAACATAATAAGTGTTTAGCACTACTAGATGATGAAAAATCCCAGGACTAAGCCCCAAAACAGGCTGAGCCCCTGAAACTTCATACTCCTTGAGCCTATATTGCTCATCACAACTAAGCCCATATGCTCACCTCTGTTAATGGATCTTAACAAAATTTAATGACCCTTAACCATGTTTCTAAGTTGATCTTAGTCTTATATAAGACTAACGTATCCTTAGTTAAAATAAATTGAGCCCATATGCTCATATATTAAGTTGATCTTAATTTAAAACCAGATTAATGGTCCGTAAATAAAATAAAATATCCCCTGAACTGACGGAACATATGACCTAGGTTCAAACCCAAATTTAATATATGGATTTGGACTAATCCACGCCTTACGGCCGACGCCATAAACCAGTCTCCATATACAATCTATGGGCAACCCCAAAAGAAACAATATGATACGACACGAAGTGACCTACCAGAGCAGGTAGAAGTGGTTATCGCAATGCGATAATGTAATTAACTGCAGGGGCTTGTGCATGCAGGGAAGATCATCCTCATAATCAAAAACCTCTCAAAGAGGGGGAATCTGTTAAAGTCATACTACAATGGTCGCATCTGTCCAAACCTTCGATATACGGTGCCATAAATCAACTTGGCATCATCGGAAAGGTGGATGGATATGTTCCAAATAGCATTTGCCCCCAAATTCAGCATAGACGTCCTCCACGTCTCAGACCAATTTTCAGCGGTAAATAGATTTTAGCATGCCTGGTGGGACATCTTCTTCTTTCCACTCCACACTTCGTGTGTTGTGTATCGCGAACCAAATTGTGGTTCGCTATGATCATGGTTGCCCTTGGATTCGAAATACTAAAATTTAGTGTTTCACCTCTGTGCAGAAGCAATGGCCTCCCACCACACTTCTTACAAAAACTCCCTCTCCATCCCAGCCCGAGGAGTGACTTACGGGCCCAATGCGGCCTTCATCTTCTCGATGCCGGTAAGACATGTCGCTCAGGCCACTATCAGGATATTCTTTAGGACCATGGTCCCACCCATGATCTTTGGCGCCTCAACGTCCTAAGAAGAAGCTCTTCCAATGTCTGTTTTTGATCGGCTAGCTATTATGACGGCTCCTATCAGTAAGCCGTCCAACTCCAGAGTCTCGATCTTCAATAGGCTGAAGCAGAACATGAAGGGCCTGTAAAGAAGCCCATGAATCCAGAGGGGGTTGCCTCAAAACGGCTATCCCTCCCTGGTCTTGCCATGCATGAAGCCAGCAAAAGTGCTTCACCTCCAAGACGGTCGATCTTCGATAGATTGACCAACTCAGCTCCAGCTTCGCCAAGAATATCGGTCTTCCCAAGGCTGACATCAGAAAAAGCCCCTAAACAACACCTAGGGCATGATGAGAGCGCCTCCAATACTGAGGCAGTTCCCACCTTAAGACATACTCGACGTCGTCACTGGCGCCGAGTGAGACAGGCTGGGGGAAACTCCCCTTCCGTGCTTACCCCACCAGCTCTTATGGTGGATATTGATGCTGCTGTTCCAATTAGGAACAGTTTTGATTCACTTAAGAGGGTGCGCAAAAACTCCCCGGCGATAGTACTAAAGGGATCGCATCCGCCTGCAGAACCTTCATTGCAGGCAAAGCCAGAGCAACTCTATCAGCGGCTCTCTTCACAAATCCACAGAGTCCGGCATAAATTCCAAGACTCAGTGCTCGATGAAAGCTATTCTTGTCAACTGAAAAAATCCAAGGTCTGACAAGAAAACGATTGCTCCTCCGCCATACAACGGGGGGCTTCTCGTAAAGAGGTGCTTGTCATAGCGGCTTCTCCTACGCCAACCTCTCATAAAAGAGTGAGGCCGGAGAAAATTTTATCGCCAATGGAAAAATCCAAAGGCGAAAGCTCCAAACGCCCCAAGTCTAGGGGCATAACAGTACATACGGTCTATATGACTAACGGTAAAGAGGAGAGCCGTGTTTCTGTGAGTCATAAACCGCATACTCGGTCGTTGACAAAAACTCAGGAGCAACAGCGGAACCTCCAGGATATGCTTACCAAGATGGCAACACTTACCAGACCTAAAGAAAGCCCGAACAAAGAATCAGAGCAGCGCCAGGAGCAAGAAACCGATACAGAGTTCTTACGACGGGTGTTGGAAAAGAAAGATAAGGAAGCTATGGAGCAGGCTGCTAATATAAAGTAGATGGCTCTTCTGCTCCAAGATATGGTTGGGATGATGATCCCTCAAGAATCACCACCTGAAGATCCTCCGGTGATTATCGAAGATGACAAGTGAGAAACATCAAACCCTCCCTAGGCCCTATCAGCGGTCAAGTAGGAAACGATCTCCAAGGCAATATTGGATGATTACATTGCTCAGCAAATCAGAGCTCATCAGGCCAATGAAGCCGCAAACCAGTTGGTCAAAACCAGGCGATCCTATCCGGTCTGGTATGACCAGATAAAGTACCCACCGGGATATACGATCCCGAAGTTCTACGTATATAAAGGAACGTGTAACATTTCAGAAAATGGAAAATATTATTTTAAAATTTAAACAATAAAATAATGAGTTTTACGGATATTATACTGAGTATGGATTTGTGTTTTTCATAGATTGGTATAATTATATACCACTATTTTAGAAAATAGTTGGAAATTAAAATAAATTATTATTTATGAAATCATTTATTTAATTGGTCTTTTCATAAATTAGTATATAATCATATCTATACAAGTTTAATGTTAAAGTTAAATTGTGTTTTCCTATTTTGTGTACTAGACTAAGTTTGATTTCTGTTAACCATACTTATGTGTCATGACATATTTATAGGAGAAGGTTAACATTTTGTTTGTGTTTTAAAATGGTGGTTTTTATTTGTTTTATTTTGAAAAAGAAAATAAAAGAAAATGAGAGAGAAAGGAGACATGAAAGTATGGGTAGTAGTTTAAAATTGAGGTATGGGCATGAGAGAGAGAGAGATAGAGATGAGAGGGGGGTTATCGTTGGCCACCCATGCATTTCTTCATGTCATTCTTTTTCCTCATCTCCTCCTTCCTTTTCTCCTTCTCCACCACAAACTCCAACACCAACACCAACAAAAATCTCTTCAAATTACATTGAAGCTTTCATAAAAAAATGTTTCTATTCTCATCCTAAACATGATGATGTGATCAGATATTCACTTTGAAGACATCTTCCAAGTTTGGAACTTTCCTTCATCCCTATCTAGAGATAAAATGCTCACTTTAAACTAATTTTTCATAACACTTGCCTTCACACACTAGATTAGAGCTCAAGTGTATGTTTTCTAGTCTTGAATTTTTAAAAGTGAGTCTTGGAGGATAAAACTTGTAGTGGTGGTGTAGTAGAGGATTAGCGAGTGATTACAACCTTATTAGTGATAGGTGAGAGTGTTTTAGTGGAAGTATTATTGGTTTAAATGTGTTTTGAAGTTTTAAAACAAGGTTTTTATTGAGTTTTTGATGTTTGATTGGAATCTGGTGCAACTTGGGTTCTCTGAAAAATATTTAGAGGATACTGTGAAATACTAGGACCAGTACAAGACTACCCTCGAAGCCCAAGCACCCAATTCCTTTGCAAACCTACAAATTTAAGGTTTTTGGCCATAAATTGTGGCTAAGTTGTTGAGTTAGGCTTCGGGGTTTGTTCTGTAGCTCTCTCACTTGATAACTAAGCCTAGTTTATATGCTAAATTGTCCCAGATTTCATGAGTAAAAATCTGGGATCATTTTAACTTGTTTTTGGCGATATTTTGCGATATTTGAAACTTGGATTTTGGATTTTTTTGTCTTGAATCAGTCGTTCGACGTATATTATCGTTTTAGCATGCGTTGACCATAGGTTCTAACCTATGTGCTTTTCGCTCGTCGTATCGGTTTTCATATAGGTTTTTATGCAATTTTGTACGATTTCGATTGTAGGTACAATCATGGGGACTTTCGGGACGAAGAAGAAAAGCAAGATATCCGTCAGCTTCGACAAGGGTGATGCGTGTTTAGGTGAGTAGATGTATATCTACAGAGGAAGTCAGGTGGATGGCGTATAGCACCCTCGCAACCGTAACAAGTATAATACTATATATATATATATATATATATCTTAGAATCGTATACTTAACCTATAGGGTTTGCTAGAACACCATATGCGTATATTTCTATACTTCGTAGAAAGTTATATACACAGTCTCTTTTCCTTAGCGCTTGAGCTATATCTACATATGCTAATACATATATATTTATGAGCACTTATTATGATATAAGCATATATATGACATGAGAATGAATACGGCATGAGTATACATGATATGAGATGAGCTGATGTATATGACTATAGATCCGTACCATATTGATTGGATGATATCTTTTGAGGGATATTCCGTACGTGATATGATGATGATTGATTGCCGATTATGGCCGATATTTATTTTGACTCGAGGAGTCTTGTTAAAAATTCCAAAATGGAAGTTATGAGATGTTTAGAGCTATACTTACTTTCAAAACTAACAATCCGTTACGTACTTTTAAATGACAACGTCAAGGGTGTGCTACGAATTTTCAAATGATATTTATTTCAAAAACATCACAGTCCCTTATTTCCAAAACAAATTTTCATGCTATTTTAAACTATAACTGTATGGCTCATACATAATTGGATATTTTACTACTTATCACGTTACAATTTCATTATTCTGCATATGCTCGCATTTCGATTTCTTAAGATATATACCACATTTATACCTTTAATTTTACTTAACTTCATTTGCTACGACACGCGCACCATTACCGATGATTTCATGTTGCACTTACACATACTTGCATATTACACTTACACCTCATCGGTAATTGCCATGCCACGTACACATATAGAACATGCTATATCACATCATACTATATTCCTGCTAGTACCTTAGATTGCTGCTCAATTCACATCAGCATGCATTATATTACTGTTCTGTGCCTTTACATGTTGTTCCATTATTGCCAGGTTTATATGAGATAGTGTTTTCATGGGATTTCTGAGATTTGAGAAACCGCGGATATGATTTTATAAAACTTTTGAATGTTTTAAAAATACGTTTTTTTTTCTTGATATGATATTTCAGCGTCTACCATGAGTTTTCTCGGTTCTGAGCTATGAGTATTATCCGATTTGAGGAGTGAGGAGTCACCGTTTGTGGATACATGGTGGACCTGATACGGTACCCAGAGACAAGAAAATCGTATAGAAAGGCGTTGAGCCTGGCTGGGAACACTACCTACCGGTGACAGTATGGGACTCGGTGGATATCCGAAGGATACCGACCAGAGTGATATGATACAGATTGATATGAGGGCCGATCTGATGAGATGGCGCCTGAGAGAGGGCCGATAAAAGAGACGGCGCTAGATATATAAGGATTTTACGTGTTGATACTGGACACGGGATTTATAAGGATTTCGAGTGTCGATACTGGACACTCAGTGTTTTCTGATGTTTTCGAGTGTCTTTAATAGGCACTTATTGGATGATATATATATAAATATGCTATGGATGATGTGTTATCCCATATTGATACATACACGATATTATATATACACACGTTCACTTTTGTTACCTCATAGTATGATATTATTACAGTATGACCTAGGTAGATCGTTATGCATTTGATTTCTACTTGATGATGTCTTCTACTCATGAGTTGGCAACTCACCCCCGTTGTGCCATAGTTTTCTTGCGGGACCGACCGCTCGGATCAGTAGCGGCTTACTGTTATGTTTCTTCTTTTGGGTGATTGCTTGGTAGGTGGGTTACATTACAGATCATAACCACCATTTGTATATTATATTCATTTGTAATCTAGTTAAAAACTCCATCGATCAGACTTGTATATTCTTTCGGGACTTAGAGACGAGACTTGTATGTTATATTCTTTATGTTGAGTTGGATATAGCTGATTTGATAATGTCTTTGGTATTTCTTTTACTTTTTCTTGTGTTGATCTTTGCCTTGGGTATCGTGTATACTATGTGGTTGTGATTCCGCCGATTGAGTGATGAGATAGCTCCCGATTAGGGATGCAGATTATATTTATGTATATCTACTAGTTTTTATCAAAATTTACAAAGGAGGTGCTGCAACTTTTAAATGATGAAATTTTTTCGAACCTTAGTCTAAAATCACTTGCATTTTCAATAAACTTTACTTATACTTTAAAAAGCGGGACTTGATTTCATTAATAGACATTTTCCAAAACTTCACCTCCACTAATTACGTAAAAAGGTTTAGATTCCTGAATTTTAGTTTATTTGGGTTACGGTGGGGTCCTATAGATTTCACGTGATTCAAGTGTCGGCCACGTGCCGTTTTTGGGTTGTTATAGAATGGGTAATCCCCATCAGCACGTCGCATAATTCAGAGCTCTATGTGGCAATACCAGAGGCGACGACAGACTTCTGCTTCATCAAATCGTCGGAAGCTTATCAGAGATAGCTTTCGAATGGTATTTGGAGCTCCTAAATGACCCTGTACAAACTTTCTCTGAAATTGATCTGTTGTTCACGCAAAGGTTCGCCAGTGCAAGTGAACGCACTACAATTACAGCGCTGATCAATGCCAGGTCCAAGCCAGGGGAAATGTGTGTCCAATATGTGATTCGATGGTGGAACCTATGGTCCAAATGCGAACAGCGCATTAAGGAGTCTCCGGCTGTGAGATTGTTCATTGGGACTGTTAATCATCAATCGAACATGTCCCAATTCATGACCTTCTTCAAGCCTACCACATTCCAGGTGCTGATTGATAAGTTAGCATAGATGGATCAGATGGGTTATGGTCCTTCCTCCTCAAGCAAGGACCCCCGGAACAATAAGGGTAAAGGAAAAGCAGCCTTTGTCATTAATTGCCACGACCCAAAATTGGCACGTGACGGCCTTAATACTACGCACCGTCTACAGGCGTAACGTAGTAAAAGAAAGCCAAAACCCAGCAATCTAAACCATCAAAAGTAGCAAGAAAGTGATAATAGTATTTTCAAAACCTTTGAAATCACAACCCAAATTCTTTAAAGTCTCACTTTTATTCCATAAAAATTTTGGCAGCACCCCCTTTGTAAAACAAGCCCCCAAAATGGGTACAACATAAATATAAAGTAAAGCATCCCAAACGGGAGCAAATCTACGCCAAAAAGACGGAAAACAACCACCACAACAGATATACGACGCCATAGCGAAGAAAGAGACGATATAAATAAAACTGCATAAAAACCTCCAAGTCACAAAATAATATACAATATCGTCCTCACATCAAGTCTCTAAGTCATACAAGATAATGGTAGATGGAGAGTACATGATACAACGAATACACCATAAGCAATATTGGATAACCGCAAAGCCTACCTAAGCAAAACTGCACATTGTCAGGCAAAGCGGTATCCGCAGCAAAGATGATACGATGGATGAAAATAGCCCTGCCTCTGACTATCCTGAGGAACACCTGCAAAACACTGTGGCACAACGGGGGTGAGTTGCAAACTCATGAATAGTAAATAACATATGCAGGTAATCGCGGGTATGAACGTACAACGTGAATCTAACATAAGCAGGTTAAAAGCAGTAACATGTCATATGAATGAAATAGTCATGAAAGGTACGCTAACAGGTACAACTAATACATGAAGCAATAATAGTATGACAATCTGTATGCAACAATCATGTAAGGTACTATATCGGTACTTTTAATACATGAAGAAATGATATGAATAAAGGCATGTAAATGCAACAGTCATGGAAGGTACTCTAACAGGTACACTAATGCATGAAGCAGTGCATAAACAGTAAATGTAGAGTAAGGAATGAAACATGTCATTTCCACGGAATCCTGACATCGTGGTAGGATCAAAATCTATCAAGACAATCCAAATCCTAATTTCCTCAAATCAGCCCCCAAATTGGCTATCATATCAAGTAAGTATCACATATCCTTAATGTACAACATCAAGTAAATCTCATATATCCCGAATGTAAAATATCAAGTATATCTTGTATATCCCGAATGTACACATCAAGTAGATCTCGTATCCTGTGTGTTTTCATGAATAAATATGATGATGTATATATAAATTGATATCAATACACATATATTAGCGTCCCATTCCACTAATATTGGTGTAAAGGCATATATAACAGCGTCCCATTCCACTGTTATATATACAAAGGAGTAAAAAGAAATATCATGAAACCCATGTGTCAAGCATCGACACAGAAATACAGGTCTATCAGGTGCTGTCACCAAGACTGGCACCCTGATAGGTACGTATCACACGCTATCCGAAAGCTTGAGTGCCTAAATCTGACCCTCGCCTTTCGACGTATCCATACGTACATGACTCCCGTCGGTATCCCCATGATAACCGCCGAGTCATTGGTAATGTCACCGGTAGGTACTTGCCCACCTTTCAGGCTCAATCGGCATGGACCATCGATCATCTTGCCGAGGGGAACCGTACCGGGCCCCACCATGTACTCTCATACAGCACCCGACCCTCGTATGGAGTATATAATCAGAACCGATAAATCCCATGGTGGATCCTGAAATATCATATCAAGGGAAACCGGATTTTTCAAATAATGCATAATTTTCCCACGGTCCCCAATCCAGAAAACATCATGAAAAATCCATATCACGATGCGAAAATCCATGAATATAATATATGCAACATAAAGTTGAAATGTAAGCATATAAAGGAAAAGCCGCTAATTAACTGCAACAAGTTAATATAAATATCATGCGATTCCTAATTTCTCCAATTCTAAATAACATCAAGTAAAGGTAAACATGTAGCTATAACCAGATGTATGTGTAAACATAAAGGTATAGCAAGGTATATGTATCTACCTATAAGTAATGATGTAGTATACCCCCTGGGTATAAGTGAAGTATGTGAGTAAGGTATACCTGTAGCTATGTCATAAGGTATGCATGTACCTATCACTAATGGTACAATACTCTATAGGTATACAGGTATCTAGCATGTAAGTATGTGAAGGCATATGTGTAAGCATGTGGATATACAGGTATGCTAAATGTCATATGCGATAAGAAATATGAATCAATGTCTCAATGTCCCTAACCAAGCAGTATCATATCTATCAGTGGGTTGTGCGTGACATGACAATTATTGATGGTGTGTGTAGCATACAATCAGTGCTCGTGCAATATGAGTCGTCAATAATATGTGCAGTGTCCTAAGGGTACTAGTCCAAGCACAATAATAGCTAAGCAGTAGGGTGAATGCACAATTCTAAATATGACTTAGAATATGCAACAGAAATAACATTTCTAGCTCAGACGCATAACGCCATGCGGACGATTCCCCTGTAGATGTTAAATCTACTCACCAACGCTCCTGGCTAAATGAAGCCAACCACTCGTTTTCCCTTGGTAGCAGTGTTCGAAGTCCCCGCCTGCGAACCTACCACATCAAAACAATAAAGCAAGTATATATTAATAATAGACCTAAAACACGCACACACTACATTTAATCGACACAACAACACAAAACATACTCTCAAGTGTTCATATTGTGGCTAACGTGCATAGCGACACAACGAAAACAAGCTAAGAGCAAAAATCACCCAAAGTGCACGATCCGTGTCATATAACGTATCGCGCGAACACAAAACACTAAATTATAGGAAAACGATCCCAGATTTTGCATACTGTAAATACTAAAAAAGTAAACAGTACCAAACACCCCTAACCAACAGCAGACAACTACCCACAAAAACTAAACCCCAGCACATCCCTCCATAGCCGGCGTCGCCGGAATTCCTTCTTGGGTCGCCGGCCCAGGCCGGTGGGATGGGTCTCGTGTCTCTGGTGGTGCTCCAGGGTCACTAGTACATCACTACAATTTTGTTTGGTCATGCACTAAAATTTCCAGGTCACAGCAGTTCTCAGAGGTTGAAAAAGACACAAAAAATACGATATTTCACAAATTGATATCTAAAGTGTTCTACGCTACAACCAACGAGCTACACAATATAAAAACTCCTAAATATCAGTATAGAGAATATACCTATCAAAGCTAGCTCCCAAGATCCAAGCTTTCCTAGCTCCAAGATGCTAATTCAAGACTTGGGGGTATTTTTGTGATATATTTTGGGATTTTGGGGATTTATCAGCTTGGCATGTTGCAAGAAATGGAAGGAAATGATTAAGAGCAGAAGGGAGAGGAAGGTGCTCGGCCAAGGGAGGGAAGGGAAGGAATTGTGTGGATTATTCTAGCAAGAAATGCAATAAGTGCACACATAAATGCATTCACACCACATTCATGCATCTCCTCTATTTCTTTTCTTTTCTTTTAAGTTAAATCCTTAAACCCAAACAAATATCTAGATATTTTAGTGAAGGGTTTTGGGTTTACTCAAAATTAATTGTTGAAAAGATCACTTAAGCGAAATTTCCCAAAATGTGAATACCACATTAAAATAATATTAAAAATTGGGAAAAAATTCTATCCGAACCAAAACGTCCCATATACCCCCAAAGCTTGCGCACTAGATTTATTTTAGCTAAACTAGGTGCTGGCAATTCCATATGGTCGTTTGATCACAGTCGGTTTAAAACGGAAAATACCGACAATTATACCCAAAAACGGAAAAATTCACATAACGATTTCTAAAACGTTACAATCTCCCCCCTTATAAAAATTCGTCCCCGAATTTAAAATTCTCACTAAGCGTACCTTCAAAGAAAAGATTACAAAGTCTCATATCTTGCTCGCAGCCTCCCAAGTGACCACCTCACTATATGGCTATGTCCAAGAAAACTCTCCACAGATGGCAAGACCCTTGATCGAAGTTTCTCCACCTGCCGTGCCATTAACACAAATGACTGCCGGTGAACGAAAAGATCGCATCAAAGCTAATGGTCTGATGCTGAATCATTTGAGAAAGGTCATGAAGGTATTTGTAAAGTATCGACATAAGGAATACGGGGTGAATACTCAATAATCTGGGCGGAAGTGCCAAATTAAAGGCAACGAAACTAACTCGCTTTAAGGATCTCAGAAAGACCTACAATTCTGGGATAAGCTTCCCAAAACTCAACATGTCATTCATCGGAAAAGTTCATAGGAATACATGATCTCCCACTGCGAACTCAGGTCTGCGACCATCACGGTCGGCATAAGACCTCTGTCTGCACTGGGCTGCCATCATCCTGACCTGAACCAACTGAATCATTTCCGAAGTCTCTAGAATAGCTGGGGTCCAAAAATCCTACTTACGCAGAGTCAGGAAAACAGACTGGTGATCGACACGACCTAACCCCTAAAATTAAAGGTTGCCAATTGGAGTGCCTCCTGATAACAGCTATCGAACGAGAACCTTAACAATGGCGAGTGACGATCCCAACTGCCCACAACAATTAGTACGTACGCACAAGTATATCCTCCGGAGTCGGTAGAGCCCACTCTCACAAAACCATCATCCCGCGGATGGAAAGATGGAACTAAAGCTTAACCAATACCCAAGGCTTCTTGAAACCTCTGCCCAAGACGGCAAGTGAACAGGGTGCCTTCATTGGATACGACCCTTGAAGGAACTCCGTGCAACGCACAACTTAACAAAGAACAACTGAGCAAACCGAGCAAAACCGGACAACAAGCATCCGAATGGAGTCACACCCTGACTAAACCTGGGTAGACACCATAACGAAATTCGTAGAGATCTGCTCCCACTCCCACTTCGGAACGGTTAAAGGTTGCAACTCTCCAGCCGGTCTCAGATACTCAACCAAAGCACACAACAAGACAGACACCTTGAAACGAAACCCGATACTTCTCTTTACATCCCTGCCCACCCGTAACTATCTCACAAGCCACGTCAATGTTGGTGGAACTTGAATGAGTACAGAGAGTTGACAGATGTGCCTGCTCTAGGATTTCGCGTCTCTACTCAATAGTATCAGGTACCCAAACGCGTCTCTAAACTTATCACACCCTTGTCACAATCAAGGAATCTGAATCATTACCCAGCCGAGTATGCTTAAGTATCTCTGACGAACGAGCATCGGCGGGCAGTGCCTCGCGAAAGCGATTAAGGAAAAAGGGTCGGGCGCGGACATGAGCAAGCTGTCCCCTCAGTAGAGGCGAACTTAAGCTGTACTCTACGATCGCACAAGAACTGTAAATCTGCAGAAGACTGTCTCAACAATCAAAACCCGCTGCGGGAAGATGTACATTAAGCTCTGGTGGTCCGTGAAAATCTGACACGACTCTTGAACAAGTAGTGTCTCCAAATCTCCAACGCAAAACCACCGCGGCCATCTCCAGATCGTGAGTGAGATATCCTGCTCGTACTTCTTCCAAATGTAGGGAAGCAAAAGCGATAACTCTATAGTGTCACCTCAGTACACAATTGAGCCCCACTCGTGAAACATTACAGTTAAACCACAAAGTCGCCCGAACCAAAAGCAAAGAAAGAACTGATGCAGTTGTCAACTGAATCTTCAACTGCCGAAAACTCCGCACACATGCCTCTGTCCAAAGAAAAGAAACCTTTTTTCCGGTCATTCAAGTCAACGGTGCAGCACTACACTAGCAATCCTGCACGAAACGGTGGTAAAAACCTGCTAAGCCCAAAAATCTGCGGACCTCCGTCCTGCTCACAAGTCTGGGCCTAAACTGTACGACCATGATCTTCCTCGGAACCATACAAAACCGTCTCTCGTAACTACAAGACCTAGGAGTCAACACCAACAAGCCTGAAGGAACACTCCGAGAATCTAGCAAACCGCTGGGGCTCTCCCAACACTGCAAAACAAATCCTCAAGTGCTACTCCTGTTCCTCAAGACACATTAAATAGACCAGAATGTCGTCAATAACATAACAATAACTGGTCGAGGAATGGCCTGAAGAAATCTGGTTCATTATATAAACGAATGCTGCTAGGGCATTGGTGAGTCCAATGACACCACCATAACACACAAAGCCAATAGCACGCACAAGGCAGTCTTCGGAATGTCATCACTCCGAACCCGTAACAATTATGATCTGATCCCGAACAAACTTAGAAAATGTCTCACACTCTGGTGTTGATCGAAGAAATCGTCAATGCGAGGTAAAGGATACCTATCCGCACCGTAAGCCGGTTCAACTGACGATCCATCAATACACAACCTCAAACTACCGTCTTTCTCCTTGACGAACAGAAATAGGAGCTCCTTAATGCGAAACACTCAGACGCATAAGCCCCCCAACAAACAACTCTGCAGCTGATCCTTATGCTCCCTAAGCTTCGCCGGTTCATCTGGAACAACGTCGGAAAACTCTCGCACGAAAGGAACCCGGTCCAACAAACCAACTGTAGCTCCGGTATCACGAATGAACGCCAAGAATTCCCGACATCTTCTCCTCAAAAGCCGACTAGCGAAAAAGGCTGAATTCAAAATGTGAGAGGCGGCACCACTATCCACCTGCACAACAAGAACTGACTCGCCAGGGAAATCAACACCTGACTGTTTTCTTGCGACAGTCCACAGACGCCTATCACGTAGGTAACCAATCCGTGCCTAAGAGAACGTCAAATCCAACATTTCTAGAAGGATCAAGTGACAGACGAATCTCTATCTCCTAACCGATTGGCACACGACTGAAATACGTATTGTGTAATAAAAGGATCGCTGACAGAAGTTAACACAATTAACGGCTGATCTAGCTAACACGACTCTCCTCGTCCCAACCACAGCACAAAGTGTGTAAAAAAAAAAATAAGTACATCTAAGAACATATGAATTTAGAATACCTGAAAACTCTGTATTGGACACCCTCGCTTCCCGATGAGTAGAAGCAAACTCTTGTGTCTGCCCTCTACCCGCAACTGACTGATATCCTCCCCTGCTAATCTGTCCCCTCTGAGCGAACCCTTCGTGACTACGACCTCTCCGAGTACGCATCTGATGCGGTGCTAAGGAACAATTCCTGATGAGGTGATGAAGGTTTCCGCACCAGAAACATCCACGCGGTGACTGCTGACCCTCCTGGGGATGAGAGCTGGACGACTGTCCTCGTCCAAAGCCTCTGCTACTCCCACGACTGTCACGAAATCTGTCTCGACGACTAGGCCTCTGTCTCCGAGCTGGTACCTCTGTACGAGTCCTCCACTGTTCCGGAACTCCCAGAGTCTCAGGAAGAAGTGTCTCGTCAACTGGGGCTGCATCCATTGGTGCTATGTAGGTGACAGAATGCTGTGTACTGACCGCAAGGAACAACTGGGTAACAGGGGTGACAACCTCCTGTCGCTGCGCTTGAATGGCCTCAACCAATGAACTCATCGTCTGGCGCATGTCCTGCATCTCTGCCACAAGCCTAGCGATGTTATCTGTCGAAGGCGAATCCGTCTGCTCCTGTGCAACGAGCGTGCCATCCTGGTCAGTCCTCATCCTACCCAAGTCAACTCTGACCTCGGCCTTCGTTGCATCACTCTGAGTCCCCATAGTAATCGGCGGCAAAGGTTATAAATGGAAATAAGATTCGATAAGAACACGGAAATCGAATCACAAGAATATGAATCATCAAGGAAGGAATTTCAAGCAATTTGTACTTAGGTCACTTTAGGCGGAGTACCGCATCGTGAGTATGCTGCAGACATACACACACTACGTTACTCTGCTTAAGCTACCTACTCCATCATACCAAGGTCATCCTACACTTCGAAAGGTAAAAACCTAGCGCTCTGATACCAACTTTGTCACGACCCGAAATTGGCACGTGACGGCCCTAATACTACGCAATGTCTACAGGCGTAACGTAGTAAAAAAAAACCAAAACCTAGCAATCTAAACCATCAAAAGTAGCAAGAAAGTGATAATAGTATTTTCAAAACCTTTGAAATCACAACCCAAAATTTTTAAAGTCTCACTTTTATTCCATAAAAATTTTGGCAGCACCCCCTTTGTAAAACAAGCCCCCAAAATGGGTACAACATAAATATAAAGTAAAGCATCACCAACGGGAGCAAATCCACGCCAAAAAGACGGAAAACAACCACTACAACAGATATATGACGGTGTAGCGAAGAAAGAGACGATATAAATAAAACTGCATAAAAACCTCCAAGTCACAAAATAATATACAATATCGTCCTCACATCAAGTCTCTAAGTCATACAAGATAATGGTAGATGGAGAGTACATGATACAACAAATACACCATAAGCAACATTGGATAACTGCAAAGCCTACCTAAGCAAAACTGCACACTGTCAGGCGAAGCGGTATCCGCAGCAAAGATGATACGATGGATGAAAATATCCCTGCCTCTGACTATCCTGAGGAACACCTGCAAAACACTGTGGCACAACGGGGGTGAGTTGCCAACTCGTGAATAGTAAATAACATATGCAGGTAATCACGGGTATGAACGTACAACGCGAATCTAACATAAGCAGGTTAAAAGCAGTAACATGTCATATGAATGAAATAGTCATGAAAGATACGCTAACAGGTACAACTAATACATGAAGCAATAATAGTATGACAATCTGTAACGCCCGACGCCTCAGTACAGATGGTATTGTCCGCTCTGGCCGAAACCGTACGGTTTTTCCCTTTAGAGCGAACCGGACCCGACCAGGGGCCACTTCCCAGGAGGTCACCCATCCCAAGACTCCCCTGGCCCGAGCACGCTTAACTACGGAGTTCTCAAGCTCCTGTAGTTTCGGTTCACTTAAAAGGCGCCTCTGTAATTGAGGGTGGTATCTTTATATTTATAATGCAGTTCGGTCCTCTTTCGGAATGTGCTTTAAGGACCCGATCCCATTGTTCTGAAATGGCTCCCTCACTCAGATCACCAAGATGTCCGCAACAGACCGCACTGAGTGTGGACAGAGCAGATCACCATGATGTCTTAAGACCGCACTGCTCTGGGGATAGAGTAGATCACCATGATGTCTTAAGACCGCACTGCTCTGGGGTATTACACAATCTGTATGCAGCAATCATGTAAGGTACTATATCGGTACTACTAATACATGAAGAAATGATATGAATAAAGGCATGTAAATGCAACAGTCATGGAAGGAACTCTAACAGGTACACTAATGCATGAACTAGTGCATAAACAGTAAATGTAGAGTAAGGAATGAAACATGTCATTTCCACGGAATCCTGACATCGTGGTAGGATCAAAATTTATCAAGACAATCCAAATCCCAATTTCCTCAAATCATCCCCCAAATTGGCTATCATATCAAGTAAGTCTCACATATTCTTAATGTACAACATCAAGTAAATCTCATATATCTCGAATGTACAATATCAAGTATATCTCGTATATCCCGAATGTACACATCAAGTAGATCTCGTATCCTGTGTGTTTTCATGAATAAATATGATGATGTATATATAAATTGATATCAATACACATATATTAGCGTCCCATTCCACTAATATTGGTGTAAAGGCATATATAACAGCGTCCCATTCCACTGTTATATATATAAAGGAGTAAAAAGAAATATCATGAAACCCACGTGTCAAGCATCGACACAGAAATACAGGTCTATCAGGTGCTGTCACCAAGACTGGCACCCTGATAGGTACGTATCACACGCTATCCGAAAGCTCGAGTGCCTAGATCTGACCCTCGCCTTTCGACGTATCCATACGTACATGACTCCCGTCATTATCCCCATGATAACCGCCGAGTCATTGGTAATGTCACCGGTAGGTACTTGCCCACCTTCCAGGCTCAATCGGCATGGACCATCGATCATCTTGCCGAGGGGAACCGTACCGGGCCCCACCATGTACTCTCATACAGCACCCGACCCTCGTATGGAGTATATAATCAGAACCGATAAATCCCATGGTGGATGTTGAATTATCATATCAAGGGAAACCGGGTTTTTCAAATAATGCATAATTTCATGAACTTCCACGGTTCCCAATCAAGAAAACATCATGAAAAATCCATATCACGATGCGAAAATCCATGAATATAATATATGCAACATAAAGCTGAAATGTAAGCATATAAAGGAAAAGCCGCTAATTAACTGCAACAAGTTAATATAAATATCACGTGATTCCTAATTTCTCCAATTCTAAATAACATCAAGTAAAGGTAAACATGTAGCTATAACCAGATGTATATGTAATGATAAAGGTATAGCAAGGTATATGTATCTACCTATAAGTAATGATGTAGTATACCCCCCGGGTATAAGTGAAGTATGTGAGTAAGGTATACCTGTAGCTATGTCATAAGGTATGTATGTACCTATCACTAATGGTACAATACTCTATAGGTATACAAGTATCTAGCATGTAAGTATGTGAAGGCATATGTGTAAGCATGTGGATATACAGGTGTACTAAATGTCATATGTGATAAGAAATATGAATCAATGTCTCAATGTCCCTAACCAAGCAATATCATATCTATTAGTGGGTTGTGCATGACATGGCAATTATTGACGGTGTGTGTAGCATACAATCAGTGCTCGTGCAGCATGAGTCGTCAATAATATATGCAGTGTTCTAAGGGTACTAGTCCAAGCACAACAATAGCTAAGCAGTAGGGTGAATGCGCAATTCTAAATATGACATAGAATATACGACAGAACTAACATTTCTAGCCTAGACGCATAACGCCATGCGGGCGATTCTCCTGTAGACGTTAAATCTACACACCAACGCTCCTGGCTAAATGAAGCCAACCACTCGTTTTCCCCTGGTAGCAGTGTTCGAAGTCCCCGCCTGCGAACCTACCACATCAAAACAATAAAGCAAGTATATATTAATAATAGACCCAAAACACACACACACTACATTTAACCGACACAACAACACAAAATATACTCTCAAGTGTTCGTATTGTGGCTAACGTGCGTAGCGACACGACGAAAACAACCTAAGAGCAAAAATCACCCCAAGTGCACGATCCGTATCATATAACGTATCGCGCGAACACAAAACACTAGATTATAGGAAAACGATCCCAGATTTTGCATACTGTAAATACTAAAAATGTAAACAGTACCAAACACCCCTAACCAACAGCAGACAACTACCCACAAAAACCAAACCCCAGCACATCCCTCCATAGCCGGCGTCGCCGGAATTCCTTCTTGGGTCGCCGGCCCAGGCTGGTGGGGTGTGTCTCGTGTCTTAGGTGGTGCTCCAGGGTCACTAGTACATCACTACAATTTTATTTGGTCATGCACTAAAATTTCCAGGTCACAGCAATTCTCAGAGGTTGAAAAGACACGAAAAATACGATATTTCACAAATCGATATCTAAAGTGTTCTACACTACAACCAACGAGCTACACAATATAAAAACTCTTAAATATCAGTGTAGAGAATATACATATCAAAGCTAGCTCCCAAGATCCAAGCTTTCCTAGCTCCAAGATGCTAATTCAAGACTTGGGGGTATTTTTGTGATATATTTTGGGATTTTGGGGATTTATGAACTTGGAATGATGCAAGAAATGAAAGGAAATGATTAAGAGCAGAAGGGAAAGGAAGGTGCTCGGCCAAGGGAGGGAAGGGAAGGAATTGTGTGGATTATTCTAGCAAGAAATGCAATAAGTGCACACATAAATGCATTCACACCACATTCATGCATTTCCTCAATTTCTTTTCTTTTCTTTTAAATTAAATCCTTAAACCCAAACAAATATCTAGATATTTTAGTGAAGGGTTTTGCGTTTACTCAAACTTAATTGTTGAAAAGATCACTTAAGCGAAATTTTCCAAAATGTGAATACCGCATTAAAATAATATTAAAAATTGGGAAAAAATTCTATCCGGACCAAAATGTCCCATATACCCCCAAGGCTTACGCACTAGATTTATTTTAGCTAAACTAGGTATTAGCAAGTCTATATGGTTGTTTGATCACAGTCGGTTTAAAACAGAAATACCGACAATTTTACCCAAAAACGGAAAAATTCACATAACGATTTCTAAAACGTTACACTAATGCAAAACAACCTGGCGGTCTGAAAGAACCTGTTCGCCAAAACAACACTCCTACATACCCGTCCTTGGAAAAAAGGTTAGGACGTGCCTATGCGTTCCCTCACGATAAGACGAGGAGGTTGTTTGAGCTGGCGATGCGAAATAATTTGATCACATTGCCAGATCTGCGGCGACCCATACAAGCCGGCGACGTCAATAATTTCAACTACTGCTCCTATCATAGGGTAGTGAGCCATCCAATTGAGAACTGCTATGTCTTCAAAAATTGGGTCGAGGACTAGTACCAGCAAGGGAAATTCGCACTGTTGGATAATTAGATGATAGATCCACCCCAAAAGCACACTTCCAAGAAAGTGGATGTGCAGGGGGCATCATGCTCGCTCGTGGAAGAAGCTCCATGAGAAGTATTTCTTTTAGCAAAAACTAAAAGAATGTTGAAGGATCTATAAGCTTGTTCGGCGATCAAATGGAAAAGCCCACTTGAACCCAAAATCATAGAAAGGATGCTGAAACCGCGTTTCGCGCTGAAACCCGCCGACGAGGGAAAAAGTCCCTAAGTCAAGCCTTTGAAATCTTCTAAGAAAAAGAAGAAGAATAAGAAGCCTGTGCAGCCTGCTAAATATATCGATAAGCGCACGGATCTCTAGAAATATATATATGTGCTTGAAGAATACAATCAGAAAGCACGAACGCCGGTCACACTCGAAGAATTCCTCAAGCATATTCTTGAGGACGAGGACAGTGACGATGATGAGGAAAATGACTCATTAGAAGAAACAGAAGAGCATGCAGCAAGCTGCCACATGATCTCCCATTTATTGCTATATGATGAAGAAGCTCTGCCAACGTTAGAAAGTGACGTAGATGAACTGGGGGCAGAACCGGCGCTAAACTCCCCGAAACTGCCAGAAGAAGACCCGATTGAAAGGCTGCTGAAAGAAGTCTTCCAAAAGAGTAAAGATGGCGAAGAATGAGAGACGGCCATATATGAAAAGGCCAAATGACAGCGTTTGAATAAATAAGCTGAGGTGAGGATGAGTCATAAAGCTCTCTAACCGAACCAAAGCGTGCCTGCAGGAAATAAGAGCAGGATCAATGCTGAAAAGCGGTTTGCCAAAGCCCTATCACTGGGGATGAGGCTACCACCTCTCATGATGTACACTCCTGGGGTCTTATATTTCGATGGTGGAGAGTGACATCCAAATTACTGCCTAGACCACCGAAGGATTGCTCATCTCATCAAGAAATGCAATGCCTTCAAGAAGTGGTGGCAAGAATATGTTGCCCACAGGAAGCACTTTAAGAAGGAGGGGCGTGATGCTCGTGCTCGTCGAAATGAGAACGGCGAAACGACAGTGCACAAAGAAGTAACCGTCAGAAGAGGAAAAACCTTGGGTTCTTATGTTCGAGAGCGATTTTTAGGATGAAATGCCTCTCAACCCTTTCTTTGAAAGTTCCGCCTTGGAAAAAGAAGAAGAGGAAAAGGATTGCGAGAATATTCAGTTGTGCAACTGCTCGCTTCCTAAAAAGGACTTCAGACCCGCAAACAAGGGTTCGAATAAAAAGGATAAAGGGAAGGGAAAAATGCCCGACGAGATTGCCCTTGATGAAGAGGTGGCTAAAGTGCTCTCCGCGAAAGACCTGTCTAAGAAAACTAAAGCGGATTATAATGTCCTTGCGCAGTTGAGGAAAATACCCTCACAACTGAGTATATTAGATACTTTGCTCATGTCTAAAGAGGCACGGGACTTCTTGATTAAAGCCCTGCAAGAGCTCGATTAGTTTCAAGCCTTCCTCGCAGAAGAGAAGATGAAAAATAAATTAGAAGAGGTCTACACGGCTGACATCACATTCAGCGATGAAAATATACTCCTCGGTATATGCGAACATAATTGACTGCTATATGTCACCGGGTACTGCCACGACGTCAAGATAGGGAAAATCCTTGTCGACAACGGATCCTTCGTCAATCTTCTCAACGTGAGAGTGCTGAAGGAAATATGTTTGAATGTTCTGCAGCTTGCCCGAGACAAAATAACCATCTCGGGGTTCGACTCGTAGTAGTCACGGACGCTTGGGTCTGTAATATTGACGCTCCGCTTCGGGCTGCTCGTCACTGACATCAAATTCTATGTCATTGACGCCAAGTCATATTATAACGCTCTACTCGGAAGACCATAGATACATGAGTACAACGTCATCTCTTCTACACAATATCAGTATATGAAGTATTTTAAAGATGGCTTGGAGTACACCGTCACGGGGGAGCTCAATCCTTTCTCGGTGAATGAAGTGCGAAAGTATGAAGATGTAAATTACTTTCAGCCAGATTTCGAAGACACTGAAAGGATCCATAAGCCAGAGAATAAGTAAAAATCCGTGGCTACCATCCCGGTCTTTGTAAGTGATACTGAGGAAAACAAACAAATAGTCTACTCGGGACAAGCTCAAAGGGAAAACAATAAGCCCGAACCATCGACCCCTATCCTGCTCTTTGGTAGCGACTCCGAAGAATGTGGTGTTCTTCATTCGCTCATCAACACAAACTCTTGCTGAAGTAGATCAAAGTCTATATATTATGATGACTTCATCTCGACACTACCGGGAACTAGACGCGCTCAATACATATAGGGTGCAGGAGCTGGAAACTTTCTATGTGCCTCCAAGACGAAGAGATGAAAAGGCGATTCTCTTCTACAAATCTATGGAGACTAAGGTGGAAAAAGAAGTCTGGCATGGTGCCAATCCCACTCTTAACTGGTTCCAGCCCATCCGTATGCCAAGATATTATGCGGAGGGATTAAAGAAGCTTTTAAAGCGCCAAAGAATACCTTTTGAACAAACGGTTCGGCAAGCCCAATTCTACAAAAATATTTGGGATATTTCCAGGACTCAACGAAAGAAGCCCAACGGGAAGATAGAAACAACTTGACTAAGATATGTTCAATCCAAGAATCAGGAGCGAATCTACAGCTGCTACGCCATAAACAGCTCGAATGGAGAGGAAATGGCTTCTCCAAGCAGCCATGTTGCCGAACAAGAGAAAAGTCTCTTAAGCCCGTCGCCCAAAGAGCAAATTGACAAGATAATAAAACAAGCTTGTCAAGCCAGCCGAGACAACCACAGTCGCGAAATGACCATATATGAAAAGGCCAAGATGAAGCGTCTCAGTCAGCAATCAGTGAAAGAAGTAGATTATGATACTCTTCGTCTACATCCCACTGTGCACTCCTGTGAAAAAGGAAAATCCCGAAACGGAGACGTGAATGTGGCAGCAATCATGAGAAACGTTCAAGGACAATAAAGCAAGTCCAGGACGCCTTCTAAATAAGGAAAGTCCGCTCTCAGTCCGTCTTTCATATTCCCCCAATATTTGAACGTAACTGAAGAGCTATGTTTTGTTAAAATTTAATGAGGCAGCACCTCACGTGCTCCCCACAAGGGCGCCAGCGCCAGCGCCAACCCCTTAGGATTAAATCCTATGATGGCGCCGCACGTGAAGCTCGCGTAGGAGCTAATATGCAAAGCACAGGAACGCCTATCATGTATAAGAATTGAATTCTTAAGTGGCGTCCACGTGCATAACGTGTGAGCACCGGCGTCTAAGTTAAAATCAGTAGAATTAAATTCTACGGGGGGATATTTCCCTAAAAACTGGGATACTTTCTATTAAACAGAACCGTTGGATCAAAAATCCAATGGAGATGATAAGTCATCAAATAATAGAATTAAATTCTATTAGGAGAAAACATCTTCCAAATCTTTCTAAGTGACAAAAATATTCTTGGTTGATCAAAGTTCTAATGATAGAATTAAATTCTATTCTAGGAATATATTTCCAAGCAAATAAGGATTGCTCTCTGTAAAACAGAGAGCCCTTAGATTAAAAATCCAATGGTGATTAAAAATCATTGTTTTACAAAATAAAATGCTGTACATAGGAAAATATTTCCCCTATCTTGTTAAAAACAAGAAAACATATTCTGTAAAACAGAAATCCTTGGATCAAAGATCCAACTGTGGATAAAATTCCCCAAGTAATTTTTGAGACCAATAAAATCAATTGGAATCTCTCAATAAGAGATTTTCTCAAATTAAATTAACAAACTTGCCTCTACAATATAAAGGACCCGAGACTTCAAGTCTCATATAGAGGGAACCCCCCATAAGCTTCTGCAAAAATATAGAAGGCTCTAAAAAAATAGAGAATTTAAATCTCAATAGAGAAAAAAATCTTCCTCTTCTCAAACCCTAGGTAAAGAAACCACAGAGATCAAAATATCTCATTTATCTATCATATCATATCTAAGGGTTTAACCCTTCTCAAGAACTTAGTTCTTTCTCTGGATTTGAGATTCACAAGACAAGTCTCTCACAAGTTGGGAATTTAATTCTCATCGAGAAAATCTTGTTTTTGAGAATCAAAGATTCAGAAAAGAACTAAGAAAAAAAAGAAAAAGAACCTATCTTATAGGAATTCAATTCCTCTGAAAGTAGGGTTTAAACCTAAAAGGAAACTTAGTTCTTATAAAAGAAAAAAAAACATAAGAACTTAGTTTTTAAAGGAAACTTGATCCCAGATCTTCAAAACAAAAATCTTCGTGATCATTAATGGTCAAAATGTCATTAACAGAGATTCAATCTCTGGAAAAAAGGACTTAGCACCTTACGTGCTTCCCACGTGGGCGCTCCCAACAACGCCATGTGCCTCACGTGAAAAACATGCGGGCGTCAAAGCAGAATGCCAGCGCCTCACGTGAAATACATGTGAGCGCTGAATAAAAAGTGCTTAGCACTTCATATACAGTCAAAACGGCTAAGTGTTTAGCACTGATGGGGCAACGCCTAGCGCCTCACGTGAAACACACGTGGGCGCTCAAGAAATAAATGGGATAGCGCCGCATATGCTCATCGCATGTACGCCATATAAAAAAAAGTACTTAGCACTATTCAGTCAAAATAACCGAATGCTTAGCACTGATTGGACAGCGCCCATAACTGAAGGCTTCACATGATACCCATGTGAGCGCCAGAATTCCAAACAAGTGCTTAGTACTTTTGCATAAAAAAGTGGGGGGCTGAACAAATAGAGCCCAAATAACTGCTTAGCATTTTTGAACAAAAGAGAAAAAGACCGAGCAGACTAAGCCTAAATTGGCTAAGTTTCTCTGAAAGGTATTCTTACAGCTAAGCCCAAATGCTCTGTTGTTAGATCTTAAATAAAAATGATCTTTAAAATTTTGCTAAGTTGATCTTAATCTCAAATAAGACTAACATATCCTTAGCTAAAATAAATTGAGCCCAAATGCTCACGTATTTAAGTTGATCTTAATCTCAAACTAGATTAACGGTCCTTAAATAAAACAAACCCAAATATAAAATATACGGATTTGGACTGATCCGCGCCCTACGGGCGACGGCATAAATTAGTCTCCGTATACAATCACGGGCAACCCAAAATAAACAACATACAACATGAAGTGAACTGCTGGAGCAGGAGAAAGTTGTTATCGCAATGCGGTAATGTAATTAACTGCGGGGGCTTGCGCCTACACGGAAGAGCATCCCCACAATCAAAAACCTCTCACAAATGAGGGGCAATCAGATAAAGTTATGCTACAATGGCCGCGTCTATCCAAACCTCCGATATAAGGTGTCATAAATCAACTTGGTATCTTTGGAAAGGTGGGTAGATAAGTCCAAATAGTATCTGCCCCCAAATTCAGGCTAGACGTCCCAATGTCTTGGTCCGGTCTTTCGACGGTGAACAAATTCTGGTATGCACGGTGGGACCTTTTCCTCTTTCCACTCCACACTTCGTATGCCGTGTTTTGCGAACAAAATCGCGGTTCGCTATGGTTGCCCTTGGATTCGAGGTACTAAAACTTGGTGTCTTGCTCCTTTATAGAAAATCAATGGCTTCTCAGTGCGCTACATGCAACAACAACTCTTGCTCCACCCCAACTGGAGGAGTGACCTATGGGCCCAACGCGGCCTCTATTTTCTCGATGCCTGTGGGGCAAGTCACACAAGCTACTACTGGATTATTCTTTGGGACCATGCTCCCACCTGTGAGTTTCGGTGCCTCAGCGTCGCAAGAAGAAGCTCCTAAAAGGCCGATCTTCAATCGACTGGCAACCACAATGGCCCCTCTCAACGGGCTTTCCAAATCCGGCGTCTCATTCTTCAACAGGCTGAACAAGAACTCAAACATGCCCACAAAGAAGCTCGTGATACCTGAAGGGGCTACCCCAAAATGGCTAGCCCTCCTAACTCCTGCTATAGGCGAAGCTGTCAAAAGTGCTTCCCCTATCAGAAAGTCGGTCTTTGAAAGATTGGCCGACCCTCCTCAAACCTTAACATGGACGTAGGACTTCAATAGGCTGACGCCAATTGCAGCTCCTCAGCAAAACCAGGGGCGTGATTAAGCCGGTTTCAAAACTAAGGCGGTCCCTTTAAAAAGGCATGCTCGACGTCACCACTGGCGCCGAGTGAGAGAAGATGGGGGCAACTCCCCCTCTGGACTCACCTCACCAGCTCCAATGGTGGAAGTTGACGTTGCTATTCCAACCGGGAACAACTTTAATCCGCTTAAGAGGGTGCGAAAAAACTCTCCAACAGCGGCGCTGAAGAAATCACCCTTACCTACAGAAATTACAGTGCATGCAAAGCCGGAGCGGCCTCATCAGTGGCTCTCCTCGCAAATTCATAGGGTCTGGCGAAAAGTTCAGGACTTTGTGATTGAGCAAAGCTACCCTTGTCGACCAAAGAAATCGAAGGCTCGACAAGAAAATGACCAATCCTCTGCCATACAACAAAGGACTTCTTTTAAGGAGGCGCCTATCATAACGGCTCCTTAAACTCCAATCTCCCACAAAAGAATGAGGCTGGAGAAAACTTTACCGCCCGCGGAAAATTCCAAAGGCGGTGCATCCAAACGCCCTAAGTTTGGGGGAATTATCGTCCATACGGTCTATATGACCAATAGGCAAGAAGGGAGCCGTGCTTCGGTGAGTCACCGACTGCAAACTCAGTCACTGACAAAGGCTTAGGAGCAACAACAAAAGCTCCAGGAAATGCTGAACAAAATGACGGCACTCACTGGTCAGAAAAAAAGTCCGGACAAAGAGGCCGAACAGCGCCAAGAGCAAGAGACCGATACATAGTTCCTGCGAAGGGTACTCGAGAGAAAGGACAAAGAAGCCGCTGAGCAGGCTGCCAACATAAAGTAGATGGCTCTCTTGTTCCAAGACATGGTTAGAATAATGATCCAACTAGAACCCTCGGCCGAGGATCCGCCGATAATCATCGAGGATGACGGGGGAAATATCAAACCCCCCTCCAGCCTTATCAGTGGACAAAGAAGAAATGATCTCCAAGTCCACTCTTGATGATTATATTGCTCAACAAATAAGAGCTCATCAAGCTAATGAGTTCGCTGGCCAAAATGTCAGAACCGGACGACCGTATCCAGGCTGGTATGATCAAATCAAATACCCTCCGGGATATACGATCCCCAAATTCCATATATACAATGGGACATGCAACCCTCACCAGCACGTCACGTAATTCAGAGCTCTGTGCGACAACACTGGAGGCGATGACAAACTGTTGTTTCGCCAGTTCGTTGGCAGTTTGTCAGAAACAGCCTTCGAATTGTACTCGAAGCTCCTAAATGACTCTGTGAAAACATTCACAGAGATGGAACTGCTGTTCACACAGCATTTCGCCACCGTGAGCTAGCGTACTCTAATTACGACATTAATCAATGCCAGGGTAAAGTCGGGAGAAAGCTGGGTCCAATACACGATCCAGTGGCGGAACCTGTGGTCTAAATGCAAACAGTGCATTGAAGAATGCCCTGCCATGGGTATGTTCATCGGGACTCTTGATCCTCAAACGACTGTGTCCCAGTTCATGACATTCTTCAAACCAACAACCTTTCAGGCTCTGATAGATAAACTGGTTCAAATGGACCAGATGGACTAAGGGCCTTCCTCCTCAAATAAGGACCTTCGAAATAGAAAGGGTAAAGGTAAAGCGGCTTTCATTACCTATATGCAACAATAACCGAGCGATCCAAAACCAGCTGCTCGCCAAAACAACGCGCGTCCATGCCCATCCTTGGAGGAAAGATTAGGACGCGCTTACTCATTTCCCCACGACATGACGAGGAGACTATTCGAATTGGCAGTGTGTAATAAACTCATCACATTGCCATACACGAGGCGTGCACCGCAACCCGGCGACGTCAACAACCCTAACTACTGTTCCTATCATAGAATGGTGAGCCACCCAAATGAAGATTGCTACGTCTTCAAAAACTGGGTCAAAAACCAGTATCAACAGTGGAAATTCACACTATCTGATAACTGGAAGGTAAACCCACCCTAGAAGCATACTCCCAAAAAAGTGGACGCACAGGGGGCATCATGCTCGCTTGTAGAAGAAACTACATGGGAATCGTTCTTTCAGCAAAAACCAAAAAAATGCTGAAAGATCTACAAGCATGTCCGGCATTCAGGTTGAAAAGTCTACTTAAACTTGAAATCATTGAAGGGATGCTAAAACCACACCCCGCACCAAAAATTGTTGACAAGGGGAAAAACCTCCAAAGTCAAGCCTTCGATGTCTTCTAAGAAAAAGAAGAAGACCAAGAAGCCCGTGCATCCTGCCGAGTATGACGACAAGCACACAGACCTACAAAAATATATTGACGAACTGGAAGAGTACAACCAGAAGGCATATACACCAGTCATGCTCGAAGAGTTCCTTAAGCATATTCTTGGGGACGAAGATAGTGACAATGATGAGAAAAATGACTCATCAAAAGACACTGAAGACCATATAGCAAGTTGCCACATGGTCTCCCATTCGTTGTTATATGATGAAGAAGCTTCTTCAGAGTTAGAAAACAACACGGAGGAACTGGGGGCAGAATCGGCGCTAAAATCCCCGGAACTGCCAGAAGACCCGATCGATAGGCTGTTAAATGAAGCCTTTCAAAAAAGCAAAGTTGAGCGAGAATACGAGACAACTATATATGAAAAGGCTAAACGTCAGCGTCAGGATAAAGAAGCTGCGGCGAGAACGAGTCATAAAGTACTCCGATCAAACCAAACCCCACCTGTTACAAATAAGAGCAGGATCAAAACAGAGAAGCGGTTCGCCAAAACCCTGTCAATGGGGATGAAACTGCCACCTCTGATAAAGAACACTCCCGATGTCACATGCCCCGATGAAGAAGGATCACATCCAAACTACTGCCTATATCATCGGAGGGTCACCCACCCTACCGAGGAATCCAGCGCCTTCAAGAAGTGGTGGCAAGGATACGTTGCCCATCAAAAACACTTCAAGAAGATGAAGCGCAAAGCTCATGCTCGTCGACGGCAAAATATTGAGACGAACACACTTGAAGAAGCGACTGGTAGCTGTCATATAGTTTGTACCAGTTTGGAAAGGGAAAACCCCCCAAGTTCTTACGTTCAGAAGTGATTCTGAGGACGAAACGTCTCTCAGCCCTTTCTTCAAAGACTCCCCCTCTAAAAAAGAAGAGGAGGAGAAGAACTGCGAGAATATTCAGCCGCGTAACCGCACGCTGCCTGAGAGGAACTTCGGGCCTACGAACAAAGGTTCGAACAAAAAAGACAAAGGGAAAAGGAAAATCCTTGAGGAAATTGCCCTCGATGATAGAGCAGTCAGAGAGCTCGCCGCAGAAGACCCGCCTAAAAAAATAAGGTGGATTATAATTTCCTAGCACATCTGACAAAAATACCCTCACAACTGAGCATATTGGATGCCCTCCTCCTGTCCAAAGAAGCACGAGATTCCCTGATCAAGGCATTACAAAATCCCGATCAGTTCTAAGCTTTTTTTGCGGAAGAGAAGATGAAGGATGAACTGACAGAGGTCCAAACGGCTGACATTACATTCAGCGATGAAGATCTCCTCCTCGGTACGTGCGAACATAATTGCCCGTTATACGTCACCGGGTACTGCTATGACATCATGATAGGGAAAATCCTTGTCGACAACGGATCCTCCGTCAACCTTCTCAACGTGAGAGTGCTGAAGGAAATTTGCATGAAAATTCAGCACCATGCCCGAGATAAAATTACCATATCTGAATTCAACTCACAGTCATCACGGATGCTTGGGTCCGTAATACTGACGCTACGCTTCAGGCTGCTCGTCACTGACATCAAATTTCATGTCATTGACGCCAAGACTTACTATAACGCTCTGCTCGGCAGGCCTTGGTTACACTAGTACAATATCATCCCTTCTACACAACATCAGTGTATAATATATTTCAAGGATGGCTCGGAGTACACCGTCATAGGAGAGCTAAACCCGTTCTCGGTAAATGAAGTATGGAAATATGAAGACGCAAAGTACTTCCTACCAAACTTCGACGATACGGAAAAGTGTCATAAGCCGGAGAATAAACAAAAATCCGTCGCCACTATCCCGATATTTGGGAGCGATACCAAGAAAGAAGAAGAAATAGTCTACTCCGGACAACCGCGGAAAGAAAATAACAAGCCCGGACCATCTACTCCTATTTTGGTCTTTAGCAGCGACTCAGAGGATGAGGCCAACGCAGTGTTCTCCGTCCGCTCGTTGATGCAAACTTTTGCCGGAACAGATCAGAGTCTACAAATTACAATGGCTCCGCCTCGACATTACAAGCAACTTGATACACTCTATACATATAGTGTACAAGAACTGCAAACTTTCTACGTACCTCCTAAGCGAAGAGGTGAAAAAGCGATCCTCTTTCACCAATCTACGGAAAATATAGTAGAAAAAAAGTCTGGTATGGTGTCGATTTTGCACTCAACAGGCTTCAACCAATTCGTCTGCCAAGATACTACGTGGAGGGATTGAAAAGGCTGTTATGATACCAAGGTGTATCCCTCGAACAAACTGTTCGACAAGCCCAATTCTACAAAAAGATTTGGGATATTCCCGGGACTCAGCGAAAGATGCTCATGGGAAGTTGGAGACAACCGGGCTCGGATATGTTCAGTCCAAGAAACGAGAACAGATCCACAGTTGCTATGTCGTAAACAGCTCAAGTGAAGGGGAAAATGCTCTTCCAAATAGCTGTGACGTCAAATCGGAGCGAGATCCCGCTCTAAATACGTTAAGTCCGTCGCTGGAAAAACAAATTAACAAGTTAATAAAAGAAGTTTGTCAAATGAGCCGGGACAATCACAGCAGCGAAATTGCCATTTATGAAAAGCCCAGGACGCAGCGTCTCAGTCAGCAATCTGCGAAGAAAGTAAACCGTAATGCTCTTTACCCCCAGCCCGCTACATGTTCTCGCGAAAAGGGAAAACCCCAAAATAGAGGCAAAAACAGGACCAAGAACACAAACAACGTTCGAAGATAACAAAGCGGATCAAAGACGCCGTTCAATTGAGAAAAGATCGATTGGAGCCCGTCTTTTATAAAGAAGTTGGGTTGGGAATATTCTTTCCCTTAAGACAAGACAAGGAAAATATTCAATCTTGTCATGAAGTACCAAATGATGACACTTCCGGAGTCTCGGCACCCCGAGAAAATAAACAAGTTCTATCATCCAGATAATTGCTCCTATCACCGAGTAATAGGTCATCCCCTTGAAAACCGCTTCACCTTCAAAGACTGGATAAAAGATCAGTATCAACAAGACATGTTCGCTTTATCCGACAGCTGGAGGGTAACCCCCGCTGCAAAAGCATGAGCCAAAAAGAAGTTATACCGTCAGAATAGGACCGGCTCAACATAAAAAATGGAAGCGAACTCATACTTGTCATATGATAACGCTCTCAAAAGAGAGAGGGCACGAAACTATGAATGACCTCTATAGGTGCTTCGCAAATGAAGATGATGATGAGGCAGTCTCAGAGTTTCCACCAGCACTAAAGGAGCTAGAAGATGGGATACACACTACGGTGGACAACTTAAGAAAAATTGACTTAGGGGCGAAAAATGATCCGAGGCCAACGTTCGTCAGTGAGCTATTATCTAAAAAATAGGTGGCCACATTAAAAAGCGTGTTTATGCAGTATAAAGATTGCTTCTCCTGGAACTACTCTAAAATGCCGGGCCTATATCCAAAAGTGGCAGTACATAAACTGGCTATATCGCCAGGTATAAAGCCAATCAAACAGGCGCCGAGAAGGATGCGACTCGAACTTGAGATGAGTATCAACACTGAAGTCAAGAAACTAATCGACTTCGGCTTCATCTAAGAAGTTCAATATCCCGACTAGATCTCTAACTTCGTTCCAGTGATGAAGAAAAATGAGACGGTTCGCATCTGCGTGGACTTTTGGGACCTCAACAAAGCTGGCTGGAAGGACGACTTCCCAGTCCCCGTTACTGAGCTAATGATCGATAACACTTCCACCCATGAGGTCTTCTCCTTCATGGATAGATCTTCAGGATACAACCGAATTAAAATGCATCCAGAAAACTAAAAGCATACTGCCTTCCGAACTCCGCTGGGCATATTCTTCTACAAGGTGATGCCTTTCGGTCTGAAGAACGCTGGCGCTACCAACCAGAGAGCCATGACAAAGATTTTCGATGACTTCATCCATGATATTGTCGAATGCTACATCGACGACCTTGTGGTAAAGAGCAAATCTCACGAAGAGCATTGGGAATATCTAAAAATAGTGTTCCAACGTTTTCGGAAGTATAACCTGAAGATGAACCCTCTAAAATGCGCGTTTGGAGTATCCTCAGGCAAATTCCTAGGATTCGTCAAACGTCACAGAGGTATCAAAATCGGCCCCTCAAAGATCAAGGCGATCATGGAAATGACCTCGCCAAGAACTTTCAAACAACTGCGGTCTCTCCAAGGGAAGCACGTGTATATCCGGCGGTTCATAGCCAACCTCTCCGGAAAATGCCGCCCCTACAGTCATTTGATGAAGAAAGGGACCCCATTCGCCTGGGATAAAAGTGCCGGTATTGACCGCTCCGGTTAAGGGAAAACCCCTTATCCTATATAAAATGACCCTTGAGGTTTCTCTAGGGACATTGTGGGCACAAGAGAACGATCAGGAAAAAGAGAGAGCTATATACTATTTAAGTCAAGTTCTTCTGGGGGCAGAAAACAACTATTCCCCCATCGAAAAGCATTGCTTGACGCTGATCATTGCAATAATGAATCTTAGACATTACGTCTTGGAACATGTGGTCCATCTCATATCGAGGGTGGATCCTCTCAAATATCTGATGTCAAGGGCCATACTAATAGGAAGGCTTGCTAAATGGCCCCCCTCTAAATGGAGTTCTCAATAATGTATCGATCCCTTAAAGCAGTGAATGGTCAAGCCATAACTGACTTTCTAGCGAAGCACCCAATACAAACCAACTCCCCTTTAAATTGCGAGTTGCCAGACAAACACGCGTTTGATGCAATTGAAGAAGAAAATGATTCCTAATGGGAACTTTACTTCGATGGAGCATCTTCCATGAAGAAGCGAAAGCAGAACACCCCTACAATCAAAGCCGGGATGGGCCTTATCTTCGTGACTCTGCAAGGAGGGATATTGCATTACGCCCTCTCCTTAACAGAGCCAAGGACTAATGACGGAGCTGAATATGAAGTTTTGATAGCAGGTCTCGTGATCGCTATCGACATGGGAATCAAAGACCTCCTCATATATGGAGACTCTCAGCTGATCGTTAGCCAAGTAAATGGTGACTATCATACATGCAAGCCAGAGCTAATAAAGTATGGCAAAAGGGTGCAGCAACTGCTGACACAAATCCCTTCCTATATCCTGGAGAGTATACCGTGTGCAGAAAACAGCAAGGCGGATGCATTGGCCAAATTGGCTAAGGGATTGGCCGATGAAGACCTCAATGACATGAGGATCATTATGCAAAGCCGCAAGATTCTCACGCCAATGGATATATCTTCGGAAGAATTAATAGAGCCATCCAAAGGAAAATAAGCGACCGAACAAGTATCCCTTCAAATAGAGGACGAAAAAAAGGTCAAGGACTGGAAGGAAGTCTTTATAGACTACTTTAGGTCCCAACGAACGCCCGAAGACGCGTCGTCTAGACAGCAGCTCATGAAACGGGCTTTGTCTTTCACCTTCGTAAATGAAACTCTATATAAGAGATCGATCGACTGCTTATGGCTAAGATGCCTGGGGCTGGAGGAAGCAAAAAAAGCCGTCCAAGAAATACACGACGGACTCTGCGGTTCTCACCAAGCTGGACCAAAGATGAAGCTGGAGATAAAAAGAATGGGTTATTATTGGCCCACAATGATTCAGGACTGCCTCGAATATGCGAAGCAGTGTTACTCGTGCCAAATTCACGGGGGCTTCATCACTAAACATACAAATCCTCTACACCCGACAGTGGCCAACTGGCCGTTCGAGATGTGGGAACAGATATAATTGGCCCTATCGAACCAGCGTCCTCCGAAGGACATCGATTTATATTGGCAACGACCGATTACTTCTCTAAGTGGGCAGAAACAGTACCACTAAGGGAGGTGAAGACGTAGAATATCCTCCAGTTCTTCAGAACCCATGTCATCTATCGGTTCGGAACTCCACGACGGATAATCTCGGATAATGGGCCAGCTTACAAAAGCCATAAAATAAGTCGGTTCGTACAACAACATAAAATAGACTGGAGATACTCTTCAGTCTATAATTCTCGGGCCAACGGTCTAGCTGAAGTTTTCAACAAGACATTGATAAAGATTTTAAAGAAAACAGTGTCCAAAAACAAAAAGGACTGGCACGAAAGGCTGCATGAAGCTCTCGGGGCGTACCGAACAACGTTCAAGACGGCTACGAATACAACACCATACGCATTAGTGTTCAGCATGGAAGCAATGCTCCCATTGGAAATAGCGCTCCCCTCAATATGAGTAGCAGTTCGATATGAGCTGACAGATGAAGAAAATGCTCATCTTAGGCTAGAGGAGCTCAATGCCCTCGACGAAAGTCGCTTTATAGCACAACAAAATCTGGAGGCTTATGTAAGTCCATATTGCGACCCCCGGTTCTTACGGGGAGGCGGAAACGGTATAAGATCAAAAAATTTTATCGCAAGAGGCAACATGGACTAACTTATGGTCGGGATCGTTACCTAAACTAAAACTAGCATACTTAGCTAAAGATATTTAGGTACTCGGATAGAGATGGTTATACCTAGCTTGTCTTGAACTCCTTCTCTTCAAGCTCCGGTGGTGGTCCGATGGCTCCTTCTCGTCGTCTCCGTACGCCGAAGATAGATCCACTTGAAAACTCCAACCTTTAGCTCCTTCTTCGGTCTTTGAAGAAACTAGTTCACTTGGTTTGCCAAACCTAGTGAACTAGAATGAGTAGAGAGGAAAATAGAATGGGATTTTATCTATGGTTCTTGATTCTCAACTCATGAGACAAGAGAACCATAGATCAAGAGAGGGAGCAAGAGGTTGAGGGTGAGAGCAAGGGGAGAGCTCAAGAACAAGAGAGAGAATGAGCATGAAAGAATGAGGCTCTCTTTTCCCTCTCACCCTCTCATAATCCAAAGTGATCATAACTCATCATATCAAAAAAGTCTTTTGGTGATGGTTAGAAGCAACCATAAGGTTATCATATCATGCACTCATTTTACTCAAAAAGCAAGCAAGAAAAAAGTCTTTGGCATGAAATGATAACCATGGTTATCATGATGGTCAACTAGTCAAGCCTAGTCAACCGGTCAACAAGTCAACAAAAGTCAACAAGTCACCAAAGTCAACAAGTCAACAAAAGTCAACAAGTCAACAACCATATCACCATAATACTTAATTAATATAATAGTTAATCACATATCATATTCTCATTAGGGTTGAGCAAAAAGTCAAAAGTCAACGGTCAACTGTCAACAACCCTAATGAGAATCCACTACCTCTGCCTCCCTGTCAACTGTGCATACACACCCGCATCCGCGTTCCGAGGAACACGAATGCAAACTGGATAAATCCAATCCCATAAGGTACACTAGGATCTGGCTTAAACCAAAGCCCGCTAGTGTAAACTGTCCGGACACTGTACGTGCACAAGTGCACGGATGTGACCGAACCCTGTCGCAAAACCATGCGACCTGTCGCAATACCATGCGACCTCTACTCTTTTGCCTAAAGGCGAAAAGCTTTCTGTGTGGGACTCTAAAGACTCGACACTACGCTGGCAGTGGGTTTAACCACAGACCGCAAGCGGCACTAGCTGTGCGTAACGGTCCCCAGGTAATGCCGACAAGAAGACCGACGAGGCGAAACCCATCTGAACTCCTACTGAGCCTGAGTGTGACATTCTCCGTACAGTCTGGTCTGTTCGTCTGATACATCGCATGGCGGGCCTAGGGGGCGGTAAACGTCAGTCCCCCAATAGCGGTACAAGTCGTGCCGGAGTGAAGCCCAATACACCCTGAGATAACACTGGAAACCTACCAGTATATCTCGTTTGCCCTGGCCAGGGACTACTCGTGTAATGGCTCTCCTAGACACAGCGCGATGTCAACCCCCAATACCGGGAGAGACGAATCCTGTCTAACCGTCACTGCCTCCAAGTGCTTCGGGACTGCACCCAACCACCACCTGTTTGCACGACTCCTTTGAGCCGTGGTAGGGTAGTGATCAAAGTACAGTGGGAACACACTCGAGGCGGAGTGACAGTGTCAAGTCAGCGGACTAAGCTGTACTCATGTCACCTGGGAACTGATAACTGACGATAGGTATAATACCAACTAGTCAGTTCCCGACGAGTCCTGTCCAGTGTACCCGTAACCTAACGAGCACCCGCATACTATCTCAAGTACGACGTACTGACGGCTGTGGGACAGACCGTCTCCCACACTGGGATGAGAAGCGCATGCGCTGGTCTACTCCGGAGTATCGATGCCCTGTCTCGATAGTCCTGCGACCAGGGACCTGAATAAGGATGTGCTTATAGATTACCCAGCCCCCACTAGTGTGACTGCCATCACAACGCTGGTAATCAAGCAAAGATCCTAAGGGCTCCACTAATGCGTATAAGTGATATACTGAAATAAACACAAGTACACATTGAAGTAGAAACAAACCAAGTAGCATACTACTATTTTGAGCAAGATTGTATATACAAGGTGAATATCCCAAGCATCCATTAAGTAATATACAAACTAGTATGATACAGTAATGGCCTCTAGGGCATATACACTAACAATCTCCCACTTGCACTAAGGCCACGTACTGGCGTATCGAAGACCTATCATCTCGATCAGCCGCTCGAACTGAGTCTGGGGCAGGGCCTTGGTGAATGGATCAGCAGTGTTATCTTCTGAAGCGACTCTCCGAACCTCGATCTCCTGGCGATCTACGATCTCCCTGATCAGGTGATACCGCCTTAAGATGTGCCTGGATTTCTGATGGGACCTGGGTTCCTTCGCTAAAGCTATAGCCCCGTTGTTGTCGCAATACAGAGGTATTGGATCAACAATGGACGGAACCACCTGAAGTTCTTTCAAGAACTTCCTCATCCAGACAGCTTCTTTTGCGGCATCAGATGCAGCGATGTATTCCGCTTCCATCGTCGAGTCTGCAACGGTTTCCTGTTTGGAACTCTTCCAACACACCGCCCCTCCATTGAGGGTAAAGACAAAACCCGACATGGACTTGGAATCACCCTTGTCACTCTGGAAGCTGGAGTCAGCAAAGGCCTCGATCTGGAGGTCCTTTCCGCCATACACCAAGAACATCTCCTTAGTCCTCCTCAGGTACTTGAGAATGTTCTTTACCGCTATCCAATGTTTCTCCCCAGGGTTTGACTGATACCGGCTTACTACACTCAGTGCATAAGCTACATCCGGTCTGGTACACAACATCGCATACATTATAGAGCCTACCGCAGAAGCGTAGGGTATAATAGACATGCGATCCCTCTCCAAATCAGTCTTGGGAGACATCTCTTTAGAGAGGGTGATCCCGTGACAAGCCGGTAGGTTACCGCGCTTGGAATCTTCCATACTGAATCTTTTCAGTACGGTGTCGATGTACCTGGACTGAGAAAGTCCCAATATCCTCTTGGATCTATCACGATGGATCCGGATCCCCAGGATGTATGAGGCATCACCCAGGTCTTTCATGGAGAACCTTTGTGACAAGAACCCCTTGACAGATTGTAGCATAGGAATATCATTTCCTATTAAGAGAATGTCATCCACGTATAAAACGAGGAATACTACAGTTCTCGCTACAAATCTACTATAGATGCATGGTTCATCTGGATTTTTGATAAAGCCAAATTCTTTGACCGTCTCATCAAAGCAGATGTTCCAACTCCGCGATGCCTGCTTTAGTCCATAGATGGACTTAAGCAACTTGCACACCTTTCCGCTGCTCCCACTCTGAATGAAACCCTCTGGCTGGTCCATATAGACACACTCCTCTAAATTTCCATTTAGAAAAGCTGTCTTTACGTCCATTTGCCAGATCTCATAATCGTGGAAGGCAGCAATGGCAAGAAGGATCCGAATGGATTTCAGCATGGCTACTGGAGAAAAGGTTTCGTCGTAGTCCAAGCCAGGTCTTTGACGAAAACCCTTTGCTACCAGCCTAGCTTTATAGGTCTCAACCTGTCCATCTACACCAATCTTCCTTTTGAAGATCCACTTGCATCCTACGGGTTTTACCCCGTCTGGAGCAATGTCCAACGTCCATACCTTGTTGGTGTACATGGACTCCATTTCGGTCCGCATTGCATCCAGCCATTTCACTGAGTCAATGCTCTGAACGGCCTGCTGGAAGCTAGTAGGCTCATCATAATCTATGATGCAATCCTCTCTATCCCCGTCTATGAGAAAACCGTAGTATCTCTCAGGCGGATGAGACTGCCTACTACTTCTGCGGAGCGGCGTAGGAATGTCCTGTTCTTCCGAACCTTCTGGTTCCACTAAACTTTCAGTAACAGTCCGTGGTTCTGGAATTTCTTCCAGTTCTACTGTGCTCCCACTTATCTGGTTTTCCAAAAACTCAGTTTCCAAGAAGTAGGCATGACGAGAAACAAGAACTTTTTGTTCCTCTTCACAGTAGAAGAAATATCCTTTTGAGTTCTTTGGATACCCCACAAACTTGCACTGTACTGAGCGTGCCTCGAGCTTGTCCGCATGCTGCTTTTTGACAAAAGCCGGACATCCCCATGTCTTAATGTGCTTAAGATAGGGTCTCTTCCCACACCACATTTCATATGGTGTGGAAGGCACAGTCTTAGTCGGAACTCGGTTCAAAAGGTACGCTGCTGATTCTAGCGCATACCCCCAGAATGATCGCGGTAACTCAGCATTACCCATCATGGACCGCACCATATCCAATAGGGTGCGGTTCCGTCTCTCCGATACACCGTTATGTTGCGGGGTGTATGGAGGAGTAAGCTGAGAGAGAATTCCGTTCTCTTTTAAATAGTCCAGGAACTCGGCACTTAAGTATTCTCCACCTCGATCCGATCTTAGAATCTTAATACTTTTGCCGGTCTGTTTCTCTACTTCATTCTTATACTCCTGGAATTTTCCAAAGGCCTCGGACTTATGTTTCATCAAGAAGACATAACCGTACCTTGAGAAGTCATCCGTAAAAGTAATGAAGTAAGAATGTCCGCTTCGGGCATGTGTAGACATTGGACCGCACACGTCACTGTGTACGAGTCCCAAGAGCTCGCTCGCTCTTACTCCATGTCCAGTAAACGGAGTCTTTGTCATCTTTCCTTTGAGACAAGATTGACAAGTGGCATACGATTGATATTCGAACGCATTCAAATATCCTTCTGTATGTAACTTAGTCAACCTTCTCTCATTGATGTGACCCAATCTACAATGCCATAAGAAAGTCTGATTTATTTCCGGAGACTTTCTTTTGTGTGTATTCTGGACGTTGAAAATTTGTGGTTGGTTTAACACGTATATACCATTACTTAATGTACCTGACCCAATCAAAACTTGATTAAGGTGAATGTTTACAACATTACTTACAAACGCAAATTCATAACCTTCTTTAGAAACTAAAGATACAGAAATGATATTACAAGTTGCGTTGGGTACAAAAAAGCAATTACGCAAAACCAAAACATGTCCATCTGACATTCCCAGGTGATAGTCCCCCACGGCTTTAGCATCCATGCTAGCTCCGTTCGCAACTTTGAGGGTCATGTCACCTGCCTTCAAAACCCTACGGTTTCTCAACGCCTGCAAAGAATTACAGATATGAGATCCTGATCCGGTATCCAATACCCAGGAAGTAGAGTTTATTGAAAGACAATTTTCAATAACATACACACCTGAAGCTGAAGCTGCAACCTGCTTCAATTCCTGTGTTCTGGCCTTCCAGGCCCTGCAATCATTCTTCCAGTGTCCTTTCTTATGACAATAGAAGCATTCTTCCTTATCCACAAGCTTCCCCGCTATCTTTGTTGCTTTGCCTTTTCCCTTCGTATCCACTTTACCAACACCGCCCCTTGGTTTGGCGGGGGCCTTCTTCTTCTTTCCCTTGGCTTTCGCCTTGGACCTAGAAGAAGATGATCCTCCTACAAACAAAGTGGATGTTTCCCTACCTTTCTGTAGGGTGCCCTCTGCGCTCCTCAGCATGTTGAGGAGCTCTGATAGTTCAACCTCTTTTTCTTGTAGGTTGAAGTTCAGTATAAACTGGGCGTAAGTGGAAGGAAGGGACTGGAGAACTATATCCGTATATAGCTCACTCTCCAATGTGATCCCTAGGTCAGCGAGCTCCTCAATGAAGCCGATCATCTTTAGCACATGCTCGGCTACTGATGATCCGACGGCCATTCTTGTCGAAAATAACTTTTTCGACGCTTCGTATCTTGCGATACGTGATTGCTCTCCATACAGTTCTTTTGTATGGAGCAATATGGACTCCATGTCCATATTCTCATGCCTCCTCTGATGTTCGTTGTCCATCGAGGCAAGCAGGAGGCACTTGGCCTTTGCGCTATCAATCTCCCAAGTCTTGCGGATTTCCTTATCCGCGACGCTGGAAGTTGGACCAGGGACAGGGGGAGCTTTGGTGGTAAGAAGATACCCCAGCTTGTCATAAGTGATTGCTATCGTGACATTCCTGAGCCAATCTTTGTAGTTTGGCCCTGTCAGTTTGTTTTTATCTAGGAGTAACTTAAGTCCAGTCATGTTGATTGGTCGCTGCAATTAGGAGAGAGAAGAAGAAACACTCAGCATGATGCTCTTGCAAGTTTAGAGTGGTTTTTAGTTTGTCTAAACAGGATGGCTCCCACTGTTTCTCGAATCCCTCCTCAAACCATAAAGGAAGAATTAGCCGGGATCAATCCCACCGTACAATACTTGCTTAACCGTTCAGCCAGGCCGGTGTCGGTACTTCGAGGGAGGTTTTCCAACGCTTTCGCGAAGTTCCTTAATTAGAGAACCTCTTTTCCCTGGGGGCGTAGCCCCGCTAACACCTTTCTAGGCACCTACTAGGTTTATAGCATTGATCGTTAAGTGAGAAATTTCCCGAGGAGTAGCATATACTCACAGTAGGATCGGGATCCAAATATCATCGCGTGACGAAACTGAAGGAATCCTACCAGAATCATCACACTCCAAATGGTATGCAAATCTAGCAAGTTTCAGTACTTATGAAACTCCCGATGTGGATTTTTGCCCCATGCTCTTATGACCTTGACTTTGGCCAACAAATCATAAGTCACATGTCAAGTTCTGCCCGTCGTTCTCCAGGTTAATTTGAATCCACCCGCACCTACCCTTGACTTTGGCCAACAAGGCAGTACGACTGTTCCAAACCAACGCATCTATCTATGCTGCACATGAATACCCAATAGCTACCAATCACTGTGCCTTGACTTTGGCCAACAAACACAGCTTGAATACTATTGACTATTCATGTGAAACGACGGAGGGCTACGGATGGTTTTGGCGAAACCGTGAACGTAGTGAACTTGATTTAATCGATGGAACGAGATAGCTTTTAGAAGGAGTGGCTCAAGCTCCGCATTTAAAAGTTATTTTGAAAAGAACCGAGTGGTTTTTCGAAAGTGTTCCAACGACTTTAACTTGGTTTATTATCTTGCATTAGTTCTTTTAATGCGTGATATTCTTGCATTAGTACTTTTAATGCGTCCCATCATTTAACCCTACCATTGCAGAAAACAACCAAAATATGACGTACGCTTATGCCATTCGCATTCGCCACTGGGCCCCGTCATTACCCGTTAGGTTACTTAACTAACGACAGAGCGGGGGCTGGGCTAGCGCGTCTGTAAAACATAAGCAACGCCTAAATAGTAAGCAATGATAAACATTTCAGATCACAGATAAATACATTGGATATACTAGTAATCTGTAATTTGTACGAGCCTGTAACAAAAACAGATAACACGGTCGCGGTGAATAGCCAAAACCCCACCCAAGACCCCTACGGGTACGGCAAACTACCCGCCAAGTACCCGAAGCGTAGCAACCTCCCTCATCTCCATGAGTAGGCCACTCGACACTTCGGCATACCCGGTAGTTTGTGCACCCCTCCACGGGTCTATCCTAGGAGCAAAAAACAGTAAAAAGAAATTATACAATGACGGCTACAACCCCGACCCGGTTGTGCGGCCAAACAAATAATTATTACATCAATTTACAAATTTACATGAATTGCAAGAAAAGTAAACTCTCGTCTCACAACCCCGGCTATTCACCCGCGACAATCCAACATATTTATATACACATTCCAGCACATTACAGATCATGTATAACCCCGACTAATCGACTTATAGCGATTAGCCGACGTTCAATACATGCAAACATCACAGATATAACCATCATAGTCAAAGTGCAATGAAGTTCGGAAAAAATACGGAATTATAGGACCCCAAAAGGAAATTTCTTTTCTGTAAAATCTGGGCACATATAATATATCTCAAAAATCCCAAAACCAACACAGACACACACTGCACGAAAAACGACGCACTAAAGACAACAAACCGCGGCGCTTCCGCGGCGGCCAAGAAGGGTCACGCGGCGGAAGCGCGGCGGTTTAGACGAATTGGTGAATCGTTTTTCATGGGTGTTCTAACAAAACCCTGAGACGAATTTAGGAGTATGAATTTTTTCATTTTGACCAGAAAAAATTTCAACAGAAACTCAGTTTTTGTAGTTTTCCGGTTTTGTGATTTTTTTTTCGGTTCCGAACTTCGTTACACTTTACTACCTAGCTAGTTTAAGTTTAGTTAGGCTCTGATACCACTGTAAGTCCATATTGCGACCCCCGGTTCTTACGGGGAGGCGGAAACGGTATAAGATCAAAAAATTTTATCGCAAGAGGCAACATGGACTAACTTATGGTCGGGATCGTTACCTAAACTAAAACTAGCATACTTAGCTAAAGATATTTAGCTACTCGGATAGAGATGGTTATACCTAGCTTGTCTTGAACTCCTTCTCTTCAAGCTCCGGTGGTGGTCCGATGGCTCCTTCTCGTCGTCTCCGTACGCCGAAGATAGATCCACTTGAAAACTCCAACCTTTAGCTCCTTCTTCGGTCTTTGAAGAAACTAGTTCACTTGGTTTGCCAAACCTAGTGAACTAGAATGAGTAGAGAGGAAAATAGAATGGGATTTTATCTATGGTTCTTGATTCTCAACTCATGAGACAAGAGAACCATAGATCAAGAGAGGGAGCAAGAGGTTGAGGGTGAGAGCAAGGGGAGAGCTCAAGAACAAGAGAGAGAATGAGCATGAAAGAATGAGGCTCTCTTTTCCCTCTCACCCTCTCATAATCCAAAGTGATCATAACTCATCATATCAAAAAAGTCTTTTGGTGATGGTTAGAAGCAACCATAAGGTTATCATATCATGCACTCATTTTACTCAAAAAGCAAGCAAGAAAAAAGTCTTTGGCATGAAATGATAACCATGGTTATCATGATGGTCAACTAGTCAAGCCTAGTCAACCGGTCAACAAGTCAACAAAAGTCAACAAGTCACCAAAGTCAACAAGTCAACAAAAGTCAACAAGTCAACAACCATATCACCATAATACTTAATTAATATAATAGTTAATCACATATCATATTCTCATTAGGGTTGAGCAAAAAGTCAAAAGTCAACGGTCAACTGTCAACAACCCTAATGAGAATCCACTACCTCTGCCTCCCTGTCAACTGTGCATACACACCCGCATCCGCGTTCCGAGGAACACGAATGCAAACTGGATAAATCCAATCCCATAAGGTACACTAGGATCTGGCTTAAACCAAAGCCCGCTAGTGTAAACTGTCCGGACACTGTACGTGCACAAGTGCACGGATGTGACCGAACCCTGTCGCAAAACCATGCGACCTGTCGCAATACCATGCGACCTCTACTCTTTTGCCTAAAGGCGAAAAGCTTTCTGTGTGGGACTCTAAAGACTCGACACTACGCTGGCAGTGGGTTTAACCACAGACCGCAAGCGGCACTAGCTGTGCGTAACGGTCCCCAGGTAATGCCGACAAGAAGACCGACGAGGCGAAACCCATCTGAACTCCTACTGAGCCTGAGTGTGACATTCTCCGTACAGTCCGGTCTGTTCGTCTGATACATCGCATGGCGGGCCTAGGGGGCGGTAAACGTCAGTCCCCCAATAGCGGTACAAGTCGTGCCGGAGTGAAGCCCAATACACCCTGAGATAACACTGGAAACCTACCAGTATATCTCGTTTGCCCTGGCCAGGGACTACTCGTGTAATGGCTCTCCTAGACACAGCGCGATGTCAACCCCCAATACCGGGAGAGACGAATCCTGTCTAACCGTCACTGCCTCCAAGTGCTTCGGGACTGCACCCAACCACCACCTGTTTGCACGACTCCTTTGAGCCGTGGTAGGGTAGTGATCAAAGTACAGTGGGAACACACTCGAGGCGGAGTGACAGTGTCAAGTCAGCGGACTAAGCTGTACTCATGTCACCTGGGAACTGATAACTGACGATAGGTATAATACCAACTAGTCAGTTCCCGACGAGTCCTGTCCAGTGTACCCGTAACCTAACGAGCACCCGCATACTATCTCAAGTACGACGTACTGACGGCTGTGGGACAGACCGTCTCCCACACTGGGATGAGAAGCGCATGCGCTGGTCTACTCCGGAGTATCGATGCCCTGTCTCGATAGTCCTGCGACCAGGGACCTGAATAAGGATGTGCTTATAGATTACCCAGCCCCCACTAGTGTGACTGCCATCACAACGCTGGTAATCAAGCAAAGATCCTAAGGGCTCCACTAATGCGTATAAGTGATATACTGAAATAAACACAAGTACACATTGAAGTAGAAACAAACCAAGTAGCATACTACTATTTTGAGCAAGATTGTATATACAAGGTGAATATCCCAAGCATCCATTAAGTAATATACAAACTAGTATGATACAGTAATGGCCTCTAGGGCATATACACTAACAGCTTATAAGGCATGGATGACACGGTCATACGAAAAACTGACCAAGACGAGAACATTCTGCCAAGACGAACTCGTACTAGTCGTTAAAAGACCAATGATCCCTAATCGTGCAAAAGGGGGGAAGTTCGAGCCGAACTATGAAGGCCCGTACATCATAGATAAAGTTTACCAATGTGGAGCCTACCTGCTTTTGGATATGCATGGCGAAAGACCCTTCCGACCAATAAACGGCCGATTCCTCAAAAAGTACCACGCTTTAAAAGTCATGTCTTAGGTCAATAATAGATGACGACCCTTTTGTCCGCTCGCTATCTTCCCGAGTCAGAACCCTGAAAGTAGAATCCAAAAGCTCCGTCGCCTAAAAAATGGTGATAACATCAGACCGAGATGTCCCTAAACTAACAACGGACCGAGATGTCCAACGGACCGAGGCGTCCTTAAACTAATACTCGTCCCAAATACAGGAATAATGGACCGAAAAGTCCTTAAACTAAAACTTTGCCTCAAACATGCTGATAATGGATCGAAATGTGCTTAAACTAATACTCATCCTAAAAACAGGGATAATGGACCGAAAAGTCCTTAAACTAAAACTTCACCTCAAACATGGCGATAATGGACCGAAATGTCCCTAAACTAATATTCGTTCCCAAAATGGGAATGCTGGACCAAAAAGTCCTTAAATTAAAACTTCACCTCAAACATGGCGATAATGGACCGAGACATCTCTAAACTAGTGTGTCGCTTCAAACAGGACATATCGCCCCGAATATGGCGGTGTCCTCCCTTGAGATCTATATCGCAATCGTAGTCTCAACGGCGAGGGTTGCAACTCAAGTCCCACCGGAAAACAGATGGGTACCTGCGGCGAAACTAATTTCGGGAGTTCCATTGTAAAAAAAAATGGTATGTCAACAAGTGAAATGGGCGCGGATGAAAACCCGGAAAGGGCGACATGAGTAAAAACAGCAGGACTACTGGCGAGTTTGTGAAAATCCAAAAGGGCGCAATTTCGTAAAAAAAATTAATTATTATGTGCACTTGCAAGGCCTTCTTGACTTTGCGAGGAGAAAATACCTGCGTGAGATCATTATGACTCACAAAGGAGTAACATATTTAGGAACCTCCACGATTCCTAAAGAGAAATCACACTTGCGAGATCCTCACGACTCGTAAGGAGAATTCCCTCTGTGAGACCCTCACGGCTCGTAAGATTCAAGAGCCTTAAGCTACAGAGATCTAAACCTGTTCTTAAGCTGTCATATTTCCCAAATATTGTTTTACAGGTGATTTGGTATTAACCCCTGTATACAATCCACGAGCATAAATAAATATTCTCCCACCAAGTTCCACCAATGACGAGAAATGTCCCCATATGTTGAACGACACTTGTAAGTCCTCTCGACTTATAAGGAGAAAACACTCTTGGAAGATCCTTATGAGTTACAAGAGAAAATATCACTTAGGAATCCCTATGATTCCTAAGGAGAAAATACACCTACAAGATCCTCACGACTCGTAGGGAGAAACACCTTTATGAGATCCTTACGGCTCATAAAGTCAAAAAGTCTTAGTCGACAGGATGCTAACACTGTTTGCTAAGCCATCTTTGTTCAAATCGATAAAGGAAAATGATGATTCGCTCCTGAAAATATTCCAGTGGTAGAGATGCTAATGTCTAAATAGGTATCAAATTTCAATTCCTTTCACGGCAAATGATAATTCGCTCCTGGCAATATTCTAGTTGCAGCGATCCTGATGCCACAATGGGTATCAGGACTAAGTCCCCAGCTCGCGATAAAAATCGGCAAGAAAAAAAATATGCATATAAAAAAAGAAAAGCCGAAATGATAGGGCAACTCACAATAAAAAAGCAGCGAGTAAAAACAAAAATAGCCCAAATGATTGGGCACCATGATAAATAGCCAAAATGATTTGGCAATCGCGACTTTTGCAACATAAAAACCGAAAATATAAAGTATCGCGGAAAGAAAAAAAGAAAAAAATGAATGAAAATGAAACTTTTTTGCCCTGCAAGTACGTCCATATTGACTCTTGTATATGATCCATGGGCACAAATAAAGGAAAAAGGGAACTATATTTTCCCACCACGCTTTGTCAAAAAGAGCTCTAAGTCTCAACGGTACATATACCACATAGAGACTATCCCTGTGTTCTCTTCTCATTCCAGTAGGGGCAGACACAACAATCAAATAAAAATGAAGTGACGGCAAAATCCAAGTTTCAGGTCTTAATGGCAACATCTAAAACCTAGAGATCACCCTAACGTTCTTCTCATTCTAGCAGGATGCAGATGCAACGTCAACAAAAGATCCAAGGGTCAGAGCAAAAAATGGAGTAATGGAAAAATCCAAGCTCTAATTCTTGACGGTTCATATACAACCTAGAGACTATCCCGGCGTTTCTTCTCATTCCAGCAGGATGCAGACGCAACGTCATCATCAAAAAAAGAAAGTCTCAAGGGTCAAAACAAAAAAATGGAGTAATGGAAAAATCCTAGCTCCAAATCTTCACGGTACATACACAACTTAGAGACTATCCCGGCATTCAAATGAAATTGGAGCAATGACATATTCCTAGCTCCGGACTTCAATTGCAATACATACAGTATAGAGGTCCTACAGATGTCTACCCTATTTTAGCAAAGAATCGGCATGACATTGTCAAAGCAGAAAACGAAGTGATGGTATATTCCCAGTTTCGGGTCTTGACGACAACTTATATAAAGCCTTAAAGACCATTGGAGATCATCCCACCCCATAAAGGTCCGATTATGACTCATCTGGGCTCCAAATTGAGCCTAACCTCAAGTAAAAAGCGTCACGGAAAATTCCTAATACTTGCTCTTCCAACAGTAAAATGATCTAAGGAGATTACTTAAAGACGTCTTGTCCAGCCCCTAAAGGGATCAGAGACACGACAGTCGCGGGGCTACTCGAATAGCGGCTTAAAGACTGCATATCGAGAAATACATCAGCCAACGCGATGGTACCACAGACTAAAACCCTAGTACCACAAACCTAACGGACCTCTGTCGTAAAGAATGAGGGTTATCCACATATAACGTTAGGACAAGTTTGCCTGTAAACCCAAGGGAGGTAAACTAAAAACAAACTCCGAAATGAGTACATAAACTAGAGACTTTGAAATGTGTGAATAAACTACAAACTCCGAAATGAGTACATAAACTAGAGACTCCGAAATGAGTGAATAAAATACAAACTCTGAAATGAGTACGTAAACTAGAGACTCTGAAATGAGTGAATAAACTACAAACTCCGAAATGAGTACGTAAACTAGAGACTCCGAAACCAGTGAATAAACTACAAACTCCGAATGAGTGTATAAACTATTTCGCGCCAGATCAAGATATCAAACACAGAAGAGATCATGCAAAAGAAAAGAATATATATTCTTGATTCATGAATCGAAATGTTGAAAAATACAATTTGTATATAAAAAAGGAGATACAACTCTAGCCTTTAAGAGGGCGGGGCTTTCAATAAAGTGGCAACCCGTTCACTCTCTTGCCACAGCTCCTTCTCACGCTCCATTATTGCAGCCAGCATTGCTTCGACTTGTGCCCATTGTTACAAGCATGATGAAAGCTTCTCAGAAATTTCCTGCTTAGCAACTTCGCAGTCTCGCATTCTGTTCATAACATAATATTGCATTTTGTATACCCCATTCTTATGCTTTTAAGAATAAAAACAGGTGCTTTTGACCCATGTCTGCTACATGTTACAGGTAACAGGTTCTTGGCGCGAAAACAGTGAAAAAGACAAAAGACGACACAAAAAGAGACTTTTGACCAACAAATAGGAAGATCTTAGTAAAGCCCGGCAGAAGAACGGTTCACCATCAACAAGGCGACGCAGGATCCAAATTTGCAAGAAAAACGGTTAAAGGATCGGTACAAGTGCTCACGGAAATTCTGGAATCACTGCAGAAGCCCAAGAGGAAAAAGAAACAAAGAAATTAGAAGCCCAGAAGAACCAAACCAAGCCCAGAAAAGCCCATCATATGAATCCACTAAAGGGCCGCGGATCCGCGGCCCAAGATCGCCCATGCCGCGGATCCGCGGCTGTACTGTGCCGTTGCGCGAATATAATTTTACCAAATTTTAGTGGCGGCTATGGAAAGATTTTCTGGGGGTATATTTGTAATTGTAGACATGCGGTGCAAATTGTAAACCTAGGGTTTCTATGTCCTATAAATAGAACCCAAGACCTTGTATTTTCTTATGCCTCTTCTCATGAATAAAATTCTGTTTTCTTGAAGTTAGAGTGCATTAAAAGTAAGTAGGTAATTTTTCTTGCAATAGTTCTAGTTTTTTTATCTGCCCTAGGTAATTTACTTTCTCGCCTTAGTTTAATTTATTTTAGCTTTTATTAATTTGCAATGATGTTTTCTCTCTTTAATAAACTCTTGTTTTCTTTCATCCCCTCAATGAGCGAATAGTTTCCTCGCTTGTTAGGGTTAGGAATAGGGAAGGAGTTGAGAGACGAAGATCTCTCATCTCTTTTCGTTGCTAAACTTTTATGAACATTAGAACTCCATGCATACCTTTTTATTCCGCTCCCTACGGCACTTTTACCCTCAAGGTAACGGTGAATTCCGTAGTCTAAAGGCCCGGATTTTAAGGTTTTCCATGGAGGTTAGGGTAAAGTTTAAGAAAGGAAGGACAAGGATCTAGAGGAAGAATCAATCTTCCCAATCATCCTAATCCCCTTTGTTAAGATTTACCATAACACTAATATGATATCTTTAATTAATAGCAATGGAAAGAGATGAAGATCTTTGTTTACCAAATTTTACCTAGACCTAATCCTAGCAAGTTTCTAATCCTAGTCTCATACAACTTCAATTTTCAGGTTTAATTATAAATCCAAACACCATTTGGAATTAACTCGTAAGAACTTAAAGGAGATTTACACATCCCTGTGGACCGACCCGTATTCACCGGCTAGCTTCATGCGACGCCGTTCTTGATTGCGGTAAATATTTTTGATCGACAAAACATCTCTTAATCAAATGGCGCCGTTGCCGGGGATGGCGTAAAATTTTCTTTTTGTAATTTCGGGTTAATATAAAATCTAAAAAATCATAAAAATCTGAAAAATCAAAAAAAAATAAATAAATAAAATTTTATCATCTTTTATTGTTTGAAGGGCTCTCTTTGTGGATCTTTGCAGGATTGACGGACCTGAAACAATACAGAAGGAGAATCAGGAAAAGGTACATCAGAACAGAGGTAGATTGCTACAGAAGAGCCGTACAAATTTTTTAAGAGCACGATCCCTCATCTTCAGCGCGGAACCGCAGCCTATGTGTGTCATCTGCGGCGGATCAGCGGCGCCCTGTGGAGATCTCTGCGCAAAAATTGCACTGTTTGTTTCCTTATTCTCCCCTCTGCAAATCCCCATATATCTTCTGTCAAATCTTCTGCAGGATTCTTTGCGCTAAAAATCTTCTTCCCCCTTCCAATAATTGATTTTCTGCAGGATTCTTTGCGCCGCGCTTAAAAGCAAATTGATTGCAAGTGATTTACTGCTTTGCATACTTTAATCTGACTTTAAGGGGCTATTGACCAATTCAGATTGGGTGGGGATTTCATCACCCTTCCCAGGACCCCAGAAATCACTTAAAGCATTTGCATTGACCACTTTTAATTTAAAAAATATTAGACTCAGCCCTAAGGACCTCGAGCTCAATAGGACAGAGGACTAGTATAGGCATCAGCCGTTTATCCTAACCGACATTGCGGTGTCTAGGCTAGTGGTTTTTAATTAGGCCCACTGTAGTGGTGGTTCCTTTCCACTTACCTGGCCGTACTTGTCCGTGAAGAGGCGATTTGAGGTCCTATCTCTAGCCCTTTGGAACAGTTAGGAGCTGTCTAGCTGACCTAGGTGACCCTAGACTTAGGCCTGATTGTGCATGTGTGGTTAATTGCATTTGTGTCACTAGTCTCTTTTCGAAAAAATCTTTTTGCACAAAGCTCACTTAAAAAAAAAAAGAAAGAGGAAAATCTTTTCAAAACTTGCAACTTGTCGCTAAAGAATCTTTGCACTCACTTACACCACTTCTTCTCATTGACGTTTTCTTACCTTCACATTCTGTCTTTCATCTTTCGACTACACTAACCCTTTTAGTGTATGTCCGGTTGGACTAGGGACCCTAGCGCCCGATTAGTCCGTGTTTCGTTGGTACCGACCGACGAACCTTTCGACTCCGAAGTCGAAATCTTGTCCACTTCTTCACTTTCACCATCACATTCTTTCGAAGGTATGTCGGGATACGATCCTAACAACACCTTACCTACGGGAAGGATTCCACCTCCGTTAGGTGCGAATAACCCGAATCTTCCGCCTGTCGAAGCGCCCGCACGAGTCGCGCTCCAGGATCTTTTCTACCCCGTCCGCACCGCCCTTCCTACTTGTCTTTCCCTCCCACCGGCTAATGGGGACAATTTTGAGATCAAACCCCACTTCATCAACATGCTGCCTAAGTTTCATGGTTTGGAATCCGAAGATGCATATATCTTTATCAACAAATTCCAAAACGTTTGCGCCATGATGAAAACTACCCAATTAAGTGATGACGCTATAAGGCTAAGGGTCATTCCTTTCACCTTATGTGACCTAGCCGAGAAGTGGCTATACAGCACCGCATCACACTCAATTAGAAATTAGGACGAGTTTGTGAAAGCTTTTCTTAAAAAGTTCTATCCTCATCACAAAACTGCTAAAATCCGTAATGAGATTATACAATTTTCACAGCTTCCTGCCGAACCATTTTGGAAATGTTTTGAAAGATTCAAAGACCTTCTCGTTCAATGCCCTCACCATAGAATCGAAAGATGGCAACTTTGCCAAACATTATACGAGGGATTGAACCCGGCAACGAAGCAGTTGCTAGAAACCATTAGTCAATGTCACTTTCTGTCCAAGTCTAGTGAGGAAGCGTGGCAGTTTCTTGAGGATCTTAGTGAGCAAACAATTCAATGGGAGAGCACCAAGACCACATCATCTTCTTCTATTGGTCAACCTAGGGCAGGCATACATCAAGTAGAGATGTCAATTGCTATGAAGGCCGAGATGGCCGCTCTTACGAAAAAGCTAGAAGCGCTTGAGACCAAAATCTCAGCACCTTCTCCTGCCCCCATTGTGCCCCCACGAACTGTTTGTGCTTGTTGTTCGGATCCATCACATCTCACCGAAGAGTGTCCTTACACTGCTCCTACTCAAGGACAAGATCAAGTCAATGCTGCCTTTCAGCAACGACAAAGAAATGATTCATACTCTTCGACATACAATCCGGGTTGGAAGAGCCACCCTGATTTCGCTTGGAACCACAATCAACAACCCCAAGGAAACAACAATTTTCAAAGGGCTCCTCCCCCACAACAACAAGCACCTCCACAAGCTCAATTTCAGCAGCCTCCCCAACAGCAACCTTACCCTAATCAGATGAACAATTTTGTGCCCAACAATTTTGTTCCCCCTCAAAATGCTGTTAGCTCGCTCGAAAGAAGTCTAGAAGCATTCCTAAAGCAATCTGCACAGTCCACAGCTAGGATAGAGACTTCTGTTCAATCTTTGGTGCAAAACAGTGCCTCACACGATCAAAGCATCAAAGCTATTGAGGCACAAATTGCACAACTCAACGCAGCATTGAAAGAGCGAGAGAAAGGAAAGCTTCCGTCTCAACCACTCCCAAATCCTGGTCACGCACATGTTGCACATGAACAGCAGAATCATAATGTGAATGCTGTGACCACGTTGAGATCCAGAAAAGTGCTGCAAAACAATGTGGGTATTCACCATGACACCTCGGCCGGTGGTTCTTCATCTTCTTCATCTTCCTCTTCTTCTTCGTTAGAGCCTATTCTCCATCCTTCACATGGCTCTACTTCTTCTAGCTCGAACGGACCCTCTTCTCACAACACGAACACATCTATACGGGGTTCCGTTCCAACTCAACAATCTGATCCGCAAAAATTGGACTCAACAACTTTTCAAAATGTTCCTTTTCCAAATCGGTTGAGATCCAATAAACCAACTCCACAGATGGAGAAGATTGTAGAGTTGTTCAAGCAGGTTAGCATAAATATCCCTCTTTTGGATGCAATCCAACAAGTTCCTTCATATGCAAAAATCTTAAAAGACTTATGCACCAAAAAGAGGAAGTCACAAGTACCGAAGAAAGTTTTCGTGGCTAGTGCTGTTAGTGATGCTCTTGTCAATTCTTTACCCCCAAAGCACAAGGACCCCGGTTGTCCTACTATTTCGATCACAATTGGGAACAAGACCATCAATAGAGCACTATTAGATCTTGGTGCTAGTGTCAATTTGCTACCCTATTCGGTGTACGAACAATTAGGCGTTGGAGAGCTCAAGCCCACTCATTGCACTCTCCAAATGGCCGACCGATCAATCACCCATCCTAGGGGAGAGTTGGAGGATGTGTTAATTAAAGTTGGGGATTTCATTTTTCCCGTTGACTTTATTGTTATGGATACACAGCCTGTCGTTAACCCCCGTAATCAAATTCCGGTGATACTTGGTCGACCATTCCTCGCGACTTCTAACGCGGTGATCAACTGTCGTAATGGTTCAATGAATCTATCCTTTGGCAAGATGACAGTTGAACTTAACATTTTCAAGTTAGGAAGTCAGCCTTGCGAGCCTAATTCTAGCGTACTTGATGTGTGCTCGATCGATGAGATCGCGGAGGAGGACTGTGAGTTCGAGAATTTCGTGTTTGATCACAGTAATATTGACGCCACTAGTGCGTTCCTCCTAGAATCCGACACAGCTTTCACGTCGGACAAAGATTATGAGTGTTTCACCTTCGTTGATGATCTTGAAGACTCTCCACCCGAGTTTGAGTCTTTTGCTTTTGCGGATGAGTTAGTTGAACCATCCGACTCGGTAGCGTACACTCAATTTGAACCTTTGATGGAATCCTTCGAGTTTGAAACAGTTACTCCATTGTTACCATCTATTGTTTCACCACCTAAACTCGAACTAAAGTTTTTGCCGTCACACCTAAAATATGCTTATCTAGGTGAAAATGATACCTTACCCGTTATCATCTCGGCCTCTCTAGCTCTTGAGCAAGAGAAGGCTCTTTTAACGGTCTTATACAATAATCGGAAAGCTTTCGGCTGGTCTATGGCGGACATCAAGGGGATTAGTCCCCTCATTGTCGAACATCATATACACTTGATGGATGATGCCAAGCCGGCACGGGATCCACAAAGACGCCTCAACCCCATCATGAAAGAGGCGGTCAAGAAGGAGATTGTTAAGTGTCTTGATAGCGGTATCATTTACCCTATCTCGGATAGCCAATGGGTTAGCCCCATTCATGTCGTGCCAAAGAAATCGGGCATCACGGTCATCACCAATGAGGCAAATGAGTTAATTCCTACTCGCACCCAAACTGGGTGGCGAGTTTGCATCGACTACCGGAAACTCAATGCCGCGACAAGGAAGGACCACTTTCCTTTACCATTCATTGACCAAATGCTAGAACGATTGGCGGGGCACGAATTCTACTGCTTTTTAGATGGCTATTCCGGTTATAATCAAGTCCCCATAGCCAAAGAGGATCAAGACAAGACTACATTTACTTGTCCCTTTGGCACTTTTGCTTATCGTCGCATGCCCTTTGGGTTATGCAATGCACCCGCTACATTTCAGCGGTGTATGATGGGGATCTTTTCGGACATGGTGGAGAAGTTTTTGGAAATCTTTATGGATGATTTCTCCATTTTTGGTGACTCCTTCGATGAGTGTTTACGACATCTTGACGCGGTTCTCACCCGCTGTAGGGAAAAGAACTTGACTTTGAATTGGGAGAAGTGCCATTTTATGGTACGAGAAGGCATTGTTTTAGGACATGTCATCTCGCAAAACGGCATAGAGGTTGATAGAGCTAAAATCGAAGTCATTTCTAATCTTCCTTCTCCTAAATGCGTCAAAGATATCCGAGCTTTCCTTGGCCATGCCGGTTTTTATAGACGGTTCATCAAGGACTTTAGCAAGATTGCTAGACCCTTGACTCTCTTGTTGGCCAAGGACACTACTTTTGTTTTCGACTCAACTTGCATGAAAGCGTTCGAGTCTTTGAAACACTCACTCATTTCTGCGCCCATCCTTTCATCTCGAGACTGGACGCATCCCTTCGAAATTATGTGCGACGCATCAGATTTTGCAATTGGTGCTGTTCTTGGACAGCACATTAACAAGATGCCGCATGTAATTTACTATGCTAGCCGAACATTAAATGAGGCCCAATTAAACTACACAACAACAGAAAAAGAGTTTTTAGCGGTTGTGTTTGCACTTGAGAAATTTCGGCCTTATTTAATCGGCTCTCCAGTTATAGTGTACACGGATCACTCAGCTCTTCGCCACCTTTTTGCGAAGAAGGATGCTAAGTCTAGGCTAATACGTTGGATCCTTTTGCTGCAAGAATTTGACCTTGTTATAAGGGACAAGAAGGGATGTGAAAACATAGTGGCCGATCACCTTTCACGACTTCCTTCTTCGCCTACACTTGAACTGCCTATCACTGATGCTTTCCCCGATGAGCAACTCTTGACTGTTTCTTGCGAACCATGGTTCGCCGATATTGTAAACTACTTAGCCACTGGCTTGATACCTAACGATTGGTCGAAACAAGATAAACTTCGATTTTTGTCCCAAGTAAAGCATTTTTACTGGGATGAACCTTATCTTTTTAAATATTGTTCCGACCAAATTATTCGCCGGTGTGTGCCAGAAAATGAGGTCAAGAGTGTGCTGTCTTTTTGCCACGATCAAGCATGTGGCGGGCACTTTGGCCCAAAGAAGACAGCCGAGAAAGTTTTGCAGTGTGGTTTCTATTGGCCACGACTCTTCAAAGATGCTTTCGAATACTGCAAAACTTGCTCCCGGTGCCAACACTTGGGCCGGATATCGCGGAGAAACGAAATGCCGCTCCAACCTATTTTGGTTGTAGACATTTTTGATGTTTGGGGTATCGACTTCATGGGACCATTTCCTAACTCTTTTGGAAATGTGTATATTCTTTTGGCTGTTGACTATGTTTCAAAGTGGGTCGAGGCTATACCAAGTCGAACGAATGACAACAAGGTTGTCGTTCGATTTCTAAAAGATCACATCTTTTCTCGATTTGGGCACCCTCGTGCGATAATAAGTGATAATGGTTCTCACTTTTGCAATAGGACTTTTGAGTCCTTAATGCGCAAATACTCTATCACCCATAAGCTGTCAACGCCATACCATCCCCAAACATGTGGGCAAGCCGAGATCTCGAATAGACAAATTAAGCAAATCTTGGAGAAAACGGTTTCTAAAAACCGTAAAGATTGGTCACTAAAATTGATCGATGCACTATGGGCTTTCCGTACTGCATACAAGACCGATCTTGGCATGTCTCCATACCGGCTTGTTTACGGGAAGGCTTGCCACCTTCCAGTAGAAATTGAGCATAAAGCATTTTGGGCCATTAAAGAGCTGAATCTATCTTTAGGAGATGCGGGCAGCAATCGAAAGCTGCAATTGAATGAATTGGAGGAGCTGCGGGATGAGGCATATGATAATGCCGTGATTGCTAAGAACCGAGTTAAGGTATTTCATGATAAAAACATTTTGCAAAAGACATTTAAACCAGGTCAACAGGTTTTATTATATGATACTCGGTTACATTTTCATCCCGGCAAGCTCCGTTCTAGATGGAGAGGACCCTTTGTAGTCCGCACCGTTTATCCGCACGGTGCGGTTGATCTAGAACACCCGGAGGACGGTACGCTTTTCAAAGTAAATGGGCATCGTTTGAAACCGTTCCTCACAGCGGACCCTTCGGAGGAGCTCCTGTTCTTGCAGGAGCCGATCTACACTGAGTAATATTCCTCCACTTTCACCCCCAGATTTCTTTTTCTTCCAAAACATTATTTCAAATAAGTTTGGGGGTGTGTATATAATATGTAAATATAATAATAAGCAGGAACTCGCCGATATTATCAACCCACTTGGTGCAGCATGACAGTGAGGACACTGTCCATTGTAAGTTTGGGGGTATGTTCGGTAAGTTTTCCTTTTGCATTCATATGTATATCTCTGCATTGCATCTTTATATAAAAAATCATAAAAATTTGAAAATTTGAAAAATAAAAAAAAAAATTTTAGAAAACAGAAAAACCCATAAAAATTGAAAAATTCAAAAATTATAAAAATTAATGTATTCAATTCTGGTTAATTGACTTGAGTTTGATAAATAGGTTAACTGGCTAGGAAAAACTAAATCTTAGACTTAGCAAATTAAAAACCCTAAAAATAACCTTCCTTAGAGTTTAACTGTGGATAGTATATGTCTTTGTAGGTTATTTAGAAATAGGCAAATTTTGGGTTCACTTCTTGGGCTAAGTCAAAATGAGGGAAGAGTATTGATGTTCTTATTAGAGTATAAGTTTGAAAAATAGTTCCTAGCTTAAGTCTAGATTCTGAAAACGTATACCCTACAATTTGCACAAACACGCACCTTGAAACTTGGATTAGTAGAAGAGACCTTGAAATACTCTTGTCTAAAGTCCTTAGCAAAAAAAAGAAAAAAAAAAGAAGTGAATAAAGAAAAAAATGGACACTGGTTTTTGTGATTACTTAAGGCTGTAAAAATAGAAAAATATTTAGCGAGGGTGCTTCATCACCTAGTGCCTTAGACCAACTGGTTTGGGAGTCACTGCTAAAAGCCTTGGGTATTGCAAAGCTAGGAAGTACGCTTTAAAGTGCTAACGCATCTTGTAATCGGTTGTTGGTACCTCAAGAAGTATTAACAGTCGCATGAAGGATGTGAAAGCGAAAGATCACCATTTAATAAGTGCTTTGGACAATGGACGAGAGTACGATAGCTTGATTTGAATTTCCAAGTGTAGGGGTGATATTTACACACACGTGGGGATATGTGATTAGAGTTTAGATGAGAGAAAGGAGTGAAGAATAAAACTTGTATCTTTAATAGAGTTGATAGAAATTCCTAAGTGGAGATGGAACTCTAGAAGGAAAACTTAAGAAATGCCGAAAGCTAGGTAATTCTACAGGATATATATAATCTTAAGTTAAATAATGAGGAAGTGTGAAGAATACGGGTGGATGATTTGCGGGTTGACGATAATAGAATTCCTTGTTAGAAAACCTAATTAGAAAACAAAAGTCGAGAAACCAAATTGATAGGATTTTGTGGGTAGTATCCGCTGAAAACCCTCAGGAGACAACACTTCTCCTACTAGGGACACCTAGAGGTTTAACGGCTTGTTGCACGAGCTCAGTGCAATCGCGTCTCCCTGCGAAAGTGCGGCTAGGTTAGATTTTTATCGAGAATAAATAAAATAATAAGTTTGCTCGAGGGCGAGCAAAAGATAAGTTTGGGGGTATTTGTTCATAACATAATATTGCATTTTGTATGCCCCATTCTTATGCTTTTAAGAATAAAAACAGGTGCTTTTGACCCATGTCTGCTACATGTTACAGGTTACAGGTTCTTGGCGCGAAAACAGTGAAAAAGACAAAAGACGACACAAAAAGAGACTTTTGACCAACAAATAGGAAGATCTTAGTAAAGCCCGGCAGAAGAACGGTTCACCATCAACAAGGCGACGCAGGATCCAAATTTGCAAGAAAAACGGTTAAAGGATCGGTACAAGTGCTCACGGAAATTCTGGAATCACTGCAGAAGCCCAAGAGGAAAAAGAAACAAAGAAATTAGAAGCCCAGAAGAACCAAACCAAGCCCAGAAAAGCCCATCATATGAATCCACTAAAGGGCCGCGGATCCGCGGCCCAAGATCGCCCATGCCGCGGATCCGCGGCTGTACTGTGCCGTTGCGCGAATAAAATTTTACCAAATTTTAGTGGCGGCTATGGAAAGATTTTCTGGGGGTATATTTGTAATTGTAGACATGCGGTGCAAATTGTAAACCTAGGGTTTCTATGTCCTATAAATAGAACCCAAGACCTTGTATTTTCTTATGCCTCTTCTCATGAATAAAATTCTGTTTTCTTGAAGTTAGAGTGCATCAAAAGTAAGTAGGTAATTTTTCTTGCAATAGTTCTAGTTTTTTTATCTGCCCTAGGTAATTTACTTTCTCGCCTTAGTTTAATTTATTTTAGCTTTTATTAATTTGCAATGATGTTTTCTCTCTTTAATAAACTCTTGTCTTCTTTCATCCCCTCAATGAGCGAGTAGTTTCCTCGCTTGTTAGGGTTAGGAATAGGGAAGGAGTTGAGAGACGAAGATCTCTCATCTCTTTTCGTTGCTAAACTTTTATGAACATTAGAACTCCATGCATACCTTTTTATTCCGCTCCCTACGGCACTTTTACCCTCAAGGTAACGGTGAATTCCGTAGTCTAAAGGCCTGGATTTTAAGGTTTTCCATGGAGGTTAGGGTAAAGTTTAAGAAAGGAAGGACAAGGATCTAGAGGAAGAATCAATCTTCCCAATCATCCTAATCTCCTTTGTTAAGATTTACCATAACACTAATATGATATCTTTAATTAATAGCAATGGAAAGAGATGAAGATCTTTGTTTACCAAATTTTACCTAGACCTAATCCTAGCAAGTTTCTAATCCTAGTCTCATACAACTTCAATTTTTAGGTTTAATTATAAATCCAAACACCATTTGGAATTAACTCGTAAGAACTTAAAGGAGATTTACACATCCCTGTGGACCGACCCGTATTCACCGGCTAGCTTCATGCGACGCCGTTCTTGATTGCGGTAAATATTTTTGATCGACAAAACATCTCTTAATCACATTCCTCACTCAGTAGAGTCGAGGTTCTGCCTTAGCGCCGCTCCTTTAGAGATGAATTGTTGAAGATTTTCAAAGATAACTTGGAGTTGCGCAGCATTCGCTTTGACCTGGGCACGCAATTGGCTTGATTCGCTGAAAGCCGTCTCATGCTCCTTCTGCTTTAGGACCAGCTTCTGCTCAAAGTATTGAATAGAAGCGGCACTTGCTCGATCAATGCGACCAATTGAGCCTTCGAGGATAATACCTCAGGCGCAGGACGTTTGTGCTCAATCTCATGGAGGCAAGCCTCAATTCGCTTACAGTAGTCAACCCAAATACCGACGAAATCTTCATTGTGGAAAGTCATAAGAGTCGCTAGCATGGGGTTGACTTCGTCCGCAAAGTCTGCAACAAAAGTGAGAGCTTCGACATTAAGGTCTTCAATAAATTCACTTAGCATTCGCCTGCTATTTTCCGCATCTCTGGAATATTGACGTTTAGAGAAGGGCCTTGCGGGCATAGAAATACGAGACTCGAAAGGAGCCAAAGGCGGTGTAGCTTCTACGGAATAAGACACGCACAAAGAAGGGTCAGATTTTAGCCTAAAGTAAAAAAACGAGGAATGAGATCTAACCTACCAATAGTTGAAACGGGCAAATTAGGGAGCATAAAGGGCTCGACTATTTCTTTGTCCCCTCCTTCGAGCCGTAAGACTGTGGTCAATACGAAAAAGCCTATTAAAAAGAGGTTACTTGTGGAAAGATGATATAAGAAATGAAAGATATACTGACCAACGGCAGAAGGAGGGACAGATCCTGATTGGAAAGCAAAGTGCGAGGTTAACATTTGGCATAAGCGATCGAAAAGCACTCTTACAGGATTGCAACAATATACAGTAAAGAAATTAATCCAAGAAGTAATATCAATACTGAAACGAGAAAAAAAAAGATTCTTTACCTTCCGTTGCTGAACCCGAGAGAACTTGGGGGGATGCGAAAAAGATAGGTGAAACAACGACAGTTTTTCAGCCGTCTGCTGATGGGGATTCTTCAATCAGCATAGCGTCAGGGTTTACCGCATCTATATTCGAAATAAAGGAGATATTAGAGAATGTGTCTAGCAGGACTGAGAACCCAAAAGTGATAACACGGGGAATATCTGACGGGGCAGAAACCATAGAGGTATCTGGAGAATCACTAGTTATGACAGCTCTCAGAAGTCTCAATAGCAGCTTGAAGATCAGAAGCGACATTCTCATCAGTAGAAGCTTCAAACAAACTGTCTTTGGTGCCGTATTCGGACAAGCCTTCGCTATAGGGAGCATGAGGCTCCTGACCAAATATAACATCAGCCGAAAACAAGGATTTCTTCTTCTTTTGTGAGCCGGCAACAACACCCGACATTAAAATGTAAGTCCACGTTGCCCACCCCGGTGCTTGCGGGGAGCCGGAAAACGGAATAAAAATCGGATTTTTACTACTCTAGGCAACATGGACTAGACAAAGTCGGGATCTTTACTAAACAAAACTAACTAAAAGCTAACTAGAAAGTAGCTACAAGGAAGAATGGTTATACCTAGGGCTATATGTCCTTCTCTCCTTGCTCCTTGGAGTGAAAGAAAGAGATCGCCTTGTCGCCTTCTCGAGTCGAAGAAGGATCCATCCGAAAGCCTCAACTTTTGGCTTCAACTTCAAGCTAGAAGTAACTAAGGTGCTAGAAGTGCTAATTCTAGAATCCTAGATGAGAGTAAAGATTATCAAGAAGAGGTTTTTCTCAAGCTCAAGTGTTTCTTAACACATGAGAGGGGAGAGCTTGAGAGAGTGGAAGAGGAGGAGAGAGAAAGCATATGATAGAATGAGAGAATTATGAAGCATTCTCACATATATGTGTGAATTATTGTAAATTGATAATTAGTGAGATAATTGTCATGGCTTAATCAAGACATGACCATTATCATTTCATTTTTAATGCAAATTGCAAGGATCAAAGAGCATCTTCCAAATGAAATGATGATGGTCAAAGTGTCAACCTAGGTCAACAAGTCAAGAATGTCAAATGATCAATAACCCTAACCATGCACAATTATATTAAACTAATATCAATTAATCATAATACACACATAAGCATTAGGGTTAATAAAATGACAATGGTCATTAACCCTAATCAAAGTCCTCTTCCTCTGTCTCAATCAACTGTGCATACGCACCCGCATTCGTGATCCGAGGAACACGAATACAAAGAGATAAAACCAATCCCAAATCATATACTAGGATCTGCTTAAACCAAAGCCCGCTAGTATAAGCTGTCCGGACAACAAACGTGCACAAGTGCGCGGATGTGAACGAACCCTGTCGCAAAACCATGCGACCTCTACTCATTTTGCCTAAAGGCGAATAGCTCTCTGTGTGGGACTCTAAAGACTCGACACTACGCTGGCAGTGGGTTTAACCACAGACCGCAAGCGGCACTAGCTGTACGTAACGGTCCCCAGGTAGATGCCGATAAGAAGACTGACGAGGTGACCCCATCTGAACTCCTACTGAGCCTGTATGTGACAGTCTCCGTACAGTCCGGTTTGTTCGTCTGATACATCGCATGGCGGGCCTAGGGGGCGGTGAACGTCAGTCCCCTAATAGTGGTACAAGTCGTGTCGGAGTGTAGCCCAGAACACCCTGAGATAACACTGGAAACCTACCAGTATATCTCGCTTGCCCTGGCCAGGGACTACTCGTGTAATGGCTCTCCTAGACACAGCGCGATGTCAACCCCCAATACCGGGAGAGACGAATCCTGTCTAACCGTCACTGCCTCCAAGTGCTTCGGGACTGCACCCAAAAACTACCTGTTTGCACGACTCCTTTGAGCCGTGGTAGGGTAGTAATCAAAGTGCAGTAGGAACACACTCGAGGCGAAGTGACAGTGTTAAGTCAGCGGACTAAGCTGTACTCATGTCACCTGAGAACTGATAACTGACAATAGGTATAATACCAACCAACAGTTCCCGACAAGTCCTGTCCAGTGTACTCGTAACCTAACGAGCACCCGCATACTATCTCAAGTACGACGTACTGACGGCTGTGGGACAGACCGTCTCCCACGCTGGGATGAGAAGCGCATACGCTAGTCTACTCCGGAGTATCGATGCCCTATCTCGATAGTCCAACGACTAGGGACCTGTATAAGGATGTGCTTATGGATTACCCAGCCCCCACGAGTGTGAGCGCCATCACAACGCTGGTAATCAAGCAATAATCCTAAGGGCTCTACTAATATGTATATAAGCGATATGCTAAAAGAAACATATGCACATATTGAAATAGAGACAAACCGAGTAGCATACTACCATTTCGAGCAAGATTGTATATACAACTGTGAATATCCCAAGCTTCCATCAAGTAATATACAAACTAGTATGATACAGTAATGGCCTCTAGGGCATATACACTAACAATCTCCCGCTTGCACTAAGGCCATGTACTGGCGTATCGAAGACCTATCATCTCGATCAGCCGCTCGAACTGAGTCTGGGGCAAGGCCTTGGTGAATGGATCTGCAGTGTTATCTTCTGAAGAAACCCTCCGAACCTCGATCTCCTGGCGATCCACGATCTCCTGGCGATCCACGATCTCCCTGATCAGGTGATACCGCCTTAAGATGTGTCTGGATTTCTGATGGGACCTGGGTTCCTTCGCTAAAGCTATAGCCCCGTTGTTGTCGCAATACAGAGGTATTGGGTCAACAATGGACGGAACCACCTGAAGTTCTTTCAAGAACTTCCTTATCCAGACAGCTTCTTTTGCGGCATCAGATGCAGCGATGTATTCCACTTCCTTAGTCGAGTCAGCAACGGTTTCCTGTTTGGAGCTCTTCCAACACACCGCCCTCCATTGAGGGTAAAGACAAAACCCGACATGGACTTGGAATCATCCTTGTCACTCTGGAAGCTGGAGTCAGCAAAGGCCTCAATCTGGAGGTCTTTTCTGCCATACACCAAGAACATCTCTTTAGTCCTTCTCAGGTACTTGAGAATGTTCTTTACCGCTATCCAATGTTTCTCCCCAGGGTTTGACTGATACCTGCTTACCACACTCAGTGCATAAGCCACATCTGGTCTGGTACACAACATCGCATACATTATAGAGCCTACCGCAGAAGCGTAGGGTATAATAGACATGCGATCCCTCTCCAAATCAGTTTTGGGAGACATCTCTTTGGAGAGGGTGATCCCGTGACAAGCCGGTAGATTACCGCGCTTGGAATCTTCCATACTGAATCTTTTCAGTATGGTGTCGATGTACCTGGACTGTGATAGTCCTAAAATCCTCTTGGATCTGTCACGGTAGATCCGGATCCCCAGAATGTAAGAGGCATCACCCAGGTCTTTCATGGAGAACCTGTGTGATAAGAACCCCTTGACAGATTGTAGCATAGGAATGTCATTTCCTATTAAGAGAATATCATCCACGTATAAAACGAGGAATACTACAGTTCTCGCTACAAATCTACAATAGATGCATGGTTCATCTGGATTTTTGATAAAGCCAAATTCCTTGGCCGTCTCATCAAAACAGATGTTCCAACTCCGTGATGCCTGCTTTAGTCCATAAATGGACTTAAGCAACTTGCACACCTTTCCGCTGCTCCCACTCTGAATGAAACCCTCTGGCTGGTCCATATAGACACACTCCTCTAAATGTCCATTTAGAAAAGCGGTTTTTACGTCCATCTGCCAAATCTCATAATCGTGGAAGGTAGCAATAGCAAGAAGGGTCCGAATGGATTTCAGCATAGCTACTGGAGAAAAAGTTTCGTCATAGTCCAAACCAGGTCGCTGACGAAAACCCTTTGCAACCAGTCTAGCTTTATAGGTCTCAACCTGTCCATCTACACCAATCTTCCTTTTGAAGATCCACTTGCATCCTACGGGTTTTACCCCATCTGGAGCAATGTCCAACGTCCATACTTTGTTGGTGTACATGGACTCCATTTCGGCCCGCATTGCATCCAGCCATTTTACCGAGTCGACACTCTGAATGGCTTGCTGGAAGCTAGTAGGCTCATCACAATCTATGATGCAATCCTCTCTATCCCCGTCAATGAGAAAACCGTAGTATCTCTCGGGTGGATGAGACTGCCTACTAGTTCTGTGGAGTGGCGTGGGAATGTCCTGATCTTTCGAACCCTCTGGTTCTACTAAGCTTTCAGTAATAGCTCGTGGTTCTGGAATTTCTTCCAGTTCTACTGTGCTCCCACTTATTTCTTTTTCTATGAACTGGTATTTTAGAAAGTGGGCATGGCGAGAAACAAAAACCTTTTGTTCCTCTTCGCAATAGAAGAAATATCCCTTGGAGTTCTTTGGATATCCCACAAACTTGCACTGTACTGAGCGTGCCTCGAGCTTGTCCGCATGCTGGTTTTTTACAAAAGCTGGACATCCCCATGTCTTAATGTGATTAAGATAGGGTCTCTTCCCACACCACATCTGATATGGTGTAGTAGGCACAGTCTTAGTTAGAACTCGGTTCAAAAGGTATGCAGCTGATTCTAGCGCATATCCCCAGAACGATCGCGGCAACTCAGCGTTACTCATCATGGACCGTACCATATCCAATAGGGTTCGGTTCCGTCTCTCCGATACACCGTTATGTTGCGGAGTGTATGGAGGAGTAAGCTGAGAGAGAATTCCATTCTCTTTTAAGTAACCCAGGAACTCGGCACTCAAGTATTCACCACCTCGATCAGATCTTAGCGCCTTGATACTTTTGCCTGTTTGTTTTTCTACTTCATTCTTATATTCCTGGAATTTTTCAAAAGCCTCGGATTTATGTTTCATTAAGAAGACATAACCGTACCTTGAAAAGTCATCTGTAAAAGTAATGAAGTAAGAATAACCGCTTCGTGCATGCGTAGACATTGGACCGCACACGTCGCTGTGTACGAGTCCCAAGAGCTCGCTCGCTCTTACTCCGTGTCCAGTGAACGGAGTCTTTGTCATCTTTCCTTTGAGACAGGATTGACAAGTTGCATACGATTGATATTCGAACGAATCCAAATATCCTTCTGTATGTAACTTAGTCAACCTTCTCTCATTGATGTGACCCAGTCTACAATGCCATAAGAAAGTTTTATTGATTTCAGGAGACTTTCTTTTGTGTGTATTCTGGATATTGAAAATCTGTGGTTGGTTTAATACGTATATACCGTTGTTTAATGTACCAGACCCAATCAAAACTTGATTAAGGTGAATGTTCACTACATTACTTACAAATGCAAATTCATAACCATCTTTAGATAATAAAGATACAGAAATGATATTACAGGTTGCGTTTGGTACAAAATAACAACTACGCAAAACCAAAAAGTGTCCATCTGACAATCTCAGGTGATAGTCCCCCACGGCCTCAGCATCCATGCTAGCTCCGTTTGCAACTCTGAGGGTCATGTCACCTGCCTTCAAAACTCTACGCTTTCTCAACGCCTGCAAAGAATTACAGATATGAGATCCTGATCCGGTATCCAATACCCAGGATGTAGAGTTTATTGATAGACAGTTTTCAATAACATACACACCTGAAGCTGAAGCCGCAACTTGCTTCAGATCCTGGGTTCTGGCCTTCCAAGCCTTGCAATCCTGTTTCCAGTGTCCACTTTTGTGACAGTAAAAGCACTCTTCCTTCCCCACAAGCTTCCCCGCTACCTTTGTTGCTTTTGCCTTTCCTTTTCCCTTCGTATCCACTTTACTGACACCGCCTCTTGGTTTGGCGGGGGCTTTCTTCTTCTTGCCCTTGGCTTTCGCCCTGGACCTAGAAGAGGAAGATCCTCCTACAAACAAAGTGGATGTCTCCCTACTTTTCTGTAGGGTGCCCTCTGCACTCCTCAGAATGTTGAGGAAATCTGAAAGTTCAACTTCCTTTTCCTGTAAGTTGAAGTTCAGGATGAACTGGGCGTAAGTGGAAGGAAGGGACTGGAGAATCAAGTCCGTATAGAGCTCATTCTCCAACATGGTCCCAAGTTCCGCGAGCTCCTCTATGTAGCCAATCATCTTAAGCACGTGTTCCGCTACCGATGATCCGATGGCCAACCTTGCCGAAAATAACTTCTTCGACACTTCGTATCTGGCGATACGAGACCGCTCTCCATACAGTTCTTTTGTATGAAGAAATATGGACTCTAGGTCCATATTCTCGTGCCTCCTCTGATGTTCGTTGTCCATCGAGGCAAGTACGAGGCATTTGGCCTTCGCGCAATCTATTTCCCAGGTCTTACGGATTTCCCTATCCGCGACACTGGTTTTGGGACCTGGGACAGGGGGAGCTTTGGTGGTAAGGAGATACCCCAACTTGTCGTAAGTGATTGCCATCTTGACATTCCTGAGCCAATCTTTATAGTTTGGCCCTGTCAGTATGTTTTTATCTAGTAATAACTTAAGTCCGGTCATGTCGAATGGTCGCTGCAATTAGGAGAGAGAAAAGAAACACTTTAGCATGATGCTCTTGCAAGTTTAGAGTGGTTTTTAGTTTGTCTAAACAGGATGGCTCCCACTGTCTCTCGAATCCCTTCTCAAACCGTAAAGAAAGGATTAGTCGGGATCAATCTCACCGTACAATACTTGCTTAACCGTTCAGCCAGGCCAGTGTCGGTACTTCGAGGGAGGTTTTCCAACGCTTTCGCGAAGTTCCTTAATTAAGTAACCTCTTTTCCCTGTGGGCGTAGCCCCGCTAACACCTTTCTAGACACCTACTAGGTTTATAGCATTGATCGTTAAGTGAGAGTTTTCTCGAGGAGTAGCATATACTCACAGTAGGATCGGGATCCAAATTTCATCGCGTGATAAAACCGAAGGAATCCTACCAGAATCATCACACTCCAAATGGTATGCAGCGCTAGCAAGTTTCAGTACTTATGAAACTCCCGATGTTGATTTTTGCCCCATGCTCTTATGACCTTGACTTTGGCCAAAATATCATAAGTCACATGTCAAGTTCTACCCGTCATTCTCCTGGTTAATTTGGACCCACCCGTACCTACCCTTGACTTTGGCCAAAATGGCAGCACGACTGTCCCAAACCAACGCATCTATCTATGCTGCACATGAATACCCAATAGCTACCAATCACTATGCCTTGACTTTGGCCAAAATACATACTTTGAATACTTTTTGACCATTCATGTGGAATGACGGAGGGCTACGAATGGTTTTGGCGAAACCGTGAACGTAGTGAACTTGATATAATCGATGGAACGAGATAGCTTTTAGAAGGAGTGGTTCAAGCTCCGCGTTTAAAAGTTTAGTTTTGAAAAGAACCGAGTGGTTTTCAAAGTGTTCCAATCGATTTTTACTTGGTTTATTTTCTTGCATTAGTTCTTTTAATGCGTCCCATCATTTAATCCTACCATTGCAGAAAACAACCAAAATATGACGTACGCTTATGCCATTCGCATTCGCCACAGGGCCCCGTCATCACCCGTTAGGTTACTTAACTAACGACAGAGCGGGGGCTGGGCTAGCGCGGCTGTAAAACATAAGCAACGCCTAAATAGTTATGTTTAGTTAGGCTCTGATACCACTGTAAGTCCACGTTGCCCACCCCGGTGCTTGCGGGGAGGCGGAAAACGGAATAAAAATCAGATTTTTACTACTCTAGGCAACATGGACTAGACAAAGTCGGGATCTTTACTAAACAAAACTAACTAAAAGCTAACTAGAAAGTAGCTACAAGGAAGAATGGTTATACCTAGGGCTTTATGTCCTTCTCTCCTTGCTCCTTGGAGTGAAAGAAAGAGATCGCCTTGTCGCCTTCTCGAGTCGAAGAAGGATCCACCCGAAAGCCTCAACCTTTGGCTTCAACTTCAAGCTAGAAGTAACTAAGGTGCTAGAAGTGCTAATCCTAGAACCCTAGATGAGAGTAAAGATTATCAAGAAGAGGTTTTTCTCAAGCTCAAGTGTTTCTCAACACATGAGAGGGGAGAGCTTGAGAGAGAGGAAGAGGAGGAGAGAGAAAGCATATGATAGAATGAGAGAATTATGAAGCATTCTCACATATATGTGTGAATTATTGTAAATTGATAATTAGTGAGATAATTGTCATGGCTTAATCAAGACATGACCATTATCATTTCATTTTTAATGCAAATTGCAAGGATCAAAGAGCATCTTCCAAATGAAATGATGATGGTCAAAATGTCAACCTAGGTCAACAAGTCAAGAATGTCAAATGGTCAATAACCCTAACCATGCACAATTATATTAAACTAATATCAATTAATCATATTACACACATAAGCATTAGGGTTAATAAAATGACAATGGTCATTAACCCTAATCAAAGTCCTCTTCCTCTGTCTCAAACAACTGTGCATACGCACCCGCATTCGTGATCCGAGGAACACGAATACAAAGAGATAAAACCAATCCCAAATCATATACTAGGATCTGGCTTAAACCAAAGCCCGCTAGTATAAGCTGTCCGGACAACAAACGTGCACAAGTGCGCGGATGTGAACGAACCCTGTCGCAAAACCATGCGACCTCTACTCATTTTGCCTAAAGGCGAATAGCTCTCTGTGTGGGACTCTAAAGACTCGACACTACACTGGCAGTGGGTTTAACCACAGACTGCAAGCGGCACTAGCTGTACGTAACGGTCCCCAGGTAGATGCCGATAAGAAGACTGACGAGGTGACCCCATCTGAACTCCTACTGAGCCTGTATGTGACAGTCTTCATACAGTCCGGTGTGTTCGTCTGATACATCGTATGGCGGGCCTAGGGGGGCGGTGAACGTCAGTCCCCTAATAGCGGTACAAGTCGTGTCGGAGTGTAGCCCAGAACACCCTGAGATAACACTGGAAACCTACCAGTATATCTCGCTTGCCCTGGCCAGGGACTACTCGTGTAATGGCTCTCCTAGACACAGCGCGATGTCAACCCCCAATACCGGGAGAGACGAATCCTGTCTAACCGTCACTGCCTCCAAGTGCTTCGGGACTGCACCCAAAAACTACCTGTTTGCATGACTCCTTTGAGCCGTGGTAGGGTAGCAATCAAAGTGCAGTGGGAACACACTCGAGGCGAAGTGACAGTGTCAAGTCAGCGGACTAAGCTGTACTCATGTCACCTGGGAACTGATAACTGACGATAGGTATAATACCAACCAACAGTTCCCGACGAGTCTTGTCCAGCGTACTCGTAACCTAACGAGCACCCGCATACTATCTCAAGTACGACGTACTGACAGCTGTGGGACAGGCCGTCTCCCACGCTGGGATGAGAAGCGCATACGCTAGTCTACTCCGGAGTATCGATGCCCTGTCTCGATAGTCCAACGACTAGGGACCTGTATAAGGATGTGCTTATGGATTACCCAGCCCCCACGAGTGTGAGCGCCATCACAACGCTGGTAATCAAGCAATAATCCTAAGAGCTCTACTAATATGTATATAAGCGATATGCTTAAAGAAACATATGCACATATTGAAATAGAGACAAACCAAGTAGCATACTACCATTTCGAGCAAGATTGTATATACAACTGTGAATATCCCAAGCTTCCATCAAGTAATATACAAAATAATACGATACAGTAATGGCCTCTAGGGCATATACACTAACATAAAAGCTTTCGCTTTACAGACTTCTTAGGACGGCGAGTCCCGATTTATGAGCCAATACCTGACTCAGGAGAATCTGCAGCCATCACACTACCAGGAGCACTTGTGGTCGATCATAGCTTAGCCGTCGACACTATTGGAAAGGCCTACGGAACTACGACTGCGTTGCTCTCTCTCAAGGAAGGACGGACAACTGCCTATCGCTTCAGCGGAACCGCGGGATTACTGGCCGGAACAGAATCCTTATGATCGAGAAGCATCCGTCTTTTTTCTTTAATAACGGCGCTCGTCGCATGCTGATACCAGGCAATGTAAGCATTTGAGTCCTTCGGGGTATGACTCGGCTCAGTGATCAGGAAATGAGACCTCGTATTCAGCCGCATAAAATGGTCCGCCGCATTGCGAACGCTCTCCTCTGTAGCAACCGGATTGACGAGAAATGTTTCAAGAGGAACGCCTTGGTTATAGCAAGATTGCTGAGTAAAATGATGCGGGTTATACCTCATGAATAACACCGAGGCATTTTTCCTGAATACCAGGAAACCCGGCCTGATGGAATACAAATGCGCGATCTCCCGGGACCTCAAAGCAGAAACTCCATCCTTAAAGACATCGTGAAGCGGCTAGACCACTTTGGAGGGTTCTTTCCCAATAGTTAGAACCCTATCAACAAAGGTCATGCTGTCCCCAACCATGCGCGGACACATGAGCAATCGTCGAGCCTTTTGCTGTGTTGGGTCCGGAGAAGAAGCATCAACCAATTGCATGACCTGAGCAAAATTGTACCCATCATAAAATCTATGTCTATTGTGCACACCAAAGGCACCCAACACGTGCATCTCGATCCATGAGGTGAAGTAATGCAAAAGGAGATTTACGGGCTTCAAACCCGGCTGGGTGGTGTCGGCCGCTATACTTAGACCATGATACAAGTGGGCCGGTCCTACAACCCCAACAGCCAAACGCGTCCTCGCCACAACGCGGTGAGCCGGATAGAAAACAAACGGTCTCATGTAGCAAGGGTGCATCGGGAGTGCAAACCAGCTCAGCCACAAACCAATTAAGCCCATGAAAAGAGTTTCCTCGTCAATGTCCGAAATAAAGAACCGCTTTAAGTCCGCATTTGCAGTCGGCAATTTGTTCAAGCCAAACCTGAATGGATCATCAAGCTTGGCGAACTTCGCAGCCTTCTTCGATAAAACCTCCGGACGAAGGAAACGGGCGACAAAGTCCGTAATGCTGACTCCATGCCCCCCGGACTCCAAAAACAAGCTCTCATAGATATTTAATACTTTGATCAAACTCGGGAAGTTATGGCAGATAGAATTTTCTGGGGTAAGGCCCATGACTACCGATTCGGTGGTGAAGATATACTCGTCAGGAGGAAGTATCTCCTCATAATGCTCCCCTCTGATGGGTAACCCGAAAATTTTTGCAAATTCTTCCAGCAAAATCAATACCTCGCAATCCGACAAAAGAAATGTGTGGGTCAGAATATTCCACTGCTCCAGGAAGGATTTAACCCACCACACATGAGGAGTGTGGTAATAAAAGAGAGACGCATAGACCGCTGGGTATAACCTGGTTTTCAGCAGTAGCGATTTCTTGGCCGATAAAATGTAACAGGCCTACTGGGGGTAACCAACCTGATGTCGAGGGGTCACTCCTATTGTGTAAACCCGACCCCAAAGACACGCTTCTCTTTGACACATGCGATGCCCCAAAATATTTAGGTTCATCAGCGGCTGGACTGGTATCGACGCCATAGAAGGTTGGAGATGACCTCCGCGGTCTAATTGACCTCTTCCACTGCATAAGCGACCTGCGGAGGGTCAGCATAGTGAATTGACAGGATCGGTTCCGATGGCGCCGCACAAGTAAAGTTGCGCCGACCCCTGATAATATAGCTATACCACACTCCCCATAGATGAAAAGATTTCCATTCCGGAACGTAGTCCTGGACTATAGCACGAACTTCACGATCAGTAGGGGCATCTGCAAAGGCACTCTCCGAACGAACATAACGGAAAAAGGAATCGGAAGCCATAGTACCTGAAAAAGAAAAACCAGTGGAGAGTTAGTGATTGGCATATTAAAATCACTACAGTCTAAAGGAAAAAACAGTGAGCCCTAAAAAGGAATAGGAAGGGGAATAAAATTCCCAAAAGTTCCAAAATTTCTCAGAGCTAAGCTTTGTAAGACAAAATAGAATTAAATTCCACAAATAAAGGGTTTAAATCCCAGAAATCTCCATGATGGGAAACAGATGGGAAACACAATGGAATTAAATTCCAAAGACTCTCAAAGATCAGAATCAATGATAGAGTAAAACCTTAAAAAGAGAACTAGCGATTCTCGAGGATGCCCATCGACTCAAAACTAACATATCCTTAGCTAAAAATAAATTGAGCCCAAATGCTCACATATTTAAGTTGATCTTAATCTTAAAATAGATTAACAGTTCTTAAATAAAATAAGCCCAAATCTAAAATATACGGATTTAGATTGATCCGCGCTCTAAAATAAAACAAACAACATACAACATGAAGTGAACTGCTGGAGCAGGAGAAATTGGTTATCGCAATGCGGTAATGTAATTAACTGCAGGGGCTTACGTCTGCAGGGAAGAGCGTCCCCACAATAAAAAAAAACCCTCACAAATGAGGAGGAATCTGATAATGTCACGCTATAACGGTCGCGTCTGTCCAAACTTTCGATATACGGTGCTATAAATCAACTTGGTATCTTCGGAGAGGTGGGTTGATAAGTCCAAATAGCATCTGCCCCTAAATTCAGGCCAGACGTCTCAACTTCTCGGTCCGGTCTTTCGGCAGTGAACATCTCATAAAGAAGATGGATCGGAAATACTCATTTCCTCGAGATAAGACAGAAATAATGTTCAGCCTTGTCATGAAGCACCAAATGATGATGCTTCCGGAGTCTCGGCATCCTGAACAGATAAATGAAGTCTATCATCCGGATTATTGCTCCTATCACTGAGTAGTAGATCACCCCCTTGAAGACTGCTTCACCTTAAAGAACTTGGTCGAGGACCAATATCAACAAGGCATGTTTATGTTATCCGACAGCTGAAGGATAAGCCCGCCACAAAAGCATGAGCCAAAAAGACCTATACCGTCAGGATGGGACTAGCTCGACCACGAAAATGGAAGCGGACTCGTACCTCTCATATGGTAACACTCTCAAAAAAGGAGGGGGCGAGAATATGATTGGCCTTTTTGGATGCTTCACAAACGAAGACGATGATGAGAAGATCTCAGAATTTCCACCGGCACCAAAAGAGCTGGAAGATGGAATACATACCATGGCGGACAACCTAAGTAAAATCGACTTGGGAACGGAGGGTGATCCGAGGCCGACATTTGTCAGTGAGCTGCTATCCGAAAAACAGGTAGCCACATTAAAAGATGTGCTTATGCAGTAAAAAGACTGATTTGCTTGAAACTACTCCGAAATGCTGGGTTTAGATCCAGAGGTAGCGGTATACAAGCTGGACATATCGCCAGACATAAAGCCAGTCAAACAGGAGCTAAGAAGTATGCGACTCGAACTTGATATGAGTATCAACACCGAAGTCAAGAAATTAATCGACTCCAGCTTCATCTAAGAAGTTCAATATCCTGACTGGATCGCCAACATCGTTCTGGTGATGAAGAAAAATGGGACAATTCTCATTTGCGTGGACTTTCGAGACCTCAATAAGGCATGTATGAAAGATGACTTCCCAGTGCCCTTTACTGAGCTGATGACCTATAACACGTCCACCCACGATGTCTTCTTCTTCATGGATGGATCTTCAGAATACAACCAAATAAAGATGGATCCTAAAGATCAGAAGTATACCGCCTTCCGGACTCCATTGGGCGTATTCTACTACAAGGTGATGTCTTTCGGTTTGAAGAACACTGGAGCTATGTACCAGAGGTCCATGACGAAGATATTCGACGACCTCATACACAAGATCGTCGAATGTTATATCGACGATCTTGTGGTCAAAAGAAAATCTCAAGAGGAACACTGGGAACATCTAAAGATCGTGTTCGAGCATCTTCGGAAGTATAATCTGAAGATGAACCCTCTAAAATATTCATTTAGAGTCTCCCCAGCAAATTTCTAGGTTTCATCATCCGCCACCGATGTATCGAAATCGATCCCTCAAAAATCAAGGCGATTATGGAAATGCCTTCGCCAAGAACTCTCAAACAGCTGCAATCTCTCTGAGGAAAGTTCACGTATATCCGGTGGTTCATAGTCAACCTCTCCGGAAAATGTCGTCCATATAGCCATCTAATGAAGGAAGGGACCCTGTTCGTCTGGGATCAGAAATGCCAAAATGTATTGGACGAATTTAAATAATACCTGCAAAATCCGCTGGTATTGGCCGCTCCGGTTAAGGAAAAACCCCTTATCCTATATACAACGTCCCTTGAAGGTTCTCGAAGTGCGCTATAATCACAAGAGAATGATCAAGGAAAGGAAAGAGCTCTAACTATCTAAGTCGAGTTCTCCTGAGGGGCAGAAAGCAACTACTCCCTCATCAAAAAGCACTGCCTGGCGCCGATCTTCACAATTACGAAGTTTAGACACTACGCCTTGGCGCATGAGGTCCATCTCATATCATAGGTGGATCCTCTTAAGTATCTGATGTTAAAGGCCATACTGATGGAAAGGCTTGCCAAATAGGCCCTACTGTTGATGGAATTCTAGGTAACATATTGACCCCTTAAAGCGGTGAAAGGACAAGCTATCGCCGACTTCCTTGTGGAACATCCGATACCATCCGCATCTCCTCTAAACTGCTAATTACCGGATGAACATGAGTTCGATGCAGTCGAGGATCAGAAAGAAAAAAATGAGTCTCGGTGGGAACTCTATTTTGATGGAGCATCTTCCTTGAAGCGGCGAAAGAGGAACACTCCCATAATCAAAGTCGGAGTGGGTCTTATCTTCGTGACCCCGCAAGGAGGGATATTGCGTTATGCCTTCTCCTTGACAAAACTCAGGACCAATAATGAAGCGGAATATGAAGTTTTGATAGCCGGTCTTGAGATTGCTATCGATATGGGAATCAATGACCTCCTCATATATGGAGATTCTCAGCTGATTGTTAGTAAAGTAAATGGAGACTACAAGACATGCAAGCCAGAACTAATAGTGTATGGCAAATGAGTACAGCAGCTGTTGACCCAAATCCCTTCCTATACCCTGGAAAGCGTGTCATGAGCGGAAAACAGTAAGGCGGATGCGTTAGCTAAGTTAGCTAAAGAATTGGCCGACGAAGACCTCAATGACGTAAGGATCATTGTTCAAAGCCGTAGGATTCTAGCGCCAGCAGATATACCTTCGGAAGCCCTGATAGAACTGTTCGAATAAAAAGAAACAACCAAACAAGAAGTTCTCCAAATAGAGAACGAGCGGGAGGTCGATGATTGGAGAGAAGTATTCATAAGCTAATTCAAGTTCTAAAGCACACCTGAAGATGCGTCATCTAGACATTAGCTCATGAAACGAGCTCTGTCATTCGCCTTCATCAATGATACTCTATACAAGAGATCCTTCGACTTTGTATAGTTAAGATGTCTAGGGCCGAAAAAATCAAAGAAAGTCATCCAAAAAGTACACGACGGACTTTGCGGCTCTCATCAAGCAGGACCAAAAATGAAGCTGAAGATAAAAAAGGATGGGTTATTACTGGTCCACGATGATTCAGGACTGCCTCGAATATGCAAAACAGTGTCACTCGTGCCAAATACACGAGGACTTCATACATCAGCATCCAAATCCGCTACATTCGACAGTGGCCAGTTAGCCGTTCAAGATGTGGGGATCCGATATAATCGGCCCTATCGAACTAGTGTCATCCAGAGGGTATCGATTTATACTGGCAACAACCGACTACTTCTCTAAGTTGGTAGAAGCAGTACCGCTAAGGGAGATGAAGACGGAGAATATCCTCCACTTCTTCAAAACTCATGTCATCTACCGGTTCAGAACTCCACGATGGATAATCTCGGATAATGAACCAGCCTATAAAAGCTACAAAATAAGCCGCTTCGCACAACAACCCAAGATAGACTGAAGATACTCCTCAGTCTATAATCTTCGGGCCAATGGTCTAGTTGAAACATTCAACAGGACCTTGACAAAGGTTATAAAGAAGATGATGTCCAAGAACAAGAAGGACTGGCATGAGAGGTTGCATGAAGCACTTTGGGCGTACCGAACAACGTTCAAGCCAGCTATAAATACAACACCATACGCATTAGTGTTTGACACTGAAGCAGTATTCTCACTGGAGATAGAGCTCCTCTCATTACGAGTGGCAGTTCAATACGGGCTAACAGATGAGGAAAATGCTCATCTTAGGCTCGAGGAACTCGATGCTCTCGACGCAACCTGCCTTATAGCATAGTGAAATCTGGAGGCTTATAAAGCATGGATGACACGGTTATATGAAAAACTGGCCAGGCAGAGAACATTCTGCTAAGACGAACTTGTGCTGGTTGTCAAAAGACCAATGATTCCCAATCGTGCAACACGGGAGAAGTTCGAGCCAAACTATGAAGGATCGTACATCATAGATAAAGTTTACCAAGGTGGAGCTTATCTGCTCATGGATATGCATGGCGAAAGGCCATTCCGGCCGATAAACGGCCGATTCCTCCAAAAACACTATGCTTGAAGAGTCATGATTTAGGTCAATGATAGATGACGATGTTTGTGTCTGCTCGCTATCATCCCGAGTCAAAATTCTGAAAGTGGTACCAAATGATATTCGTCCCAAACATAGGAATGTCGGACCGAAACGTCCCTAAATGTGTAGAGATTCTTTAGCACCACTACTAGGGTTTGGTAGCATCACACATGCCATAATTTAAAAATTAGAGGGTGCTTAACAATCTAACCTAGGAATTGAACTAGAAAAGCTAGGGTAACAATAAGTTGTATCACATACAACATGTAATAAAGCACTAAGTTGAGAGATTACAACATCTGTAGCTTTCTTTTGTTGACTCCTTGGATCGTTGAGAGGTTGGAACGGCTTGCTAGTAAGCTTCCTTGTCCACGATGATCCACCCGAAGTCCCTTTTCCCAAAGCTCCTTGCTTTACTTGGTCTTTTAAATAAAGTGTAGCAAACACCCTACACAAATGGGCTAGATAGGTGTAGAATGAAGAGGTGGTTTATATTCTCTAATCAAAACCCTTTCTTTTTTTCAACCTCACTCACAAGAAATATCAAGAGAGCTTGAGCAAGAAGAAGGAAATGGCAAAAGCTTTTGTCAAGAGATAATGATCAAAGTTACAGGAAAAATGAGAAAAGAAAAAATATATATTTTCATTCTCTCATCACTAACCATGGTACAATAATATCTAGATATTTATCATTTGGGTTAAAGTCCAAAAGAAAATAAACCATGGGTTAAAGCTAGGTCAAAGCAAAGAAGAGTAGAAAAAACCCATTATGATTTAATTTTCTTTTTCCTTTTCTTTAATCCAAATGCTAATATATATATATATTATTGAACCATGTAAGTCTTATATTGCCATCTCTTTTGTATCAACAACCATGATACAATGTATCTATGTATGTGTCCATGCACATCAACATGTGCATACATGCATGCATACACCTTTAAAGAAAAAGGGTTTAAATAAAGAATAATTCTAAAAATCAAATATTAAATCAACACTTGATTTAATAAACCGGTCATATCACATATGACCCGACCAATAGAAAAACGCCTGATTAAAATACAGTATCACATACTCGCATTTAATCGGGTCCCCGCGCATATCTCATATGCACACCACCTCGTTTCGCCTGAACTAGGAAACTTCTGTGTAGGACTCTAAGACTCGTCAATACGCCGGCAGTAGGTGATGATCACATCAAACACCCACAAGCCGCAAGCGGTCAGCTAAATGTAACGGTAACCCGGGTATTGAGCGATCAGAAGAAAAACCAGCAAGATGTCAAAAACTCCCGTCGAGCCAACTGGCAACTCTTTCCGTACAGTCCGGTCTCTTCGTCAAATATGTTGCATATCGAGTCTAGGAATGGTAACGTCGACCCCAATAACTCAATAAGTCGTGCTGATGAATGGTCTATAACAGATCGAGAAACTACTGATAACACTTATTAGTAAATCTCAACAGCCCTGGCCAGAGACTTACTGATATAGCCAATCAAGCACAGCACAACATCAACCCCCAATACCGGAAGAGATGAAACCCCTCCTATCACTCATTGTCTCCATGTTTCTCGGGACTGTACCTAAAGACCACCTGTTTGCATGACTCAGTAGAGCCGTGGTAGGGTGGAAATCAAAGCACAGTGGGAGAACACATGTGACTCTATGACGATCTTGGGTCTACAGACTAACCTGTACCAGTGTCACCTGAGAACTGCTATCCGACGATAGATATAATACCATATAGGAGCCCTTGGCGAGTCCGTCCAGTGTACCCAGTCTCCACTGAGCACCCGTATACTATCTAGATGTCAAACATCAATGGATGTGGGAACATCCATCGCCCATCATATGGGTCTAGTATCATATACGCTAGTCTACTCTAGAATATCGATGCCCCGTCTCGATATACCCATGACTAGGGACATTTCAGGATATGCTTATAAACTATAAATGTCCCACTAGTATGATCTATATCATAATCACAGTAGTCAAGTATATATCCTCAGGGCTTTATTAACATGTGTAAATGAATAAAAGCATGATCAAGTGAATATGTCAGATAAAGAGTAACCAAATAGCATACTATCATGTCGAGCAAGAATGTACGCTGAATATATATACATGTATAAATACATCCACTATCATATAATGGCCTCTAGGGCATACATATATCCAACAATCTCCCACTTGCACTAAGGCCAGTTATTGGCGTATCTCATACCCAACATCTCAAAAAGTCGCTCATGCTGCGGCTGAGGGAGGGCCTCGGTGAGTAGATCCGTGGTGTTATTCTTTGTGTCTACTCTCCTAATCTCAATCTCGCGGCGATCTACTATCTCCCGGATCAGATGATATCACCTCAGGATGTGTCTGGATCGCTGATGGGACCTGGGCTCCTTGGCTAACGCCATAGCCCCATTATTATCACAATACAATGGTATTGGATCAATAATGGTTGGAACTACACCTAGCTCCGTGACGAACTTTCTCATCCAGACGGCTTCCTTTGCGGCATCGTTTGCAGCAATGTACTCAGCTTCCATCGTAGAGTCTGCAACGGTATCCTGTTTGGAACTCTTCCAACTCACCGCCCCTCCATTGAGGGTAAATACAAACCCAGAGATAGATTTGATGTCGTCCTTATCACTCTAGAAGCTCGAATCGGTAAAGGCTTCTATTTGGAGATCTCCGTTACCATACACCAAGAACAATTCTTTAGTCCTTTGTAAGTACTTAAGAATGTTCTTCACAGCTACCCAGTGATTCTCCCCTGGGTTGGATTGATACCTGCTTACTACACTAAGTGCATAAGCTACATCAGGGTGTGTATATAACATCGCATACATTATAGATTCTACAGCCGAAGCATAGGATATAATGCTCATGCAAGCTCTCTCTTCATCGGTCTTTGGGAAAAAGTCCTTTGAGAGAGTGACTCCATGGCAAGCGGGTAAGGCACCCCGCTTGGAGTCTTCCATACTAAACCTCTTCAGTATGGTGTTGATGTACCTAGTTTGGGACAATCCCAATAACCTTTTGGATCTATCCCTATAGATCCGAATGCCTAATATGTACGTGGCATCACCCAGGTCCTTCATGGAGAACCTTTGTGATAAGAATGATTTGACCGACTGTAGTATAGGAATATCATTTCCTATCAGAAGAATGTCATCCACGTACAATACGAGGAATGTGACAGCTCTCCTTATATCCTTCTTATAAACACAAGGTTCATCTGGATTTTTGATGAAATCAAACTCTTTGATAACATCATCAAAACAGATGTTCCAACTCCATAATGCCTGCTTTAATCCATAAATGGATTTACACAATCTAAATGCTTTCCTGCTGCTCCCACTGTCAATGAAGCCCTCAGGCTGATCCATATAAACGCATTCATCTAAATCACCATTTAGAAATGCAGTTTTAACGTCCATCTGCCAAATTTCATAATCGTAGTGAGCAGCAATAGCAAGTAGGATCCGAATGGATTTAAGAATGGCTATGGGAGAAAAGGTTTCGTCATAGTCCAGACCTGGTCTTTGACGAAATACTTTCGCCACAAGTCTTGCCTTATAGGTCTCCACCTGCCCATCTACACCAATATTTCTTTTAAAGATCCATTTGCACCGTACGGGTTTTACCCCAGGGGGTACAACATCCAAAATCCATACTTTGTTGGTGTACATAGACTCCATTTCAGATCTCATGGCATCCAGCCACTTCACAGAGTCTCCACTCGTGATAGCTTGCTGAAAACTGGTAGGATCATCATCCTCCTTGATGCAATCTTCTCTATCACCATCAATGAGAAAACCGTAGTATCTCTCCGATGGGTGAGAAGTCCTACTAGATCTACAGAGTGGTTGAGGTTCATTAATTTCTGTTGCAACAACTGGTTCAACCAAGTCGTCATTTGTAACTTGTGTTTATAGAACCTCTTCTAGGTCTACCACGTTGCCATCAGTATCATTTGTAAAAAAATTCTTTTTCTAAAAATGTGGCATACAGAGAAACAAACACCTTTTGTTCTTCCTTATGGTAGAAAAGATATCCATAAGAATTCTTTGGATATCCCACAAAATTACACATGACTGACCGTGTCTCGAGTTTTTCCGGATTCTGCTTTTTGACATAGGCCGGACAACACCAAATCTTAACTCGTTTAAGAGATGGTCTCTTCCCATGCCATATCTCATATAGCATGGTAGACACGGTTTTGGTTGGAACCCTGTTCAATAGAAATGCTGCAGTCTCCAATGCATGCCCCCAAAATGAAACAGGTAACTCAGCATCACTCATCATGGAACGAAACACATCTAATAGTGTCGTGACCCGAAATGGCACGTGACTGGCATTTGAATCATATGAAGTCTATAGGACCCTATCTAATTCAAGAAAGCCAAGAAATCCCAGAAATCCCAGAAATCTAAACCATTTTAAGAAAGAAATGAAGAAAACATGTTTTAAAGCAAGTGGTTCTAAATAACATAAGCCGAATATGCATTTTTAAAATCTCAAGTCTTTTCTGAAAATTTCGGTAGAGTTTCCTTTGTAAATACTGTCCCCAAAAGGGTACAACAAGTATAATATGAGTAAAGGCATCCCCAAGCGGGAGCTAGCTCTTCGTCAATTGACGGTCACAACCACACAAGCAATATAATATACAACGCCGAAGGGCGAGGATCAAAAACTCAAAAGGAAACTCAAAACATCAAGAAAACCCATAATAATAAAACGCGGGACTCTAAGGTCGAAATAATATACAACTGGTCTCTAAGTCTGAATAAATATACAAGTTTGGTTGATGGAGTTTACTAGATACAACTGAATATAAATAAATGTACAATGGTGGTCACGATGCAAGTGAACCCACCTACCAAAGCAATCATCCGGAAAGAAAGCAGTGTGCCAGCAAAGCCGCAACGAAACTTGTACGGCAAAACCTGCAAGAAACTGTCGTACAACGGGGGTGAGTTGCCAATTCGTGAGTAGAAAACATCACAGAGCAAAAATCACATGTATGACTCAATCCTAGGTCAATACGATCATAATATATATAGATATCCTTAAAATGATAAGGTCAGAAGCATGATAAGGTGGCAAGGGTAAACATCTATACAAAGTGTAATACCAAGTGCTCGTGTCAGTGCCTCAGGTAGCAACATATCGCAAATATGAGGCATGAATGCGGTAAAATGAAAACAGAAGACATCATAAATGAGAAAACTGTTTTCTTAATATAGTGAGATTTCTGTATAAACATTTAAGTACCGTCAATGAAGTCATCAGAAAATCAGTGTCAAGCATCGACACAAAATATATATCTCAATATCCCAATATCAAGTAAATCTCATATATCCAATATCCAATATCAAGTAAATCTCATATATTGAATATCCAATATCGAGCACATAGGCCCCTCTCATATCGAGCACATAGGCCCCGAGCACATAGGCCCCTCACATATAATGAATAAGTATATTTGCATATACCATTATGATGATATATGAAGTCAGTGTATATATGTAATAGCGTCCCATACCACTGATATATATATACGATGGGTATATATATATATATATATATCAGCGTCCCATACCATTGATATATATACGCAGGAGTAAAACAATCCAAGAAATATCATATGAAAAACATATCTCAATACGAAATCTATGAATATAATATATCTACAACATGAAACAGTAATATGAGCATATAAGGAAAAATCGCTATTTAACTGCAAAAAGTTATAAAATATATCATGCGGTTCCTAAATTCTCCAAATCCATACAACATCATATAAAGGTGAACATGTAGCTATATCTCATATGTGTATATACCTATCACTAATGGTACAATACCATATAGGTATATGGGTAACTAGCATGTAAGCATGTCAAGACATAAGTGTAAGCATGTAGGTATACAGGTATGCTATATGTCATATGCACAATGGAATATGAATCAATAACATATAGGAATTATCAGCTAGCAAACTATGTCAATGAAATAGTATTCTCTAAGTGTACGTGGAGCATACGCGTCATCGGTAATGGTGCTGGTGTCCTAACAACAGATTTCATCATTTCTAGCGAAAATACATATAAGCATGCAATGCAATGCGAGCAGCAGAATAAATGGTAAATGAATAATAATGCAGCAATAAAGAAATATACATTCCTATAGACGAGTCAAACATTTTTTGGTATCTGAAATCGCACGAATCGTGGTGTTTAGAAAATAGGGCTGCGGTGTTTTTATGAAAAAGTACATCCTTTTAAATATCCGTAGTATCCCTTGACCTGTCTTTAAAATACTTACGATTCGTTAGTTTTTGAAATAGGTATGACTCGAGTCTAGTCTAACATCTACAAGTAAACTACATGACTAAACTAACAGACTAATCGAAAGGGTAAGAAAAACCACCTAAGTCTGAGTCGATACATATAAATATAATAGTCGGCGATCCCGCCTCAATAGTATCACATATGATACAATATATAACATGACATCCTCGAGTCAAGAGTGCGGATTTAACTTCAATATAAAGCTCGTACGGTAAATCCATCTTACGACATCCCAATCCGGGTACGGGTCGAATCTCACATTTATCTCATCATTTATCTGGTATCCTTATCATCATATCTCATGAACTGGGGTACTGATCTAAGTCTAGTACAAACTGATACCTTCTGCATATATATGCATGTATGAAAACACACGCCTAAAGCCCGCTAAAATCTCATGTCGTATCTCATAATACGAAACAAAACATATCACCGATCTCATTGCATCATGCCTAAACTCATCGACTCATCTCCAAGTACCATGTACAATCCTCATCATCCATGTATAGGTATACGTGTGTGCGTGTGTGTGTGTATATATAGTCCCATGCCTATGTGTGTGTATATATATACATATTCCCATATACGCACAAGTAAAACAAAGTAAGCATGTGTGTGCGTGTGGGTGCAAACCGCATTTTAGGGTTCGCGACTAAACTAACTAACGACACTATCATCTAAGCACACTAAAGTTATCCATGACTCCCCAAAGTCTATCTAGATAATCATAAACTCACAATAAACATATAAATATATCCATATAATATATTTCAGACACTACACTACGAACTGCGGGGGTGCTATACACCATCCACCCGACTACCCCCGTAGATACATATCTACTTACCTTGATCTTCGTTTGCCGATGCTGACGTTGCCACTTGCTTGCTTGTCGTCTCGAAGTCCACATGAGGTACCTACATGTCACAACGTATTGTATTGCATTAAAATCCAAATCAAAACCAAAACGACACGCGGGACTCACATAGGTCAAAACCTATGGTTTTCTCTCGCAATTCAACCAAACATCCCTAGTCGTTGATGTACAAACATCCAACAACCAATTACAAATCCAAATATCAAAACTTATCATTCAAAATACGGAAAACATGTCCAAAAATCACACTAAAGTGCTTCCAGATTTTGACTCAAGCCAAAACAAGGTGCACAAACAATACTGGGGTGCTATATAGGGTGCATATGAGCTATGGAAACAACCAGGACACCCTCACCCACCAAGTGGCCGGCCACTTCCCTCAAAAATCCGGCCTCCTCGGTTTTGGTGTGGATTTGGGGTCTCGTATTGTCAGTGTGGTCTCATATTGGTCCAAATAAGTCTCCGGTATTGTTTGCTTAACTCAAAAGTGCTCCAGATCACTCCAGATTTCCCTGCACCCTCACATTACACACAAAACCGACATGGACAGTTTCTGTTTTGGGTTTCAGGTTATATTTTGTGTTTGATCTGGGTTTATGACACTATGGGGGGGGGTTTCTAGTCACTAATACACTCATAGACAACTTCACAACTCAAGAATCCCGCAACCCTCTTCTAAGAATTTTCTAAGTTCAACAAACCACACTAAAACACAACTAAACACATATGGATACTAAAGTGAATGAAATACAAAGCTAATGGCAATGAAAGTACCTTAATTGGCAACTCAAGAATTTTCTTGAGTTGCCCCAAGTACCCAAAATCTTTCCTTTCTTATTCCAAAGTGTAGCTTGTGAGCTTGTGCACATTTTTAATGAAGTGGGGATGGGGTTTTGATGTTGTTTTGGTGTTGTTTTGAGAGGATGAAGAGGAAGTGGAGATGGGGTGCTGCCATGGGAGCTCAAGGAAAAGATGAAGGATGAAGTGAAGAGAGAATGAGAATGGCCAAGTCAAAGGAGACCCCCTCACCTCTCTCTCTCTCTCTCTTGCCCATACCTCATTTTTTTTATTCTCTTTCATTTTCTTTTCTTTTCCTTTGTTTTCTTTATCTTTTCTTTTCTAAAAACAAACCATGCATGAAACAAAGAGAAGCCATGTTACAAAAAATGTAGAAATGTGTAATATGATACGGTGCATGTCATGTACAAAACAAGTTTAATGCGTGATTAGTGATTTTTAATCGCGATTAGCATTAAAATAGTGTATAATAAATCACAATTAACTTAAGGTTGCTTAATTCATATAAAACACCCTCTTTTTAGTAATTTGTAAAATTTTCCAAATTTTTCCCAATTTATCGGTATTTAATTATACCGCACTATTAAAATATTCATAATATTTATTTTTAAATTATAAAAATTCCCAAAAATAAAATTTTATTTTTCTGAAATGTTACAATTTTCCCCCTTAAAGAAATTCGGTCCATGAATTTAAATTTAAACCCCTCAAAAACTAAAACATTTCAGTAAAATGATCAAGTTGTCGGGGCTCCGAAATCATAAATACATAAAACACATCATTGCGCAGTGCATGTGCATTAAAACGGGTATATAAACCAAAATCAAAACTCCGTCAAGCATCCCGCAATCATCGGAGTTATGGCGAAGAAACCAATGTCTAAATCCAATACGAAAATCAACATGATATACATCAAAACTAAACATGTAAATATCATGGTAAATTCGTCAAAACATCTGAAAGAAATGCATGCCAAACTCTTCTCAAATCGCTGTGCAATGCGCATAACGCTGCACAGTGGCGGACGTCTATTGTAAGAAATATATATATATATATATATATATATATATATATATATATATATATATCCTTTATTTGATATGTACGTCCCGCCGTTTTGAAAAATAATTTTAGAAGGGTTTCCTTTGTTAAATGTTTTGTGTCATCTCGGACCCGTAGGTAAATACTGAGACTATAGCTCTTTCTTTGGGAAATCCCTTCGATAACTATCAATGCATGCAAAATACATTCAGGTACTGTACTCGGACTAGTCTTGCTCAGCTACTATACCAAATAGTAAATATCATAAAAACGTACAGCTCCGGCAGAAATTAAATCCAAAATGTGCATAAAAATGCCGCGTGCGTATGGTGCGCATGGAAAATTGAAATCCATAAATGTGCCATACATGTGCACAGAAACAAAATCTAAGTGCAACAGGTGTGCACGAAACACCTGTCATAGGCAACGGGTGTGCCTGACAGCAATATCAGGTGCATCTGATATGCACCAAGAATCCCGATTTAGTGCATCTGGTGTGCACCAAAATCGCATCAAGCGCCCAAGCATGCACAAGAATCCAAATCAAGTGTACGAAAACAAATATCGAATATTAAAATCGAAATCGACGGTATACGTCACATTTCAATCCAAACCCAGATCAGGTATACCGTGGTATATAATCTCACAACCATATGCATCAGCGTGCACAAAATCAAATCAAATACTAAAAGTGCATGAAAACTATGCCGAAAGCATAAGTCCAATCACAGGCATACTCTAGGTATTAAATCAAAATCAATATCTCGAATGACATCAAATCGAAGTCAAATGCAACTGTGGTGCACAAAATCTCAATCATGCAAATAAATCGTCCAAAATATCGAAATCAAAGATAACGGAAAAAGTCTCGCTCTAGCACATCCTTTAAAGATCTCTGGCCAACTGTCATGGTCACTCATAACATATCTTGTCGACGATGCTGAACTCTGGCCTACTGGGTATGCGTAATATGACCGATCCTGGGTCTAAGTCTTCTCGTATAGTATTCCAGAAAGGTGCTGTCGAGGTCTCTCCCGATCTCGTTTCTGCTGAAATGCCCAGAAGCTATCATCCCTTTGTTAAATCTGTTTCTTGTTCCGGAACGGCTGCATACTCATCACGACTCCTTCTGGAAGATATATCCATATATAACGCCTCTGTATGCGTGTCATATCTCTGATGTCGGCGGAGTGGAACGTCATCTCATCAAGATCTCGTATGAACCTCTTACTCCACTTTTCTCTATTGTCGACTGCTTCGGACTCGTCTCTTCGTGGCTGCATGGACTATGCTCCAATGGCTATACTCGTATCTGGAGTCTCCCAAGCAATGTATCCCATCACATGATATACGAATGACGTCGAACCCTTCGCTCGATTTTTCAAAGTTCCATAATTCCCCAAGAGCTCAACATCTGGGGTACAGTTTAATAGTATTCCAGTACATGCCACAGTACTTATGGACCAACCGTAGAAGGGCAAACCCAAGCCTCACTAATGACACCATGGAACTGCTGCCAACCCTAAGGTTCAAAAGCGTTCCTATGGTCATTATGTCGAGTTAGGGTTTCATTCTTTTAGAGGGTCCACGGAATTATTTGCATGTTTTTCTGAATACTTTAAACTTGGAAAAATGGGTTTCTGACATTCGATCGCCTTCTATCGACTCTCAACGTACCTGCGTGAAGTCGTCTCTAGCTGGAATCAATCAATCTGATGACCTCGCATCGGGGTAGGCAACGTATCACATGTCCTAGCTGTTCCTCCTTGGGTGACTAGCGATCTTCTATCATATCTCTAAGCACAACTCATGCGGTAATAGCTCAAACATCTGGGGCAATATCTCGTCGGTCGTAGCAACAACTGAATCATTCGTCCGCACGCTGAACAGTGCCTCAATCATCAAGTATAATCGGTGCATCGACGGTCATCATATTCTGGCTGGCCTCTAGCAGTGGCCCAATCCTCTGGTGCTGATCTGCACGTCCGAGAAATCTTGTAAAAGCGATCCATCAAACGCTCATGGTGCGAAAACATTATAAAACGACGCCTCTATGCAAGCGTATGTCCCTGGAATCACGCCTTGGTCAGTCCCCATTCGTGACGAGCTCGTGCAGACGCAAATCTAGCCGTAGCTCTCTCTGCCCGTGTAATCGTGGCAGCAAAACCATAAACCAATATCGATGAGGATAGATCATAGGAATGAATATAATGCTGTGTAAGGAATGTACATTCTAAGGTTTCTTAAGCGGAATAGTGTATTGTAAGTATGCCGCGGAACATACACACGGTACGTCACTCTCCTTAAGTCACCTACTCTATCAACCAAGGTCAGCCTACACGACGAAAGTTCGGGTCTAATACCCCCCAACCAAGTCTATATTCCGTAAGGTCAAGCCTAGATTCCGTATATATAAAAACTCCCTAGGCTCCGCATAGTCAAACATAGACTCGCACCAAGGTTAACCTAGCGCTCTGATACCAACTTTGTCATGACCCGAAATGGCACGTGACTGGCACTTGAATCATATGAAGTCTATAGGACCCCATCTAATTCAAGTAAGCCAAGAAATCCCAGAAATCTAAACCATTTTAAGAAAGAAATGAAGAAAACATGTTTTAAAGCAAGTGGTTTTAAATAACATAAGTCGAATATGCATTTTTAAAATCTCAAGTATTTTCTGAAAATTTCGGCAGAGTTTCCTTTGTAAATACTAGCCCCAAAAGGGTACAACAAGCATAATATGAGTAAAGGCATCCCCAAGTGAGAGCTAGCTCTTCGTCAATTGACGGTCACAACCACGCAAGAAATATAATATACAACGCCGAAGGGCGAGGATCAAAAATTCAAAAAGAAACACAAAACATCAAGAAAACTCATAATAATACAACGCGAGGCTTTAAGGTCGAAATAATATACAACTGGTCTCTAAGTCTGAATAAATATACAAGTTTGGTTGATGGTGTTTACTAGATACAACTGAATATAAATAAATGTACAATGGTGGTCACGATGCAAGTGAACTCACCTACCAAAGCAATCATCTGGAAAGAAAGCAGTGTGCCAGCAAAGCCGCAACGAAACCTGTACGGCAAAACCTGCAAGAAACTGTGGCACAACGGGGGTGAGTTGCCAACTCGTGAGTAGAAAACATCACAGAGCAAAAATCGCATGTATGACTCAATCCTAGGTCAATACGATCATAATATATATAGATATCCTCAAAATGATAAGGTCAGAAGCATGATAAGGTGGCAAGGGTAAACATCTATACAAAGTGTAATACCAAGTGCTTGTGTCAGTGTCTCAGGTAGCAACATATCGCAAATATGAGGTATGAATGCGGTAAAATGAAAACAGAAGACATCATAAATGAAAAAACTGTTTTCTTAATAGAGCGAGATTTCTGTATAAACATTTAAGTATCGTCAATGAAATCATCAGAAAATCAGTGTCAAGTATCGACACAAAATATATATCTCAATATCCCAATATCAAGTAAATCTCATATATCCAATATCCAATATCAAGTATCCAATATCCAATATCGAGCACATAAACCCCGAGCACATAGGCCCCTCTCATATCGAGCAGATAGGCCCCGAGCACATAGGCCCCTCACATATAATGAATAAGTATATTTGCTTATACCATTATGATGATATATGAAGTCGGTGTATATATGTAACAACGTCCCATACCACTGATACACACACACACACACACACACGATGGGTATACATATATATATATCAGTGTCCCATACCACTGATATATATATGCAGGAGTAAAACAATCCAAAAAACATCATATGAAAACCATATCTCAATGCGAAATCCATGAATATAATATATATGCAATATGAAACAGTAATATGACCATATAAGGAAAAATCGCTATTTAACTGCAACAAGTTATAAAACATATCATGCGGTTCCTAAATTCTCCAAATCCATACAACATCATATAAAGGTGAAAATGTAGCTATATCTCATATGTGTATATACCTATCACTAATGGTACAATACCATATAGGTATATGGGTAACTAGCATGTAAGCATGTCAAGACATAAGTGTAAGCATGTAGGTATACAGGTATGCTATATGGCATATGCACAATGGAATATGAATCAATAACATATAGGAACTATCAGCTAGCAAACTATGTCAATGAAATAGTATTCTCTAAGTGTACGTGGAGCATACGCGTCATCGGTAATGGTGCTGGTGTCCTAACAACAGATTTCATCATTTCTGACGAAAATACATATAAGCATGCAATGCAATGCGAGTAGAAGAATAAATGGTAAATGAATAATAATGCAGCAATAAAGAAATATACATTTCTATATACGAGTCATACAGTTTTTGGTATCTGAAATCGTACGAATCGTGGTGTTTAGAAAATAGGGCTACGGTGTTTTTTTATGAAAAACTACACCCTTTGAAATATCCGCAGTATCGCTTGGCCTGTCTTTAAAATACTCACGATTCGTTAGTTTTTGAAATAGATATGACTCGAGTCTAGTCTAACATCTACAAGTAAACTACATGACTAAACTAACAGACTAATCGAAAGGGTAAGGAAAACCACCTAAGTCTGAGTCGATATATATAAATATAATAGTCGGTGATCCCGCCTCAATAGTATCACATACGATACAATATATAACATGACATTCTCGAGTCAAGAGTGTGGATCTAACTTCAATATAAATCTCGTACGGTAAATCCATCGTACGGCATCCCAATCTGGGTACGGGTCGAATCTCACATTTATCTGGTATCCTTATCATCATATCTCATGAACTGGGGTACTGATCTAAGTCTAGTACAAACTGATACCATCTGCATATATATGCGTGCATGAAAACACACGCCTAAAGGCCCGCTAAAATCTCATTTCGTATCTCACAATACGAAACAAAACATATCACCGATCTCATTGCATCATGCCTAAACTCATCGACTCATCTCCAAGTACCATGTACAATCCTCATCATCCATGTATAGGTATACGTATATATATAGTCCCATACCTATGTGTGTGTGTGTATATACATATTCCCATATACGCACAAGTAAAAAAAAGTAAGCATGAGTGTGCGTATGGGTGTAAACCTCATTCTAGGGTTCACGACTAAACTAACTAACGACACTATCATCCAAGCACACTAAAATTATCCATGACTCTCCAAAGTCTATCTAGATAATCATAAACACATAATAAATATATAAATATATCCATATAATATATATCAGACACTACACTACGAACTGCGGGGGTGCTATACGCCATCCGCCCGACTTCTCCTGTAGATATATATCTACTCACCTTGATCTTCGTTTGCCGATTCTGAAGTCGCCACTCACTTGCTTGTCGTCTCGAAGTTCACATGGGGTACCTACATGTCACAATGTATCGTATCGCATTAAAATCCAAATCAAAACCAAAACGACACGCGGAACTCATATGGGTCAAAACCTATGGTTTGCTCTCGCAATTCTACCAAACATCCCTAGTCGTTGATGTACAAATATCCAACATCCAATTACAAATCCAAATATCAAAACTTATCATTCAAAATACGGAAAACATGTCCAAAAATCATACTAAAGTGCTTCCAGATTTTGACTCAGGCCAAAACAAAGTGCACAAACAATACTGGGGTGCTATATAGGGTGCATAGGAGCTATGGAAACAACCTGGACACCCTCACCCACCAAGTGGCCGGCCACTTCCCTCAAAAATCCGGCCTCCGCGGTTTTGGTATGGAGTTGGGGTCTCATATGGTCAGGGTGGTCTCATATTAGTCCAAATAAGTCTCTGGTATTGTTTGCTTAACTCAAAAGTGCTCCAGATCACTCCAGATTTCCCAGCACCCTCACATTACACACAAAACCGACATGGACAGTTTTTGTTTTGGGTTTCATGTTATATTTTGTGTTTGATCTGGGTTTATGACACCATGGGGGGTTTTCTAGTCACTAATACACTCATAGACAACTTCACAACTCAAGAATCCCACAACCCTCTTCTAGGAATTTTCTAAGTTCATCAAACCATACTAAAACACAACTAAACACATATGGATACTAAAGTGAATGAAATACAAAGCTAATGGCAATGAAAGTACCTCAATTGGCAACTCAAGAATTTTCTTGAGTTGCCCCAAGTACCCAAAATCTTTTCTTTCTTGGTCCAAAGTGTAGCTTGTGAGCTTGTGCACATTTTTAATGAAGTGGGGATGAGGTTTTGAGGTTGTTTTGGTGTTGTTTTGAGAGGATGAAGAGGAGGTGGAGATGGGTGCTGCCATGGGAGCTCAAGGAAAAGATGAAGGATGTAGTGAAGAGAGAATTAGAATGGCCAAGTCAAAGAAGACCCCCTCACCTCTCTCTCTCTCTCTCTTGCCCATACCTCATTTCTTTATTCTCTTTCATTTTCTTTTCTTTTCCATTGTTTTCTTTATCTTTTCTTTTCTAAAAACAAACCATGCATGAAACAAAGAAAAGCCATGTTACAAAAAATGTAGAAATGTGTAATATGATATGGTGCATGTCATGCACAAAACAAGCTTAATGTGCGATTAGTGATTTTTAATCGCGATTAGTATTAAAATAGTGTATAATAAATCACAATTAACTTACGATTGGTTAATTCATATAAAACACCCTCTTTTTAGTAATTTCTAAAATTTTCCAAATTTTTCCCAATTTATCGGTATTTAATTATACCGCACTATTAAAATATTCATAATATTTATTATTAAATTATAAAAAAATTCCCAAAAATAATATTTTATTTTCCTGAAACGTTACAAATAGGGTCCGATTCCGACGTTCTGACACACCGTTGTGCTGTGGTGTGTAAGGAGGAGTGAGCTGAGAGAGAATCCCATTCTCTTTTAGAAAGTCTGCAAACTCTGTACTGAGATACTCCCCACCTCGATCTGATCGAAGCATTTTGATACTCAAGCCAGTTTGTTTTTCTACTTAAAGTTTGTACTCAGTGAATTTCTCGAAAGCTTCTAACTTATACTTTAACTTTTACACATGACCGAATCTTGAGAAATCATCTGTAAAAGTTATGAAGTAAGAAAATCCGCCTCTGGCCTGTGTAGACATTGGCCCGTATGTATCACTATGTATGAGGCCTAAGAGCTCAGTAGCTCTTTCTCCGTGTCCGGTAAACGGAGTTTTGGTCATTTTACCCCTGATACAAGACTGGCAAGTCGCATAAGATTTATATTCAAAAGGGTTCAAATATCCATCTTTATATAGCTTGTTTAGTCTTGTTTCGTTAATATGACCAAGTCTACAGTGCCAAAGAAAAGCTTCATTTATATCTGAAAATTTTCTTTTAGAAGTGTGTTGTATGCTGAAAACTGTGTGTGATTTAGGACGTATATCCCGTTATTAAGTGTACCATACCCAACCAACATTTGATTCAGGTTAATGTTCATAACATTATTCTGCAATAAAAAATTATATCCTTCATTGTCTAACAAAGAAACAGATATTATATTACAAAGCATACTAGGTACATAATAATATGGGTTCAAAACCAATATACACCATGACGGCAACCCCAGGTGATACTCTCCCACTGAAACTGCATGTATATTGGAACCATTTCCAACCTGGAGAGTATGGTCACCTGTTTTCAAAACATTGCTATTTCTCAGCCCCTGCATGGAATTTCAAATGTGAGAACCTGAACCGGTATCTAATACCCAAGAAGCAGAGTTGATAGAAAAACAGTTTTCTGTCACAAACACACCTGAAGTGGAAGCATCACCATGCTTCTTCTTCTTGAGATCCAGGTACTCAGCACAGTTGCGCTTCCTGTGTCCTGTTTTGTGGCAGTGATAACATTCTCCTTTCACCGATTCCCCAGCCTTGGACTTGTCTTTCTCCGTAGCCTTTTTAACTCCGCCTCTTGGTTTGATGGGTTTCTTCTTCATCTTTCCCTTGGCCTTAGCCTTCGGGCGAGAGGAGGAAGATGGCCCAACAGTCAAAGAAGGAGTCTTCACTGATTTTAGCATGCTCTCTGCACTCCTTAACATATTAAGGAGTTCAGGTAGTGACTTCACCATGTTGTGCATGTTGAAGTTTACTACAAACTGAGCAAAAGTGGGAGGGTGGGTGGAGACTGCAGAATGATATCGGTATATTGTTCATTGTCCATTTCCCATCCAAGGTCCTCAAGCTCTTCTATAAGGGCTATCATCTTCAAAACATGGTCACCTACTGGTGTGCCAGGAGCCATCCGCATCTGAAACAGCTATCTAGATGCTTCATATCGTAGGACACGAGATTGCTCCCCATACAACTCTTTTGTATGGAGAAAAATGGATTGGACATCCATCTGCTCGTGTTGCTTTTGATGTGTGTTATCTATCGATGCAAGCGCGAGGCATTTGGTCATGGCACAGTCAGCGTCCCATGTCTTGCGGACTTCCTTATCCGCAACCGAAGATTTAGGACCTGGGACGGGCGGGGCTAGAGCCGTGAGGACATATGATACCTTATCATAAGTCAAGGCAATGTTAATGTTCCTCAGCCAGTCTTTATAATTGGTCCCATTCAGTTTATTTTTATCTAGTAGAAGCTTGAGTCCTGTCATTGGTATCTGCCATTAAGAGAGAGAAAAGAATACACTCAGCGAAAGCTCTTGCAAAGATCAGATTGGTTATTATCTTATCTAATCGATATCTCCAACCGCTTTAATCAAGTTATTCTTTCAAACCTTAAAAAGAAAACTAGCCAGGATTAATTACAGTCTACAACTTCGCTAACCGTTCAGCCAGGACAGTGTTGGTACTTGAGGGAGGTTCCCCGTGCTTTCACACGGACCTAATTAATATAAACCTTGTCTTCCAAGAGACGTAGCCTCGTTAACACCTTTCTAGACACTTAATGGGTTAGCTAATTATAAAGTGTAAAACTCTCCCTGGAGAAACTTTTGCTCACAGTGGGATCGGAATCCATCCATCATATGGAAGGTATGCAATCTCATTGCAAATTTCAACTCTTGAAACTCCCGATATGGTTTTTACCCCTAGCACTTATGACCTTAAGTATGGTCAACAAATCACAAGCACTAGTCAAGTTCTACCCGTCATTTCTTGATTAATTAGACCCACCCATATGACCCTTAACTATGGTCAACAAAGTCATATGAATGTCCTAATTAATCTGCATCATATGCAGTGTAGGAAGACATCACTTAGCTACCGTACACTATACCTTAACTAAAGTCAACAAACGTAGCACGAATACTACTCTGCTTCCTAAAATGATGGAAGGTTGCGGATGGTTTTTAAGAAAACCTTTAACGATTTGAACTTGATATCGTCGTAGAATCAAATGGTTTTCAAAAGGAGTGGCTTAAGCTTCGCAATTTTGAAATGTAGCTTTTTCTCAAAAAGCCGAGTGGTTTTCAAATCCGATTCTAGAACATCTTTTTAGGTTTATTTTCCTTTACATTAATCTTATTAATGCAGTCCCATCATTTAAGTTCTTAAGCCAAACACAGAAAAGAAACGAAAATACAACGTACGCTTATGAAATCCGCATTCGCCACAATGTTCCGTTATGCACCGTTAGATTATTTAACTAACGGCATACCGGAACGGGACTAGCGCGGGTGCAAAACATAAGCAACATCTACTATATATCTCATATATAATATTGTATTCGTCTCAGATATATCAAGCGATCACATCACTGAATACAAGAAGCAGAAACACATACATGAAAATATATGATATGCTAGGACGTTCGTATTTTGTATTTAGCCAACAATAGAAAATACGGATTCCACGGTCGTGATGAATAGCCAATCCCACACCCCTAGACTCCTACGAGAGCGTCAAGTGAGTTAGAAACCCGGTCTCGACGCTTCGAGATAGTCTCCCACTGGACCCCAGAACCCGGTCACTTGTACTCCCCACCTTGGGTCTATCCTAATGCAGAAAAATAAATAATATACAACAATGATGACATCATCCTCAACCCGAAAGTGCCCCAAATAAAAGAATATTACATACAATTGAATGAAAAGAAAAACTCCCATCTCACATAAAACCCCCGGCCATTCATTCACGACGATCCTATACATCATATCACAGCAACACATAACATCATATGTCATCAACGTAAGCAAGTATGCGTACACTAATTGTCGTTGATGTATAGCAACGAAACCGTCGATACACCACATACTACGCTTACGGTCACAGAAAAGAAAGTGAAAAACTACAATAATTGGAATCACCTCTGCCCTTAGACATCATAAACCCGGGATATCGCATATCCAAGATTTCATGCCTAACATGTAAGTCTCGCATTTAGGTCTCATCTATGAAAACAACTTTTCAAAATAAGTCGGATAATTCAACAAGATTACCGATTACTACTGAGACCGAATTTCTAGATTTACACGCAACATATAAATGTAGATTCCAATTATTGTATCACAATATACTAGGCTATGTTAAACATTTCGATCGAATCAACCAACACCCTCATCACCCGATAAGCTCAACACTTGAGCGAAGTTAAAGTATCCAAAAACGTGACACGGTACCTATGGTCCAAGCCGTAGAAGGGTCAAACCAATGCCTCACCTATGACACCGCGGAACTACGGCAAACCCTAGGGTTCAAGTCGCGGTTCCGAAGGCATAGAATCAAGTTAAGGTTTTTGTTCTTCTAGAGGGTCCATAGAGTTACTTGCACAGCTATTGAATATAATTAACTTAAGAAAATTCCAACTATTGAAAATTTCAGTGGGGCTCTTGACGGGGTGTTTGAAGTTCGATTGAACTATTAAACATTTTCTAGGTTACCATTACAATGCTAAAAAATACGACCACGAAATACTCCGCAATTATCCCATAACACAATTATCATCACATGAAAATCTGGACTACACAAACAATTCCAGAAACCCCAGATCTTATAGAATAGAGCACTGGTGCAATACGAGGGGGATAGGAGCATGTACGGCCGGCGTCGCCGGAAATTCGAGCCTCGTGCTCGGCCAAAATCCGAGCACCCCTCCCCCCCGTATTTCACCTGTGTTCTAATAGTATCTCATACTACACTCTGCAGTTGCTAAAATAATTTTTAAACGTTTTTTCAAAAAATTTCCAGAGAGCAAGAAATAGGGTTTCTAAAATCGTATTTTGCGGAGTTTTTCGGTTTCGTATTATCTTAACACCATCTAGGTTTCTAGTTTGGCACTGATACCACTGTAGGGATTCTTTAGCACTACTACTAGGGTTTGGTAGCATCACACATTCCATAATTTAAAAATTAGAGAGTGCTAAACAATCTAACCTAGGAATCGAACTAGAAAAGCTAGGGTAACAATAAGTTGTATCACATACAACATGTAATAAAGCCCTAAGTTGAGAGATTACAACCTTTGTAGCTTCCTTTTGTTGACTGCTTGGATCGTTGAGAGGTTGGAACGGCTTGCTAGTAAGCTTCCTTGTCCACGATGATCCACCCGAAGTCCCTTTGCCCAAAGCTCCTTGCTTTACATGGTCTTTTAAACAAAGTGTAGCAAACACCCTACACAAATGGGCTAGATAGGTGTAGAATGAAGAGGTGGTTTATATTCTTTAATCAAAACACTTTCTTTTTGTCAACCTCACTCACAAGAAATATCAAGAGAGCTTGAGGAAGAAGAAGAAAATGGCAACAGCTTTTGTCAAGAGATAATGATCAAAATTAAAGGAAAAAATGTGAAAAGAAAATATATATTTTTTCATTCTCTCATCACTAACCATGGTACAATAATATATAGATATTTATCATTTGGGTTAAAGTCCAAAAGAAAATAAACCATGGGTTAAAGCTAGGTCAAAATAAAGAAGAGTGTGGAAAAAACCCATTATGATTTAATTTTCTTTTCCTTTTCTTTAATCCAAATGATAATATATATATATATATATATATATATATATATATTATTGAACCATGTAAGTCTTATATTGCCATCTCTTTTGTATCAACAACCATGATACAATGTATCTATGTATGTGTCCATGCACATCAACATGTGCATACATGCATGCATACACCTTTAAAGAAAAAGGGTTTAAATAAAGAATAATTCTAAATGTCAAATATTAAATCAACACTTGATTTAATAAATCGGTCATATCACATATGACCCGACCAATAGAAAAACGCCCGATTAAAATACAGTATCACATACTCGCATTTAATCGGGTTCCCGCGCATATCTCATATGCACACCACCTCGTTTCGCCTAAACTAGGAAACTTCTGTGTGGGACTCTAAGACTCGTCAATACGCCGGCAGTAGGTGATGATCACATCAAACACCCACAAGCCGCAAGCGGTCAGCTAAACGTAACGGCCACCCGGGTATTGAGCGATC